>JAZDUA010000271.1:1455000-2093755 GCA_038098605.1 Gryllus longicercus | reverse complement strand
CATATCTTCAACTGCGATGCCGGAAACACATGTGGCAGCAATTAGCAATTAACTTTATCACGATCGGTGATGGAATAAGCAAAGAAGTATCCGGCTTTAAATCCATCTTTTCTCTAAATTAGAGACTACTCTTGGGACACCAGTAAATTAATGGGTCACTAGGAGGAATTCATGCCTTACTAATTCATAACGATTGGACACCAATTTCAATTTTTATTCCTAATTATGAAAGAAAAGTATATCGGATATTGTGCTCCTGCCTTATAATAAAGTAACACATAAACGCATTAATACTAAAAACTTTCTATTTATTTTCACATAACTATTGCAAATTACACATAACTATCTTTAAAAATAAATAATATTTTCTCTGTAAATAGCTAGTAATACCTGTAAGCCTTGAGAATTTGAAATTTCTATTTTTCTCTAAATTCGATCTAACCCAGAAACTGAAGATATGAATTCTTTACTCACGAGCGACTTTATTTCCCTCTGTGTTACCTTCCGTTCAAATTCATATGAAAAGTTCGCATAAGCAAACGAAATAAGAAATCGCATAAGAATCCTTTCTGTTCTAGTGAGCAGTAGATTCAACTTCTTGGAACACTCTGGCCGTCCGCCGACGCGTTCTGCTGCCAGTCTCTCGGAGGCGCCCAGTTACCGCTTTCTCAGTAAAACAATTGTTTCCCGAGCAAGATTAAAGTAGCAAGCACGGAGAAGAAGGAAAAAAACACAAGAAAAGTAAAAAAAGAAAGAGGAAAGTCTGAAAGGCACGAGAAAGCGCACATTCTCCTAGGAAATGAGAACTTTCTTGGAGGGAAACGGCGCCTAAGCAGGCGGCGTAATTCAATTCGGAGCATTCTTTACTTTGAAAAGTGCGCGACCGCTCTCCGCGAGGACTTAAGTTCTAATTAAAATTTGAAAACCCGCGCTCACGAACAAACGAGCACTGAGCAGCGCACGGCTGCCTCCGTCTGGCGCGCCGCACGCAGCACGCGGCCGCTAGAGGCATTTCAAGCCCCCCCCCCCACCTTCGAGTCACAGTCGTTTCCCACACCATCTCCCTCGGCTTCGGTGGTGTTACGGTTAGCGTACCGGGTTCCCCGAGTTCGTGAGTTCTAACCTTCGTTTGAAGCCCTCGATGAAAATCCGTTGTACGCCTTCTTTCGGAGAGGAAGTAAAACCGGCTGCTCCATGTAGTAGATTTACTGCATATCAAAAATCTTCAAGCCCAAAGGTAGCCGTTGAGTTAAATTCAAATCGTCATCGTCGTTTTGTCGCCCGAGTGTTGCCCTCTTTTTTCTGCTAGAAGGCGAATGAAGCTGTGCTCGAGCGAGGCGAAATTTGCATGGTCAGGCGGAAGAGCGGGCCCGATGCCCTCAGCCTGGCCACGTAAACACAGACATGATTGATTGATTATGAGGCGGTTGAGGTGGTGGGGAAAGGGGATTTCCCAACCATCCCAACCGCCTCATATCTCTGTGCATGAACTCGTTCGTTCGTGATTGGCATGTACTCGTAACATTAGGGACCATTTCAATGCTCTCAAATAAAACTGTGAAGATAATTTCAAGGTTGAACGAGGCTTGTAAATTAGTGATGAACAAGATTTTATTCCGACTATAAGAAGAATTTCTTTTCATTCCTTCATTATAAATACAGACAAAATTTTGGAGCTTCTGTTAAATATGGTGCAGAGGTGTGGTGGTGATTTTCCAAGGTGTCTCTGATGTGATGTCGAAGTGATGAAATACCATATTGCTCTTAGAACCTATGGAATATAGGTAAATCTGATGCTCCTTCGAAGTTCATTCAATTATGTAAACAAATTAAAATAAATGAGATCCATGTTGGGGAAAATCGGAGGATATTCCAGCACTTCCCAAAGCCTGAAACTTAAAAACTGAGGATGTTCCAAGACATGCTCAAATTTTGCTAATGAGCCAGAATACTTGTATGCTGTAGGAGTTCGCCTCATCCATTTCAATATTTTTTTTAGACTCGTCAAAATGAACTGTTGCAGTATTCATGAGCAGTTTCTATACGTCTATGCACTAATTGGAAACCCGGCGTGACAATTTGTCTCATAAGAAAACTCATCGTCTTATAGGTTGGCAAATAACATGAATGTCTAAGATGTCAAAAAGAGAAAGGACATCAAGCTCTAAGGCAGCTTCCGCACGAACAGGAGACAAATTTCAATCGCCGTTAGCTAGCCAGACCGTCAAATCCAGATCGCCCATCAAATTTGTTGACATCGTGTTCCTTGTAACTTTTATTACATAGAAGATTATTAAAATTTAAATTATAGTCACAGATTTATGACGAAAAACACAGGAGCTCGCAGAACAGAATCTTTGGAATAACAGGCGCATACCCAACCCGCAAAACACATTATACCGCAACACACTACCATCCTGCATACCACGAAAACGACGTGTCTTTTTGTGTCGGGGACAAAAGTTGTTTTATATACCGTAATCTCCAAAATGAGATATTTCTGGAAGTTCTTTTACATATTTTATTTGCAAATAGTGTTGCCACTAATTTCTTTACAATCATTGTATAATATAGTAAGTGAGCATGATATCCTGACATGTTAACGGGATGGAATTAGAAGTTCGTATTAAATAGCAATAAGAAACACTGATCACACCAGAACAAAGTTTAATGTGAGTATTTTGTGAACTGTCATTAGCAGTTACCCTTTTCCTCCAACTTCCTTGCACTGTCTGTGGGGAAAGGTGGATATAAAACGCTGGATAAGTTGGGTGGTGTGAGGCGGCGAAGGTGGGGGGAGGGGTGCACACGCCTGGCGCCTCGTTAGTAGGCCGGGGGGTGAAGTGTCGGAAGGCGCGACCGACACGACGCGACGCGACAGGCGTGCGGGCGACAAGCGCATTTTCTGCTCTCCCGTCCCCCTCCCCTCGCATCCACCCGCCAGCTCCCCCTCGCACCCACCCGCCGACTCCCTCTTCGCAACGCCCACTATCCGGTGAGCAGGCGATGAGGAGGCGATGAGGAGCGAGCGAGCGGGGCTGGCGAGCGAGCGGGCGGGGCGGACGAGCGAGCGGAGCGGGTGAGCGAGCGAGGCGGGCGAGCGAGCAGGGCGGGCGTGCGAGCGAGGGGAGATTGGAGTGAGCGAGTGAAGCCGGCGGGCGGAGCCGGCGAGCGGAGCGGGAGAGTGGAGCGGAAGAGCGGGCGTGTGGTGTGGGCAAGTGGAGCGGGCGAGCAGGCGAGAGGAGCGGGAAAACGGGCGAGTGGAGTGATCAAGCGGAGCGGGAGAGCGGGCGAGCGGAGCGGGCGAGTGGATTGAGCGAGTGGAGCAGGCAAGCGGAACTGGTGAGTGAGCGGGCGAGGGGAGCGGAGAGCAGGCGAGCGGAACGGGAGAGCGGGCGAGTGGAGAGGGCGAGTGTAGCGGGCGAGCAGAGCGGGCGAGTGATGTGGGAGAGTGGAGCGAGTGAGCGGCATCGAGTGAGCGGAGTCGGTGAGTGAACAGGGCGGGTGAGAGAACGGAGCGGGCGAGCGGGCCGGGCGAGCGTAGCGGACGTCGTATTAGGAGGGAGAAGAGGGCGGAAGCGAGGGCCGGCCTGTGACGGGCGTCGGCAAGCGAGTAACGAGACGTCGCTGCCAGGAATAGCGGCGCGCTGCGCGGCGCGGCGCGCAGGCAATCAGCGCAGGCCCTCCGGCGCAGCTGCGCGTCACGTCGCGCTCGCCTTCCGCAGCACGCGGCGACACAAGGGCGCAAGACCGCACCTTAACAAGGCAACTTTCCTCTTTTCACTCACGCCGCGCACACGTCATCGCCATGACAGAAATTTGGGCGGGGAGGATGTCGCATACCGAGCCGGCGAAGGCGGTGGAAGTCTCGATGCTTCGAATGGCAAATAATTGGCAACTAGGTGTACTACGTATATTCCGATTAAAACAGAAATCCCCTGCAAGGTCGAGAATTAGTGACAGAGGCTGACACTGTCATCCAATTGCGAGCTTCGTTACGACTTAAAGTTTTGGAATTGAAGCTCTCGATTAGATGCAGTGTCCCCATCTTTTCAACTCGTAACCTTTAAGTGAATTTCTGTTATAACCGAAGTATAGTTTGGGTTATTTACTACGTGTTATTAAATCGAAAATACCATCGAACATATGTTTACTTTAGAATTAGATGTATACCAATAGTGAAGACCAAGGAATACATGTCATCTGGACAAAGTGTCAACAAACTTTATGTTCCGTGCTCGAGGATCTGAACGCGATATTCTTGCGCGAAACATGGCCCCGAGACATACGAGAATAAATGAAAAGACGGCGTTGAAAATCCATGTCCGCCATTATTTAAAATGGACCAGTCTATCTCTTGACAGCAATCGAAGTGGAGGGTAATAATTTTGCAGACCTAGGCTGGGTAATAGTTAGATGTTACGAAACGGGAAACGTACGTTAATTGTGTGATTTGTTTATGTGTAGTATATAATTTGTAATTTGAGGGTATCATTCTTAGCTTGTGTTCTAATTTGTGATTTGGGGGAATCATGTAAAGTAAATATCGTACGCGAGAAATTAGTGTAGTACAGATTCGTAACTAAACATTATATATTGTTTAAAAGAAGTAAAGTGACAGGCGGCCACGAGTAGGCGCTTCGTCCGAAGCGCACGAAGGGAAAGTCGCGTATGCTGACTGCATTATTTGAATAGATCGGATTACAGAATATTATATTCAAACAGTTAGTATTTTCGGGCAACATTAGGAACATTCTCCGGCTGCAAGAATAAACGACGGTAGCAGGAGCATCGGGAGGACATGCCATTGACGGCATCCGGACGGAAGACCGTTGCAGAAAATATTTCCGTAAGCTTAGGAATTTGTGAATGTACAAACCAAAAAATACAAATCATCAATGAGTTCGAAGACTAAAAGAAATGTAAATCTATAGAATAAATGTTAAATCTTATTATCGAACAAAGTAAAAAGGCTGATAATTTGCAGAAGTTGCCATCTAATTTTTAATAACAGTATAACAGCAGAACGTCCAGGAGTCGCACGTTCATTAAGAAGGCAAAATATATGTAGCACGCAGGTTTGTAAAGTCAAAGTAATGTTTGAAATAGCAAAATTAATTAATATTGTAATAAATGTAATATTAACCGAGCAACATAGTCAAATTAAATCACTATAAAATCGAAAAATATCTCAAATGACTGCCCAACCTGGGGCACAATAAAATAAGTAATTAATAAGTGGAAATTTAGTTAGTTAAATATAAAACTATTACACATATATGAAGGCTATCTTCTAAATTCCAAGGGGACCATTTACAATAGGTACAATCGAGACTGACACCGTATATTTTGAACAAAAATATGACATTAATATCACAATTTAGCATTTGCCATAATTTTAATTTTTGATTTGTTTACAGCTGCATATTAAACCCTCTTTACAATTACATTTTCTTCTGGAAAGGAAGGGGACTTACATTGGAATAAATATGGTTGTGAACAAGGATAATCTTTATTTACTACTAGCTGAACCCGTGCGAAAATTTCGGACATTTGAACTTGGATGTACAGTGTCGGCCTGCGGTGGATTACTTCATTAGCCTTCGATATCCTTATTGACCCCAAAATACGTACTATGCGTATGTGAGTGTTCTCAGCACTCAAAAACGTTTTTCCGACCTCATAACCGCACCTCTAACACCACCATCAGCAGTTTAGATCGACAATGTTTGAATAATTACTTTTTCTTCATTATGTTAATTGCACGTAAGAATAAGAATGCACCTACTTTGCTCAATTTGAGCATGAATATTTGAAATACGCGTGAACAAAAACAACTAGTAGAACAACGAAAACAACAACTGTTTATTAAGGATTATTTTACAATAACCTCGATTAATTCATACCATTACAATCCAATTCAACTATCGCATCGTAGAAAACACCATCACATCGTAATTAGGAACGTAGTCTTCGTACCCAGACTACGATCCTCATCACAACGCAGAGCGCCATTCGCTAATAGGCTAAACGAAACCAGTCACTCTAACGTAAACTGTAGATACTTCACTCCACGCACGAGCTCAAATCGCTTCCGCAATTGGGTTGCCATGTTCCTGAAATGTATTTCGAACTACTGCCATCAGGCGCTTGCATCTCTTCTTGTACTAGGGACGACGTCACGCTAATGACTCGCCTCGAGCCATTCGTTACGGTGGCTGCAGCTTAAGGCAGGCAAGCTTCATAAATGCGCCATTTTCAAATTTCCAAAACCCATCATGGCGAACGAACCTTTGGTGAAGTGTCAGAGGCTTCCGCCACACTGTGGCAGCTGAGATTTCCCCGCTCGGCGAGAAGGAAGCGCGGAGGCGACAAGGAGAGTCGATACGCAGCGATCGCACTGACCGTCACTCGCCATCACTGCCCTCACCGTCAGAAGAGGAACATTCCCAGGAGTGTCCAAAGAAATGACGAATTCATCACTGTGTTGGTCCGTTAGATTATCTTATCACTGAAACCGTTCAAGATACGCCTTGTTTTCTGTTGATCATTTGGACACCCCCTACTGCAGAAACAGCTGCGTTTCGTCTGACCCTTCTCACCCATCAGTTTATTATCGCCAAACTCGCATTACCGTGCGACCCACGAGAAAAATACAGGGTGAGAGTGAGAGAGAGAGTGAGAGACTGAGAGAGACAGAGAGTGAGAGAGAGTGAGAGAGAGTGAGAGAGAGAGTGAGAGAGAGTGAGAGAGAGTGAGAGAGAGAGTGAGAGAGAGTGAGAGAGAGTGAGAGAGAGAGTGAGAGAGAGTTGTGTTGAGACAAAAAGCACAGACAGGCGAAGAAATGCTTTTAGCTTTGAGTGGGGAGGCCACTTTTGGACATGCGCTATGAAAGGATTTTTTGACTCTGGTAGAGCTATATAGTTAGTTGCATTTCGACAGACCGCACATCGCAGTCGCGCTAGTTCCTAGTCCGGTCGGGTTTCTTTGATTAGCGTCTTTGATTCCCCTGCCGCCGCGTCTATCCAGCGTCTAGCTCGCCCGCCGCCCAGCGCCGTTGCCTCCTAACAATCACCGATTCCATTCTTCTCAATCTCATGTGATTCAAAATTCTCATGTGCTCTCACTGTTATCACATCGCTTCGCTGCATCTTACAATGTGAACTCTAGGCTGATAGTGGACACTTGAGGTGTGCCATGCCGTGCTTTCTTGTGCTTCATCACTCCGCAACGGCGCAATAACTTTGCTTAACTAAGTAGAGCTCTTGAACATCAACGAATGTCATTCTGGCACATTTTTAATACCACTCGCGCATTTGCATCACGAGCAGCATAACGCGCACCTGGAGATGTGGCACAGTGCATCATCTGATGCCACTACAGTGCCTCTGACCGGAAAGTCGTAGGTTAGAGTACCGACGGATTTTCGTCACCAGCTACTCAGCCAGGTCGAAATAAGTAGCTGTCTGGAGGAGAAATCTAAAGGCCGGCTGCGCTGATCGGTAGTTTTCCGTGGTTTTTCTGATCAACACCCTGTGAATGTCGCAGCAGTACCGGAACAAACGGGTCACGAACCGCGCGCTATCTTTCCTTCCTCTTCCTTGTCCTATCCTCACCTCTTACACACACACACACACACACACACACACACACACACACACACACACCAATTCACTAATATGCACTACATTACCATATATGTCGGGAGCTGTCTGTCTGTGTGTGTGTGTGTGTGTGTGTGTGTGTGTGTGTGTGTGTGAGCGCGCGCGCGCGTGCGTATTATAGTCAAAAATAGGTCCTGCTGACTGGTTGGCTTCCTGTGTGTCGCGTACGGCGAGATGGGTACGATAGGCATGTACCGCATGCATCCGCACGCACAGACACGTCACGTGCTTACATATACGAGTACATATACATTTATACTTTCTGGTCATACTGCAGGGCTCTGGAGAAGATATTTTTATACCATTTTGTACTGAAAATCAGCTTTAAGGCAAAATATATCTATAACATAAACAACACGGAATCTAGATACAAAAATGGTTTTGCCCCCGATATGCCAAAATTCAGACCTTTTTACAGGGACACAAATTTTAAGGCTGCGGTCGACATAGATATATGTTATACGAGAAGGCTATTTCATTTTTGGCCAAAAATTTGGAGAAGGACTATGTGATCTCAAGTTCATTTAAACTTTCTTGCTTTCATTTATGTAAATATATTGGCCACAATATGTTGCGACTAGAGCTCTGATTTCTATGTAGTAAATCAGCCTAAAATATGCCATATAATATGCACGAAAATCTTTAAAGTATGCAATAAATATATAGTATAAAATTCACAAGGAGAAATGTTTATTACTAAAAAACAATGCAAAATATTTGAAGAAAAAATAGAATTGTGTTACGACGGAATTCTCTCTGACACATGAATTAAATTATCATCGGTAGAAAAAATGTTTTGAAAATAATTTTATTTTTTAATTTCACTTAATTAGCCACGCATTGGGACGCTGTCATTTGTTCATGTCCAAATATTTGGGAATGGAAAGGAGATTTAAGAAAAAGTACCTAAGTTTATTGAACAAAAAAATTCTATATTTAGGTAAAAAAATATTAAGATTCATGGCAAAATGTACTTCTAAATTTGTTTCAGAAAAACTGGTTGATCAATGAACTGAGATGATTTTATAAAAATAACTTAATGTAAACAATGCACAAAGAACATGACTGGTATATTTATTTCAATTATTGTTTAATTTTATGATTTCGAAATTTGAAATTTGTTTCTCAAAAACTGGTTCGTGCGTCTGTTGGGATAGTTTTATACATTGAACATGCCCTTGAGCTCGCGGTCTTGCTACCTCACATTAGAGAGATCTTTCTTTGGTAGGTCCTACTGACGTCTAGAGAGCACATGAATTGATGCCCACCCATAAGATCTCGCTTTTCGGAAAACTATTCCTGACATGTAAGCAAATCACCGTCTATCACAGATTTATATTTCATTCGAGTCCGAGACACTGAGCGCAATGACCCGTGCCCCCTCCTCTGGAATACAATCTTACCTTTGGTGGCGGACGTGCTTCAAGCGAAATACACTATATCTACATTGGTTGGCAACAGTTTTGAGGCAAAAAATAATATTCTATTTTTATGGTAATTCGATATGGTTCATTTTAATAAAGTATTACCATTTTTCCTTATTTTTCCAAAAATAACTCATAATACGCAAAAATATGCAGTATGCAAAAAAATATGGGCAAATATGCGAAATAAAATTCGCTAAGAATACTGTAAATGAGCAAATTCATAAAGATATGTGATCGTATTCCAAGTAACAATTAGCAAAAAAAGGCATTTGCTTGCATTTGTGTACATTTGTACGTGTTGACAAGAACATAATTTTCAGCACCTACTATTTATTTGAGAACTGAATTCTGGATTAACTTTAAATTACTACTGTCTGGGATTACATCGCACATAAGGATTATATCGCAAAAAAGGAATTTTTCTTAGTTAAATGATTTTAATAGCTGGTAACTTATTTTTACGATACTTTCTCGCCCTTACTTAGGAAGGAGAAAACGTTTTATAATCTTGCTCCGTAAAATGGCAAATTTTCGACAGAAAAACTTCACAGGTAAAGAAAACGTAGATAACTCTTCTTCCTACGTGAAGAAAATTACTTCCTCTAACACGTTGTGTAGCCAGAACGGTTACGTCAAAACAATAAAATAATATTCTAATCGTAATAATAATCTAATCTAATATAATAATCGTTATTGTGAAAACTTACACATTCGTGTCTTATTATTTTTTATGAAATGTACTAACAGAATTAAAATTTTCGCGTCTCATTTAACATTATAATGCAGTCCATATCAAACTTGTTACATACATACAAACTATAGTTACATAATAGCTATAATGTCTGAATAAGGTCGACATTACACGTGTGTTAACGGCTTTCTGGGAACCTTAATAGTAGAAGTGGAAAGAATATCTCATACAATCCATTTTGAAAGCGAAAATCATTTGCTAAAACTAAGTGGGATTCACCTCTTAACACAAGCAAGTTCACCTCTGCACCTCTTCCCCTCCCTTCACCTCACCAAACGCCAACACAGCTTTTCAATGAGACCAGGAAAACATTTATTGCTCCTTCAAATTGACGATTTACATGTATTGCACAATATTAATATATCTTCTTTACTAACACTAATTGTCCATTGTAAAACGTAGTTCAACTGCGATAGCTTACACACTGAAAGGGTAACTATCTTCATAATACCTATTATTCTCTCTCAGTCAATGTACATTCAAAAGCCAATTAATAGTGTAGAATATTACTCAAGACATATTAGAAATGTTGTAAAAGACATGGTTTGCTATTCAAATAAACTTGCATCATTCACGCGGTTTCCGTAAGCTAATTACCACCATAAAAATTATGCTGCCAAAAGTTCAAAATACAACAAATCTTTTGCGTATTGTTGCCGTTTAAAAATTGCACAATCAATAATTTCACTTACAGGAGGTCGAATATTTCACTTCAAACTCTTCGTAATTAAGGAAAGAAACGCGATGAAAAATCTCTTCAAAGAGTCAAAGAGCATCTTGCCAGTGAAGAAGGATGTTGCATTGTGTCTTTGTGAACGTAATATCCAATAATAATTTTTCTGTCAAGGTTCAAACGTTCTTTTAATTTGCGGCCGATGAATGTTACAGCCTGTGTGTTCCGTGCGTTGGAGGTCCACAGTCCAATCTTGTCCTTTTGAGGCCTCACATTAACAACAGCGCCGCATATCTCGTCGGCGTAATCGTCAAAGGATTCTCCAATTAAGCAAAGCAATACTTCGAGCCAGAGCTTATCGACATCAAAGTCCCGAAACGGACGGTCCAAATTAATAATCCATCTGCCTCCCCATCGGTTTGCCTGGTCTTCCCACATGGGACGGATACCATATTTGAAAAGCGAATAGTCGCATCCCTGCTTCAACTCGCTGGGAAACTTTGTGTAATTATAAAGGCTCCAAAAGTCTTCTATTGTGTCGAAACTACTTATCTCTCGCTGATTTTCGCCCCAAGTCTTGCTTCTTTTATTTTCGTAGTACCACAGCGTCCACGTGTGCTGCAGAGGATGTTTGATGTAAGTAGACGACGCATCACCGGATCCTTCGATGGGGGGTGCGGCTTCCTCCTGCTCTTCTTCATTGCATAATTTCTCTGAAGTCAGCACTGCACTGTACGATCGATTATAATACGTTTTGCTTATTGGTTCATCGGGGGATAGAGACTCAACTAAAACCATATTTTAAAATATGAGCGAAACTTCGTTGGTATAGTATAAACGTAGCAACGATAAACAAAGTAACATATAAATTAACCAATGCCTCCTTACTTTCGGCGACATTGACAGAAGAATACCCCTTAGCATGGCCACCTATATCAGCAGAGGTAAATGAAACAAAAGTTACAAGCACGGAGCTATAAATATATTTCTAGTTTCATGGCTAGCAAGATACGAGAGTTATTGCTTTCTCCTGGGAGATAGATTCAATGACGTACGAGTATAAAACTCTTTACTAGAT
The DNA here is from genome assembly GCA_038098605.1 of Gryllus longicercus. Lineage (NCBI taxonomy): Eukaryota > Metazoa > Arthropoda > Insecta > Orthoptera > Gryllidae > Gryllus > Gryllus longicercus. The sequence continues at coordinate 2,082,162 of JAZDUA010000271.1, read as the reverse complement.
GAATGTCTTCGCGTTCTCCTAATGGATGGAGGTGAGAGCGAAAACGGAACCATGTTTCACAGCAAAACTTCGAATGTCAAATGCAGTCCAACGGCACTTGGTAGCATTTGACAAGGTTAATACTTATTCATTGAATGTATTAATACACTGTTACATTATAAGAAAGTAACGTCTTTTAAAATAGAAATATATGCTAATTTAAACAAAAAAACAAACAAATAGAAATAACATTGAAATAACCCCGACGATAAATATTAATTTTTACCGTTATATTCAAGAAGCTTTTAAGTAATTGTGTTTCTCGAAGAACGTAGATATATTTTTAATGAAAATAAGTTCAGTAAAGTAATGTTTGTGGAGTGTTTTCTTTCTTTTTTGCAGTCTTTTTATTTAGATAAAATATTTGTAGGAGCAAACGTAGGTTCAAAATGTTACCTTGCGGCCTACAAAGAAAATACAACACAAATAAATAATAATATTTCTTCTAATAATCACAATAATTTTACATCAATTAGATTACAGTTTCCTAAAAAGCACCATCCTATTACTATGCTGTCTAACTAACCTGTTTTCTTTGAGCATCAATATAATACTAATATTGGTCATACGTTTACAGCTTTACTTAAAAAATTGTTCTTCTTCCAAACCTGATTACTGACACAGGACGGCAACAGTGATCTAGTAACTCAACAATGACAGAATTATGAAAACTTATATAATTTAGACATAATACAATATTCATTATACAACAAAAAGCTCCCTATTACACAGCACTTGCTGTAATAACATTGCCCTGCAAAATGGCCCCATGGATGGCCTCACCTTGAAAGCAACAGGCATCCATCTAGGAGTGAGTATATACATCTTTGGATAGAATATTAATAAACCGAATGCCTAAAAAACAGCTTTCTTTGCACCGCGTAATATGTCAACCTCCCATTATTTCTACGGTGAAGTCTACAGGTGCGCCGGGCCGCGCGTACTTCGAAATTCTTCTATAAGTTATCAGCATAAAAAAATGTAAATTAAAAACAAAAGCACATGATGTAAAGTAGTAATTTAAATAAACAAATGCATTCCTAAAAAATTATAAGATTTGTTTTCGATTATCTGGTGGTTGTGCATCCGTGCAACCTGTGCACGTTCCGCCACTACATCCGAATTACCGTTGACTAACTGGATCCTACACTGCCCTACTCGTACATCACGTCCAATAACATAGAAGTCTTGCGCTTACAAACACCGAGTTCCAGTATAAAAACTGTGGCAGGCTTCATCAATTTGTACAGCGGAATTACTCTCAGAAGGTACCACTGACACGTCGAGGAACAAATGAATGTCATGCAGGGCGATGATATTGCAAGAGATAGTGATGAAGCCATTTACAAATGAGATAACTAATCGAATGGGCTGATAAAACGAGTGCATGAACGTACTTCGCAGTTATAATACCAGCAATGACTCAGCAGGAGCTGTCAAAGAGGTCCCTTCTTATAGTAAACTCAATAAAAAAGGTTTTGCCAGCCTCGGCGTCAGCAATTTCGATCTTCTGTTCACGCGCAGATGCCCTAAAATGGTGTGAAACTTGAACTGCGCATGAGCAGAAGATCGATAGTGCTTCATCATTCGAGGTGGCACAAACTCCCTATTGTGAAGTTCTGCTGCCATCTTCTGAACACGACGTCATTTTCCTCCACTCTTAGAAAATAGGGCGTTTGTGCACCCTGGAACGTAAAAGCACTATCGTTCTGTTGCGCATGCGCAGTTCAAGTTTCGCATTGCTTTGGTTCATCTGCGCATGCGCAGAAGAACGATAGTGCTGTCCGCTATGGTGCACACAAACTCCCTAATATTACCTTTCAAATATCTAATAACGATTTGAACCTTTCCAATCCATGGAAGTCCGTGGAAACGGTCTTCAGCAAGAAACAGCAACGGATTGTAGGCCATTATGATCTCGTAAGGCAGCCGAGGAAGAGCGGGAGGAGGGAGGCCTGGTAGGAGAAAGACTGCTTGTGGCGGTTGGCGCTTCTTGGGATTCGGCGACCCTGCGACCTCGCGCATTCGCCCGCTGTCAAACGCAGCCGCGTGGAGGGGGGGGCGCAGTCGCCGCGTCGCTGAGCGCTGACCTCGTCGCCGGTCAAGGCCGCGACCCGCGCAGCGCTCCTCGCTTGTCTCCCCCCCTCCCTTCCCGCGGGTGGCCAGTGTACTTTTCTGCGCTGCCGCGGCGGGGCCCGCGCCGCGGTAGCCGCTCTCTGGCTAGGGAGGGCCAACCGCTCGCCCGTCCGACTCCTCGCCGCTCGCGAGGGAACCGGCTCGGCCGAGCCAAGGCCACCGAGTCGCGCCCGGCCCCATCGCATCGCCCGCACAGGAATGCCGCTCTCCACAGCGCCTCTCCTCGCCTCTCCCCCCTTCCCCATGGGAGAAAGGATCCTATCACAGCCATTAGGCAGGCGGGACCAATGGCAATTGCTTTATCTTGCCTCGCATCCAGAAGATTTAAAAGAATCGACTGTGACCATTACGAAGCAATGCACATTCAATCGCTGTTCTTGTTCTGGACAGATGTTTCGGAACTGTCCTTTCTCAATGTTGGGTAGAGTCGATCAGGTTCTTACCTACGGAAAATCAATTTTGGAATAATGTGATATTGATTACAATATAGGCAGGGGACTTCTTAAGAAAAAAATGATTGACCACATAATGAATTTCATACGTCAATGCTTACTAAAGCTAATAGTTTCATCGTTTATTGCGTCAAAGAATAATGTATACTGCAAGTAACTGTTGGAGAAGTGAGCCTACTATTTCTGTCATGAAAAAAACAATGGGCAATGGGCAACAACATTCTCTGAGAATCGCTAGGAAACGAACACTGCGAATGAGATAGGGCTAATGCACCCACCACATTATCAACAGTTGTATACGTTAACCATTGTAACAATGAAAAACATTATGTTAAACATTAATGTAAACAATCAATTTACAAACGAATTAAGGATACTTGAGATCGAAATATAAAATAATGCAACAATCTAATACTTCAAAATGTTGACTGATAATATATATCTAAAATAGGGTTGTTATTCTGCGTATACTTCATTTTATGTGCTGACATTCAGCCGGTTCGAACCAGTTAGCGCGAACTCGTTATTAAAATCATTGGGATACGTAGAACGAGTTGAAATGTATCACAATCAAGTTGTTAAAATTATTGTAGCTGTGAATAACCAATTTCTGATTGGGGCGATTTCTCTTTATTTGATCCTCATGCTGAGTGAGAGGCAACTAATTTTGTGAAATTCTAGCTACGTTTTGGACACCATACGACTGCTGACACACGCATCAGAAAGGAGTACAGAATATTCACAGAATCAACTACCTTTGCGATCACTTTTGAAACCTTCTTCCAGAATTGTTAAGTTCGTAAATTACTGTATCCATAAAACTTCTATAGTTGCATTAAAACTTCTATAGAGGCATGTCATCTCATTTAATGAAATATTTATTCTAATAAAAAAATAAGTGATTGGAAATAATTGGAAAGAACCGTTTGTTAAAAACTTGAATGTCAACACTGTTTATTCGTTGTTTTTTTTTAAAGAGATTAATTTCGCGAAGAGAGCAACGCAATGGAATTTATATTCAAACTTCTCAGAATGCACATCTCAATTCGCCCCCACTCGCTGTTACTTAAAACTGAAACAAGAGATATTAGTACCACTGCTGATGAGTAAAGGATTTTCTCGTAATTTCACAAAAGGCTTCTTCAATAAATATAGTCATAGATTTCTACATGATTGTATACACGCAATATGGATCTCAAAGACAATTTATTTCTATCCTCATGCAGACGATTCTAGATATTGTGAACTGGGAATACTAAACTGAAGATACTGGCCCCGATCCACATAGTGTATATAAGTATTATGCACTAGAAGAATCGGTTGTAATGAACTCAACATCAGTCGGACTGAACATTTTAATTACAACTTCTAGGAAAAACATTTTGTCTAACTACCACGAATTCGTAAAACACTTCGGTTTACAGGTAGAAATTCTCATGAGGGTGTTTTTTTTTAACATTTATGGCAATTGAAAAGGATTGAAAGCACTAAGCGAGTTGCTACAGATTAGACTTCTTTGAGGCGATCCACAATTTGAAAACAAGTGAAATCGACCTCGCTAGGACATCGCGAATGCGCTGAAAGGGCATTTAAAAACGGAAGAAAAGCGAGATGAGGAATTGGATACAAAAATGGAAAAAGGCGGCAGTGCAAAGAGTGCTATGGTTACAAGAAATTTAGAGTGTGTAGACAATGTAGAATAAAGTGAGAAGAAAACACGGCGATATTGAAATTTGGAATTCGTATTGATTCGATAGTTTACTGCATCATGTAGCTATGAAATAATACCCGTAAAGCATCTTAGTCGAAGGGATTATCGGTTATAGTGAACCTTGAATTCAGTGAACCAAAAATGTTAAGAGTTTTACTATAGACGGAGTCGACTGGATTATATTTCGGTCATTCATTGAAGCTTACGGCGGTAATATTAAACCCTTTGGGGGTTAAGGAAGCCATTGCAAACACACGTGAACACCGCCTGTGATGAAGTCAAAAATTAAAAAGTGGAGAGCGTTCTGCGGGAGATGGGAGTTGAGAGGTGCAGTGCTGTAGAAGACAATGGAACCACCCACAGCGAGTCCTTTGTCACAGCAACAATCGCATCTGGCAGACCGCAAACGACGGCGTGAGTCAATGCTCACACATTCCGTACATAATTACCAGCCACTAACCACCACGTCATTATTTACTGCATCTCAGAACACATTTTTTTACCTGTACCTGTTCGGTGCAACTTGTTTTCTATGGGTCTACAATCAAAAATCCGACAACAGACAATGAATAGGTCAGTGACTCGAAAGTTTGAAACGTCTTTAAAACGGCAGCACAAGAGAAAGTAGAATAACACGTAGAAAATAAAAACAAAGAGAGGAAAGGAAAGAAGAAAATGAATGTGAAAGAATTTCGTAAATGACGCCTCTTGAACATTGTGTATCATTCGCGGTACCCTCCTTTCATAAATGAAATCGTAAAAACCAATGCAAAATGGCACCAAACTGAAATCACAAACAACTCGCCGTCTTGGCTACAAACTAACTGAGAACTCGAAGGCGGCAGAACAGTCGAGAGAGGGCGGGAGGCGGAGCAGATGGGATTTTAAAATCATTTTTCTCACCCTCAGCGCCCCCAAGACGTGAATATACGTCAAAATCTGGGATTCGGAGTTACGACTCATTAGAAAACTGCCTGCGAAAGGGAAAAGTGAAAGGAAAAGTGTGCTTCGGAGGCGGCTCGCGTGCCAGGTCAGCGAGGGCGGAAAGGAGGGGGAAGGAGGGGGATGGAGGGGGAAGGGAGGGGGAGCGACGGTGGCGCCGCCGGAGGCGAGGGCTGCGCATGCAAACAACTCGATTACGCCTCCCTCCGGCTGACATCTGTCCCACCCCCGCCCCCGGCCGCTGCTCGCCACCCGCCGCTGCCGCCGTCTCGCCTCGTCCCGTCCCGACCCGTCCTGTTCTGTCCCGCCCCGGCCCCCGAGATTAAACATTTAGCAGATTGGATTCAGATATCCAGAGGGCGGTTTATGCGCCAGTTTCTCTTAATTCAATTTGAGCGCTTAAAAGTGCGACGCGACGCGGCGCGGCGCTGCGCGACCCTCTCCGCTGCCAATTACTGCGAATGGGCCAATAACTTAATTGCCTCCCCCCACCACCCCGGCGTCAAGCGGCGCACGCGTCTCTTTAAAAATTCCCCGCGAACAAAGGAATGCGACGGAGCGAAAGGGGGAGCAAGACAAACCGCTGCGCTCAGTGGTTACAAGCGAACGTTTATTAGAGAGCAGCATTTTCATGCTTTGCTTTGCGGAGGCAATTTTTATTACACAATCAGTTAACGTTTCCTTCGGTTAGCCTCCAACGTTTGGACGCGTTCAGATCCAGTGTTCTTGCTTCAAATCATAAACAGGAATTGAAAGTAGAGCAACAAACAGAGAATGAGGATCTGTAGAGCTGTGCTTATTAGCTCATCTCTGCTTGTAATTCGACTGACTTTCCTAAATGAATGAGGGGCTGCGAAGTGGATTGCTTTTTCATGCTCTTGATATATTCCAATGGCACAAAACCTGGGATAAAAGTCGACGAATCAGATATGGGTACAAAAATTGCAATAATAGAATGTTTATTCTGTTGATAAAAAATAGTACGGATGAGTTAAAACAGAATATTAGTCGTTCAGTTCGGCACGCTAGAGAAAATTCCAATTTGAAACTTTTTTTTCTGCGGGTAAATTTACATTGAAAACACAAGACTGCCGCTATTCTGTCAAGTCTCAGGACATTAAATCAGCACTGTCGACAAATTACATATCGATGCAAGCACCAAGAACAGTTAAAGGAATGTAAAAGTTACCTTCATTTTTAGAAAACTGAATAGATTTTAACACTAACAATGAATGTTACTTTCACATTCCTTTCATTTTATTGGGTACTCGCAAACTCGGTATTATATTATTTCTTCTTTAATTTATTTGTTCTAAAAGCACAGCACACTATAGTTTGATATGAAAACAACAAAATATATAATATACAATTTTAAATCCTTAAACGATTTAAAAAATAATTTTAATGAAAACAAAATCTTTTTAAATTATAAAATGTCTGTAATTTCGAAAATCTGAGTCATAGGGGCGGGGCGGAGAGGGGCGGGGCGGAGAGCGGCGGGGCGGAGAGCGGCGGGGCGGAGAGCGGCGGGGCGGGGCGGAGAGGGGCGGGGCGGAGAGGGGCGGGGCGGAGAGGGGCGGGGCGGAGAGGGGCGGGGCGGAGAGGGGCGGGGCGGGGCGGAGAGGGGCGGGGCGGGGCGGAGAGGGGCGGGGCGGGGCGGAGAGGGGCGGGGCAGGGCGGAGGGGGGCGGGGCGGTTGGGGGGGTAACTTGGGGGCGGTTCCGCCCGGGCACTAGCGGCGCCTCCCTCGCCACCAGAGCGCGGGCTGTGCGGGCGCGGGCGCCCAGAAATGTCGCCTGAGTCACGGGGAGGGCGTATCTTCCCAATTACTCCAAGCAGTCCTAAATGTCGAGAAGTTTATTTTCGGCCGCTGTTACTTTGACTCCCGAGGACTATCCATCGCGGCCAAGGGCCTCAGATGTGACAGCTGCCGCGCGAGCGCCGAGAAATGGGCCGCAGTCGGCGCCGCGGGAGACAGACGAGCGGCGGGCGGCGCGGCGCGGGGGAGGGGGGGCTAATGAAACAATGCGACGTGGCGCGGTGCGGCGCGGGAGCGGCGTGGCGGGGAGGCGGCGAGGCAGAGCGGAGAAGCGCTCCACAAATCCCGGGAGCGCGCCCCGCCACGCGCCGCCCCGCCTGCAGTCACGAAGCTCAGCCGCGGCAGCGATCCCCGCTACCCACGTTCCATGACGCCCAATTAAAGGAAACATTATCAACATTCAGTTGTCCCTTGTGACGTACTGTAATACAATTTGCTATTTTTTTTTAATGAACGTCAATGAAACACAATCCGCTAATTCATTTTTGCGAATACAACGCGCACACACACACAAAAACGTCGTTTTTTGTTGTTAATGAACAAATCCCATGCACAATGAAATTTTTGTGATATTCCGTCGCGTCATTGGCGGTTTGAATTATGTATTTTCGAGCGAAACAAAAGCTTTATTTGTCAACGAAGTGCACATGCGAAGACGAGGTGTCACACTTGAGAACCAACTACGATTCCATTGCAGTGCGTGTAGGGAACCGCCGCTCAAGGTGTTGTTTAGGCCTGTCGCCGCAACGGCGGCACGGCGCGGCCTGGGAGCTCGTGCGAGGGCGAAACACGCGTCCCACACGTTCAGATAACGCAAGACAACGCCGCGCCGGTTGTCGCGCTAAACTGCACGCGATAAGCAACCAAGAGCACGGCACGACGCCCGACGGGGGCAGATTAGGAGGCGAGAGAGACCAAGACAGAAAATACAAATTACCGTCTCCCCCACTCCATTTTATGAACATGTAATAACTTCTAATATAACAAATAACTTCTCGGCCATCAATACAAGGCTACGTCACGCTCCATTGCGTTTTGAAAATCTAGCGTAAAATGTATGAGACTTAAAACATGTGTGATGTGTGACCTAATTGAAATATTAAATATGGTTATAGACAGGATGATGGAATTTTTGTAAAAGATGTTTTCAACGTTGCTACCAAATTGTTATTAAGAAATCCTAATCCACAGGCTGAGCAATATTACTTGTTGGTTTATTATTGCTGGTTGGAATAGTCTCCGTTCGTATTTCATTTAAATAAGTGTAAGAGAAATGTGGTTTTCTTCTTTCATCCATTCGAATGGAAGTTGAAGTAAAAATAGCTGAAAGTAATTCTTGACAGAGGCCGTGAAAGTAAAACACAATCGTAGGAAGCGGCCACAGGAGCAGAGAGAGCGGAGCGAAGCGTGCGGGCGAGGTCGGCATGGAGGGAGGGGCGGGGATGGGACCTGGATGTAAGGATGGGGAGTGGGAGTGAGGGTGGGGACCGTGGGTGGAGTGGAGGGGGCGCTTTTAGCGTCGGCTCCCGACCAACAACACTTCCGGTTGCCCCGGAAGACGATAAAAAAGAAGGCGCCCGGTAAATCTGTCGGGCGGGGGGGGGAGCGAGGGGGGTGGCGGCGCTTGAAGGAAGAGCGACGTGCGTTTCGTTAATGACGCTGAGGGAGGGGCTGCGATGGGACGGGCTCGGGAGAGTGGGGCGGGATAGGGCGGGGCGGGAGGGGACCGCAATGTGCGGGGCGAGGTGGAAAGAATGGAGAGGGAGGTGAAACGAGAGACCGGACGAGGTGGGGCAGGCTTAGCGAGGCGGAGGGGGCATGTAGGAGCAAGGGGGCGTGTCGGGGGCGGAGGGCCGGGGCGGGACTGTGGGGCGGGGGCGGGACGAGGAATGGGGCGTGTGGAAAAGCGGCGGGTAGTTGGGTTTGGCGGGGAGGAAGGGGCATGGCGGGGTGGAGGGGGCATGGCGGGGTGGAAGGGGAGCAGCGGGGTAGAGGGGACGTGGAGGGTTGGAGAGGGCGTGGCGGACTGGAGGGGGCGTGGCGTGATGGAGGTGGCATGGTGGAGGTGGTGTGGTGGAGATGGCGTGGTGGGGTGGCGTGGTGGAGGTGGCGTGGTGGTGGAGGTGGCGTGGTGGAGGTGGCGTGGTGGAGGTGGTGTGGTGGAGGTGGCGTGGTGGAGGTGGTGTGGTGGAGGTGGTGTGGTGGGGGTGGCGTGGTGGAGGTGGCGTGGTGGAGGTGGGGGGTGGCATGGAGGGGTAGTGGGGGCTTGGCGGGTGGAGGGAGCGTGGCATGAAGGAGGTGGCGCGCCGGGGGTGTGGGGCGGGCGGAGAGAGAGGGCGGGCGGGGCAGATGAGGCGGGCCGTGGCAGAGGAGGCGTGACGGGGCGGAGAAGTTGGGGCAGAGGAGGCGCGGCCGGGCGGAGGGGGCGGGGCGGGGGCGGATGTGAACGGCGCTGTCAAAAACGGCCGATGCGCCGTGCGGGGAAGGTGGAAATGGCGCTCGCCTCTCATCGGAGGCCCATTCACCCGACGGAGGCGAGGGGCGCCAACTTCGCCTGCGAGGGCGAAAAGGAAGAGATTTTGTGTCAGAGCGAGTTCTTGCTCGAGAGTTCTACGCTCTGTTTCACAAAGGGCGTTCAAGGGCTCGTATGTCAGCGTCTGCACCTCAAGGCAACACAAGCAGATGGCGGAGGACATTTTTAAAGAACAGTTTTGAAATTGGCTTTTCAAGACGCTTAAGATGACTGACGTTACTGGGAAGAATGAGCAAGTGCCACAAAAATATGCCTTTTTCCTAGTATTGCCTGAAATAAATTATGACTTTTTCAACTTGTCAAAATGAATTCTTTATCTCTTTAAACTTGTCCAATATTTGTTTCCTACGTTATCTGGTTAAAACTTAAATAGAAATAATTGAACTTATTAATTACTTTTGGGCATTTCTCTACCACCACAGAGAATACTATTTCTAATGAATGTAATTTAAGATCAATTTTCTACTTATGTATTACCGTCTTCACTCAAAGAAAGTGAATATTGTAACGAAACTGTCAGGCAAGCATAGACCTGATAAAATATTTATAGAAAAGTGCACCATTATTTGTAATGCAGATATCATATGACAAACAGGATCATCAATTAATTTGATCTTTCTAACACATTCCTTCATTATACACAAACAAATTATTCCTTGGCTCACATGTCTTACATGTTTCGTGATGAAAATTTGTACATTTGTGATTTTAGTTGTGATTTTTAATAGATTTCGCATTTTATCGCGAATTGAAAAACCTTCAGAAATGAACTGCACCGACCATCAAACATTCACTTACTAATTTTCTCAGCGCTTGTTAATATTTCGCATTTTTTAGCAATTGCTAAAATTTACCATCTCTAATCATCAGTACACAACAGAATCCTCAACATCTCGCACCGCAGCAGAATTGATGGGTTGATGCCAACTACGCCCTTCATAAGTTACACTAATTTCCGAGGGACGCGTAAATTGAATCAAAACTATGCCACCTCTGGCCGTGTGTGAGGTGACTAAGCGTTTGATACCCCAGTACTAGGTAAAAATCCAAAAACAATGAAACAGTTTCGATTTATTGCAGTGTTGTGTGAGAGGATTTTTGTCGTTCTTGAGCAGTGTGCGTGCTACTTTCTAGAAAACCATGTTGTTAGGTTTTGATTAGCATTTTTCTTGCTGCAGGTCACTAGTAAGCCGAAGCTATCAGTTATTTAAGGAGTTGAATTGTTTAGTCACTGCTTAGCTGGAATTCAAATATTTTCGGATCAATGAGAAGGGAGTCACGAACATGCATATTAGTGAAATCGTAAGAAATTGAAGTTCAATAAAATATATATATATATATATACTATATATATATTCGAAAGCTTATTTATTTCTTGTAAAAAATCTTCCAGTAAGATTAAAATAGCGGAACAATGAGCCAACAAAACAACATTTTAACGCACGTTTGGGGTTGCAACAGAGAGAGAATGAACGTTTTCTACGGACTGAGACTTCTAAGAAAGATGACTGAATCTGTAACTTGGGATCTGAACCTATTTCCGGTCAGAACAGCCAACTAATGATACTATGAATCCAAAAACCCTTGCCTTAATACAGCTGTTTTTCTTGCCACCTAGGTTTTCTCCGTTGTGGAAGACTTTTCTTTACGTGATAAAACAATCCTATCGTGTTCTTCTTTAAAATTAAACCACTCAACCCCTAACAAGTATGACTCAGTGTTCAATGAATCAAAATAAGACATACCAACGTTTTCGATTGAGGAATGTTTGTGAAAAGAATACCATAAAGGTTATATCTTGAAGATGTATTAAGCGTATTTAGAATTGTAGTCTTAATAATATTTTATTATTTCTACTGTTAATAACGAAATAAATAAATGCACAGAACAAAACACAAACGGATGAAATACGGGTCATAAATTCCGAATTTCAACGAGCCAGCGATGTTTTACTTTCGTCACTCTTTTAATCGCAATAGAGTAAATTTTAATCACAGAATTATGCATTTAAACAATTCATCTCCGGGATAATCACCGACCACGCTTTCCAGTTTGGCGTGGCATCAATGCGTGTAAAAAAAATTCACATGATGTGAACAGAAAATACCACGAAATGATGACTGCTGCTCGCATACAAAGTTCGTATTGTGCAGCAGTGCCCATTTTAGAAGTATTTGCTTACGCAGTTTCCTGCATATTGTACATCAGCGCGTCACATAAGATGGCAGCAAAGTTACTTTTCTGCCATCTCCGCGTGTCCAGATGAAGAGACATCCGTTCCGGTCGCGTGAACTGCTAAGGTTATTAGTCCCGTAAGTTAGAGTGCAGATTTTTTATCGAGGGAGGAGGCAATGATCTTCCCCGCTGGATGGCCACTTCTGGTCACCTACCTATCGACTTGCAGGTTTTCTCTAACTAGGTATCTCTCACTAGCGAGGCACCGCTCCAGCGCGGACAAGCTCTAAGATCCCGACTGTTTTTCGGCATGTGGCCAGTGTATTAGCATATAATTGTAACTGATGTAAGTAAGGGATGAGGATGGGGCAAGGAAGAGGAAGAAAAGATCCGTTCACGATCCGTTTGTTAGGATTCCGCTCCGGCATTCCCCTGGTATCGACCAGAGAAACCACGGAAAACTACCAAGTGACGTCAGTGGGCGAGCGCAGCCTCGTGGTTAGTAGGCTGCCGGAAGCACCGCCCCCGGCAGCGCGTCCGCCGCACCGCCCGCTGCGGCGACAGGCGCTCGCGATTTTTCGCGATGGCACACACGTCTTCCATTAAATTCGGCGGTGGCGGCGCGGGGCGGGGGGGTGTGGGGAGGCCGTGTAGCGAGAGCGCGCGCGCGTAATCGAAAGAGGGCTGCGACTGACATGTTGCCGAGGGGCGGACGAGATCGGGAGGGAGCGGGGCCCGGAGGTCCTTGACGTCCGCCGGGCAAGGGCCGCCTTCGACTCGCGACGCGGCCACCGCAGCCTCAGCCGCAGCTCCACGGCGCGGCCGCGGCCGGCAATTACGCGGGCAATACCATTAAGCTTGATGGCCCTCCACGAAAATTGAAGCTCTGGCGCGGAGCGGCGGGCGGACGAGCGGGCGGACGAGCGGGCGGACGAGCGGGCGGGCGGGCGGGCGGGCGGGCGGGCGAGCCAGCGGGCAGGCGGGCGGGCGTGCGGGCGGGCGTGCGTGCGTGCGTGCGTGCGTGCGTGCGTGCGGGCGGGCGGGAGGGCGGGCGGACGAGCGGGCGGGCGAGCGGGCGGGCGAGCGGGCGGGCGAGCGGGCGGGCGAGCGGGCGGACGAGGCGGGCGGACGAGCGGGCGACGAGCGGGCGGACGAGCGGGCGGACGAGCGGGCGGACGAGCGGGCGGACGAGCGGGCGGACGAGCGGGCGGACGAGCGGGCGGACGAGCGGGCGGACGAGCGGGCGGACGAGAGCGGGCGGACGAGCGGGCCGCCGGGCGGGCGGGCGGGCAGGCGGGTGGGCGGGCGAGCCAGCGGGCAGGCGGGCGGGCAGGCGGGCGGGCGGGCGGGCGGGCGGGCGGGCGGGCGGGCGGGCGGGCGGGCGGGCGGGCGGACGAGCGGGCGGGCGGGGCGGGCGGGCGGGCGGGCGGGCGGGCGGGCGGGCGGACGAGCGGGTGGGCGGGCGGACGAGCGGGTGGCGGGCGGACGAGCGGGTGGGCGGGCGGACGAGCGGGCGGGCGGGCTGGCGGGCGGGCGGGCGGGCGAGCCAGCGGGCGGGCGAGCCAGCGGGCGGGCGGGCGGGCGGGCGAGCCAGCGGGCGGGCGGGCGGGCGAGCCAGCGGGCGGGCGAGCGGGCGGGCGAGCCAGCGGGCGGGCGGGCGGGCGGGCGGGCGGGCGAGCCAGCGGGCGGGCGGGCGGGCGAGCCAGCGGGCGGGCGGGCGGGCGGGCGGGCGGGCGGGCGGGCGGGCGGGCGGGCGGGCGGGCGGGCGGGCGGGCGGGCGGGCGGGCGGGCGGACGAGCGGACGAGCGGGCGGGCGGGCGGGCGGGCGGGCGGGCGGGCGGGCGGGCGGACGAGCGGGTGGGCGGGCGGACGAGCGGGTGGGCGGGCGGACGAGCGGGCGGGCGGGCTGGCGGGCGGGCGGGCGAGCCAGCGGGCGGGCGAGCCAGCGGGCGGGCGAGCCAGCGGGCGGGCGGGCGGGCGGGCGAGCCAGCGGGCGGGCGGGCGGGCGAGCCAGCGGGCGGGCGAGCGGGCGGGCGAGCCAGCGGGCGGGCGGGCGGGCGGGCGGGCGGGCGAGCCAGCGGGCGGGCGGGCGGGCGGGCGGGCGGGCGAGCCAGCGGGCGGGCGGGCGGGCGAGCCGGCGGGCGGGCGGGGCGGGCGAGCCGGCGGGCGGGCGGGCGGGCGAGCCGGCGGGCGGGCGGGCGGGCGAGCCGGCGGGCGGGCGGGCGGGCGGGCGGGCGGGCGTGCGGGCGGGTGTGCGGGTGTGCGGGTGTGCGGGTGTGCGGGTGTGCGGGTGTGCGGGTGTGCGGTGTGTGCGGGTGTGCGGCGGGCGGGCGGGCGGGCGGGCGGGGCGGGCGGGCGGGCGGGGGCGGGCGGGCGGGCGGGCGGGCGGACGAGCGGGCGGGCGGGCGGGCGGGCGGGCGGGCGGGCGGGCGGGCGGGCGGGCGGACGAGCGGGTGGGCGGGCGGACGAGCGGGTGGGCGGGCGGACGAGCGGGTGGGCGGGCGGACGAGCGGGCGGGCGGGCTGGCGGGCGGGCGGGCGGGCGAGCCAGCGGGCGGGCGAGCCAGCGGGCGGGCGGGCGGGCGGGCGAGCCAGCGGGCGGGCGGGCGGGCGAGCCAGCGGGCGGGCGAGCGGGCGGGCGAGCCAGCGGGCGGGCGGGCGGGCGGGCGGGCGGGGCGGGCGGGCGAGCCAGCGGGGCGGGCGGGCGGGCGAGCCAGCGGGCGGGCGGGCGGGCGGGCGGGGCGGGCGGGCGGGCGGGCGGGCGGGCGGGCGGGCGGGCGGGCGGGCGGGCGGACGAGCGGACGAGCGGGCGGGCGGGCGGGCGGGCGGGCGGGCGGGCGGGCGGACGAGCGGGTGGGCGGGCGGACGAGCGGGTGGGCGGGCGGACGAGCGGGCGGGCGGGCTGGCGGGCGGGCGGGCGAGCCAGCGGGCGGGCGAGCCAGCGGGCGGGCGAGCCAGCGGGCGGGCGGGCGGGCGGGCGAGCCAGCGGGCGGGCGGGCGGGCGAGCCAGCGGGCGGGCGAGCGGGCGGGCGAGCCAGCGGGCGGGCGGGCGGGCGGGCGGGCGGGCGAGCCAGCGGGCGGGCGGGCGGGCGGGCGGGCGGGCGGGCGGGCGAGCCAGCGGGCGGGCGGGCGGGCGAGCCGGCGGGCGGGCGGGCGGGCGAGCCGGCGGGCGGGCGGGCGGGCGAGCCGGCGGGGCGGGCGGGCGGGCGGGCGAGCCGGCGGGCGGGCGGGCGGGCGGGCGGGCGGGCGGGCGTGCGGGCGGGTGTGCGGGTGTGCGGGTGTGCGGGTGTGCGGGTGTGCGGTGTGTGCGGGTGTGCGGGTGTGCGGGTGTGGGCGGGCGGGCGGGCGGGCGGGCGGGCGGGCGGGCGGGCGGGCGGGCGGGCGGGCGGGCGGGCGGGCGGGGACGCGGGGAAGCAGAGAAGCAGGGAGCGCGAGAGGAACAGCGCGAGGAGCGGCGCCGGCGGCGGGCGGCCGTGCAACACGTGCTCAAGTTCCTTGCGAGGAAATTATTGGTTTTTGAGTCGATGGGTTGTTAGCGTCCTGCCTGCCTGTCTCCGCCTGGGGCTCCCCCGCGACGCCGCCGCCGCGCGTTGCAGACGCCGCGCGCACCCGCGCCCTCGCCCCGGGGCGGGGCGGCGCCTTCGCCACTGTTAGTGCAGTATAAGCAGCCCTTTGAGCGGGCGCTTTGTCGCCCGGCGCCGCCTCCTATTTACTTTCGCTTTATTCCCGCGCGGGAGAAGACAAGCGCCGAAGAAACGGAATGGTAATTGGAAGCGGCCCTTTATGACTTTTTATGGGCGCGGGCACAAAGGGCCTCCCACGGACGCGCCGCCCGCCCTACGCGCCCTTCGCTGCCAGCGGCGACCAATTCCATCCTTCGTCTCAGTCTTCAGTTCGGTTGGCGCACGAGGTGAGCCGCTGTTCGCGTCGGTGTGAGAATGGAATTCGTGATCGACTTGTCAACATTCAAACGTTCAATTTCGTTGCTCATCACTAAGTCATCCTATTAGTTCTAACACATTGCGTAGACAGTACTCCTACGAATTAAACTCCTTCCACCAAACTTCTCCAGGGAAGAACTGTAACTGAAAAGACGCAACGAAGGGGTCATGCACTCGGCCACTGTAAGCTTGCTTCTGCTTATTATATTAAACATTGCCCCTTTTGTGAATTAAAACTGTGTTGTACGTTGTACTCGTAGAATGCTGAATTATATTCTAGGGAAATACGGAACATTTACAGTTTCCAATATTTCCCACTAAGAACATCAACTCAAGAGAAAGAATACTTATTGAGACTGTAGTACTTCAGTGAAGTTCTTCGAGATATGTAAGTGATTCTTTGTTGAAAATTCATTGACAGAAATCGGTGCGTTTTAGCTCTTCGTTTATGTAGCGGTCTTAAAAGTTTCAGAAAAACATTTACGACATATAAAGGGCTTCACTCTCAACGGAAATGGCATCATTCGTCAGGTCACAGTCGCATGGAAAGGCGATTCTGAGTTTTTGATAATTGTATTATTATACTATGGTTTCTACTCGCTTTTCGCAATGGACATTTAATTTGGTTTATTAAATAGTACAACAAAAATATTTTTTAAAGATTTAATTTGATTCCGACATAATTCCCGCTATTGAATATCTGAATCAATTGGAAGTTATATTAGTAGGACCCATGTAATTTACCAGAAACACTCAAGGACGGAAATTCAGACATACTGAATAATAAAATCCGTAGCGAAAAAAATTACTCTTTGACTCGAGTTTAATTACGAGGTGAACAAATAATGGAAGGAAAACGGTGGTTTTAAAATGGGCGTTTCAGCTATGAATGAGCCGATCGCTCTCCCGACACGGCGTCTCTGGAAGTTGAGGGGGGAGGGGGGAGAGGTCATGGGGGTTGAGTGCCCCCGAAGCCAAATAGTCATCCCACAGAATCAAAATACTCAACGCACTGCCGTGAATTTAAACTTTCTCATTTTATACATTCAAATAATTAGGATGAAATTGCGTACAATGCATGATCATGTTTTTTGGGCCATATTTAATAAGCTCTTCCAGTAACATTTGGTTTATTCTTTTTGCTAACTGTATTTAATTTCTAAAGCTTATTTTAAGAATCGTCAGGAGTAGATTTCTCTCTCGTGTATTCTAAAATGAGTCCATGAAGGCTTGTTTAACATGCGTTTGCATATTGACAGTAACATATTATAGAACACGATTAGATGATGTATTTTCGTATGTGCTTCAACCATAGAGATAAAAGAGTATATTCCCTGCTCTAAACTTAAACGCTGGGAAATATTGCAACGTGTGAGATATGCCTATCGAAAGTTGAAAATTATGGACGTTTCGGCGCCCTGGAAACCTCAGAAACGTCCCGGAGCACGGGCCAGCCTCAGAACTCTGCCCGTCCTTTACTTTCCTTCGTCCTTTACTCCCACCGTCGCTGAGGGATGGGAAAAGGGACGGGTGCTTGCCGTCCTTTGTCCAACAGCAGTCGATCAGGCGAGGGAGAAAGCAGCAGAAAAAGGCCAGGGCCAAACCGCACACACCGTCAGATTTCAAATTAATAAAAAAAAATAACCACTTATATATTAGCCAATACTTATACGAAAAGTGTCACTACTTGGACTTTCGGTAAATACTTGTGAATGTAAAATGTTATCCCGATAATAAAACACTTAAATTTTCTTTCTTTGCTAATTCGCTCTCTCTAACACCGTTAACTCGTCATGTTATGACTTAATGTTCCAAGATAGCGTCTCCATCTATCAGTAAGATTATTTTAATTCATGTTTAACAGTTTCGAGGATTCAGTCCGCAAATTTGTCTGATATGAACCAGGTGAAGAATGTCTGGGCAAATACGCCTTCGGGTGCAAAACAAGTTCTGCATTAACAGAGCACAAAATTAACTTAATTCGCATTATATTAAAGATATGTCATCCTTTTCTTATTCCTTCATCTATATTTCTTCTCGTCAATTCTCCTTCTTTTCGTGAGTCACCTCTGAACGTTTTCTGCCTTATTTTATTTCTTCTTTTTCCTCCCTTTACTGTATTCATTTTCCTACAATTTCCCATTCTCCTCTCTTCCTCTTATTCTTCCTTTTTCCCCTCACAAGCTCTCCAGGCGAATAAACTTAATCAGTAGTTCTATAGGAGGAGGTGAAGATGAAAATATGACAATGACAGTGTTGCAGATGGATAAATAATTATGAATCAACGACCGAATGGATTTAGAATGACTGACGACACATATGGTGAACACTTACCAAAAAACCGCAGTAGTCCAACGAAATTCCACATGGATCTGAATCAAATGAGGATTAGAGTGGGATCGAAATTCTGTTACCTTGTTGGAATGGCATGAGTTTTAGTGTCAAATAAAGGGCAATGCATACAAACTGTTGGTCGACCCCACGGAGCATTGATCACTGCCCCGAAAACAATCGTCACTGAAGCTAGTGATGAAAGCCAAAACACACAAATCTGAGTGTAAACAAGAGGATCGGGCTGGATTCCCGGCTCTTGTAGCTATTGTTTTGACCAATTCGCATGGCCAACTATTTTCTTATTTGTATAGCGCTGCTTATAAAAGGATAGGGCTGACGAGTGAGAGGCTGTGGACTGAGCTGAAGATCGCAGCGCGGGTGGAAGAGAGGGCGACAAGGCGGCCGCCACTTCGGAAGCGGGCAGCACAAGTCAAGCGGCGAGGGCGGCAGCGAAGATGAAGGGGAGCGCAAAGGCGGAGGCGAAGGGGAGGACGAGGGCAAGCGCAAGGGCGAGGACGAGGACGAGGGCGAAGGCGAGGCCAAGGCGAGGGCGAGAGCGAGGGCGACGGCGACGGCGAGGGCGACGGCGTTGGCTTGGGCGAGAGCGAGGGTGTGGCCAAGGGTGAGTGCGAGGGCAAGGGCGAGAGCGAGGGCGAGGGCGAGGGCGAGGGCGAGGGCGAGGGCGAGGGCGAGGGCGAGGGCGTGGGCGTGGGCGAGGGCGAGGGCGAGGGCGAGGGCGAGGGCGAGGGCGAGGGCGAGGGCGAGGGCGAGGGCGAGGGCGAGGGCGAAGGCGAAGGCGAAGGCGAAGGCGAAGGCGAAGGCGAAGGCGAAGGCGAAGGCAAGGGCGAGGGCGAGGGCGAGGGCGAGGGCGTTGGCGAGGGCGTTGGCGAGGGCGTTGGCGAGGGCGTTGGCGAGGGCGAGGGCGAGAGCGAGGGCGAGGGCGAGGGCGTGGGCGAGAGCGTGGCCGAGGGCGTGACCAAGGGTGAGTACGAGAGCGAGGGCAAGGGCGAGAGCGAGTGCGAAGGCGAGGGCGAGGGCTAGGGCGAGGGCTAGGGCTAGGGCTAGGGCTAGGGCTAGGGCTAGGGCTAGGGCTAGGGCGAAAGGGAAAGCGGAAGTGAAAGGGAAGACGATGGTGAAGATGAGAGCGAGGGCAAAGGTGGGGACGAGGATGAAGGTGAAGGCAAAGGCGAGGGATTAAGGCGAAGGCAAGGGCGATGTTGAGGACAAAGGCGAAGGCGGAAGGAGAATGTGAAGGTGCAGAAGAGAGCGAGGAGAGTGGTAGAGGCCAGGGTGAAGGCGAAGGCGAGGGTGCAGGCGAGAGCGTAGCAACCCGGAGCGCCATGGATTTTTCGGGCTTCAGTTGTCACGGGGAGCGAATATAAACAGATGAACGTGCGGCCCTGACACTCCGCAGCTTCCGCTAGGGGCCGAGGCGGGCCGTGGGGCGCGCGCGTCGCGTCGAGTGGCGTCGCGGAGGAATGTTAAGTCGGAGATGGATCGGCGGCCGCTAAGTGTCGAACCGTGTCGCTGTCAGCGGGGCCCGCGAGGCGGCACCGCACCGCAGCGCAGCGCGGCGCAGCGCTGGCGGCGGCCGCGGGACAAAGAGGGTGGGGGCGGAGGCGGGGGTGGAGGGGAGGGAGCGGTAATGAGCCCCTTCGCCCGGTGGGGGCGCCGCCACGGAGAAGCTGCTCTTCCCATCCCTCGCGAAACTCCGGAGACAGCGCTGGTGGATGAGCGCCCAGGTCAGCACCTCGGGAGTCGCCCGACTGCATCCCAAGATCAATCCCCTCCCCCCCACCCCGCCGGCTTGTCAGCCAATCCCCTTTCACTCACCATTGTTTGAGACGGAATAGCCCGAAGACATCACGTTTAGTTCAGCCGGTGTTTCGGAAGGAGTATACATTTTTGGTGTTTCCATTCATAAGTAGCGTAAATGTTAACTTTACAAGAATTAGTTTTTCCCACTCAATGTTCTACGGTTTGCAATGAGTTTCACAAGTGATGACTGAGATGTGTGTATATGGATGGAAAATGCGGAATAATAATATTACATATCCGTTGTTAATGACGAGAAAGTACGCGCTGCTTTAGCACCACTAATACGTTATGTGAAATCTGTTCTTTAAAAAAGATCATGTTCATTTTTTAAAAAAACATCAGTAGTTTATCGTAATTTTGTCATTTTAGGTTTTGCTAATTGAAATTTCCCGTTTGATGATCTTTCAGGAGATATCGGATTGGAACAACGCCGCACGGCGCCCCGCGAAAAGGGAGATTCAGATTCTGCGAATTCCTTCTCATTGTTGGGAGATGTTCCATCTGTAACATACATATTTTTAATTTTCACATTTGTGTTGATGTATTAGCTTTAAAAGAATTAGTTTTCACACCTAATGTACGGTTTGTAATGAGTAGAGATATGATTTATATGCAAATTATTTTTTTTTTATTTAAGCTTAGAGCCTCCAAATATAGCTTTTTTGGCAAAACCATTTTAAAAATGCATACGGTTTCCGAGTATGTTTTCGTAAGTTTTTGGAGAAAATCACAAATAATGCATGATTGTACATTTCTTCCAATTAACATTAAAAATGAACAATTTCACATCAACATTTCAAATAAACAATAACAAAAGCAGTTCTTTAACAAAAGCACGTCTTTACAGGAATAGTTTCTAGGCCGACCATCGTTCTACAGCTCTATGCACCATTCTGTTACGCAAAACCACAAATATCTTTGACGAATGCTGTATTTATCAGAAACACTTTGGACATACAACGTTCTTCCAGAACCGCCTATTTTTCTTCACATGTTTTCTTTGTGAGTAATACTCTTTAGACCGAGTTGATATTATCGAATTAGTAAACATTCACTTTGAAAGTAAGAGCGCATACTACAGTGACCGGGGAGGAAACGTCGAAACTTCACAAATTAGCTCTTAAGACAATTTTAAGCATATTTTGCCTAATAAACTATGTGGATTTTCCGAATGCTTGAGCCGCAATTGGCACTCAAAAGTTGGTTTGAAAAATTGCTTTCTAGGCAAAAATTTGCACTGCAGAATCGTAGAAACACTCCACAGGCATGTAAATTATTTATTATTTACAAAATAAATTAATGTATTTGTTCAGAAAGAAACATTCGCACAGAAATAAAAAAGCACCCAATTTACACAATTCGACTGCTTCTTTTATGTCTCGCTTAAGTTTTCTTTCTGAACATGTCTATTAATTTATTTTGGAAATAATAAACAATTTACATTTTTTGGAGGGTTTATATGATCCTGCAATGCAAATTTTTGCCTAGAAAGCATTTTTTCAAACCAACTTTTGAGTACTTGTTGCGACTCAAGCGTTCGGAATATCCACGTACTTTATTAGACAAAATATCCTTAAAATTGTCTTAAGAACTTATCTGCGAAGTTTCGATATTTCCTCACAGGACATCCTGTATATAGTTACATTTAAAGGGCGCTTGATAGAATCAACAGTGCTCAGGACGCTGGCTTAGATCGGATCAAATTTTCACACACAATCTCGCTCTAGAACATTGTTCCACATTTGACGAACAATGTGGCAGAAAGCAGTAGCAGTAGAATTAAATCAGGCAAGGGGAAGTTTCATCAATTCGTTTGCACATACCTAGCTTAAAATCAAGTATCACACAACACTATTTATATGTAGATTCGTTTAGAAATATAGAACTATCAGAAAATGAAAATTATATATACGTAATATATTTGATAGAATTATAACATGCGGAGTACAGTGACGTTTGCACTTTTCCATTGCAGAATAAATTAGTGCTGCAAGAGATTTAAAATACTTCCCGGAAAGGAATGGACATTTCATTTCCACATTCTGGGAATGGGATCCATTAAGGAATCTACATACGAATACAATCGAGAAAGGAGACACATTTTCCCTTACGCATTTGCGAGACTAGAATTTAACAGTAACACAACCAGTTTTATTTATCAATTTTTACTGCGTCTGAAAACGTTTAGGAAACAACTTTATCGGGTACAGTTTTTTAAACCTATAGAAGGCAGAGATTTACTCCCACATGTTCAAAATATGGTTAAGATGACTTGTGAGCCCAAATGCAGAATAAAATTTAAAAAAGGGTTTCGTTCGTGACATTTTTACTAGCGAGTTAGTAGCCACATACGCTCAAGTAAGCCATTAAGGATAAAACTACGTTGATGAAACTGACAAAACTGTCAAGAATCCCAAACCCATTCAAAACTTGATGCATCAAGTGTGATGTGATAATGTTGTATCTTTTCTCGTCCCGAATGTCCTGAAGTTTCTATGTAAATGCATTTTGGAAACATCCTGTGAATGTAGTAGGTTCTTAAGGAAGAATCGTCATTTTGTCTCCTCTTAAAACAAAAACCGAGACGCGTACCTTTGTGAGCTTCCAAGACAAACACTGAAATCCAACTCTACAAGCGCGGGGCTGGGGCAGCTTACCGCGCCCCGCCGCGAAAGCTCCTTGCGGCGCCAGAGGCACACGAAGCGGTGGCGTCTGCCTCCCCCGCCCCCGACGCTGCCCAGCCGCCCTCCCGTCCCTCGCGTCCGCCCACGCCTCCCTCGCTCCCTGGGCCCCCCGCTGTCACTCGACCGCTGACGGGAATCGCCCGACTGCATCCCTACCGACATCAGCCCCGCTTCCCAACTCAACCTCTTTCACTTTTCGTTTCATGAGAAGGCAGAAACCGAGTGTATTCCGTTTCGTTCATCCGAGGTTTTCTATTCATAAGTAGCGCAAACGTTCTCGCACTAGTCCAGAGAAAATAACGAACACAGGTGAACCAGGCAGATTCTTCGGAAATGGATCTGCAAAGTCAGCGGGGTAAGATGATGCTCGTGATAGGAGTTTTCAAGTTTTGTTTCCACAAACTTTTAAGTGTGATTTTCAACGTTGGCAGTTCTCGAAAAGAACTCGCAAATGTTTGTTAAAAACAGGCAGAAGTGCGCCTAGCATAATCGATCAATATAGGACGAATCAGACGACAGTAAAGGTAGAAATCAATTTTTACACAAAGGAGGAATACGAAGAGTGATACAATCGGGTTAGTTAGTCAGTTAGATAGATAGTTAATGCCTTATTTTACGGGGCGGGACTCGGGCCATCAGGCACGCTCTTGCATCAGACCACCCAAATTTCACCACGCGCTCTTCACCTTCTAGCGGAGAAAGAAGGTATTACTTTGGCGATGAAACACGCGAATTTGAATTTAGCTCGAGCTTATTTTCGACTTGAGGAACATTACATGTACTAAATCTACAACATGGGACAGACGGCTTTACTGCCCTTCCAAAGGCAGTAGTACGAAGGATTAAAAAAAGTACGCCAGCTATGCTTTTGGGGGGAGGTAGGTAAACGGCTTAGGAAAAGACGACCTCGGGATATAGTCGGTATACGCCCCTCTGCTGTCACTCTACCACCGCCACCCACAACAACTCCCGACCACCCCCGCGCCTCCATCCCACCCGCAGCCTCTCCCCCGCCCCCGCAAGCGGTATTTATAAATACGCGAAGGCCGCGCGCCGCCCGGAGCGATGCGCCCGGGGCGATGCGGCGCTTCCCACGCGCTTTTCGCCCCGTCCCCCGCCGACGCGGTCCTCGAGGGCGGCGCTGCTGAGAAGCCGCCTGCCCGCGCGCGCGCGCGCTTTATTTCTTTAAGTGCTTCCGTTTCCATTAAAATATTGTGTGTCTGCTCGCGGGCGAAGGGGCGCGGGCTGGCGGGCGGGCGTGCGTGCGGCGCGCAGTCGCGGATGAGGCGGCGCGGCTCCCCCCCCCCCCGCGACTTCTTTAAGGACGCGAAAGAAAAACGGCGGACATGGGGAAAATACGTTGCTTTGAAATGGCGACGCACTTCAAAGGGCGCTTGCCACTTGGGAACTTTCTACTAGTTCTCACGGGCTCCCTAGTTCTTGCCCAGCGCTCAGTAGCACGGTCCGTAGAGATACATAGGCTAGTACCAATTTACAATGCTGCCCACAATACCCACCTCGTACCATCTAAATAATCGTAGTATTTCTCAAGCCGCACTTTGTCGCAATAAGTTCATACCAACATTTGGTATGACCTTTTAAACTGTGACATAAAGAGCTCTCCTCTCTTCGCACCCCACCCCCACACACAGACACACTGTGAAAAATCAAAATAACTTGTGCGTTTATAGTATATTACTTTGAAATGGCGACACATTTCAAAGGGCACTTGCCACGAGCCCCCCAGTCCGTGCCCAGTGCTGAATAGCTTGCCCCAGTAGAGATTCTTGAGTCCGACTAGGAACGGCAATTACTAATTTACAATACTGCCAATACCCAACTCGTACCTCCTAAATAACCGCACCAGTTCTCACGATACGCTTTGGCGCGATAAGTTCATTCCAACAATTGGAATGACCTTTTCAGCCGTGACGTAGTTAGAGCCATCTCCCTACACCACCCCCCGCTGTGGAATATAACTTGTGCGTATACTACGATTAAACAGAAAGTCCCTTCAAGATCACGAGCTGGCAGGATATGGGGCATTCTCGTCGAATCGCGAGCTTCGTTAATACTTACATCTTTAGTACTGAAGCTCCTGATATGATAACAATGCTCCCCTCTCTTTTCATCTCGTGACCTTGAAAGACCTTTCTATTCTAATCGAATTATATGGCACATTACTTTGAAATAGCGACACACTTCAAACTGCGCTCGCAACTTGGAATCATTCCACTGTCTGCTTGGCTGTCCGGGTGACGCCGCGTCGTTGGCTGAGACGGCTGGCGCGGCGTCCCGACGGTTGACGAGAGGCTGGCGCGGCGTAACCCGGACAGCCAAGAAGTCATGAACTCGTGCTGCGGAAGCTTACGTGTACAAAATTCCACTGTATTCGCAAACTCACTTGGAAATAATGCCCTTTACGCTAGCTATTGCATCATTAGCATACGTATGGGCGGAAATTCACTTGAACCAATAACGTTTTCATTGAGAAATGTTCATGATGGGGACAATACCCATTTATTGAGAACTTTAAAGCTGTTTTATACAGCCTGATCTCCATTACGATTATATTGGTCTTGTGACGAGGTGCTCTACTATCCTAGTTACAAACTAATAGATGCAGTATTCTGTTCTGATCTCTGCATAATTCATATGTGATCTGGTTTACGAGAGCGCATTTTTTCTGCTCAACTAAAAACAAACAAGAAGTTCATGGCGTAAAATCGACGCGTTGCCAACAACTGACCCATATTTCAATATTTATAAGAGCATAGGAGTGTAAATAACCTGCACTTTAAACATGAATTAATTACAACACAAAGAGTCGAAATTGCGCAACTCACCATTCTCCGTCGACATCCAGGGCATTGGCACCAACATTGGCCCTGCGATGCAGTTCTGAGATCTGCAAAAGTAAAAATATCACAATACGTTAGAATATAAATCGCGTCAAATTGCTTTCTCAATAGCGTCCTCTGTGGGTACACAGAGACATTCATAAATAAGATTATTTTACGAATTCAAGTTTCATCGGTGACAATAAACTTCTTGCGACAGGGGAAAATACACATGAAAACGTGAATCGTGTTTTCGTGTAAAGAAGTTGAGACATCGCCCAAGTTGAAGTGAAAATCCAGGAGCAGTGATTCCGACGTTGGATTTGAACTGCATTCTGGATTCACTGGAGGGGGGGACGGCAAAGTAAGTTAGACGCATTGGCATCGCTGAGAGATCATTCAGAACTTGGCCCCACGAGAAACTTGCGCGGAAGGGGAGAGGATAAAGGTCGCCGGATGCAACGGAAACCTGCCCTTGCGAATGTGCTCGAAAAGGAACTTCTGAGGTTTCATTTCATTCACGAATAAATGAGATGTCGGAATTCTCGAGAAGCAACTTCGCGAGCAATGCGAAAGACGCGACTGCGCGGCAAATACCGAGAGGTCAGGAAGTCATAAAGACCTTCGCCAGGAGAGGATTTCGTTCGAATGCTTTTATTAGCTGCGGGCGATTCCCTCTTGGGCTACGAACGCAACCACGGAGACGGCGAATCTCGATCTCGAAATTGCAATTATGCAAATGGAGAGACCTCCCGACCCCAAAACCAACAATGCGTTGCATTAGGCATCTGCGTAATTGTAAGAACTTAGAAAAAAATATACAATAGGTTTTATGGCAACATTTAATATACATTGCACAAACATTATTTAGTCTTCTAAGGGGTATTTTGGAAGCTACGTAAGTTCTTTGTCCATAAAAGTACTGTGTTTCTTTGTATGAACAATTCCTTTCGAGCTGATTGTTGAAAATCGATTGGTTTGGATTGCTTTCTCTGTTTCTTCAAATAAATATTGTTGAAATATTTTTTGCATTAATACCGTTTAACTAATTAATATACCACTTTCCTTCTTTTTCTCCTATTAAGTGTCATTAACGTCAGAATATGAAGCAAATTTTACAATTTTCCTATCCTACATAAGCATTTAAAAATTATGCAGTAGCCCTTAACATTAAGAAAGAAATTGACGCCTTGTTTTAGGTTGAGTGAGCTTCAATGTCTTCTGTTTTCCCAATCAGTTTCTGATGTAGGGTGACGAATGTCCGCGTGCAGAAAGTAGTTTTTACCTTACGACAATGCTTGTATTTCAAAACTCAACACTTTTTATGTCGAACAGGGGTGTAAGGATAAATAGTGGGTTTGGTGAACGACCATCTGGGAGACCTTGGTGCAACTGGCCTCGTAGTTCCCAATAAAATTACTGGAGATCACTTCAAAACTGAAAACATGCTTGGTTACCACATTGACTGCTTAACATCTTTATTAAATTAACATTTGACTTGTGAATATATAAATTATGATATAACTTATAACTATGAATTATAACTTAACATCTGAATGTGAATGCGTCTTATTTAGTTCTCTTTCTAAATTGAACTGTAGAGAGGACGTGTAGAGTGAAAAATATATGCTGCAAGCATTCTCTAACTTGTATCAGTGTGTTCCATTTACTAAAAACGAAAATAAAAGGATGACATAAGGTGGACGGAACATTAAAGTGTTGTTGATCAAGTTAGTTTCTCTTTCGAATCGGTCGTCAACGTGATTGTATGCTTACCTTTTCAGTGACACGGGTAAACGCCTCGCCAGAGGGACCTCTGACTGTCATCCCTTAGCACCGTAGCGCCCCCCCCCTCCCATTGCCTGTTTCCACCGTCCACTATTGGTTTGTGTTTTGACACTTACTGATACACGTCGAACCAAGTAGGGAGCTTTGTCAGGGATCTACACCTAGAAATGATTCACACTTATTTAAAAAAAGTTGGGTAACTAATCGTGAACCGTAATCTCTATTGACATTTCGCCAACTGGAGAATGGTCATATGATATCAATTCTACATTTAGTACGTAGCTAGAATGCCAGAAAAGTACACTTTAAAACTTACTTTTTAAGAAACATTATTTTCTCGCAACATTCTGTGATTAAAATTTAGTACATTGCGAGTTTCATTAAAAGTGGAATGAAAATGAACAATGCGTGATCTTCGAAATTCGATATTTACGGCCTGTCCGTTTACATACGTTTCATGTCTTAATTCACACCGCGTACATATTCCCATACGTTTTTCGACATTTGTATCAATTCTTACAATATTCTTTTTAGTGTCGATATCGGAACAACGGAAATCATTCGTGAAAACTATCCCTAACCTCCAACTACGCCCACTGAACCGACTTTCAGGCTGTAACAGTTGGCGCTCCAACTGTAGAGCTAGCGAATGAATACATTTCGCACAGCCTGTGGTCTTCGGCGATGCTCAATAGTTTACCTGTAAAAAATATCGCCTACTTGCGTGCACTCCACCGACGTCGCCCTTTACCTCCAGGGCCTCGTATTTTATTCTAGAAAGTTTGCAAATACTACACTTTTTTTTGAAGGGTGGGATTTATATTAATATTGGCATACGGTAGTGCATAAGAGGCGACCAAAATTGCGGCGATAAGGATTGTGAGTTTGCATCTGGTAATGGGATTTACTTGTTCCCTTGTAATTTTGATACGGGAAACAACTGTAGACAATGCAGTTCCTTGCATCAGCAGATTCCATCTTTCTAACAATCAGTTCCCAACAAAGGACCCTCATACACACGGAGGATAATTGAGTTCTAATGACTCTTTTATGTCTCAGCCTTCACACTTGACCACCGAGTCAAGTCATATTCATTGAACGGTTTTCCGAATAAGCAAAGAGGAAGCAAAACACAAATACTAAGGAAAGTTACATTGTGCACTGTATTAACTTGCCGTGGTCAAGTACTGTACATTACACAATTTTCGGATGTACAAATTTGATTGGTTGATTGATTGATTTATGATTCTGAGCGCTTCAATTGCTAAGGTGATTAGTCCTGTAAGTGTGGTACATGCTTTAATCGCAGGATGTGGCGGTATTGTTCCCCCGCAGGATGGTGAGATCTGGCGTCCACCTACCCGTCGACTTGTAGGTTTTTTCTAACCAGGTTTCTCCCACTAGCGGAGCACCGCCGCAGAAAGGACAAGCTCTAAGCTCCAGACTGGCCTCCCGGCATGTGTGGTAATGTAATGCATATAAATGAACGTGTGTGTAAGTATGAGGCAAGGATAGGAAGTGAGGAAGATGAAAGAATTGTCGCGCGCTGTCCGTGAACAGTTTGTTAATGTACTTTCGCCCATTCTTTGGAGAAGCCTCTGAAAACTACCGATCAAAACAGCCGGCCGCTAGAATTCTCCTCCAGACGGCGGCTGAATTCGACTTAGCTATGAAGCTAGTCGAAACTCCTGCCATCGACGGGACTCGAATCATAGAACCTTCCGGCCAGAGGCCCTGCACTGACATCAATTCGTGGAAAGCGGAAGCAAATGCTCATGAAAACTGCTTGCGCCCTATATTAACTTGCCGTGCTCAAGAACTCTACATGACACAGTTTTCAGCCGTTCAAGTCTCAAGTAGGAAACCAAACTCGTAAGTGGACCTGGCTTCACCGCCCAGGGGTTCACCCACCGCCGGGGCGGCGCCCGTGAAACCCGAGAGGCCGGTGGGCGGCGGCGCAGCAGCCCCTGGACTGTCGCAAGGTCAGGGGGCTACTTCCGGCGACGGCGGCGGCGGCGGCGGCGGCGGCGCACTCGAGCGCTATCTGGGCCAGTGGCGCTCGGCCCGGCCCCGCCGCGTCTCCTCATCCTCCGAGGGCTTCTTTTAATGGAGCCAGGCGCAGGCTTATCGGCCGCGCTGGCGCCGCCCGCGACCCGTCCCGCCCCGCCCCGCTCCACCCACCCCACCCTAATGGAGGGCGACCGCACCTTTTAGGCGTCTGGCCGCCCGGGCGATAAGCAGCCCGCCAGCTATCTGCCTCTCGAAACAACGCCCCGCGCCAAAAGCCACATAAATAAGGCGGCGGGGGAGCGGGAAAAGCAAAGAGTGAGGGTTTGACGCGGGGCCTCACCCGGCCCTCACCCGGCCTTCGCCAGGCGTCGAGTTGCCGCCGTGCACCGTGCCGGCAGAGCGAGCGACGTTCCACTCCCGCTAACTCTTAAACATCCCTTGGACTCAAAACCACGCCTCAGTGAAATATTTAGGATTACATCTTGACTCTAGTCTGTCATGGAGAGACCACGTCCGTTAAACTCAAATAAGCAAATCACTAACTACACCAACTCCATAATGAACTATATCATTCTTCTCACCTACCACATGCACACTTCTACTGTTCAAAACCGTCTGTGATCCGCTACAATCCCTCCGATTCTCTTAATATATAGAAAATAATCTTAACAGTTTACGAACTTCCCTGGGGTTCCTCAACAAGCTTGGACGATGACATGTGGTTCCCGCACTACCATTCGTGTTTCCACGCTATCTCTCTGAGCACTGGAACTCGATCGGCTTCTCCATCGTCCAAATTCAAAATGAATTCCGAAATTTCTGTCTCTTCAAAAAATTGGCACTCGATTACTACGAACTGTGAACTCGCTTTTTATTTCTATTTCCCCTTTCTTAATTAAATTATCAAACTTCGAAACAATTACTATCAAACTGGTTCTGTTCTCTATTATCGCTCAGGTCGTTCTGTTACGCAAGTCATGATGCCCACCTTTCACTTGTCTTCTTCATGGGCGATAGCGTACCTTTTCTTCCTGCCGATCTTCTTGCTAATTCTGCGCACCCCCTTCAATTGTTTAGTATCAATTCCTAGTTCCTTCAATCTAGTATCGATTGTCTAGTTCCTTGCGATTGGAAAATACTGTTCACATATAGCAGTATTTGCAGAGCAGCTAATCAGAACGCATATGGTCCACTGGTGGGACAAATTGAGTTTGAGATGAAAACATCATACACTAACTCTGGAATCACGCAACTTTGAAGGGTTATCATCTGCAACTGTCTATCATTATTATTGGATGAAAGGGAAAGTGTGGGGCATTTCTTTCTGACCGACCCTCATATATTCACATTATGAATCCCTTGCAGACGGAATATGTCGACTTCTACAACGTCATCCACACTGAGCCTCGCGTTGGGCGACGCAAGGGGCCCAACTGAAAGCGCACCTGCCTCTTCACTGCCTTTGTCACCTCGAGCACGCGTCCAGAATCGCCGAGGACTCGCCCATTACGAAGTCTTCACTGTGCAGAAGACGTGTCCTCGCCAAACGCTCTCATACTGTGACCTTCTTCAAGCCGAACGTTTCTACGAATTTGCATTTGCTCATTACAAGTGTCAGAGTGACGGCCAACTCTTTTCGAATTCAGCCTGGGTCGCGATCTCTTGGATAATCAATATGACTCCAGCCCGTTGACACCGGGAGCGCAAATCCGCCATCGAGCTCTCAGCGTAGCCGTCTTTTACGTTGAGAAGAAAAGTAATCAACAACAGGAAAATTTATTTTAATTTTAGTAAGTGCATGACATTTATTATATTGTTGATTCATTGTGAACCTTTTATTTCATTCTTCCGCAGACACTATTGTTCATAAATACTTATGATTACCTATTTACATCGATTGATTGATTCATTCATATATAGCTGTTTTCGAGCTCGTCAGTTGCTATCTTCAGTAGTCCTGTTAGAGTAATGAATGTTTTAGTCCAGGGGTCTCGATGTTCCTCCTCCCGATAGTGAGGAGATCCTAGCGCCGACATACACGTCGTCCTAGGGGGGTCTCTCTCTCCAGGTATCTCCCACAAGGTTGGGGGTAGTTTCGACCTCAGTTGGGGTCGGCCCGCCCCCCAACTGGGACAAGCTGTAAGCTCCCGTCGGGTATGGTAATGTAGTGCATGTAAGTGTATGTGTGTATGTGTAAGGGGAGATGATAGGACAAGGAAAAGGAAGGAAAGATCGGAAAGATCGGTTTATTAACCTTCCGACATTCTCCTGGTGTTGATCGGAAAAACCACGGAAAGTTACCGATCCCGGAAATTAACCGGTAGAATTCTCTTCCAGACAGTGCTCAATGGAACAGAACGGGGTCAAAATGGGACAAAAATTTAAAAATCAAGTCCTTTCGTAAAATATTTGAAGATGATGAATGGATGGTAGACATTCTGGGGCATATTGGATCGTTCTTTGTTTTTCTATTAACATTTCTTTAAGCGTTTTATTATTAGCAGTGAATGCAAGTATATGACTGTTGTAGAAGCTGCACAGCAGCTGTAGGTTTGGATTAAGTTTTCTAACGTCTTTTTTTCCTGCGATTATGGATATTTTGGTCATACAAGGGCTCTATATTTCAAATTAATAGAATTTAATGTAATAATTATTTTTACATCTATTAATAAATGATATGTTTTGAAATTTTTACGTGTGATTCCATGTCAGTAGCTCTTCTAACTTTTCTTGAGGCTATGGTAGATGATCTACAATTCATTTTGTGGTCCACAGAGCTCTGCGAAATGGGTATTAAACATTATATTATTAAAATGAATGTTCGGGATGAATACTGGGACATATATCAGCTGGAAATGTTTTTGTCCCATTTTGACTACCTCCTGTCCCAGTGTGCAGTGGTTGAATTGGACATAGCTCTTCATCTGGTGTCGGAAATCCGCTCCAGTCAGGACTCAAGCCCTAGGAACCTTCCAGTCCGTGTCGCTGCAGAGACAGTGACATTGCTAGCTCTAAACTAACTCAGCCATGTTTAGACTAAATATTTAAACACCAATAACGTAGTAACTCTTAATGTGTCAGCCGCCCTCGCGTAATGGGAAACAGGTTTCACCCGGGGAGGATTAAAGCACCCCATCTTCAATATCTCTAGAATTTCTCGAGTTCACGAGATGTCTTAGCCAGCAGTTTCCACGACGCTGCGCATAGCACGTTCCAAAAGATTCTCGTCGGGTCTCTGACCGTTGCACGGCTTTTCTGCTGCGTGTTTGAACGGCCGCTCGTGGACCGGTTTCGGACTCTCCCTACTTCAGCCAATGAAATATCTCCGCATTATCACCACTCTATTCCTAGCGAGAAGATATTTCCAAGTAGAGACGTGTCTTCAGCGCAGGCAACAACAGACAGAACTTCTCTCTCAATGCTGTAGGATTCATTAAAAAAGATTAACGTACATGTTATCTCAAATAACAATTACACGAGGGCATAACAAACACAACACAAATCAACACAACGAAATTAACGAGCATTGCTGCCATTAGTGGCCTCCAAAGCTACTACACTGTGGTGGGGGACAAATCAAAAGTGCCGTATGTATACTACACTTGCAACGCCATTTGGTCCATACACTTGACACTTCAGTTTGCCGCCCACCTTTCCAGTTGGAGAGCAGCTCGATAGCCAGGTGAGTGAGGGCGAGGAATCGCCTGCTCACCCTCCTTAATTCCCCGCCCCCATCCCCACCCCCTCCCCCTCCCCCTGTCTGCGTCATCGGAGCCTTCGGGTCCGTGTGCTTCTCGGAACCGGCCGCTCATTGGCCGTCATCCGCCTTCAATCAAATCGCTAACGAGCGACGACTGAGAGGAAAGCAATCGACTCGTCACTCCACTTAGTATTGCTGCTGAAAGCCGATAAGTTCGTTGCGTTTTAATGATGTATTTCTCCCGAATTTCCTCCAACGAAGAATAAGAAATATATTAATCGTGACTCTAAGCAATTGCTTCTTCGAATTATTATTTATTTTTTGCTTGTAAGCTTGCCGGCTTTTTGTATCAAAATGAAACCCACAGTAACGACGCTAAATACAAGGATAGAACTCCATGACATGAATGTCGGAGAAACAAGTACGTACAAAATATTGTTCTGAAATAAAGATTTCTGGTCAATTGAATTGGGAAAATGTTACAAATAGTTAAAACCATTGAACACAAGTAAAGAAATATATCAAAGGCTATACTTCTCTTGGCGTCTTTAGAGAACTCTATTACATAATCCTAAAATTCATTGTGGTTTATCAATGAAACAAGCGCATCACTTTCAAATGTTACGAGTTTCAAAATAGTAAGACCATCACAGGGAAAACTGTTTTTTAAGTATTTAAATAATCTCGAAATTGAACAATTTAGTTAGAAGAAAACATTTTACAGAACAATGTCAGAATATTTGCGGCAAAGCACATACAGTTATAGCGACTCATATTTGGAGGGCGAACAAAACTATTTCTAGTGGTTCTCCCACTGGTTTGCGTTTTACGGCATTTTCCGTTTTACGGAACTTCGATATTCATTTTGCCGCAGTTACCTGCGGTACTATCGCTGTT
The DNA here is from genome assembly GCA_038098605.1 of Gryllus longicercus. NCBI lineage: Eukaryota > Metazoa > Arthropoda > Insecta > Orthoptera > Gryllidae > Gryllus > Gryllus longicercus. Next base: position 2,048,345 of record JAZDUA010000271.1, on the reverse strand, counting down.
TCATTCTCAACTTTGCTTGTGATAATCATGCAACAACTACGCGACACAGCATTGATGCACATTACATTCGAAGATTGGTATGTTTCAGTTAGGATTACAAATGTTTCCTACATTGTATAGAATTATCAGTATTATCAGTGCCATTAAGAGGTGATGCTCTGACCCAAATATAATAATTTTTTGACTGCACATTTTGATTGAAATACTGGATAGCATTGACTAGTGTAATCGTACGTCTCTCGTGAATAGAAAATAACTCCGTCTCCCGCACTAGATAGAACTTTTCTTTTCCAAACAGCCCTACAACAGCAACTGTGCCACAGGGGCACCTCATTATTGAGTTGGATTATTGAGAAAAATTCCAAGTCTAATTTGAGTGAATTACACAAGTAATTACAGCTTCATTTCGTTTCTCTAACTTCTTTTATTATGTTGTACATCTGTTCTTCACTCTTCATCCTGGGAATTCACTAGATGTTGAGTGCATTTCTGCTCTCCATCTCTTCTGTGGTCTTCCACGGTTTCTCCTTCCTAATGGTATCATATCCGTGGTTGTCTTCACCAGACTACCACAGCTCATTCGTGTAATGAGGTTGTTCCATTCTTTTTCCTTCTTTTCACAAGTTTGGTAATATCCGCTATTGCACTGGTTTCTTATATACTGGTTTCTTATATCCTCATTTCTTATCCTGTCAATCCTGGTCTTTCCTACTACCAATTGCAAAGTGTTCATTTTTACTGTCCGGTGAAGTTGTGTTGTTCTATTCGTATCTGCTCCTCGTCAAAATTGATCTTACCATTGTCAAAAATTGTTAACTTTACCTTACACACCAAGGTAGTAGGGAGTTTTAGCGCCACGCGTAAGACCCATTCACAATACAAACATAAACATAAGCTTAGCGCATAGACATAAACATTAACATAAGCGATAGACTGAAGTATTCACAATGCCTAACATAAACGTCACCACTAGCCTACACTCTTTGATATATTATGATATTTCTCTGTTCAACGCTTGAAATGCTTACTTTGTTATAATTCATAACGCGATGTCGCAATTGCTAAAACTCTTCTGAAAGTTGTTCATTACGACCGTATAAAAGCGTTAGTTACGTGATCAATAGAGTTTAAGGATATCTCCTTACGCCTGGCGCTCAAACTCCCTATTTATTTTTCCTAGTTACATGTCTTAAGTACCTGATACGCGTGCACCATTCATGACCCGCTCCCTAGCTTCATTGTATGTATGGCGATCACTGGTGATATCCACTCCAATCTACTCAAAATAATTAGCGAATCAACAACTACTTTCTTTGACCATAACTCCAAGTATAAGTATACGTTTTTTGGGTTCTCAAGGGCAATAGTCAATTTTCTTATCAAGAAGAATTTTACGACCGTCTCCATTATATATAGTAGCTGTATCTTCAGAGACAGGCCGACCTGGATGGCAGAGGCGATTAAGGGCGTGTACCAACTCTGCGCTTTGGTCTGAAGGGTCGCGGGTGCGAGTCTCACCTTGGACATGGTTGTTTGTCCGTTGTCTCTCATGTATGTATTGTAGAGGGCCTCACGTTCTGTTGACCCCAGATCAGAGAATCCCGCAAATGTGTTGGTCTAGTGCATGGTTGAATATGAGTCCTATCGGGACGTAAAGGTCCGCTGGATTAAGCCCTAGGGAGAGAAAAAATTCTTCCGCGAGTGCGTTTTCCGGGCCGCGCGCTGCTTTGAGAGGCCCTGCAGTGCATTTCGCAGCCGAGCAACAGCGCGCGGCGTGCATGCGCCGTTTTAATCTTCCGCCTCCTGGAAGCAGCCGCTGACCAACTCCCTCGCCAAACAAAAAGCGGGCTCTGCGCGGCATGGCTTGCGGAACGGAGACCCCGGCCACCCGCACAATGGCGCCCAGGGGCGCACGCCCGCGCCGCCCAGCGGTGGAAACAGCAATTTAGCTAAGTGACTCGCTTCCTTTTAAGAGAAACAAACCTCCTCTGATGGCACAAAACATGAGCTCCGTCGCCTTCATTTTTCCTCGTTTCCTAGCAAAGGACAAAGTCCAGCACATAACACATCAGATGGGCTCATTCATTTGGATTTGCCCCACAAAAAAGGATGTAGCGCCAGACAACCCTGCGTTCTGATGGAACACTGGGAGCAGCTCAGACACGGAGATATGAATCCTGACATCAGAGATGCGCAAGGCCTTTTGTGCGGTGGCAGGGGAGGCCATGGAATAACCTTGCGTCATTTTTGACTCGCGAATACTGTCGTACAAAAGGTTTTGTTTTACATTCAGGCCGTGTTTTGCTTTCAAACCTTCTGCGCGATAGTACATGGAAATACATGCTTCAGCCATGCCATAGACTAATTCAATATCTATAATAAGTCATCGGACTTTACCAAACATTAAAACAATTTATCTAAACTTGCTGCGTTCACAAATTGTCATTGGTATCTTAAAATACTGTTAAAATTATTTTCTTAAAAACTATTTACCTTCTACATATAATTGACACTTATTTTCAGAAGATTCTGCTTTATGTCGCTAATGAACCGAATTTTCCCCTGAGAACTCAAGACGTCTTTAGTGTTTGAATGTCACCGTCTGTATCTTTGGAGCGCACAAGCTCGCTTTGCTCGTATTCTTGGCACAAATAAACAGTGGCGCAAAGAATGGCATACTCTTCTTGTTTTTTTGATTATTAATTAATTAATTAATTAATTAATTAATTTTTGTTATTTAAGGTCGCATTAACTTCTAGGTCATTAGCGACCACTATTGCGTGTAATACCAAAATTTAAAAGATACTTTTCAAAATCGCTGAGATTTGAATGGGGCGAGATCGGGGAACATTTATTTTGGAAAAAAATTCACGAATAGTTTAGACGCTAGTTTTCACAGACATTTCACAGACAGATGAAAGTTTTGATGAAGAAAAAATATTTTCGGTATCAGGGGACCCAAAAACGTATATTTCCGTTAAAACCTCGAAATCGATTTTCCGCAGCATTGCATAACTCTCTTTAACACCACGTATATTACTAGAAAAAAAGTTGAGATTACATTCAAAAATATAGTTTTGATGAACAGATTTCATTCAGATGAAAAGTCTTCATCTTTAATATTTTAGATGAAGGAATACGCCGAAATTTTAAACTTTTGCAATTTTCGAAAATTTAAAGAATTTATTGAAAATCAGACTTGCTTAATTTTTTACGTATACTTTGATCTATCCCATAAAAAATAATCCAGAAATTGGAGACTTTTTGAAAAATAATTGAAAATGTCCTTAAGGCTTTATGTATAGTTCTCTGCAAAGCTGAAAGTAATCGTTTGAAATGCAAAGGGCTGCGACATCAGCAAGATCCATCAGGGAAAATCAATTTTGGTGAAAATCCTGTCGGTTAGCATTGTTTGAAGATAGTGAGGCGGCCGGGCAGAGAGACGCTTTATCGTAAACCAATTTTTGTACGGACCTACAATACATTTTTTCTGCAGAAAAATCACTGTTTTCCTTGCAGCATTACATGATTTTCTCTATGCTACGTATGTAATATGGAAAATAGAATTTTCCTTCGTGAATACTTGAAGTGTTCTTATTGTTAAAGCTTCGACTCCCTTTAAATACAACATTCTATTTGTCAGAGACGAAGAGCGTCAAGAAAATTCTGCGCAGAAATGAAGCGTTTCTCACCAAAATCACGTCAGAAACATTTTTTCATAGGCTTATTTTTCCTGTTCGACATGACTGTTTATCGGTGGTTTTAAAATACCAATAATATTTGGGGACGATTGCCCCACGCAATATTCTGTTAGATATAATCTCTTTAACTTGCCTTTTCCTTCAATATGCTGAAATTGAATCTTTCTTGTGTTTTAAATTTAAATACTGTGTGTGCAACGAATTGAATATTTTTCGTAGGCGTTCTGTCTACTAGTCTTCAACAGACGTTTTGTTTAGTACACATTAATAAACTAGTACGGCTGAAACAGCACATACTTTCTCGTATTATTTCTAATTGATAGGCAAAATTATATTACTACATGGACCTATAATAAATGAAACGTGACACTACAGCCCCTCTCTCTGCTTCGTTGTCAATACAGTAAACCCTCGTTACCAGGAACTCACTAACCACGAATTTCGACGCAACACGAAAACTTAGATCCCGGCAAGGGATTATAGTAACACGGTCATTTATATTAATAATCGTATAACACGAATTTTCAAATCCGATTTTTCCGATTATTTCGGTCGCTTGGAATTCGCATTAATGAGGATTTACTATAGTTCCTTTTTTATTTTTATTTTCTTTAAATTTATTTCTTCTCGTTCGACCTAAGGTCTTTCCAGGGGTTTCAGCTTTAAATGCTGACTTTTTTTTAGGATTTAGGCATTCCTTGACAAATTGAGGTTAAATACTCTGGCTCATTTAATTCATTCTTTTTCTTTTAGACGTCATTCGTTTTCTTTTAGAAGCTACTGAAAATTAATCTTGATGTTTTTTGGGGGGAGGGGGGATAAACTGTTAAGATTGCCCTGTCGAGCAATAGGAAGGGAAACGTGAAAGATTCTACAGAGATACGAGATGGTATTATTAGTTTAGGGAGATTTAAGCATACATTTGGGAAATTTAGATTTGATTCGACTTGGGATGTTTGCTGTTCGGCCTAGGTGAAATTTCAGAGCGGGATGAGATGAGGGAAGGGAAGAATAATAGTTATTTACGATATTCGTGTCGTAATACATCTGATTACAATACGAGATTGGAAAATTGCCAAACGAGTCCGTAAGGACGAGTTTGGTAACCAATTGAGTATTGTAATCAGATGTTACGACATGAATATCGTTCAACGTTTTATCTACTTAGTAAAAATTTGTTAGATTTAAGATTAAAATGTTTCATTTAGTATTCACATTTTTCCCCTTTAAGTGGCGACACTGTTCTTAACAAAGAGAACAATTGAAACGCGCATGGGGTACACATTTCGACAACATGAGCGAATGCAGTTCAGACTCAGAAATAGAAATAGCAGCAAATGCTGCTATAGATTCTTTGTTACCTCACAAATCAAAGAATAAATATGAGCGTGAGTACTCAATTTTTAAGGGTTAGTGTGAAAACAAAAACGTTCATTGCATATCAGAATAACCCTACTCGTATGCCATTACCGTACTAGTGTGGTAATGAAGTTCACTACCACACTAGAGTGGTAAAGTACTTCTTTACAAACTGATTATAATAGCATAATGTTTCATATTACCTAACCAAAATGGATAAAAATTATTTGCTACTCGTTTTATATGCACTAGCACGCTAAGTTCCGATAGGGAGTTGATAGTCTCTGTCCCCGCTTGGTCACGCGAAGGCAGCTGCCAGGTGCGCGGCGCGCTCCGTCCGCGGCGAGCGCCAGGGCCACGCGCAAAAAGAGCCAGGGGCCGGGCGTCGAATTCGGGCGGGGATGGGCCGGGCGGCAGGCCGCCAGGCCGTGACTTGCGCATGCGCGCAGAGTGCTGAGTAGCCCTGCGAGACAAGCGAGCCCGCGATCGGCGCGGCGGCGGACACGTCAGCGCGTGTTATGACGGAAAAAGGACAACAAGACCGAGAATAAGGCCATTGAAACCCAGCGCTAATGAAACATTCCTGGCCGCACGGGCTGAGATTCTGCTCCACTCCCCGCGACAGAACGCCGCACTTGTCCGCACGTTCCCGGTGTACACCCTGTGGCGTCTTTGCCGGGGCAATAAATCACAGACGTGAACGGTTTGTATTTTATTGAGTATTTATTTGAAAAAAATGCTCCAACACCTGAATACTATGTACAATAAATACAATAAACAATATTGACTCGTTACTAGAAGGAATGTTCCTGGTTACCACCACGGCTGGCCTGATAATTAGATATCTTATTCGGTGTGATGCACCAGTAGCCTACGTGAGCATACAAGCGAGTATGCCGCACTTCCTGTCTCGACGTAGCACGCCGGCTTCAGTTCCCTGCCTCAGTATGCCCTGCCTATGCATTCCCTGCCTATGCATTAAAATGCAGCGCCGCGCACAACCCACACGACTTCCTACCGATGCGCCCAAGAAACGGAAGAGGGAGTTTAGGTCCGGGGTCCGTTTATACTATTTCCTTCTGGGCCGGCTGACGGAACTGCGTCATCTCGCTGTTTCCGCCGACGCGTTTGTGCAGCTAGTCTGTCTACGGGGTTCCCAAGTTTGCCGCAAGTGGTCTACGGGGTTCACAAGTGGCCACCCTCGACAAGGCACCCCTTCCCTTCCGCTCCCTAGGTTTGCCATTGTTCAGCCCGGCGTCTCTTCCCGCCAGCGCTGTCCATGAGCATGAAATGCACGTGGCTGATATTTGGCACGTGGCACGTTTGTACAAGGCGACTGATATGACGCCACAACCCGTCTCGCGTTGTGCTCAGTCTGGAAAATCACGCCCACGCACCAATCGCCCCACCCCCACCTGTGCACCCGCCTTCGCTAGGGGACGGCGCACAACGCGTGGCGAGTGTGCCTCCCATCTATTTCAAGTAGGCGGCGTGTTAGTAATAAAAACGTTGCAAAATTGTCCTCCGAAACAAAACAAAAAATACGCCCTGAATTTCGCAATTAGATGCCCCTCGACAGCACCGGCCGTAAAACAAGTGAACGAGAGACGCTTATGAAATATCCCCTATTTAAAAACAAGTGAATTTTGCTGGCAGGCTGAAGGGCCATTATAGCAACAAAAGCCGGTGAATAAGTAAGAGATATATGGCGCTCGCGGAAGCGACTTTTATGAGCAGTTGCGTGAAATACGGCCCGATCCGTCATAACGATTTCCTATACAAACAATGTAACTCCCATCTGCACAATTGTGCTCGTCGCCGCCCATTAAATTGGGCCAATTAAAAACACATCGCGGGAGGGTGATTGCGTCCGCGTGGGGAGGGGAAGGGAATGGGGAAGAATAGAGGAAGGGGCAGTGGTCGGGCTGACAGCGACGGACGCAGTAGAGCGGGCTCAGAAGGGCGTGGTTCACACATCCGAGGTTTCTTGCCAAAAGTAGAGGTCGGATGAAGCACAGGACGCTGATGCTCCAACCACGAAGTGTGTGCGCGTGCGTCAGATTGAGAGGAGAGGTAGCAGGGATTGGAAATTGGATTTTTTTTTAATTATTTTTTTTTAGTTTTACGAGTTCTCCGGTATTTAACGAAACAATAGACACCTTTAGCATGGCGTAGGTTGCGTAGTCTGCATTCCTACAATTATAGTACTAAAGATAGAGATTTTTCCTATGCATGAAATCTGTTCTTAAAGCTTAGATCTCGAAATGAGGTCATATACATTACATAATAGCAAGTTATTTTTCCAAAATGATTCCAAATTCTTCTTTAACATTTTTGTACAGATATTGCCAAATGCACTGAATAACTTGATATAAATGCCATGTTTTATGTATTCTTTTGATTTTTCAATAATTATACAAATGTAACTTTTCATATATCTCTCGTCGTGAATATATGGTGAGAGTTTTTATAGGATATAGCACTTCGGCGTGCAAGTAGATGAAACGATTTCTCATGAAGTTTCTCAAAAGTTTTTTGTGAAAATGGGCTTAAATTACGCATTTTTTGAAACACTTGAACGACATTTTCACAAAACTGCCTCAAAATATTTGTTGAAAATTTGCGTATAAGATTGTTTTATTCTTCTGTAATACGATAGAGGTGGGGCGAAACTAAAAGCTAGCTCTGACTGAAAGGTAAGGAAACTAACTAGTATGAGAAAATCGGTGAAATTATGAAGCAATACTAGATTTAAATGACAGTAAATGTTACGTAATAAACCGGCTCAGGGCATCAACTGACCTCTCTGCGGTACCTCCGACCGGGAGGCCCTATGATCGAGGCCCGGCGGTGGCCGGATTTTCGACACCAGATAGGGAACTAGGTCGAATTCAACCGCTCTCAGAAGAAGAATTCCAGCGGCCGCTGCTCTGATCTGTAGTTTCAGTGATTCCGCCGTGAACACCAGGCGAATGCCGGAGTAGTAACCCTAATACAGGCCACGAACCACGCGATCTTTCCTTCCTTTTCCTATCCTCACCCCTCACTTACACACACGTACACTAACATGCACTACACTTCCGGAAAGAGCAGTAGGGAGTATAGAACTTGACCCCGCTGGGGCGGTGCCCACTGGTGAGAGAAACCTAGTTGGGGAAAACTCGGCTAGCGGAAGTGACAGCGTTGGATCTCACCATCCAGCGGGAGAGGATCACAGCCATCTCTAGAGGAAAAACGTGTCCTACACTTACAGGACTAATGACCTTAGCAGTTGACGCGCCTTGGCACACGAAATAATCCATCAACTTAGTAATAAAATTAAGAGAAGTAAATGTTTCGGTAAGCCGCGCTTTCCCACTAGTCTCTTTAATATTTCTCACAAAGAGCAAAGTTCGCTTCATAACATATTATGACACAGATATAATTTTCATTAAAACATGGAATTTGGAATTCAAAGTTTAAATTTTTTTCTCGTCCTCTTGTACTGAAGCGACGAAGTTTTTAATACTATATATTCCTCAATACTAGATCTTTAAGTAATTTCTTGTACACATTTTTGAGAACAGTAACTTCCGCGTAAGTTAGTTTTACAAAGTATAAAAATTATCACGAAATTGAGAATTTATTGAAACATAGTGGATTTGAAATTTTCATGCTCTCACATTAGCGTATTGGCGAAATGCAATGATACTATCCGCAACGGCCGTGATCTCATTCCAACTCGAGTAAATATTTTTTCTTCAGACATTTGTAAGAATAGATCACAATTCACTTAATCCAATGCCAGAAATCAGTTTGCATTTCAACTTTAATTTTTTTCAAGATAATAAACATATAGTTAAAGCTCTCACACTTCTTTGGCTAAATTTCCAAATGAAGTTTGAAAATACAGTTTTAGAAGTTGCTATATTATAATATTAGGCTGCCGTGACAAACAATAAGAGAAAATATATGCTGTTGTATGGATTTTCATTACCGAATTATTATACTCTTCTACAAACACTCGCAATATTTCTGAGCGACAGTCGGGTGACAAAACCAAAAACTTCATCATAAAGCATTGCTCTGCAGCCAACAACATCACATATAAACTAACTCCCACGAACTAGTTTTCATACAAACAGAAGAGACGTGACCAAGAAAATTGTCAGAAAGTGACATTACGAAAAAAAATACACATTTTGGCTACAGTTCGAATCAAATATTGCAAAAGTAACAGACACTTTAAGCCTTGTAAACATTAGTCATTGTGATGGAAAAGTCTTAAATTGCAACTCAAGTAAAGGGGTCTCCGCATATAAATGTGTATTAAATCTTTTTTGTATAAATATCTTGGATGGTATCCTACGAGTCTTGAACAGAATGTGGAACAGAATATAGAAATACACAATTACGTTAATGGTTTTCTGAAAAGAACATTCGGAAGGAAACTAAATACAGATACCGTCCTCAAATATTATAAATCAGTTTCAGTGCACATTCCGCTGTAAGTGAGAATTGGGTATTATCAGAAGTAGATAAAAGAAGACTAGAAAGTAGTCAAATGAAATTCCTCCGGTGCGTGGCAGGATATTCAAAATTAGGCTCTGAGACATACAACAGTGTTAGAGAAGAACAACATGTATTTCCATCAATCAAAAAGTAACAACAAATAGAGAAAAAAATGGTCCATGCATATATAAATAGACTGAATCCTTCCAGAGGAGTGCATAACTACAAACCACTAGGAAGAAGATATGTTGGTCGACCACTAAAGAGATGGAAAGGTTAGAACATGAAACGGACAATATTGCCTAAGCGTGATGTAGAAGAAGGTGAAAAAGAAAACGAAATAAAGACGAAAAAGAAGAAAAGAAGACAAGAAGAAAGAAACAGAAAATATAGAAAAAGAAGAAGAACAAAAGGAGGAAAATGAAGAAGAAGAAGAACAAAAACAAAAGGAGGAAAATGAAGAAGAAGAAGAAGAAGAAGAAAAGAAGAAGAAGAAGAAAGAAGAATAGCAAGAAAGAAGAAAAATTAGAAAATGAAAAGAAAGAAGTGGAAGAGGAAGAAGTTTTTTTTGTACACAGCGAACCTACCGGGGAGTAATTTAGCGGTACGCGAACACCTCTCGCGTCTTGTCCTGCGCGCGCGCAACGCCCCCACGCGCACAGTAGCTGCAGTCGCGACCGCAGCCGCGCTGCGCGATGGCGCGCCTTATAGCAGGCAGCACACGCGGGGTAGGACGCGCACCTGGGAAAAAAAGAGCTCCCGGATGCCGATACGCTCGCCCTTTTCTTGCGGCGGGGGCTGGGGCGGGGGCGGGGGCGGGGGGTGGGGTCGCTGATGGGTTTTCGCATATCCAGCTGCGGGGCGCACAGAGAGCGTCGGCATTTCAATTACCGCGCGGGGGGCCAGGGAGCGGGGAGAGCGCGGGATGCCCAAGGCCGCGCCGCCAGACCGCCTGGCTCCATTGTGCGCCTTTTTGCGCCGCAGCCGCGCTGGGCAGAGAGGGGGAGGGGGCGGGGGCGGGGGCGATTGGGGGCGTGGGTTCAAAACTCTCGGCCGACGAGCGGGGAGCGGACACAAGGCCGCCCGGTGCAGGCAGCGCGGGGGCGGGGAGAGGGCAGATTGGAGGAGGAGGAGGCGAGGGCGGGCAGAATGGCTGGGTATGTCGATGGGCGAACGAGCGGGTGGGCAGCGTAGAAGAGTGGCCGGCGGGAGAGCGTTCGGGCGGACGGGCGGAAGGGCGGAGGGACGGGCGGACGGAGGGACGGGCGGACAGAGGGACGGGCGGACGGGCTAGTGTAGGCGAACATTGGAGTGGGAGGACGTGGGAGAAGCGTTTGCAATGAGGCATTCGGATGGGCAGTAACGAGAACGAGAGGGGCTGGCACTGGTGTGTGTGTGTGTGTGTGGGTGTGGGTGTGGGTGTGGGTGGTTGTGGGTGTGGGTGTGCGAGTGTGTGGGCGGGGGGAAGGGACCGAGCGCATGGGCGGTCAGAGCGGAGGCGTCGGCAACCGAAGCCAGAGAAGAGGCGCGTTTTTTGCTGCCTCCTCCACATCCGTTGCGCCTGCGGTGTCCATTCATTCCGTGCGGCTACGGATATAGAGTTTCATATGCAATTTTGAACGCCACGGTCTCAGTCTGCATACTGAAACAAATGATTTCTTCCGTCGGTTTTGATAAAAATGGAACTTCAGCCATTACATATTATTTCGCGGTCACTCTATTCGGACTTTAAATTTATAGAAAAGCATTGAACCACGTTTTAAAAAAATCTTCTTTATGTACTTTTACGTCTTCTCTATATACCTTAGAACAGCGAGGATAAGTATTGGAATCGCCTCAACAATATAATATTGTTGAGGTGTTTAAGTTTTTTAACCCATGTTCGCACACACGTCAGGATTAATGTCTATTAGTGCAGTTTCAAATATAGTGAAGATTAGTGCAGGGAGAGAGGAGATACATTAAAAATTTTGCATCCAAAACTCGATTTGTATACCAAACAGATGGATGTATAGATAGACGAATGTGCAACGCAAAACTGTCAGATTTTAAGCTGAAAGTTAGTAAATACATCAGGAGTATGAAGTTTTTGTGCCACACCGGAGAACATTTATCAAATTTCAATTTTTGAGGGTACTTTACATAAAGTCCCAGTGACATTTTTGAACATTTCCTGTGAAAATTGCTGAATCGTTTTTCTTGAAATTTTCACGATCAAATACAAGAAGGTATAGTCCCGATTTTCATTAAAAAATCTGATATTTAGTAAATGTAAAAAAAAGTAAAAATAATGTAGAAAGAAGTTTTCTACTTTCGTGATCTTTGCTAAAAAAAAAAAGAAAAGTAGTGTGATCCAGAAGTTTTATCTCTTGCTATTATCATCCGGCTATTTTATAATAGCTTTAAACTCTACATTTTAATAATAACATCAATAGAATGAATGCACATCTACCGTCATTTGTTTATTATTTCATTGTGTTAGTTATAGTCGATCTATTGAAAGCCTTCGACATTTCCTCTTCGAAGAAGCATGTAAGGTTATTAGAGAAGCTAAGGTAGCGAGTTTGTGTGTGTAAGTTTGAATAACGTTTTTACATACAACGATTATTATTGAAGCTTTTTTGTAAGTAAACGCAATATCCAGCAATCGTCTGACACACGTGTCCTTTCACAAAAACATTTCAGAAATTCTAAGTATATGAGGTGTATTTCGTTTGCTAATGTGAGGTAAGATGATGGTTAAACATGAGATAAGATGAACGTAGAATTTCCTTGCATATTTCCCGACATAGTTATTCAGATCTTGGTAAATATAAAATAGTTCCACTACATTTTCAAAAGCATGTTGAACGGTTCACAGTGAATAGTGATTTATTGTTTCAGACCCATTTCATTAGTCTTCGAGGCTTAATACTGTACGAATGAAACAATGTTGTTGTTTGTTTTGTGTGTGTGTGTGTGTGTGTGTTTGAGGGGGTTATGATTTCCATATACCGTGTAGTTCACTGAATATGTAACACTTTTCGTAAGTCATATCCCATATACAACTAGTTTTTGGCGTGCATCCTTGCTGCCGGAAAGTTTAAGATAAGTCCCAACTTTCCAAGTACGTTTTCTACCGTACTGATTTTTGCAGCTTGGATGTTTTCTGCATAACTTTATTCAAGTGAAGTTCTTTTAAAGATAACATGGCCTTTTTTTGTAAATCTGAGTAATTGTTGTGTAATAACACTAACAATAAGAGAAGGAAAGCTTTCGGTAGGACGCACATTCCCACAACTTTTTAAAATGATGCCATTTCACTCAGAATTACGCGAAAACTATTTATACATTGAAATAATTGTATATGACATTATTTAAATACAATATTTTGAAGAACATACTTTATTTAGAAAAGAATCTTTTTAACCCGCCGTGTGCGAAACTGTGTGCGAAACGAGTTTCTCGTGCTTGTTTTCCGTGGGCGAAGCAGCTAATTTTTTCAGTGTGCGAAACATCGCGAAGGTTGTGAAAAACATCTGTAACGATTCGTGTCTTTCATATTGAGGATGTTTTTGTTTAGTTTTTACAAACAATAGTGTTACGACACTGACTGGAATCCATTTCCTGTACGAGGAAGGTAGAATAAAATTTATATTCCTTTACTTGACGCATTGCGTTTCGCTTACGGCGTGTTAAAAAAATAGAATATGCAGTAAGGAGCGTAGCGAAATTTGCGTGGTCAGACGGAAGAGCAGGCCTGATGGCCCGAGTCTCGCCACGTAAAATAAGGCATCAATTCAACTCAATTCATTTCAATATGGGGGCGCGGTGAATTCCGCACTCGTCTCTCACAAACTCCACTCGTGCCTGAACCACCTGTTTCGCGCCCTTGTTACGTAAACTTGGTAGGTATTTGATCATTGATCATAGTTGATCTCTAATAGTGTGATCACGAGAAAGCACACAGTGTGAATTTTCCAAAATTTCAGAGGTTCTAGTAAAAAAATTGGATTAACACAAATTTTATTAACATTTTTTTTTCTAAAAAAAAAGGAAAACGCATCAATTTTTCAGAAATTTAGCAGGGTCATTCCATTAAGCTATTCTCGATCGTTTGAAAACCAAATGGCGCAGCTGCTTCAGAAACTTTGCGCGGCTGCTTAGATCCTTGCTGTATAACGGCTAGTCACCACGCACATAATCAGTCTTTTTGCTTCATTAATGTTTATTTGCAAATAAGAATGATAAAACGAAACTAAAATAAGAGAACGTAATTAATTACCATCCATTCTCTTGAAATTCACCTTCCTTAAGCGGACAAATGAAAAAAATGTTTTCAAGTTACACCTCGCTGAAAAGCAAATGCATGTTCCCGAATGGGCCTTGAAGGCCAAACTTAGAACGAACGGGCAGTGAGGTGCGAGGTTCTTTGACACACTGCGACAGGAAAGGTCGCGAGAAAGAAAGGGGCCTAATATCCTCACGGCCATGCAGTTGTGAGGATATCTGCTCGAATAAGGAGAATTTACAACATTTAAACAATTATTGTTTTAACATAGAGGTGTGTATTTTCTACGCAAATTTTATTCCATAATTAATTTTTTGTCCATGATGAAACCTCAACGCTCCGCCGACAAAATAAAATTACCCAACTTAATTTTTTAGTATCTTTAAGACCATTCGGGATCGCCGCCGCCTCCCGGAATAAAACATTCACTACACTAACAGGAATACTGGCCGTTGCAGTTGACGTGCCCTAAATATCAATCAATCATTCAACACTTACTGATAAATTCAATGGCGTTCCTCGCTTACACGGGCATTGCTATCACTGCAACGCGAACGATTATCTATGGTTGGACTTCATTTATCCGCTTACTAACGTCTAACCCACGTGAAAACGGCACCGTTCGCCTCCTAGTAGCAGGCATGAAGCTTCTAGATGACTAGAATGAGAAACATTACCATGGAAGCCTGTCATCTCTTCTGTAGCTGCTAGCACCCACCAGGAGTTATGTTTGGATTTAACGCAATCGAATCGCACGAGAGCCAAGAGAGGGGATCCACTCCCTTTTCAGAGATAAGACCCACCCTGTTGTAAATGTTCGGGATTTAAAAAAATAAACAATAAGAAATATTATTTAAATACTGTATATTAGTTGTGACTGTTGTGAATATTGCTTGACTCCATGTTTGTAAGTTTTGGTGTTAAAGAACCAGCTATTCTGTGCAGAGTTCATTTACTACACCCCTCTCAACATATTGTCTTATGTTATCTTAATATTTTATTTGAAGAAAAACGTCAAAGGCGAAAAGGCAAAGTATTTTTAAAGAAGGAATGAAACAATGCAATTATATTTTAGGATTAAGATTGGTGTCAATCTGAAATTTCTATAAAAGAATGATAAGGAGTGTATCGCTCACTTAATGAGCACTTAATGAGCATTTAATTGTGTTAAATGTCTCCCTTAAATATTTTCTGAATTCACCCATTAGAATTACCGAGAGCAATAGTTAACATTAATATCGAATAGGAACAATTTTATTTCTAATAATCGTAAACAAATCTTCGCCAAAAAATTGTTAAAACTCTTCCCCGCCCCCCGGTCCTTCGTCTGCAATACATTCCTCACTCGTCTGTCATTTAGGAGGGGGTGAGACCAGAAAACTCTTGTAGCCGAGTCTTTTTTACCTTGGAGTTTCCTTTCTCCTTAAGAGCAAATGCGCCCAGTCATCCGCGAACACTAGCCACCTGTCGCCTTGATAGGTGGTCGCCGGTCTCCAGCCGCGCGCCATTCTTCATCAACCTTTTCGTTTAGTAGATTAAATATACTCGTTAATTCTACAAAAAAATTGATTAACTCTATATTAATTGCATGAATGTAGTTAAAATTTCGCAACTACCAATCAGAACTCAAGAAAAGGGGGGGGAAAACGTGTAATTGAAGCAGTAAGGACCCCAAAAAATGCATATCACAGATTACGTAAAACATCAATACAAAACATTTTCAAACACATTCCTAACTATTCCACGATTTAGAGATATTAATATTTAAATTATTATTACTTAAATTGCCGAATGTTATCCCTCTTGATTGTGATGTGAAATATATGTATTGTCTTTCGCATGCAACTTCTACAGCATGAATAAAGACATTCACAAGCACGTTGGTTTGACATTTACCGGCAATCGAACTACAAAATATTTAACTTGAATAAATGAAATATGTAACGTAAAATATATTTGGTATAAACGATTACAAATGTGAAAAAAATAGAAAAGTTAGTTGTATTTACCCGTTCTGCAAAGTACGCAAGAAAAATATCTTCGGAATCCCATGTGACTACTTTCCAATTTTCCACGACTTATAAATATTATTTTACCATTCATATGAGTCTTAACCATTGCTACGAAGTAAGGTTCACATTGTTTTCTCAGCTTCGTCTAATATTTGATCTGGAATGTGATCATCTTTCATTGTTTTCCTGTGCATATCACTACTGCAATCATACACCTCTTTATCCACTAGTTTTGTTGATTATTAATTAATTTATCGTCAAGAAACAGTTTAAAACGGTGGGAAACATGCTATGGGGAAAGTGAAATTTGTTCACATGCAATCATGCAACCGCACCGCAAGTGGACGAAGAGTTTATGCTATTTTCCATGCTCTCCATGTATTTTCTAGAACAGCAGTTGTTCCTTATGGGAAATACGGTATAATGTCTTTCTTTTATGACTCTTCAGCTCTAAAAATTAGCGTCGCGGCGAATAAAACGAGTATTCTGTTCAATGTTGTATTCTGTTCAATGTATCGAGTGTGAATGGGTTGAATATATAGCACGTAGGTAATGTGTAAATTCAAAACAAAAAAACAACATATTCTATGAAAAATTAAAAACAAAACACTGGACAGTTTCAAGCTTTACAAGCTCAATGCTTTACAAGCATTTTCGTATGAATCGTATTGTAGGTTCCCCAAAATTATACAATAAAAATTTCAGACATCTTTGTGTTAGTTTTAGTAGGAATATTGAAGACAATGGGTGGTATGAATAAAAGTAAGCAAGTACTCTTTGCTCCGAGTTTCCGAGATCTTACTCAGTTTCGTATGAATAAAGTGGGTAAGCAATTGCTCAGTCTCTGAGTACTTGCTTCAGCTCTGAGCGTACTCTCAACTGGCGAGCAAATGCTCAGAATTGGTATGAATAAAGTTTACTCTCTAGAGTGAGCACTTGCTCCAAAATTTCGGAGGGACCTTAGTAGCAGACTCACGTTTGAAAAGTAAGGTTAAATTGGCCGATGTTTTACCGTGTGTTGATATACATATACAGCGGACTAAAAAAAAATGCAAGATTAGGTGAAATTCTCGGGATGTAGACTATTAGAATCTTTGCCGAATCGAAAAGTACAATGTATGGTTGGTACGATTTTTATCGGCGTTTGCTTTCAGGCGCTTTTTCATATTGCATATCTTCTATGTTAATTGGCCATCGCTCTTTTCATCTTGGAATTTTTCGGGGTACTGTTTTTTGAAACTTTGTAATGTTTCGTTTCTGCCAAAGCGTACTTCCGAAAGCTGGCTCTTTTCAAAAATATTTTTATATTCACTTAGCATTTCGGTAAAAATTAGCTGGGCCACTAGCGCCTGTTTTTGGTTACTGCTATTCATATTCTAATTTAAAGAATGAGATAACAAACTATTGCTCTTTATTCCGCACAAATGTGCGCGACGTGCGTAACGTATGTAACCTCTTTGTCGCTCAAGAACCCAATTTTTGAAACTCTTAGCCTGCACTATCACTTGTTCACGACGAGCAAATGCTAGCGAGACATGAGTAAGTTCTTCGGAGACATACGAAGTTTTTATTCATACGAAATGGAGCTTCTGCTCAGTGCCGCGGTGTAGACTCACTTTGCTCCGGAGCAAGTACTCATGAGCAAGTGCTCGTTTTTATTCATATGACCCAATATCTCCCTCCCTGATTTGTTAAGACACAAGGTAGTATTATCAGGCTACATCCCTTCAACTGAATGTTTAGTGGAAGGAAGATAGTAACTAGTGGTGCTCCAACAGCACATAGTTTGTCAAATTATTTCTAAATTTGTGGATTTAAAAAATTCTCGGGGATTCCACGAAAATGATACTTGAGCGATTCTTGTAAACGTCTATGGTAAAAATTTGAAGAAACAGGTTTGAGTTGTTTTTGAGATTTTTTTATAAATGGCATTAATTTGAACCCCAAATAATGCGAAAATTACTGCTGTATATGACCTTTTTTACAGAGCTAAAAAGTCTAACTTCAATTTTGTAGTTTTAAAATATTAATGTTTTGAAATTTACGAAAATACAGAGAGTGTGCCGAAAATGGAACCAGCACCATATTTTTTACCAACCCTTGACACATGCGAGGAGAAAATTTAAACAAAAAATGGAGCATTTTTTTAGAAAAAGATTGATTAAAAATACAAATTGCCTATATTTCGCGCAAAATTAGATGAAAACGACTTATATTTTCGAAAAAATGAACAGTATCTTCTTTGAAGATCCATCTATAAAGAACGTACTTCATTGAGGAAAACATCTCGATATTCCAGACGCCCCAAAAAATTGCACTTTTGTAGTTTTCGAACACGAGAACTTTCGAACGAATTTTAACGAACACGAGACCTGCACCATCCCCTTAAGTGCCCTTTATGCTATCTGAGGACAAATTTTAGAGAAAAAAAATTGTTGCAATTTTTTAGAACATTTTGAAAATGTTTTTGAGTATCATGTAGTCATGTAAAGTACCCTCAAAAATCAAAATATCCTTTTGGAAGTCTCAAAGCCTTGAGTTAGTGTGGATCGACAGGGGAATATCAATTGGAGAAAATCGGCTGAAATATTTAGGCGCTATCGTCCGACCTCTGACGGTCGGACGAACGGACGGAGACAGGGAGAGACGTTTTGTGTCAATTGATTGTTTTAGTATCAAGGATCGACAAAACATGGATTCCGGCTACGCCACCTGTTAGAGGAAGTAATTTACTATAAATAGCAACAGAATTTATCCACTTTTTCGTTACTAGGGGTCTGCAATATAATTTTTTCTGCCTAACATTCTCCGTTTCGGCGCAAAACTTTTTAATCCTACGAAGCAAGTGCGAGATCCAAGAAAACTAAACTAATTAACATGTAATAAAATACAAATACTACCCCAACATGATAATAAATTCCCGCCTCGCCAGGGCTACTGACGAGGGGAAAGTTAAAAAAAAGTGCGAAAAAGTAAAAAGGAAGAAAAATAACGATTGCGAAACACTGTTCTTGAACGGTTCTCCCACCCCTGCCCCCACCCCACGCTGCGAGGGGCAGACAGACGAGTGCGCTGCCCTTCGGGCCGCTCCCTAGCGAAGGGAAAGGGCGCCTGGCGCGTACAGCGGGGCTGCGCATCCGGCTGAGGAGGTCACTCCTCTTGGGAAGGCCCAGCCAAGGAAAGTGGAAAGCGATTTGTCCTATTTTAGCACGACACCTCATGGCCGAAATGCGAAGTTTCTTCCGAGTGTTTTTTAACGAAGAATCATATTTAAGAAACGGATTATTCAAGGATCCATGACACAGGACTGCAATTTTCTCTAAACGTTTCTCTTTCGCACTTATTATTTCTTTCTTACTACCTTTTCGGGAAATTGATTTTTTTTTCACTTTGACTCAGTACTCGGTGTACCTTAGTATTCACAAATGTATTGCATTGCAGCTGCAATGGTTGGAAAAGCACAGTCCACTCTCAATTTTGCTGGATCTACATAGTCTCATTAACCATTCTTAAAAAAGTTTAACAGCCATAAATAGTGAAAATAAAACTATTTTTAATAATGCTAGTCAAATTCAAAAAACAATTTAAAAATAATAACGTAAATACTACATTTGGCAGACTTTTGTAACAGTGAAAAATACGACAAAATCCAATTTTAATTTGGTCAAAAAACGGAGAAATTCTATTACTTTGTACTTTTACTTGCTCTGATCGGTAGTTTTCTGTGGTTTCTCCGATCAACACCAGGCGAATGCCGGAGCAGTAACATAAAAAACGGGCCACGACCGCCCGCGATCGTTCCTGTCTCTTCCTTGACCTATCCTCATCACTTACTTACACACTCTTACAATTACATGCACTAAACTATCACACATGCCGAGAGACCGGTCGAGAGCTTAGAGCTTGTCCCGGCTGGGTCGGTGTCCCGCTGGTAGGTGAAACCTGGAGGGGGAAACCCCCACGCAAGCCGACCTGCAGGTCGGCGCCGGATCTCACCTCCAATTAATGACTTAAGCAAATGACGCACTCGAAAATACTAATCAATCCAGCAACCGGCGCAATGACCTGCTCTGATGACAGGGCAGTCTTTATTTTTTTTTAATTTGTTTGTTGCTTTTTGTAAGGCATGACAGTTTCTTTATACACAGTGTCCCGTTTATTTTGGAATCCACTATCCACACACACATCGCGGGGCCGAAGCGCTGGAGTAAGTGAAAGCACGCTGCCCGTGGATAACGGCGTTCAAAAAGGCTAGTGGCTGTGTGCGAGTGGCGGGGAAAGGGGGGGGGGGCGTACGGGGAGCGAAGGGGCACGAAATCCGGCGGCATCCGGTGCAAGGGAAAGGCCACGGCAGGGGGCACTGCCCGGCGGGGGGGGAGGGCGCTAAACTTAGCCAGTGCTTCTCGGAGACCCACCACTGCCGCCGCCGCCGCCGCCGCCGCCCGCTCCCTTCGCGTTGCGTTTGCTGCGGCTCTTGCCACGGACTGCCCCTCTCTCACTCACTCTCATTACTCTGCTTGTACAAGATATTTCCTGTCGAGTTTCATTCAGTATGGATTCAATATAAACGTTATAACTACGTCCTAAAGCGCAAAAAGAATGGGTTTCAGACATTTGCTACTATTAACAAATATCTGATCAGATTTGGGATCAGAAAATATGAATATTAAAAGCGTAAAGGTTATTTTTGCAGAAAAGAAAGCATAACATGTGATAAAGTATACTTTCTTAAACAATTTTGTATTCATTTTTTTAAAACAAACCTGCTTTTAATGATGATAATATATTTCGCGAGTATGGATGATGAATATCGCCTTTTTGATAATAAGTAGCGTGTACGATAAAAAAATCTTAGTCTACATAAGGCTCTGTACTGTACTACAACACAGTAATATCAGAAAACGCTGTGAACTCTCTAGTATGTTTGCTTGTTTATTTAATCTCAGCATGTTTGTATTCTTAAAAACTAAGTTTTCACGAGGTTATGTGTAGAGAGTCATACTAATGGCTCCTTTTTAAAATCGCCTTTTTCAATTCAGGTCAGGTATATCACCAAATGTCTGGAATCAGAGAGCTACTTTAACTCTGAGGAACGAAAACCGATGAAGCGAAAACTTCTATCTTGAAGGGTGGAAACGTAGTATGTCACATACTAATTATATCATATAAAAATTCACAAAAAAAATGTTCAGCAATTTTTCTTTGTGTTCTTGTTTTGGGAAAAACAACAACATATATAATCACCTTGTGATACATTTTTAAATTTTAGAACTGAGAGACAATTCACTTCTCTTCTCAAAGCTCTCGCTAACATCTAGGCTTGATTAAACTATTAATCAAGCACAGATAATGGTGTGTGTGTGTGGGGGGGTAGATATTCGCGGCTAAAAAAGACGTGCGCATGCAGTACGCAACTCTTCCGTAGCTCTTTTTTGGGCACAGTGCTGCGCTGCACCAAGGGCAGTGGCGAGTTGGCAACGCGGTGGCCGTGGCCCATCGCGAGTGTCGATTGACGAAAGCCGGGAGTGGGGCCTCCCCCTGGCCCACGCCTTCCGCCGGGCGGGCGGGCGGGCGGCGGCCGAGGGCGACGCCAAGGGACAAGTGCGCGGGCCGCGGCGGCGACAGGCAATCCACAGAGACCGCTTGCGCGCCTCGCGACACGACCACGCAGCCATGGCCGCCGCAGTGGAGCTCCAGCTACAGGTCAGTCACACTCGCACGCAACACTCGCCATGTCGGACGTTCCCCGGCAGATAGTACGTACTCGAAAACGCATGCAATCAAATTTTTAAGTGATTTTGACGAGAAGAGCTCGGCTTACGAGCAAAAATATTAGGTCTTGAACTGTGTCCATCGGCTGTTAGGCGGGTACGAGCAGGGGGAAAAAGGAGGGCGGGTTCTGTTACGACTCCCGACGCCCAGGGCGACCACGGATCAAAGCAGGTTGTCAGCAGAGGATCTCTCGCAGAAGTGCGAAAATATATTTCCGAGTATTATCCGTTCACCCTTAGAAAAATCCAGATGTGAACAAATACACTTGTGTTAGGATGATTGGTGTGCAGCGTGGAGCTCTGCTGTTGTCGGGATCCTGACTACAAAATAAATAGTTCTCCGTATAAGAACTAATTGATCTGATATCGTTCGTTAAATTAACCTTGTGTCAAAACTATAGCAATGGTTTTGAGAAAGGAGACCATTCTGAACGTCATGCGTGTTGCTGGTTACGAGCCTCCGATACAATAGGTCAGCCCACGAACGTGCTGATCCAGTCAGGTCGTGCGCGTGGGACGGGGCTCGTCGACCTGCGAGGCTCCGCTATTCAGTTCGTTTTCGAAAGTCCTTCAATAGTTACACACAAGAGGAACGTTTCTTGGAGTAGCGAAAAGCGCATCGTTCTAAACGTTTTCAATTCGTTATTGCATAGGAATCCGTCGTTATCGTTGAAGCAAATCGTAAAGTTCACTCCAGAAAGAGATCTCTGACAAGGGACAAATATTACTCGCGCAACTTTTCTTGAACGATGACCTTGCTTCCCCCTCTCTGGTACAATAAACAGTTGAATGCAAAAGCTCGCAGCGAGCTCGGATGACAACATTCCAAACACATCTTCACTGGCGCGAAGTAGAAACAATTTTCTTTTGAAGACGAGAACTTCTATCCGTTATTTTCTCCAAAAATCTAAAGAAATGACCGAAGCAGGTACGGATATATCACAGGAGATACCTCGAACTCCTGATAAAGTTAGAACGCAAATTATTGCGAACGTTACGAAGGCATGACTGATTCTCCAGAGATTGGCATTGCTTTATAAAATCTAGTGGCTGATTACGTAACTAATACCCCCCTCTCTACCCGCATTTCTTCAATCCATCATTCAAGAATAGTTGCGCGAGTAATACGAACGCCAGAGAAGAAAAGAAAGGGGAAGAAACTGTGACTGAAGCATAGATTGACTTAGTATTCAGTGCTGTTCGATCGAATGTGCATTTCTTGCATCAAAAGGTCAAAAGTGTAGAAACTAAACACCAACGCTTGCGAAATTGTTGCAGCATGTGAATTGTGATCAAATACTTCCGAATTTTAGCGCAACAAATAATTGACAACATCCCGTTATGGTCAACCCCTTCCTGAATCAAACTGATCGTAAGTAACATAGTTGCATGAGCAAGAAAGCTCTTATTCAATTCGAATTGGCGGGGTATACTGTTCGAGTAATCGAAATTAGTGCGCTAGGAGTTTTCCAATCAGAAGTGTAGTGCGGCGCGAATATTTCTTTTGTTTGTTTACATCAGGTTTTTTCTTAGGGCGAACAGATAAATAATTGTCTGGGGAATGGAAAAAATAGAGCGAGATATTTATTTACACATACATTCACATTCATAAATGTAATTTTCTTTACTACATAATACACAGAAAACTCCCCACATCCTCCAATTTAAACACAGTGGCACTTCAAGGTCACGATTTGGACGGAGAGACTTTGTCATTCAATATGGAGTTTCGCTACGACTTAAATTTTAGATACTGGAGCTCCCGATTGGATGCCAATGTCCCCCTCTCCTTCCAGCTTGTGACCTTAAAGTGCCACTATGTTTATGCCAGAGCACAATTTCGTGTAGAGTCTGGTGTTGGTTTCTTGTATAATTAATAATGTAATAGCCGATCAGATGGCCGAGATCGCTAAGGCAGTAGTGCCGGAGTGGTTTCGGACCAGAAGATCGCGGGTTCGAGTCCCGCCTCGGGCATGGGTGTATTTGTGTTTGTGTATGTCTGTATGTGTTTCACCCTTTCACCCCCATTATCATCATATTATCATTTCATCTTCCATACTCCCAGGGCTAACAACCGTGGGGGATAAAAATCGGATCCAGCTAAAAATGCTGGTCCCCCCAAAAAGTTGTTGCAAGCACCTACCACCGCGATAATAAATTAAAAAACTGAGCCACGGTAAATGCAGGATGTTTGCATGCGTGGTCCTAGTCGGCCGATTAACGAGAAAAAAAAAATACATAATCGTAAAAGGGGAGTTCACCTTTCAAATGCTTTTGACTCTTAGAACTATTCACTCGTTTTTTTATGGATCTTTTCAATATTTCTGGTTTCGAAATCCCAAATAATGAATACCTGGCAAGAGAAGTAGAAAGCGAGTTTTCGAGGAAGAGGATTGTTACAATTTCAACAAAGGAGCCCATCGGAATTTTTAGACTAGTGTTCGGAAAGTATACCTTCTAAATCATAATTTTTAAATCAAATTTAAATTAATATTCTAATTATAACATTTCAAAATTTCTTATTATTGAATTTTTTGTAACTAGATGAAAATGTGAAGAATGTAAAATTGGTACTGAAATCGAAAATATACGAAAATACAGCAGACCCAAATTTCTAGTTGGATCAGGTTCCTCGTCAATTAATCTGAAAGCTGATTTTCGCGCTTCAAAATTCCGCAAGGCGCAGCTGTCATTGATCTGGGTTGACCCTTTGCCGCGGGAAAAGCGCCCGCTTGTGACAACTTCTTCCCGATTATGATCGCCTAACGGCAGGTAATGAACGTACGAAACTTCGTAACTTTGATCATAACTCGAGTTCTAATTGTCAAACTTAAAAATGTGTCTCTATGAGTTTTCGATTACGCACAATTTGTAGGTAAAGTCGCATAAACGTCGGCGGGAAATGGTGACCTTATGTCAGGAAACACTTATTGCCAGGTCCTGGAAAAGAAAAAGTGGATAAATGTTGTTACAAACAAGGCAGGCGTGCTTTATTGGTAAAGGCTTGAGGTAGCTTCATCGTCCGCCAACTCACATCCTAGAGGCGAAGGATGAGGTTCGCAGTCCGACCCTGAGCTAGTGTATCATGAATGTGGAATTGCGCAGCCCTCGTGTCCTGTTGAACTCACATCCGTCGAACCCACTAGCATGTGAGTGTTTAAGCTCCGTTCGCCGTAACTTTTCTCAGCATATAAACAAAACTTTGTATACAGTAAAACCTCGTTAATCCGAACTTCTAATTCGAAATTTCAGATAATCCGAACAAAATTCAGGATTGGGTAAAAATAAACAAAATAAATAAAATGCTTATTTGTAGTGTATAGAAGGGATTTTATAATTACTGTAGAACTGAACAACTAATAATTGAAACGCAAGTTGTTGAAATGAAACGGTTATTGCAATTGTAACTACAGTGAATATAACATGTTTAAATAGCACTAATTTTAGTTTGTATTAGAGAAAAATCTGTAATATTTTATCGTAAGGAACTGAATCTTCTTGATGATGCGATGTGATGATTTGATTACTATGCTACATTGCCATTGCCACATCGCACGCTACGTTGCATTGTCTGGTAATCCTACAGATGTATTTGTATATGAATGGTACATTTTTTTTGGATAATCCGAACAGACCACACTACCAATTCGGATTACCGGGGTTCTATCTTTCCGCCCTGTAGTTTATGATTGGCTGCGCCTTACGTGCCACGGTCATACCCTTTGTCAGATGCGAACAAATGTCAACGGGAATGATGCTCAAATGCGAGAGCAACTGTTATACATTTTATTTTCACTTTTACTTTTCGAATTCGCCCAAAATACTAGTCACACCATGCATATACATTTGCTTAATTATAATTAAGTAAATTATAATTATCAGAGTACTTACATATCAGATGTGCCCTCGTAAGGTAGCGATGAAAGACTGCAACAGAATATACAGAGACTTAAAAAAAAAAAAATTAAAAATGTAAGCAAGCCTGAATCATTAATCACATTCGGAATTTTATTTAATGTTGAGAGTTAGATCCTACAAAAAAATATATTCATGAATGCCAATGTCATATTCAACCAATTCGTCGCACTGACCCTGCACCGGTTTTCTTCTATTCTCATCTTTCGTGGAATAGTTCCACCTTGTCCAGTGACCGGTAATTCACTACGAATTTGTCCAACATTTCTGTCACTGACACTTATCAATTCGGCAGTCATGTTTTATCACCTGCCGAAGATTTTCAATTTTAACCGCTGTTGTTTCAAGAACATGCAAAACCACTTTCTTCTCATCACTTTGAGTGATTTCCCTGCGAATATTTCAAATTAGCCATACCAGGAACTGTTTCTTTCATTGTCTTATATGCGATAACAAAAATCAATTTTACTTAACACGATTACCAAACAAATACAACACTCACTTGCAGAACCTTCTCATTCCAAAAACGGAACAGCACTTTATAGTCAAATATCAGTTGCTGAAACTGGTCTCGTATGACACAGGAAACACATTGATAGCCTCAACCCACGTGCACGGAGGCTCGGCCTGGCGAACGACCGTTATCTCAGAGTGCCGCTGACCGCTGTGTTGACGTTAGGGTCACTCTCCGAGTCTGGTATCGGATGGTTTTGCACGCCTTAGCGGGCAGCAATCGACTGCAAAAGTCGATCTTCTGCGCATGCGCAGATGGACAAGAGTGATGCGACATTTCAACAGCGCATGTGCAGAAGATTGATAGTACTATCGAATGCCACGTTCGAGGGTGCAAAAACTCCCTATTAGGCTACAAATAACAAAGGCTTTCAAACAAAAATCTTTCTTGGGCAAATGTGGAGACATTTTTAAGAAGTAGTATGCACAATATCATAATTGTTCCTTCCGTGTAGGAATTAGCCTGATTGATCATATGAACGACTGTGCTAGCCGGAGCCCCCTCTGAATACACGCCTCCGCTAGTAATTATATTTCTGTTCCTGAGCAAACAAAAATCTTTCTTGGACAAACGAGAACACCTTTAAGAAATAGTATACACAATATCATAGTTGTTCCTTCAGCGTAGGAGTTAGCCCGACCGATCACATGCGAATGCGTTGACTGGAGCCCCCTATGAATACATTTTGGTTTATCTGAAGCTGTTAATCTGAATAATATGAACAAAAATTTTAGTTTAACCAATGTTTGCATATGAGGCAAATTACGAGACAAGTTTATTATTATTTATTATTAGTTAAGAGACGTTAAATTACGACCGAAATTCCGTAGAGAATTTTTGGATGATGCAAGAGTTGGCTCAAAAATTTTGTTAACATAGTTGTGTGGGTGGGCCAACGAAAATTCAAACTCATTTAAATTGATTGAATATTAATAGTGACAGACAAGTTTCTGTTTTTTTTTTTAAATCTATATTTTATAGTATTAATTTATCATTTACCCTGTTGCTATAAAGATTTTTGTTCATATAATTCTACCAAGTGGATAATTCAAATACCCAACCCACGTTTTTAAGAAAACAAGTGATGGAGTCATTAAGAAAATCTTTTAATTGTTAATGCTATTTATCTACGAGATTATCGATATTTATAATCTTTTCACTCACTCAAGTTCATAACTAGGAAGCGGATTTCTATCATATTGCATATTTTTGTCTGTTGTTTCGGGGCATAGCTAAGTGAAATTTCTTGACATTTGGTTAGAATTGGAAGATACGTTAGTATATATTTGTGTATATTTCACTGATTTTTCCTTTTGAAGCATGTTCTTGTAATTATAGTCGCATATTTTACATATTTCATTAAAATAAAGACTTGTCTCTAAATCGTTTCATCTTTTCATACAATATTTGTGAGCGTTCATTGATTAGAAAGAGCTTGTCACAGTGTGCGTTTTTTTTCTTTTCTATAGATAATAAAATACTTGTGGAAATGTAGGATATTTCTTGGTATCGTGTTTTTTAAACCAGTCACAATAAATGCAACAAAACATACTAAGGTGAATATTTGTTTTAATAATTTCTCCTGAAAAATAAGGTAGGTTATGTTATGTTTGCACAAAAATATATATTTTCATTGCAAGCATACTTCTCTTGAATTTGATCAAGAAAAGTATATGCAAAAAATGAAATATTGTTAATTTTCATTGCATATTAAAGTGCATATTTAAGAATTTTTTGGTCATCAATGCATATTTTTAAAGCATTTTTTAAGACTTTTTAGAGCCTCTCCCTATTCATAACCTTCGCCAAAGCTGAACCTTATCACTAAGGGTGGATTTTGATGACCGAAAACATTGCCAAAAATGATCAATAAAATGCTCTTAAAATGCTTTAAAAATGTCCTAAAAACAAAGAAAAATGACGTAAAAAATTGATCAAAATCACTTCAGATGGAGTACTCAAGCAGTTGGGATATGTTACTGATGTAATCCAGGCTTCTTCCTTTTGTTCAAGTGAACTCAGCTTGGAAATGTTTGGTTTGGACTGTTCTTTAAAACAAAAATCTCTGCCTTTATTTATCGCGAAATCGGCCGAACTGACAATGGCGCCGATAGGTGTCACAGGAACCTTACATTACATAGTACTCACAGCGGCTGACATTACAATATACGAACAAAGAAATTGAATAGGCTACTCAGGAATTCTGGGTTGAACATTTGTTGCACCTCGTAAATGTTGTTTGAAGCAAGTACGATTAAAATGGTATTAAAATCGATTAAATGTGCGAAAATGCATTTAAAATTATGTAAAAATGTAAAAAAAAAAAGACTTATTAGTCGAAAAAGACGAAAAATGCAAAGAAATGACATATAAAAGTGGGTCATTTCGTTTTGACATAACATAAAATGAATTTCTATACTATAACGGAATTGTTCTCAAGTGAAAAAAAAGACATTTCATTAAAATCCGCCCCTACTTATCACCTCCGCGACTTCGTGTGAGTGAGATGACCGGCAACGCTCAATCCTGGCTACAAGAAAGTAAGCAAATCCTCGCACGCTGATTGCTTCAGAGGTCACATGACATACCACAACACTCAACGAGGGAACTGTCGAGTGTTGCTTATACGCGGCCGGTACTGTAGAAATAGGTTACGATAATTTTTTTTTTTTATTTCGGCATTCATAATATTTTGTTCGGTGGTAGAAATACAGTTAATTTCAAAACATTCAACAACCTGGCAACGCAAAGACACAAAAAATACAAAAATGGGTTATTTCCATTACACAGCGTAGTAGCACAAGAGTTAAAGATAAAATTTCATTGTCCTGGTAGTATGTTTTTTTTTACTTGTAAATAGTGTGAAATGTAAATAAAAACATTCACGGAAAGACGGGAGAGGGCAGATAGTTGCCCCCTTGCTCATGTTTTAGGCTGCACACTCCCATATTGGTAGCGTTAAACCGCTGAAGTGGCGCACATTCAAGCGTTGAGGCACATTTCAAGGGCATGACAGAGAGGTATAACTAGAGGCGTCAATCGCGTGTGATTTATTCAATGCGCCCTGCCGCCTGGAAGCTTCACGTCTCGCAACTACAATACCTCGCGACTTCGTTCCGTCCATCTGCTACCCGCACAGCCTGTAGTTGATTTATTATGAGATCTCTTTGAAATTGTTCGTTCTAAATCGTTCATGTTTTCAATTCTATTTAATAGTATTTTGCGAATAAATGGCTTTTGTCCATTGTAACAAGTTATGCAATTCACCAAAAGTGCATCTGAGGTATGTTTTCCTTTCTTAAATAATCGTCGTATTTTACTTATTTAATGAAAATCGTCCCTCTAGCATTCGGCACACAGATTACGATACTCGTGGATTCTCCTCTTGACGCTGCTGTCCACGGCACATAAGGTACTCTCGTCTCAAAAAATCACTCAGATTGAGCACACAAGTTAAGCATAATAGATTAAATATCATTTTCTTATAATAGAGTACGAAATAACGTGTACTACTATGTAAAATGTTCGTTAGATTTTAGTGACTAAAAAAAAGTTCAGCAGAAGCCTTTTAAACATGTTATTTATTTTTTATTCAATTCTTTTATTAACGGAAGTGGCATTGGTGTAACGCCCCAACATGGAAATTTAGTTTGATTGTTTATATATATATATTGTTTGTAAGACATCTTAAGTGCATTCTTATTCTCCTAAAAAGTCTGGTAATCGTAGATAAGGGTTCAATATGTTAACAAACCAGTCCGTGCCACTCCGTCTTTCGGGGCATAGCTAAGTGAAATTTCTTGACATTTGGTTAGAATTGGAAGATACGTTAGTATATATTTGTGTATATTTCACTGATTTTTCCTTTTGAAGCATGTTCTTGTAATTATAGTCGCATATTTTACATATTTCATTAAAATAAAGACTTGTCTCTAAATCGTTTCATCTTTTCATACAATAGCGTTCATTGATTAGAAAGAGCTTGTCACAGTGTGCGTTTTTTTTCTTTTCTATAGATAATAAAATA
This sequence comes from Gryllus longicercus, assembly GCA_038098605.1. Classification (NCBI taxonomy): domain Eukaryota; kingdom Metazoa; phylum Arthropoda; class Insecta; order Orthoptera; family Gryllidae; genus Gryllus; species Gryllus longicercus. The sequence continues at coordinate 2,018,285 of JAZDUA010000271.1, read as the reverse complement.
CTTGTGGAAATGTAGGATATTTCTTGGTATCGTGTTTTTTAAACCAGTCACAATAAATGCAACAAAACATACTAAGGTGAATATTTGTTTTAATAATTTCTCCTGAAAAATAAGGTAGGTTATGTTATGTTTGCACAAAAATATATATTTTCATTGCAAGCATACTTCTCTTGAATTTGATCAAGAAAAGTATATGCAAAAAATGAAATATTGTTAATTTTCATTGCATATTAAAGTGCATATTTAAGAATTTTTTGGTCATCAATGCATATTTTTAAAGCATTTTTTAAGACTTTTTAGAGCCTCTCCCTATTCATAACCTTCGCCAAAGCTGAACCTTATCACTAAGGGTGGATTTTGATGACCGAAAACATTGCCAAAAATGATCAATAAAATGCTCTTAAAATGCTTTAAAAATGTCCTAAAAACAAAGAAAAATGACGTAAAAAATTGATCAAAATCACTTCAGATGGAGTACTCAAGCAGTTGGGATATGTTACTGATGTAATCCAGGCTTCTTCCTTTTGTTCAAGTGAACTCAGCTTGGAAATGTTTGGTTTGGACTGTTCTTTAAAACAAAAATCTCTGCCTTTATTTATCGCGAAATCGGCCGAACTGACAATGGCGCCGATAGGTGTCACAGGAACCTTACATTACATAGTACTCACAGCGGCTGACATTACAATATACGAACAAAGAAATTGAATAGGCTACTCAGGAATTCTGGGTTGAACATTTGTTGCACCTCGTAAATGTTGTTTGAAGCAAGTACGATTAAAATGGTATTAAAATCGATTAAATGTGCGAAAATGCATTTAAAATTATGTAAAAATGTAAAAAAAAAAAGACTTATTAGTCGAAAAAGACGAAAAATGCAAAGAAATGACATATAAAAGTGGGTCATTTCGTTTTGACATAACATAAAATGAATTTCTATACTATAACGGAATTGTTCTCAAGTGAAAAAAAAGACATTTCATTAAAATCCGCCCCTACTTATCACCTCCGCGACTTCGTGTGAGTGAGATGACCGGCAACGCTCAATCCTGGCTACAAGAAAGTAAGCAAATCCTCGCACGCTGATTGCTTCAGAGGTCACATGACATACCACAACACTCAACGAGGGAACTGTCGAGTGTTGCTTATACGCGGCCGGTACTGTAGAAATAGGTTACGATAATTTTTTTTTTTTATTTCGGCATTCATAATATTTTGTTCGGTGGTAGAAATACAGTTAATTTCAAAACATTCAACAACCTGGCAACGCAAAGACACAAAAAATACAAAAATGGGTTATTTCCATTACACAGCGTAGTAGCACAAGAGTTAAAGATAAAATTTCATTGTCCTGGTAGTATGTTTTTTTTTACTTGTAAATAGTGTGAAATGTAAATAAAAACATTCACGGAAAGACGGGAGAGGGCAGATAGTTGCCCCCTTGCTCATGTTTTAGGCTGCACACTCCCATATTGGTAGCGTTAAACCGCTGAAGTGGCGCACATTCAAGCGTTGAGGCACATTTCAAGGGCATGACAGAGAGGTATAACTAGAGGCGTCAATCGCGTGTGATTTATTCAATGCGCCCTGCCGCCTGGAAGCTTCACGTCTCGCAACTACAATACCTCGCGACTTCGTTCCGTCCATCTGCTACCCGCACAGCCTGTAGTTGATTTATTATGAGATCTCTTTGAAATTGTTCGTTCTAAATCGTTCATGTTTTCAATTCTATTTAATAGTATTTTGCGAATAAATGGCTTTTGTCCATTGTAACAAGTTATGCAATTCACCAAAAGTGCATCTGAGGTATGTTTTCCTTTCTTAAATAATCGTCGTATTTTACTTATTTAATGAAAATCGTCCCTCTAGCATTCGGCACACAGATTACGATACTCGTGGATTCTCCTCTTGACGCTGCTGTCCACGGCACATAAGGTACTCTCGTCTCAAAAAATCACTCAGATTGAGCACACAAGTTAAGCATAATAGATTAAATATCATTTTCTTATAATAGAGTACGAAATAACGTGTACTACTATGTAAAATGTTCGTTAGATTTTAGTGACTAAAAAAAAGTTCAGCAGAAGCCTTTTAAACATGTTATTTATTTTTTATTCAATTCTTTTATTAACGGAAGTGGCATTGGTGTAACGCCCCAACATGGAAATTTAGTTTGATTGTTTATATATATATATTGTTTGTAAGACATCTTAAGTGCATTCTTATTCTCCTAAAAAGTCTGGTAATCGTAGATAAGGGTTCAATATGTTAACAAACCAGTCCGTGCCACTCCGTCTAAAGAGCATCTGAAAGTAAAGCTCAATAATGTTCGCAATTAACGCAATGCAATTTGCTTCAATTTAATTTTCATTAAATTAAGAGGAAAGAAATGGGATAGTATCAACTAACAATGCAAAATAATTCAAGAACCATTGTTCAATTGTTTCTTTAAATCGTAAAATTTGCTCCTTCTGTCCCCATTTCTTCGAAATTCATTAATGGCAAGTAGTAAATATGACTGAATGCGTCAAGCTAAACTACTCCCGAAATATTTTCGATTCCTATTTACACTTAAAAACTACACAAATGAAAACACACAGGTAGCTCGTTTCCCAATTTGTAGAAACTGTTTCCATTTCCCTGCAGATGACCCTGACCTAGCAGAATCTCCCCGCCGCTCCCTGCGTCGCTCCCTCCCGTCCCACTCAATCGAGTCCTATCACGTTCTGCTCTGTTCCGAAACGCATCCCACCCCTTTCCGTCTCTGCCACCCCGCCTCGCGCAGCGGAGGCAAATTGTTTCTGGCCCGCGCCGCCACGAGCGCTGCAGCGCATCACGCCCCCGCGCGCACGAATATTCAAAACTCAACGGCGCGACCCGCTCCTCCCCGCCTCGCCTCGCCACGCCACGCCCACTCGGCGCTCGCGCACACAATTTGAATACGCAATTAACATGCAAATTGCGGAAACACTGAAAAAGTTAAGGCGGGGCGGGCGGGGTGGGGAGGGGAGGGGAGGAGTGGGCGCCGGCGCTTGTTTAAGTGTGTTAACGCGGCTTTATCCCCGCAGCGTCGGTTCGCGGCCGGGTGACTCACTTGCCCCAACTGCGTTAAATCGCCACCAGAGCGGTGCAAATCAGATCTCGCGGCCACCGGCCGGAAAAATCTCGGCGCGACACGGCATCCACAGTCCACACTCCCTGACATGCACGCGTCCAGACGCAGCAAGTGAGAGTGACAGGCGAAACGGTTCACATGAAGCATTCAGACTTTGTTTTCATCGCGAAAGTAACACACATTGGTCATTCTCAACAGTTTTACTATTTCGAATCGCCTTATTCGCACTTTTTAGGAACAGATTTTACATCTTTATATGGGGGGAAAAAATCTACAGAGACTATTAATGTTCTACCAAGTATGTTATTTCTGCAAGAAAACACGTTATTATTATTAATTACTCGCATTATTATTATTATTATTATTATTATTATTATTATTATTTAAGGTCGCATTAACATCTAGGTCATTATGATTACTATGAGGATGACACGATACGATGATAATGACGAACACAATACAACCATGCCCGAGGCGGGACTCGAACCCACGATCCTTCGCTCCTTCGATGGCCGAGATCGCTAAGGCAGTAGTGCCGTAGCGGTCTCGGCCATCCGGAGCGGCTAAAATACAAGTTTGTTAACGAAACTAGTGCTCAACCGCGCGTACTTTCTCGCTTTATTTCTGCCTTCTATAATTTTCGAAAATTCAGAGAGTTAAACGAAAATGAAACCTGCGCCATTTTGTCATTTGGTCTAATTTTTTATGATAATGATTCGTTTTGAAAATCAAAAAGTTCATTTTTTTCCGGCGCGTTGCTACAACTACAATACTGAAGATAGAGATTTGTTTCCGGAATTAAATCTATGCTTCAAAGAAATTTCTCAAACTTAGGTCATGTTCAATCTTTTGAAAATGTGAATAGTTTTTGCGTAATTTAGCGTGAAACAGTCAATTTTTAACCTTTTTCCAAACGCGGCCCAATTTGTACCAGCACCGGCTGAACTTGCTACAACACTGGATTCATATCAATTTTTCAATACACCCATTGCTATAGAACGTTTAATTTCATTATTTTCAAATACATTTGTGTAGAATTACGTTTTAATATAAAGAAAATTCGTTTTGTGTATTCGTTTCATTTTTCTTTGCTGTATTAATACTATGTACAATGTGCAAATATTTTTCTACTAATCTGGCACAAATGTGACAATTTTTGTGAATAGTCGCGTATTGTACTCCGTAGAATAGTCACATACCATCTGCCAAAAGGCGCATGGTCGGCAACAAGGAAGCTGCCTTCCAGTAATAGATAGAGATAAGAGATAAGCCAAGAATAGAATGACCCCAGGAAAGATGTTATCTTAGTGAAAGTAGCTGAAAAGCAAAACTTGCAGTGTTGTCAAACGTACCAGTATCCTGGTATTTTTACCAGGATTTTAATGAAGTTAACCACGTACCAGGATTAAGACATCCTGCAACGTTTAAATACCAGGATTTTAAACCTACGGTTATGATATACGAGTTAAGATTCGTTACTAATGATATACGAGTTAAGATTCGTTTAATATTTTTTATTCAATAAAATTTAATTCTACCACTCTTACAATAACTATGATATTGGTGAAAACATTGCTGTTAAAACATATGGGTGACATAGGATGGTATTTTTCTAGCATTTGCTACTTTAGAAAAGAATAGAATTTCTTTGTCTTTCATTTAATTCATCGATATAAAATGAAACGATAGAGTTAAGTTAAACCAACTTCCTGTGCACGTTAAAAAAATAGTTATAATATGAACAACTTCAGAATTTAAATCAATTGACATTGTTACCAGGAATTTTAGTAAATGTACCAGGATTTTTTAATGTTGGTACAGGGATATACATTTGATCATCTGGCAATACTGGTTATACTCAGTGTTGCCAGGTTAGGGGTTTTCCCCCTAAATGTGGGTTTTTTTTTGGCTTTGGTGTTTTTTTTGGGGGGGAAATATATTTAGGGGTTTTTTTTTTTTTTTTTTAAGTATATCTTTTGTTTTATTTTTAAACAATACACATTCTTGAATTAATCAACCGATTAATAACAACATTTACGAGTATGTAAGAAGGGTATTATCATTTTCTTTCCTTTATTCAAATATACGCGGTCATCTGCATCATAACCCTAGATGAGTAGAGGGCGACACGTACAAGCAGAAACAAATGAACAACGCTTTAGTACGGCGGTTTACCGAAACATTTCGCGTTCAAATGCAGAATGCTTGATTTTGGAGTGTAATTGTTTATTCAACCACTTTTGAATTCGGACTGCGTCAAATTTGTGGTCAGCTTGTGCGACGAGATCCAAAAGAGACTTCCCAATAATTTGGAGATATTGGAGTCGGTGAAGAAGTTTTCGCCGTGGAGCGTGTTCATGTTATAAAGCATACAATTCTATATGAAATAGGTTATCACGATAATTTTCAGTCGGATAATTTTCTGCGTCTTTGTAAATTAATGTTTTCTGAACCTATCGTTTAAAATAATTGGATTGAATATAATTTTGCTTTCAATTTTACTACAATATTGTATTTTTAATTCTTATCGCCAATATGAGAATAACGAAAATGTTAACAAGTTACAGAATCATTGTTCTATAGGATAACAGGTGATATACTAACACCAAAATACTAAATAGGCGCGGGAAATTATTAAATTTTTCTGGCGTGAAAAATACTTTCTATCTCTATTAGCCATTTCAAGCAGCAACCAAAACAGGTATTACTCGCGCAACTTTTCTTGAACGATGGATTTTAGAAATGCGGGTAAAGTGGGGATATTAGTTACGAAATCGACCACTAGATTTTATGAAGTAATGCCAATCTCTGGAGAATCAGTCAAGCCTTCGTAACGTTCTCAATAATTTGCGTTCTAACTTTATCAGAAGTTCGAGGTATCTCCTGTGATAGATCCGTACCTACTTCGGTCATTTCTTTAGATTTTTGGAGAAAATAACGGATAGAAGTTCTCGTCTTCAAAAGAAAATTGTTTCTACTTCGCGCCAGTGAAGATGTTTTTGGAATATTGTCATGAGTGCTCGCTGCGAGCTTTTGCCTTCATCTGTTTATTGTGCCAGAGAGGGGGAAGCAAGGTCATCGTTCAAGAAAAAGTTGCGCGAGTAATACCGATGCGGTTTACAATTCAAAAACAGCTTAAGAAACAAAATAAAAGCGTGCCCTAACAAACGGGCCGCGGACAACGCGCCCGGAACCCACCTACCTCTTTACTTGCGCACACACTAAGGGCTGGTTTTACCAACGGCCGAGTAAAGTTGAGAGTAGTTACTCGAGAGTAAGCATTTACTCTAAGATAGTAACTCTCGAGTAGAATATAAGCGTTTCACCATGCTTCTACAGAGTTATTTTACTCTCGAGTACATACTCTCCGATTTACTCCGCGAATCAGCTGAACGCGCAATATTTGAGAGCGATTCAAAAGGCTGTGAGCGAGAGTGACGCTAGGAACCACTGCGGACCAACGCGAACCTTAGATTAATTTCTTATATTCTATCATTTCAGTTTCGGAGTGCTTGACATTATTATCTTGTGCGGTGTTATCGTGATTTGAGTTTGCATAGTTTATTTCTTAGTTTTTGTATCTTTATTTCTTAATAAATATTAATTGCTCTTCTCTGGGGATGAGTTACTATTTTGTTAGCAATGCAGAAAAATCAAATTTGCATTTCGTTTACCGATGGCGATGCAAATAAATTTTCTATAACTCGGGAACGAAAATGTTTAGTTTTTCAAACGTTGCTGATCTCGCGGTTTTCTAAATTTTATTATTATTATTTTTATTTGTTTTATTTTTTTAACTTGTATTCACCTTTGAACTATTTATAATAAAAATGTTGGAAAGGGACTTTGGAACTCAAGAAAACGTGCGCAAATGATCTCCACCATACGTCACATACAGTTTTTACTAAATAAATAAATATTTCTTAGTACTTGTAGTCCCTGTAGTTATTATTTTTCCATTTGTTATCGTATACGGTACGTAATAACTTTATTTCGTATCCACATGGGCTAAAAATAAATTTACAAGTTCTCTACAGTTTACAATGTATCTGATGAAGTTAACAGCTGATTTGGTCAAACATAACCTCGTGACAAAATCTCGATCGTCGTAATTAAAACCAATCCATTCACTGTCGCACCCTTTGTCTTCGCACTAATGTTTCGAATCATTGCTGAAATCGTCTTCAAATACTATCATTCGTAATCGTCGAGCCGTAACAACACTTCGGAGGTACAAGCACGTTGAAAACTGAATTAACTCCGTACTTTACCCGACAGATTTTCGCAGAGTAAAGTTACTCTCCAATTTACTCTCGTGTAAGCGACTTACACTCGAGTATAGATTTGGTGAAACGCTCCAAGAAGTTACTCTCGAGTAAACTTGATTTACTCCAGAGTAAACTCTTACACTTTGTTTGGTGAAACCGGCTCTAAGATGCACCACACTAAGGGCCGGTTTCACCAACCAGGATCAAATTCGTAGTTGATTCGAGTTTCGTGATCCTGATCCGCGGAGTCAAGGCCGACTTGATCCCTGTGCATTTCAGCAACGTTTTGAGACTCCGAAGTTAATCCGGATCCCATGATTCGTGAGCAGTCGTGAAAATGCGCGGTTGGCAACAATTTTACAATGCATTGTGGGTATTCTCGCGATCAGCTGTAGACACGAATTTGTTTTGATTTCATTCATTTGGTTTCTTTCCGTCGGTGTGTGGTGTTTGTGTCTTGTGTTCGGTTGTGCGGTATCATTTTCATGTTCGGAATGAATTTATCAGAGGTCGAGAAGAATACGAAGAGGTCGGCGAATTTATCCCCAGGAGAAAAACATTTACTTGTATCATTGATGGGCAAGTACAAACATGTATTTAATTCTCGCACGGCGAATGAGTCAAAGTATTCTAAAACCCAAATGTGGGAACAGTATGTAATTAATTCAATGCCGAAGCACGTGGCTCTTCCCGCAATTTGAAAAGTTTATATCCAGGTTTTCTGGAAAAACATCAAAAGGAGGACAAAGGATGTGGAAAGATACGTAACTGGTAAGTAATTTTCCCTTTGGAAACAAATGTGTGTGTGTTTGTGTATGTTGAATATAAGACAAATTGTCTAGTATAAAAACCTTTAGACAAGAAAGTAAATATAAATAAGTTAAACAGATCACTAAAAATGATATTACTAATCTCACCACAAATGTGATTTACGTATAATCTTACGTTAACGTTTCAGGAGGAGGGCCACACATATCAATAGCTGTAGACAGGATCCATGAGCAAATTAAAGATTTTATGGGTCCAGCAGCGCAGGGAATGGACAATCCCTTTGATTCGGATGGGCAAAACTTGCTAAGTAATTTATATTTAACTACATTTAATGCACTGTAAATAGTAATGTTCTCAATTGAAGAACAAAAATATCATAACCTAAAAGGCGTAAATTATCGAGCTTAGAACTGAGAATGTTTTGGTTAAAATTTGAACTAGTGTGTGTGTTTAATTGTTTAAAAATCTGTTATGTAAAGTATAGTAGCATCAGGCTTAGATTTTTATGTTGTATGTGCATTGAACATTGTACTTCATTAATGCTTCCTTATTCTAATGCACGTAATATTACTGCCTTCATTACTATTTTTCTGGGCTAAATGAGGTTTCAGTTCAAATAACTGAAGATGAAGAGAAACTCTTTGAGGTGAGGACAGTACTGAATGAATTTCATGTAGCAAAGGTGGAGTTACAACTCAGTAATATTGATGGTTGTTAATAAATTATATAACAACTCGTGTACTTATATAATTTGGGCAATAATTGTGAATTAGGCCTACATGCCTAAGAAGAGAGGCTAATTCAGTGTCTTGTAATGATTATAAAAATGAACTGTTACTTTTTTTCTGGTGAAATTTTCACATAGGACCTACGGGTCCTATTTGCACAAATTATTCCAGAAATACAATGAAGAGACAAGCACGTCAACCATTCTTGTCTCAAAAGTGGTTAAGTTTGTTGCAGTATACTCCAAGATTTTCGTAATAAAACAGTGCAAGTAACAGTTAAAATTTGATAACAGTTTTGCAGATATTGTTTGTGTGCAAGATGAGGTTTGTATACGCTTAAGTTCTTATTTTTAAGCTTCAGTTTGCCTGATAAGTGATTTAGTACTCTTGATTTCATGTTCTTTACAGAATATTCTGGGAACTTTCTAAGTGAATTTCACGAGTCTAATTCAGTATCTGACACATAAATATGACTTGCTTTTTTTCTAATTTATAGACCACTGCAGAAATACCACCACCACCATTACTGAACGGAGACTGGAGCAGGGGGTCGCCAGCTTTGCTGAGGACAGTGATGTGTCCCCTTTTGCAACGTGTGGACATGCTTGTTAGTAGCGGTGATACTAATGAAGCCCTTGCCACAGCCGCCCCCGCCACAGTCACCCATGCCACAACCGCCCCTGCCACGGTCACGCGTGCCACAGCCGCCCCTGCCTCAGTCACCCATGCCACAACCGCCCCGGCCACGGTCACCCGTGTCACAGACACCCCTTCCACAGCTGCCAACACGCCTGCTGGCCGTTGGTGCTGCAGGAGGCGTCCCCGGTTGCAACACTCTGAAAATGTTAAGACGAAGGAACTGCTGGCAATAGAGCAGTTTTACCACAAATAAAATCAAAGAAACCAGGAAGCGCATGATTATAAGCTCTTTGCTATGAGAGAGGAAAATAGGAGGCAGGAGGAGATGCATGCTCGGAGGATGTCATTATTAAAAAAATACAGAAAAATAAATATTTTGAATATATTAAACATTTGTATATTTCCAAAACTGACCCTGACATTTTATAAGTAATACCTTCAATGATTGAAGATGTTATATAAATTGTGGAAATTAAAAATTTTAGTACTTTTTTTATTGTCTTGTTGGAATACTTGCAAAATAATTGCAATTAAGGTTGTATCTATATGTAAACTGTTCGTTATATCTTCGCCTAGCAGCATCCTGCATTTCTCCCTCAGTCAATAACGTGTCCCATGGCAGATTAAGGACAGAATCATCAGGCGGTAAGTCTTCTCCTGCTCTTCTTAATATATTGTGCAGGTCTGCAGTAGCTACAGTTACTGGCAAACTATTCTGCAATTGCAATCTGAGACCTATTTCCAGTACAGGAAACCTTTTCCAGACACCAAAGGTCATTTCCACCACATTCCTCGTTCTTATGTGGGACTCGTATAAATGTTCTGCTTCGGTTAGAGGGTCATTGAGAGGTGTCAACAAATATCTTGAACATGCATAACCTGCATCCCCAAGAAACACACTGTCCCCGTACACGCCAGTGAGGAATTTTGTGTTTATGTACGAATGGCCAAATATCGTGCTATCATGGCAGCTTCCAGGCCACCGCGCAACTACATCTATAAATTCCATATTAGCATTGCATATTGCTTGCACATTTATTGAAAAATAACTTTTCCTGTTTCGAAATGTTTCAGCATTATTACCGCCATGTGAGTTAATCCGCACATGGGTGCAGTCAGTTGCCCCTACAATATTCGGAAGTGAAGCAATTGCATAAAAATCCAATTTGTTTTTTGAAAGTTCCCGATCGCTCTCAGGAAATTGGACGAATAACGGAAAAAGTTCTGCTATTGCGCATGCCACTCTCTTAACAACTCTGAAAGCAGTGGATTTACTGAAACCACAGTAGTCACCAGCTGTTAACAAGACAAAATTTTTTGCATAAAACCTTAAAGCACAGAGTAGCTGAGCCATCGGAGCAATACTGTCATTTCTGAAAAGAAAGCTATGTGAACAATTAATTAAATAAAATGCATGAACTTGTTGCATTCACATTATCCTTAAGCCCGTGGCTTGTGAAAACAAGAATAGTACATTTGAAACTACATGGATTCTGCAATCATATTGTACTATAATTTTCAGTAAAATAATGGTATTTTATACTTACTTCTCATATGGAAAGTCCACCTTTTCCTCAATCAACGGAATGACATGAAGTGCCATTCGTTTAGAGAGGCGAACTCTTTTCATGAAATCAATGTCGTCCAGAGTTATAAAATAATCGCTTCTTTCGCGAATTATTTGTGGTCTTATTACGTCTCCCCACAGTAAATCTTGAATGACTTCATCATCGAAAACAAAACTCCATTCTTATGATGAAAATTATTATGATTAAAATTAACCTAACAAGATCAAAAAGTTTTAAGTATCACTTCACTAAAAAAAAGTATTCAATAAAACTATCGCACGCTAATTGATATATCATAAAAATCAAGAGAAATACGGAAAAATATCGCTCCCAATTGACTAACAGTAACAAATTATAATCAACAATAATTGGAAACCGAAATATATTTAAATTTGACTCCCCAATAGTGAGTATTCTAACCTACAATAGTGTTAACCCTACTTTTATATACAATACTCTCTCAAAAAAATATTTTTATTATCCAACAAAATATTACGCGCAATCCTACCTGTTATCGAATAATTCTTAACTAAATCCAAGTCCAACAATAGGTAAACTGCAGGTATTAGCTTAAAAAAGCACGGAAAACAAGCGAGACGAACGGTTGCTGCGACCAAGCTGAGAAATAACTGAAAATATCTTCTGCTGATCCGGCCGTGATCCACCGCTCGGCGACGGATCAATTGCGTGTCAAATTTGATCTGAGTCAGACACGTTAATTCGTTTCAAGTGCGTGGAGAAACGTACAACGGGATCAAACTGAAGTTGATCCGGATCAACTCGAGATCATCTTCTTGACTCCGGTTGGTGAAACCGGCCGACGCGGGCGACTGACCCAGAGCTTAGAGCTCGTCACAGCTAGGGCAGGGCCCCGCTGATGAGAGATACTTGGTTGGGGAAAACCCCGCTACCCGACGGTAGGTCGGCGCCGGATCTCGCAATTCACGTGGGGAAGATTACCGCCACCTCCCGAGGAAAAACTACACTTACGGGACTAATGACCTTTGCAGTTGACGCACCCGGAATCACTAACATTCAATCAACGAATTATATATAATTACCGGGAGCTATAGCTCCCGGGGAGAAAGGCCTCTACTCTAGGTGTTTCAGTGCGACGCCTATAAAGCGGCTCCTCTCATTGGTTTCGGGAGCGATTGGCACTCAGAAAATCGTACAAGACAGATTGGGAAGAGTCTTGTAGGCCCTTCAACGGAGGCCTCCGCGGCCAGGGTGTTGATTCAGCGCCTCGGAGGTGTGCCTTCCACTCAGTGGTAGATAACATTCGGAATTGAAGTCGATCTATAGGAAATATAAGCCAGATTCTAGGGCCTTTTTCCTAGCGCTTTTCTTTACTGGGTACACAGTACCCACCTGGTCTCCCCCCCACGCGACACCACTGTCTGTGAACAAGATACTCTCCTGCAAAGATCTCCAACCTTTGCAAAGCACCTAACAATTGAGAGCTATCTACAATTGTAAACCTAAAGACACTAGTAATTTTCGCTTTTGTATGTTCTATTAGTATTGAAAATATAATACGAGAATAATTTTTGTTTGTGTAATAGACAAAGATTTCAAATTAATTTAACCTATGGAACTGATCGTTTGTCATTATTTGTTTTAGATTTGATTCAAATTTGGGTGTTCCGGATCACACTAAAAGTAAGATTGACTTCAAATTCTCAATTGTTAGTGAAGTGAGATACTATTTAGATTTTATTTATTTCGTCTTAGATATTTTTTGCATAGATATTTTGCCACCACGAAATAAATCTTAGCATGAACATTCATGAAATTATCAATAGACAGTGTTTTCAGATTCATTAAGTTTTCTGATTTGCATGGGTCTTTATGAATTTGAATCCCATAAAGTCGCTTTCAAAACAAAATCCGGCAAAAATTCTTAAACTTCACATCAGTATGTATACTCAAGCAATTTATATTTCAATCACTATGAAAATCCTAAAACCATTTCAAGCATACTTGTTCATTAGCTTTCAAAATGCTTTCAAAATAGCTTTCAAAATGCTCGTTTTAAACAAATCTTTGTATGTTAATAGATTTACTTCTTCATAAGTTCATAAGTAGAATAGAAACTACGCATACAATAGCTTCATTTTCATTTTCTTGAAGGTGAGACGTTGCTGTTGAGAAGCCAGTCATTTCTTAAGAATATCTATCATATAAACGGATTTGCTCACCAAAGCCCATCCAGAGAGGCACACCCAGGATTTTTTCTGTTATAAAGAATATTTCATTTAAGGTGAATATATAAAATGTGTTTTTAATTGTTGACTTGTAGTTAATATTTATAACGTTAATGACATGGAAGAACATTTGTTAGAACAGAAAATTAGTAAAAGTATATTTTTGAATATGTATCATTGACTTCTGAGATGGTGAAGACCCATGCCTCCCCCCTCCCCCATAGTATATATATATATATATATATATATATATATATATATATATATATATATATATATATATATATAATGATTTCCTATGAATTACTGTCTGGGAAATATCTGACATTTTAGATTTCTTGCCAGTCTAACTTTACACACACGGGCCGTAGGTTGGAGAGCCTGCTCTAGTATAAAGTGAACTACAGTTGTGAAAACGCTGAACTGGCTCATTCCGTCCCCCGCCCAGCCAGCACCAGCACCGTGCCTCATGCGACGGTCGTGAAGTAGTTCGATACTGGCCACCAGAGGCGTTGCCTCCGCAGCTGCAATGCGCATGCCCGGTGGGACGACTCGTTTCGTGTCGGAGTGAAGCTGGAGCCACTGGAGTAGCTGAGCAAGGAAGCAAGCAGCTGGGTGGAAGTCATCCATCGCGTTCTGTCCTGCAGTCACATGAAATAGGGAGTATATCCACATTCTTTACTTTTATCGCACTTTTCTAGGTATTCGTATTAACGCTCGAAAGTGATTTGATTCCTGGTAACTGTTATATCATGTGTTTGCATGTTATCTCGTTGGCTTATGAAGTTTTATTATCGTCTCTGCGAGCCTCCCATTGGAAAAATGCACGTATTACAACAATGGGGTGGCCGGAGATTATTGTTGTCGCAGCTACACACAATCGCTATGCAAACACAAGATCATTCGTTCATTAATTAGTTAGTACAACAAAATTATTGTGATGGCCTTTTTGCGATTAAGTAGCGAGAACATTTCAAATATTTCTGCGGTTGGTAATGACAGTGTTTGAGAATTTTTTTAAAGCCGACTCAGAATATTTACGACTTTTGAGATATAATTCACCAGAACTGTAGCGAGTGCAGTAATTCGATATGTGCACCAAGTGAACGCGATGTTCTTGAATTTCATTATTATACTATTGGGAGAGAAATAACGAAACAACAACGACAGCGTTTTGGTATTACCGAATTATCTTATGGCATAAAATTATATAAGCCGACCTGGATGACTGGGGAGGCTAAGAGCGAGTACCGACTTCGGTCCAAACGGTCGCGGGTTCGAGTCTCGCCGTGGGCATAGTTGTTTGTCTCTTGTCTCTCATGTATGTGATGTCACGAATTGCCACGCCCTGGTGTTCTGCTGACCCCTGATCGGAGGCGTCCTCAACTATGTTAGTGTTTAGTGTATCGTAGATTATGCGTCCCATCGAGGCTTAAAGGGTAACCGACTGTCGGCTGGATACAATCCCTAGGGGGGGGGGGATGAACAAAAATAACCGAAATGTATTTTTAAGACTTCAAGCTTGGTATCTTCAAGCGTTATAAGAAGCCTTCGAACGTACTGAAAAAAAAAATTTAGTTAATAAAAATACATTGAACTCGTGGGTGGTAGAGAGTATGCATGCGATAAGAAAAAATGCTAATTTTTTGTTTCGTGTTTTTAAGATACCTTTCCGTAAACTTTCGCAACTGGTGGGATGATCAAACAATGTGCGATGAAATTTTGCGGATTATTTGCATTAGAAAATAATGTTTTTTCGTTTTATTTTCAATAATGAAGCAATAAAAGATCGGTAATTATTATTTCAGTCACAGGAATTTACAGTGAAAAATAATAGGGATAATAAATATGTACCGTTTAAATTTACAAATTCAGCTCTCGTTTTGTCCTAATTGTAAGTTACAAATTGAATGTGCAGAATTCAATGAATACCAAAATATGAAACACTTGTAGGTTATCACAAGGCCATGATAAGGTAAATGGATAGATCGTCAATATTATCTCGAAACTGCAATCAGTAACTCGCTGGAAGATTAGAAAGGGAATGGACAAAGCCAAATACACGGTAATGTTATTGTTTCTGAAATGCACAGACTCACGTTAAACAAAAATTAATAAAAGGCTTTTGTTGAAATGTGGTTGAAGCCGAGATATGGAAGTATTCTTTGTAAATAGAGGCAGCGACGTGCGAGATGGAGTTTGACCCATGTCGCTGTGTCTTAGCCATGAGTGCGCTGGGAGGCAATGAAATAATTCGAAACTGTGTCCCATGTACTGAACTGGACTTTGACGCTGCTGATATGGAAATCTTACACACGAAACTAAACACACTTTTGTTTTTCTATCTCGAAAAGAATAAAAGGCAACATGTGGGTTCTCAGACAGATCCAGAAAACGTCACAAATTAAGAAATAATTGGAATACTAATTTGTTTGTATTCGAGTTGCACAGGTTCAAATGATATAAGAATATTTTTAGTTCCAAAGCAAACATTTGGAAAATTTGAATAGGAAATGCGTGCAACTGAAACAACACTCCAATTCGCTGGGCATTAAAATAAAAACGGAAATACCATAAATAAAACTAGGATATAAGAAAAAAAATTGGCATTCGTATTTCATATTTTTATTCTGATTATTTTCCAGTCACTAGCTTGGTTTAGAGCTTTCTTTAATTCAAAATTACTATGAGTTTTTAGGCATAACAGTGCAATGACAATTTCCGGATTCATTTACAGCGCAGTGCATCTACAGAGCCTGTAATTCTACGTGGTCGATTTACAGTTGCGATGCTAAGCTTGCGTACAGTTTTTTACGTGATGCATCCTCTTTCGAAATCCAAGTTATAAATGTCTAAACCTAGAACCCGAAGTTAAGTCGTCTACATTAAACAATGCAAGGAAAAATGTGTAGTAAGATTTCGGTGTGCAGGTGGAAATATATATTGATCAGTCGCTTCTGCATATATTAGCCTCAGTTTACAGTCATACACCTCGTCTAAATGGTAGATTATGTGTAATTAAGTTGCAACCAAGCCCCCTTTCATAACGGTTGCCTATTTCAAATGAACCCACCTTTTTAGTACCGTAAGTGTAGAGCATGTTTTTATCGCGAGTGGTGGCGGTGATCTTCCCGCGCTGGTTGGCGACATCCGGCGCCGAATTACTCATCGGCAAGTGAGATGTTCTTTAACCAGATATCTCTCACCAGCGGGGCGCCACCTCAGCCGGGACGAGGTTTAAGTACGCGACTGGTATCCCGACATGCGTGGTAGTGTAGTGCATGTTAATGTAACTGTGTGAAAGTAAGGGATGAAAACAGGACAAGGAAGAGGAAGGAAAGATCACGCGCGGCCCTTGGCCATTTATGGTACTGCTCCGTCATTATTATTGGACTATTTATTCGGGAAATGGTAATTTATCAAGAATGCTCACGTATTAATTCTAAAAGTCTTTAACATATGAAAAATAAGTAAAAATTTTATGTATGGTAAGAACAATTGGTTTTAGACTTTTTTGGGGCCTATAATTTCGAACTGGTGGCATTAGGAAGTAAAGCAGATCGTATTGCGGAAAGCTGAGGTGCTCGATTTCAGCAACACGAGCGTTGCTCTTCTCTTGTCAGAACTTCCTGAATATGAAATAAGAGCTCTTTTCTTCAAACGAAGAGGCAGTAATTTCTGAAGTTCTACGGTATGTATTAAAAATTACCCAGCCATTTATGTAGCATACCGGACGCGATGTATGTCACGGAAGATTGAAGTATCAAACAAATTAGCATATCTTTTTAGAAAGCGAAGGTCAAAATATGTTAACCAATAACTAGGACTTTCACACACAAACGCTACAATTTGTTCTAAAACTACAACAAAAAAATTAACTTACTGCATAGTTTAGTCAGCAGTAAATAATTATTTCAGTCGTTGAACTTCTTCACAAAATTATTTAGGTAGAGTAAGACCTGTGTGACATGAACGTTGCGCCGACGCGCGTCACCAACCGCAGATGATGTCAGCTGCGTCCACGCGCGTCGATTCCTACGCACACGAGTCACTTAACACACGTCGTAGATTAACACGGTCTCTAATACGATACGGCACACGAGCGCTCTTGGCGACGTGCGTTGTTACCGTTGTCGCCTAGAAGGCGTCGCGCGTTGAAAGCTAAAAAACGCTAGTTATCGTGACTTACGTTGTAGCTTGAGCGTCTTGTTTCAGCTGTGGGCAATCCAATTCAGTTAATTTCCTTAATGAACTATCTTAAATATGTCGTAAAAAATCCACGAGTCTATGTAACGATTGTCGTATATGTCATCAAGATCAAGAAACCATACAGCATATTATCTCAAGTTGTATTTCAGCTCCCACAAAGTATAAAATGAGGCACGATCAGGTACTATGGATCATATATACTAGCTAAGAAATATAGTATGGTGCATCAGCTTCTCGAGATACTGTATCAGTGTCATCCAGAAGATGTGCCTGAAAATGAAACCCATGAATTATACCGGGATCGCGTATTCTGACCAGAAAAATTCAGTATGAAACACCTGACATTACCTTTTGGAAACATCTTCCAAGAAAGTTTGATTTAATGATTTTGCAGTCGTCCCTACTAGCAACAAGATAACATATCACGCTAAAATCGACAAAAACAGAAAGCATTTGCTGTGAAAGAGCAACGACATGTCGCAGAAGTGAAATCCGATTGTAGTGACAGCGGGTGGCGTTATACCAAAACCACTCAGCCGATCGTTGGATGACCTATGCTTGAAGAGTATTATCATCAGCCTCCAGAAGTCGGTTATCATAGGTACGTTCCCTCTAATTAGGAGGTTCATGGAGGGACGAGAGGGATTTTGAAACGTACACCGGAAAAAGTGGCTTAAACCATCAACTGATGACACTGCAGTGCCTCTGACAGGGAGGTTTTTTCTCTTCGAAACCCCTCGATCGAAGCATTTTCAACACTAGACATTAGAATTCAGCCGCTGTCTGGAGGCGAATTCTTTCGACCGGCTGCTCTGATCGGTAGTTTTGCGCGGTTTTTTCCATCAACACCAGGTAAAATCCTAACAAAAGGGTCACGCATCGCGCGCAAACTTTCCTTCCTCCTTCTTATCCTAACCACGCCCCTTACACACCCACTTACATGAACTACACTACCGCACATGTCAGGAGAGCACTCGCGAGCTTAGTTTCTCTCGACTGAGGCGGGGCTCTCTTGCTGGGAGATATCTCGTTGGAGAAAAGCCCGCACGCCGACCTGCAGATCGGTGCCAGATGTCACAATTGACCGCGGAAAGATCACCACCACCACACCCAGCAAATGAAATATGCACTACACTTACGGGACTAACGACCTTAGCAATTGATGCGCCCAGAAACACTCAATCAATCGATAAATTTGTCCGATCAACCCTAAGTGAAAGTCGGAGCAATACCCTAATAAACGGGCCACGAACCGCGCACGATTTTTCCTTCCTCTTCTCACTTTTGGCAAGGGTCATAATCACAACGAAACAAATGACCGTGTAAGTAACGACATTTCAGGGACAACAAAATGGCAGGGTGCAATTCATTCGAAAACAGGCGAACAATGACAAGACTGTGCTTTGTATAAAACTTATAGCGGTCATCCAGCTTGGAAAGAAAAACATATATATTATGTGTGTGGGGGATCGGGTTTATGCTGAGAAGCGTAAAATTTCGAAATGTTGGTTTATTTACAACTGAGAGGTGTACTCCAAACAATAGACACTTGTGAATGACACATAACCCTCATGCACCTCCGTCACATCTGTCCCTTCCTTTCGCTCTGGCCTTCCCAGGTCTATCACCCCACTATCTCTGTTCAGGGAGCATGTAACTTGCACTGCCGCGTCAGATCTTAAATCGTTTATCACACACGCATGCATGCACACACACACATATATTATATCATATTATATTATATTATATTAAGAGGAAAGAGATAGGGAGGAAGAGGGGGAGAGATATCAACTATGCAAGATACGAAGATGCCGTTTGAACAGTCGATTGCATAGACGGGGGTTTCTTGATGGCAGCATACTTCGTCCTTGCATTATTTTGTACTATGGAGTTATAATGTCAACTTTTTTTTAAGGAGACCCTATGCTAAATTTTAGCGTATGGTAATAGGCTTAAAAAGACAATTTGAAATTTGTGTACATATTCGTATTTAAGCGAATCATCTTTTAGATGGCTATGTGTTTTTGTAACGTGTTTTTTCATTGAAGGGGTTATATATTCCATGCGAACGTTTCTGCTAACTAAATGGGTAACTTCGCGAGTACGTCCTTCAGACAAACGCACTAATTTTTTGATATCACAATATTTTATTAATCATGATTTATCTGTAACTGTCACACACAAGAATCCTGTTTGCAGTAATTGAGTCTTCCTTGGGCGGTCATCTTTCGGCAAAATTAATACCGAAGAAAGTAGTTGAATTGTACTCAAATAAATGAGCGCGTTTAGAGAGTATGAGTAATATGTAAATGAGTAATGTGTTCTAGTTGATAATAAATGCGGGGAGATTGGAAAGGCCGCGGGAAGGCCGTGGAATATCACCTCAGAGGCCTTATCACATGTACGCCTATCAGCACGCAGCACAACTTCGCCCGTCATCGCTCGTGAGCAGTCGAAGCAGCTGTGACAGTGAACCCGAACGAAGTCTCTATTTATTGCTAATGAATTGCCTCAATTTCCAATTAATTGACCCGTATTTTCGTTGTTATGAGTTGGCTTAACGCGACGCCAACATATAAGTTAAATTCGAATCGTAGCTAGACAGAAACTGTCTAATAATTTATTGCCAATTAATTGCTAATTGCCATGTATTTTCGTAAAGAAAACTTTGTACGGTGGCGTGATGCTACCACACACATACGTCCGTACAGTAAGCTGGAAAAGCCATTTCAGAGAAACTCATTTTCAGTTCAAGAATTTTGGGCTTAAGATACAAAAATTATTTTTTTGCTTCCACAGTTTTTCCAAAATCGGGTTACTTTTCTGGCTTCATTTTAAACTTTTTTTACTGCCATAATAGTATTCTGTTTTCAAATTAAGAATGTTTTTTTCATGCCCTTACAGTTTTTGATCTTTACTTTAAGGACGAAGTATTTAAAAAAACTACTTTTTGTTTAATTAGTGCACAACCAAACATTACTCTAATGAACTATTCTAGCATTGATTTTTGTGCTATTAGAGAAATGATTTCGTACAAAATATTGATTTTTATATCCTTGAGTTAAAAATTTGGAATTCGAAGAGTAAACATCTTGTCATTATATTGTATTTTTACTTAACAATTAGACAAGTATAAAATAAGTGTCATAAACTGTAATATCATAAAGTACTTCCTTTTATGTACGTACGTTTCATGATAGATTACAAGTCAGAGCGAAGTCGGTTATCATAACGCTATGGTTTATCATCTGTTTTCTTGAATGAATGTGATTTGTCATTGTTTTCTTCACGATCAATAGTAGGGGGGATATGGCGGTTCTGGACCAGGAAGTGCTTATCTTATCAGCTTATCTTATCTACTTCCGGTCCACCGCCCCCACATCCGGTGTCAACAACCGGCGCCACCAATTATAATGGCAGGAAGTGCTTATCTTATCAGCTCTTATCAGCTTATCTTATCGACTTCCGCCCACCCCTCCTCCTCCCCCCGCCCCTCCCCCTCCCCCCGCCCCACCCCACTTCCGATGTCAACAGCCGGCGCCACCCATTATAATGCCCCGCCGAATGTCAACAACCCCCCCCCTCCCCCTCCCCCTCCCCCCGCCCACCCGATGTAAACAACCGGCGCCACCAATTATAATGCCCCCGAATGTCAACAATCCTTCACCCTTCCCTCCCCCCGCCCACCCGATGTAAACAACCGGCGCCACCATTTATAATGCCCCACCGACCGGGGTCAATGACCCCTCTCCACCCCCCCCCCCCCTTGCGACCTCTGGCGGCGAATGGTGGAAGTGTGTGCGCACTCTGGCGGCGAATTGTGGAAGCGTATGTGTCTGCGCTCTGGTGGTGAATTGTGGAAGCGTGTGTGTGTGTGTATGTGTTTCAAAAATGCTCCTGCCTGAAGCGGATTCGAACCAGCCTCAATTCCCCTGAGGCGACCAGCACTCTGGCTCTGAGCTAC
This sequence comes from Gryllus longicercus, assembly GCA_038098605.1. Classification (NCBI taxonomy): domain Eukaryota; kingdom Metazoa; phylum Arthropoda; class Insecta; order Orthoptera; family Gryllidae; genus Gryllus; species Gryllus longicercus. The sequence continues at coordinate 1,996,819 of JAZDUA010000271.1, read as the reverse complement.
GGTGACATCTCGAGTCAAGCTGTCTGCTTTGGGGTACAGATATTACACGCGGTCGGGAGGGCGCGCTGCGGATGCTGATAAGGGCGGGCGGCTGAGGGTGCGCGCTGCGGAAGTAGGTAAGATAGCGGGGGGCAGGGGGCGCTGAGGGCGCGCGCTGGCGGCGCTGGCGGCCGGGTGGCTGATAAGATAGCGGCGGGCGCTGTCTGCTTTGTTCGCCCACTCATTAGCGCTATAGAGATACTACACGCGCGCGCTCTCTGGGAGCGATTCGGGGAACGAGAGGAGATGGCGCTGTGCGTCGGGGCGCGCATTTTGAATGCACTCTATATAAGATAGCCAGCCGCGTGTTTCTCTCTCTCTCTCTCTCTCTCTCTCGAGTCGAGAGCGCTGACGCTCACTCCCCCGCTGAAAAGACTTTTATAATAGAAAAAAAGGAAGTCCTAAATGGCGGTGACAGGGAAAAAATAAATTGAAAAATCAGTACAATTGAAAGAATGTTTTTTGATGTATTGAAAACAAAAGAATTATGAAATTATTTTCTCACATACATTTCACAAGCAGTTTTATTGTTTTGACAATCGTTTCTATTAAATTTCTCCAAATGATGTGTTTACTTTAAAAAACATAGAAAATATCATTATTTCTTTTATAGTACATATCCTTTGCAAAGAGAGGTTGTGTTTGTAATTGCATGTTTTCATTGAAGTTTCATAGACCTTTCAAATTTTCTTTCATGACATTTCAAATCATATTTGCATGCTTAGATATTTTTATGGAGAAATTCACACATGTTTGAACATTTTTCATTACATACTGTATATATTTAGTGTTCTATCTAATCTATGAAGAACTTAAAATGAGTTTTTACATAATTTGTATAAATAGCACATCATTCTTAGATCCTGACTGCATACAATTGTATTTTCATATTGTTATACTACACTTTATAACCCTCTGTACATAGGCTAGATTGTCAAAACGAGTACAACATCGAGACTGTGCTGACGTAGATGAGCGTCAAACTTCGTCACTGTGGGCTGGAGGCCGGAGCCGTATTTTCGAATGGACAACACAGCGTCTGGATGGATTGACGAACGCGAGTGCTGTCGCAGTGCCGACCGGTGAAGGAAGTGGTCGAGTCAAGGACAGCTAACGCTTCAGCGTCGTGAGAATAAACTCCTCCGGTTGGGGGGATCTTCTTTTACCAACTCCTTCCGCCCCATATGATTTGTGTGCACTGTCCAGGGGGATGGGGGCACGCTGAAGACAGGGAGCGTTCAAAGCTTTCTGGATGGCGCAATAGCGCACGAATATGTCATCAGTTTCACAGGAGGTCACCGCATCCCATACCACTTTCTCGTGACAGCCAATCACGTGTGAAGAGTTTTTTCCTCATCTTCTTCGACATCTGATGATTCTTTTTCTTCCTCGTGGCAGCGTCGGTCAGCACACATCAACGGTCGAGCGATAGACTGCAGCGTAGTAGGGGCCCTGAAGACTGTTGTTGTAGGCGATGACGGTGCAACGTCGCGGAGGCTGTTCCAATTCACCACCGCTTCTTCCACGCATCATACGCTTCTTCATCTGAGTTTGTTCCATGACGACAGGCGAGAGACGAGTGTTGAGACCAACGTGATTGCAAACGCTCCCCCCTACTACTATTTGAAAGTGACTCATCATAAAACTCCCTACTACTAAAAGTGTCTAACCATAAAGTATATAAAAAATACTACTAAAAGTGTCTAGTCATAAAATAAAAATGAATGCTAGTCTATCTGAACCCCGCCTCCGGGCGAGAGGAGTCGGTCTCTAGAAATCTCATCCAGGCAGCATAATTTTAAATTGAATTTTTAAAATGTTATTTTTTAATGAAATAAAAATTTTTTTGAATATTTTCCATGTAAAATTTACGAAATGATATATCTTTAGATAATACTAGTATTGAATTATAAACAAAGATAATTATTAAAAATAAGTACGAAAATGGATTATTATTATTATTAGTGTATTTTCCCAATAATGGAAAACGTTAAGGAAAAATTGACTCGTTTTTGTGGAGTTCTAATTAGTTTTTGTGGAGTTCTTCTTAATTTTCCAATATTCTTTCATTCTCTTGGAGAATGTCAGTTTTCTTTCTTCAGACCATTTCGGTCCGTAGGGTTTTGATTTTGGTTGTTCTGTCTTGACTTCGCATTTGTTCACTGTGTTGCGGAAGGTGTTTTTGTCTGAGGTGACAGTTATGTCGGCGTGTCTTTTTTGGTTTCTTTCATCCATGATGTTGTACTTTTAAGTGAGGATAGTTTAGCATTCTTTTAGTTAGTCAAGTATTTGGTAGTCTATGTGTCCGAAGAATTTCACTCGTCTTTTCCTGATGTCGACTTCTATGTTCGAGTACTTTTCAGTTGTCTCAATAGACTGTAATCTGTATCCATCGGGAGTGAGTCTCGCACCGAGTATCTTTCTAATGATTTTTCTTTCTTCTTTTTTGAGGGAAGATCAAGTGTAGCGTTAATAATGTCATCAAAATTATAAAAAATATTTACTTTTACGATAAATTGCCATTGAACACGCAGGAAGAAGGATCATTTATTGTGTGAAGATTTTATTTTATCAAAGAAAAGTTAAAACAGCTCATCAAAGGAGAAGTACAGTGCATCTTGAATCCATGAATCTCTTCCCTACTCCTTTAATGTAAATAGGAGCTACTGTCTCTATTTTTATTCTTCTTTCAACTGTTTTGCTGTTTCAAACCTATTAGCTTTGATCTCTAATTTAACAATGTGTGGGAAAATGACCGCTTATATACAATAATTTTTAGCTAAAAAATCTAAATAAATGCCCGAAGCACGTGAAGATCCATCACAGAAGATACCTTGAACTCTTGAGAAAGTTAGAACGCAAATGATTGAATCTCCAGAGATTGGCGTTGCACCATTAAATCTAGTGACCGGTTTCATAACTAATACCCACTCTCTACACGCATTTCTTCAATTTTTATAGAGTGTTATTAAGGTATTTCCTAGCCAAAAATATCAATTCAATGTAAAATCTGTCAAAGATTTGATCACACTCAAGCTAACTGTGAACGCGCTCCGAGATGCGTTAGGTGTTTAGGTAACCATCATTATTCAAAATGCACGGAACCTACAACACAAACAAATCGGAAATGCGTTAACTGTAAAAGAGATCACACGGTCAATTGGAAAGGTTGTGAAGTTTATCAGAAACCGATAAAAAATCAAACAGAGCGGTATAAACAGAGACGAGAGGCTTTTAATAACAGAGAATCCCACGAGATTAAAAACCTTGACCGAAAAGCAATCCCTCAAAATCACCCACAACAAACAAACCCAACACAATGACCTCCAATAAATCCCTGGTTTTCAAATCCTCAAAGACTTAATAGCCAAGTCCCCCCGTTTTCGAACGCCAATCTCCCTCTACACCAAGGACAGGTAATAACTACAATCATCAACCAAGTAATAAACGCACTCATTCCACAAATACAAATATTAATTCAATCAGCCCTCGATAATGGACGTAAATAAAAATCCAGAAACAAACATTCTCAACTGGAACGGAATAAAAAGGCAAGAAAATCAATGACGACACTTTAACAACCCACAACATAAAAATAGCTTGTGTTTCAGAAACTCACCTGTTACCTCAAATCAAGTTCTCAATACCAAGTTTTAATATCTATCGCAACGATCGTCTCTCAGCGACGGCCGCAGGAGGAGTGACCATACTAGCGCACAAAGATATAAAACATAATAGTCCTATGAGCAACGATCTAGAAACTATAGCAATAAAAACCAAACAACAAAGACACACCATAATATGCCGATATGAACCTCCTAATAAGCTATTCCATAGAAAAATATAGTCTGAAATTTTTAGAAATAATGATAATATCATGCTAATAGGTGACCTTAATAGCAAACACTGCGATTGAAAATGCAACACAACAACTCCTCATTGGCAAAATTTACTAAATCTAACACTCTCAATTTAAGTATTCTGATCCCAATAGAACTCACCCCCTTACAACAATTATATAATTCCTGACATATTAGCCTCATCAAAAAAATATTGATTTTCCCCTAAAAAGTAATTTCTGAACCCGATTCGGTCTCAATAATCATCCTCTCATCTTATTATAAACAACAAGAAGGTAAAATAAACTGGTCTAAATTCAGGGAAATTTTAAAAATGAATTACAAACATCCGCAAAACATTACAAGACTTAGATAATGAAGTAAAACTAATAGTACACTTACAAGGATCCCTCACCAATTCTACCACATTTCTCAAAATAACAAACCCAATAATCAAATCCCAGTAAAAACCAAATGAAATGTAAACATAATTTAAGGTGCTATTGGCAAATGATGACCAGACTTAAAAAGAAAATTAAACAAACTGACGAGTTAAAACTAATCTAGACCAGCATAGACAAGCCTTCAGACTTTTCTAAAAGAAATTCACCCGTCATCTAGGCATACATACAATAAAAAGTCAAAAACAAGAATTTTCGTCAATAAAACTAGATTCACAAGTGGCAAATTCTGATTTTGAGAAAACATCTCTTATAGCTGCCTTCAAAAGCCATTCAACCCAGTTGAAAACGATCACTTTCATCCACAAATAGAGGAATTCAATCAGAAACCACTATATACAGCTCCAATCAATATAAAGTACCCCATCAGAAATTAAACAAGAAATCAAAAACTAAGACATCAGCAGGGACATTATTTCTAACAAAGTTCTAAAAGAGCTAAATAACAATTCGATAGCAACAATATTTAAGCCAGCATGTAGAATAGGTTACTCTCACAACGATTGGAAAATTCCTTCCGAAAACCAGGAAAGAATCCAAAAGCTCCAGCGAACTATGAATTTATAAGCCTACTCCCGTCATTAACGAAACTATTAGAGAATCTGATATGAAAACGATTCATGAAATTCATGACAAACATACATCTCAGACACGCAATTTGGATTTCGACCTAACCACTCCACAGCACATCACATATTACGGTTTACCGAATATACGACGTAAGGATGCCAAACAACACCGCAATATTCCTAGAGATCACCAAAGCGATTGACAAAATATGCCATCAAGACCTCTCTACAAATGAAATAGGCACTCCAGACTACTTATTCCAACTGATGAAAAGTTTTCTACATCAAAGAAAGCTCCAAATCAAAATGAATCCTGACGCGAGAACAGGGCTGGCTCAAGACCATTATCACCGGTATTTTTCAATTTCCGATTAACCACACTTAATAGATTCGCAAATAGCGTGAATAGCAAATAGCGCAAATAGCTTTTTAACGAGAAATAATACATAGATTAAACGTGGTTGAAGACTATCGGCCTGTCAATGCTAGCGGAGCGCGGAATTATTGCATATCCTTTAAGCGAAAAATATTGTCACCAACCAGAATGCCGTGTTATATGAAGTAAATGTTCCATTCAATAGTAAATATCCAAGCAATAAGTGTATGATAGCAAGGAATTATAATTATGAATGTGTTCTATGCTGAATGATAGAAGGGAAGTGTATTCTCGAGGCACGGGTATTACGTATGAACCTAACGTATCAACTTTACCTTTCTAAGGACTTATCGCCAGTAGCTGCTTTTTAAATAAGGAACTAAACAAATACAAAAAACATTGCCATCGAAAGTATCATAAAACGCATTTTTCAGATTGCAAAACTGTAAGAAACACCATGTCCGACACTTCTGCTGCTGGGTTGTATGCATAAAAATTAAAATGTCTAAACAATCGTGTCTTATAAAAAATACAAATATTTACAATGAGCAATCAGTATGAATACACACTACATTTCCGAAAAGTTGGGGTTTCATAAGAAAGTGTCTGCCACCAGAGAAATTTCAAATTCACTAGCATATAATATACTACCAAGAATGGTGTAATTTTGTACTGAACTATACACAATTGAATGACTTTATGGATTCATTTCTGATTTTTTCTCATTTTCAGTCAAAATTTAGGACTATGGACACTTTGGGGTGGTGATTTAGGTATAATAATTTTATTTTTATAATAATAAAACGCAAAAATTTCAATTTTTATTTATGAGTGAAATCTCAAATATGCTACTTACCTCTGTTATTGAACCTAAAGGTTCTGCAATGTTTATGGCTAGAAAAAAAATGAAGCTTGCAACTTTAGTTGTGCTTAAGCAATTACTCTAATATATTAGAAAATTTTCCATTCAATTCCAATACATTTTTTGCTGCAAATATTTTATGTTTAAAAACTTTCAAGCAATTATTCCTTTGATGCATAGGACAGCTCAATCCAGTGCTGTTGTGTTTAAGATTCTACTGCAATTTTGAATCAAAGCAGAGTATTCATAGCGGGCTCCTGACAATCCAGTCACTCGATCAATTTTATGGAAATGACTCTTCTAGTGAAATTGTAACTGAGCCAGTCACTCAGACCGTTTGAAATGTATGCAGGAATGTTAAAATCACATAAGTCGCAATGTTTAAAACCTGTTTTTAACGGCATTTCTTGGTTGAGAAAACGGAGTATTCCCCACCCCATGTCCGTCACTTGATCCAGAAACTTTTCATTATGCTAAGACATATTTACGAGACTCTTCGGTAAGGACATGTATTCAAATTTGTTTCAAAACGTTTTTCAGAAAAAGTGAGACAAGATCATAACTAACAGATGTCGCCATCTTACCTGCACAAGACATCGGTTCAAGGAAGAGATGTCTCTACGGTTACCCACCTCGAACATGGTTTCGTAGTTTCCCTTGTTTCTTGTAATTTTGGTATTTGATTCTCTCAACACAGAAAATTCTATATCCCTTTTCCCTGATTTGCCCCTTGCTTAGACTCGGTTGTAAAAAAAAAATTTTCCTCTGCGACCCTCTTGCCATCGTAGAGAGAATCTTGATTTTCTTTCCTATTTTCTGTACTTCTCCCGCGCTTTCCGTAAGCTTTTCTGACTTTTGGTTTCAGTTTCCCTATCTTTTCATTTTAGTACTCGAGATCTGGGGTCCCCTCGCCCGCCCAGGGAGGAATATTTAAGTCTCCCCCGATTATCAACGTTTATTCTTATCGCTCTCCATACGCGTCACCTCACTTTGATTTCGATGCATCACATCTCGAATTCCCCATCTTTCCAGACCTCTTCTGCATGCAAACTAGCTTTAACACAATGAAACGTCCCACCCCCGCGTCCATCTCTGTCCCTCCTAAATATGCCATAATCATCGCGAAATATTTCTGCATTAGAAATGTCAGGTTTAAACCGTACCTATTACATCAGGGCAATACTGACCTATCAATTTCCAAAATTGTTTGTATTTATTTATTAAGATTCTACAATTTACCTGCAACACGAACTGTATTTGTATTCCAGGACCATATATTATGCGCTCACGATCAATTACAAAAGAACGTATTAACGTTTTTGATTGCAGACAGAAAAAATGGAGAATAAAAACTAGCGAATCAAAGTCACAAGCAAAGATTTTCATCTTCGAAACTCAAAATTTTTCTTTACTCATTCAAAACACATCCATACGATGACTACGATACACCACTTCCGTACCTAAAAATTACAGTGGACGCAAAATTAACCTGGAAAGAACACTTCATCAGCACAGTAAAGAGACATTCACAAAAATCTAAAAGCCCTATCGCATACTAAAAATGAAACTTCACTTAGCATCGAATGTGTTAAAATCATTTAGAAATCATTCATTAGATCTTTACCAAGCTCCGTGAGCTCCGTTTTAATACAGGTCGTCTACATCTACATAAATGAACAACAAATTCATCCAAAAATTCAACAATGTGTCATGGTTTAAAAGCAATCGACAACTACTCAGAGAAGTAATAATAAACCCTTCTAGACTACATTTCTAAAAAAATTTCAAAAACTTTCAGGCCCAGAAATACCTTCTGCTGAAACTTAAAATCCTAGTAAAACTTACCGACAACAACAAAGAATTTATCCTATGTCAATTTCAAGATCCCACTAAGTAAAAAGATGCACTTACTCACGTAGTCAAAACGCTATAGACGTAGAGAAGACTATTTTTAATATTTCCAGCACACCTGATTTTTAGAATTGGGGAACGCTTTTTAGGTTTTCTTTATGTAGCGTTTCTTTAGAATATAATTAGTTCATATGACTTTGTGTCATAATTTTGAATGACTGTCTCATGAATTTGTAACATAATTATGATTTATAGGTCAATACTCATGTGAATATTAAAGAAATCCAATTCAATCTGATACAACAAATGTATCATGGAGTCTCTTGAGCAGTTTGCTCATTCTATCTCCAAACTAACAATACTACGAGAGATTCCTCTTTTGAATGGAAAGAGATAAAGAATGACGAAGTGTATGCAAATCCTCAAGATGTCATTGCAGGTTAGTAATTGTTAAATTTTCACCGGCAAAAGGCTATTATGGAATCACATGTGCCAAGAGAAGAAATAAAGCTGAATGATGGACTTCTGCGTTCAGTTCCAGAAACACGTAGAGCCTTATGATCCGTTTCAGTTTACAACAAAACCCTTACCTCCATACCAGAATAGATGAAACTGATCTTGCCGAAACCACTAGAAGACAAGCGTCCAAGATTTAATGACATACTTAAGCAAAGATCACTGATGGTAAAGTTTGCGCAATACTTTTTCATTCAATTCATTTGCGAATTTCCTTATAAACATGCGTTCAGAATATTCTTACTGATATTTATCCCCTCTCACCAAGCATTCACCAACCATAATCTCTTATTCATTAGGGGCGACCGCCGCCGCCGCCGCCCTCTATCATCTCCAACACGCGGGCGCAGCGGGGGTGGGCGCTCACTCCAGCGAGGGTGACTGTAGATAGCGCGCCGCCCGCGGTGATAAGACCCCCCCATGCTTCTGATAATCGAAAGAAAAGGGCTTTTCAGACTGCTTCTTGAGAAGCATCGAGAAAGACACAGAAAAAATGTTTGAATAAAACGTAATGTCCGAAGATTCGCGACAAATTAAACAATTTATAAATTTAAACAAGTTCTTCATAGACTTGATAGAAGAGTAAATATACAGTACGCCTTAACAAATATTCAAACATGCATGAATTTCTCCATAAAATACCCTTATGACTTACATTTTGAGCTATTTTATACTAAGAGCTGCTGTTTATTTACAATAAATTTTATTCTATTAAAATAAAAAAAGTACTGAAAAAATCAACATGTGTAATGTTGAAATCGAATCAATTTCTTCAGTATTACTGTGTTGAATGCTGAAAAAAAAAATACAAGTTCATTGAGAATCAGCATTGAACAAGTTGAACTGTACTTTGAGAAATTAAAAAGAAAGAAGGAACAAAAACAAAATAAATTTTTGTAAAGAATGTCATGAATGTATTGGCTGAGAATGGAGAGGCAGCACCTAGTGTAATGAACTATGTTACTCGTGTGATAGACTGATTACTTCAGGAGCTTGGAAGAATATAATAGCCTCTTGGGAATTCGCATTCTAAAGAAAAATAATAATAAATGTGAAAAGTTATTGTTTTTTTATGAAGAAACATAAGTCGCACGAAACTGCAAGAAGAAAGGCAAAACACCTACAGTTGGTACCTCCTGTCGAAAGAGAGAGCGCAAGAGACAGCGACACACAAAGGCACGTAGAGAAATGTGTGTTAATGAGAAAGAAAGAGACAGAGCGAAAAAGAGCGAGAAAGAGAGAAAGAGAGAGGGGGGGGATACTTGAATGAATTTGCAATTTTGTGTTGTCATTTCCTGGTGACAGTATTTAATATTTTCACATGAAGCTAATGTATTATATTAGTTCCATTGATCGATTTTTTCCAGTTATACAACATTTTAAGACGTGCGATCATGACATTACAGATACTTTAAAGTTCATTTGTTTTTCTTCTACAATACAATAGTACACAGTTGAAAGTTCAGTGTTTCTTTTTCATATCAGGCACTATGTGTTTTTATATCACTATGTATTCCAATAACTATGAATCAATTGTAAGAAATATTGTCAGAAGATAAACTGAAAAGCAGGGTCACTTCACCTGTCCACGCGATATGATCAGCATGCTGAGTGTCATAGTACGAATGCTTGGTGAGAGGGGATAAATATCAGTAAGAATATTCTGAACGCATGTTTATAAGGAAATTCGCAAATGAATTGAATGAAAAAGTATTGCGCAAACTTTACCATCAGTGATCTTTGCTTAAGTATGTCATTAAATCTTGGACGCTTGTCTTCTAGTGGTTTCGGCAAGATCAGTTTCATCTATTCTGGTATGGAGGTAAGGGTTTTGTTGTAAACTGAAACGGATCATAAGGCTCTACGTGTTTCTGGAACTGAACGCAGAAGTCCATCATTCAGCTTTATTTCTTCTCTTGGCACATGTGATTCCATAATAGCCTTTTGCCGGTGAAAATTTAACAATTACTAACCTGCAATGACATCTTGAGGATTTGCATACACTTCGTCATTCTTTATCTCTTTCCATTCAAAAGAGGAATCTCTCGTAGTATTGTTAGTTTGGAGATAGAATGAGCAAACTGCTCAAGAGACTCCATGATACATTTGTTGTATCAGATTGAATTGGATTTCTTTAATATTCACATGAGTATTGACCTATAAATCATAATTATGTTACAAATTCATGAGACAGTCATTCAAAATTATGACACAAAGTCATATGAACTAATTATATTCTAAAGAAACGCTACATAAAGAAAACCTAAAAAGCGTTCCCCAATTCTAAAAATCAGGTGTGCTGGAAATATTAAAAATAGTCTTCTCTACGTCTATAGCGTTTTGACTACGTGAGTAAGTGCATCTTTTTACTTAGTGGGATCTTGAAATTGACATAGGATAAATTCTTTGTTGTTGTCGGTAAGTTTTACTAGGATTTTAAGTTTCAGCAGAAGGTATTTCTGGGCCTGAAAGTTTTTGAAATTTTTTTAGAAATGTAGTCTAGAAGGGTTTATTATTACTTCTCTGAGTAGTTGTCGATTGCTTTTAAACCATGACACATTGTTGAATTTTTGGATGAATTTGTTGTTCATTTATGTAGATGTAGACGACCTGTATTAAAACGGAGCTCACGGAGCTTGGTAAAGATCTAATGAATGATTTCTAAATGATTTTAACACATTCGATGCTAAGTGAAGTTTCATTTTTAGTATGCGATAGGGCTTTTAGATTTTTGTGAATGTCTCTTTACTGTGCTGATGAAGTGTTCTTTCCAGGTTAATTTTGCGTCCACTGTAATTTTTAGGTACGGAAGTGGTGTATCGTAGTCATCGTATGGATGTGTTTTGAATGAGTAAAGAAAAATTTTGAGTTTCGAAGATGAAAATCTTTGCTTGTGACTTTGATTCGCTAGTTTTTATTCTCCATTTTTTCTGTCTGCAATCAAAAACGTTAATACGTTCTTTTGTAATTGATCGTGAGCGCATAATATATGGTCCTGGAATACAAATACAGTTCGTGTTGCAGGTAAATTGTAGAATCTTAATAAATAAATACAAACAATTTTGGAAATTGATAGGTCAGTATTGCCCTGATGTAATAGGTACGGTTTAAACCTGACATTTCTAATGCAGAAATATTTCGCGATGATTATGGCATATTTAGGAGGGACAGAGATGGACGCGGGGGTGGGACGTTTCATTGTGTTAAAGCTAGTTTGCATGCAGAAGAGGTCTGGAAAGATGGGGAATTCGAGATGTGATGCATCGAAATCAAAGTGAGGTGACGCGTATGGAGAGCGATAAGAATAAACGTTGATAATCGGGGGAGACTTAAATATTCCTCCCTGGGCGGGCGAGGGGACCCCAGATCTCGAGTACTAAAATGAAAAGATAGGGAAACTGAAACCAAAAGTCAGAAAAGCTTACGGAAAGCGCGGGAGAAGTACAGAAAATAGGAAAGAAAATCAAGATTCTCTCTACGATGGCAAGAGGGTCGCAGAGGAAAATTTTTTTTTTACAACCGAGTCTAAGCAAGGGGCAAATCAGGGAAAAGGGATATAGAATTTTCTGTGTTGAGAGAATCAAATACCAAAATTACAAGAAACAAGGGAAACTACGAAACCATGTTCGAGGTGGGTAACCGTAGAGACATCTCTTCCTTGAACCGATGTCTTGTGCAGGTAAGATGGCGACATCTGTTAGTTATGATCTTGTCTCACTTTTTCTGAAAAACGTTTTGAAACAAATTTGAATACATGTCCTTACCGAAGAGTCTCGTAAATATGTCTTAGCATAATGAAAAGTTTCTGGATCAAGTGACGGACATGGGGTGGGGAATACTCCGTTTTCTCAACCAAGAAATGCCGTTAAAAACAGGTTTTAAACATTGCGACTTATGTGATTTTAACATTCCTGCATACATTTCAAACGGTCTGAGTGACTGGCTCAGTTACAATTTCACTAGAAGAGTCATTTCCATAAAATTGATCGAGTGACTGGATTGTCAGGAGCCCGCTATGAATACTCTGCTTTGATTCAAAATTGCAGTAGAATCTTAAACACAACAGCACTGGATTGAGCTGTCCTATGCATCAAAGGAATAATTGCTTGAAAGTTTTTAAACATAAAATATTTGCAGCAAAAAATGTATTGGAATTGAATGGAAAATTTTCTAATATATTAGAGTAATTGCTTAAGCACAACTAAAGTTGCAAGCTTCATTTTTTTCTAGCCATAAACATTGCAGAACCTTTAGGTTCAATAACAGAGGTAAGTAGCATATTTGAGATTTCACTCATAAATAAAAATTGAAATTTTTGCGTTTTATTATTATAAAAATAAAATTATTATACCTAAATCACCACCCCAAAGTGTCCATAGTCCTAAATTTTGACTGAAAATGAGAAAAAATCAGAAATGAATCCATAAAGTCATTCAATTGTGTATAGTTCAGTACAAAATTACACCATTCTTGGTAGTATATTATATGCTAGTGAATTTGAAATTTCTCTGGTGGCAGACACTTTCTTATGAAACCCCAACTTTTCGGAAATGTAGTGTGTATTCATACTGATTGCTCATTGTAAATATTTGTATTTTTTATAAGACACGATTGTTTAGACATTTTAATTTTTATGCATACAACCCAGCAGCAGAAGTGTCGGACATGGTGTTTCTTACAGTTTTGCAATCTGAAAAATGCGTTTTATGATACTTTCGATGGCAATGTTTTTTGTATTTGTTTAGTTCCTTATTTAAAAAGCAGCTACTGGCGATAAGTCCTTAGAAAGGTAAAGTTGATACGTTAGGTTCATACGTAATACCCGTGCCTCGAGAATACACTTCCCTTCTATCATTCAGCATAGAACACATTCATAATTATAATTCCTTGCTATCATACACTTATTGCTTGGATATTTACTATTGAATGGAACATTTACTTCATATAACACGGCATTCTGGTTGGTGACAATATTTTTCGCTTAAAGGATATGCAATAATTCCGCGCTCCGCTAGCATTGACAGGCCGATAGTCTTCAACCACGTTTGATCTATGTATTATTTCTCGTTAAAAAGCTATTTGCGCTATTTGCTATTCACGCTATTTGCGAATCTATTAAGTGTGGTTAATCGGAAATTGAAAAATACCGGTGATAATGGTCTTGAGCCAGCCCTGTTCTCGCGTCAGGATTCATTTTGATTTGGAGCTTTCTTTGATGTAGAAAACTTTTCATCAGTTGGAATAAGTAGTCTGGAGTGCCTATTTCATTTGTAGAGAGGTCTTGATGGCATATTTTGTCAATCGCTTTGGTGATCTCTAGGAATATTGCGGTGTTGTTTGGCATCCTTACGTCGTATATTCGGTAAACCGTAATATGTGATGTGCTGTGGAGTGGTTAGGTCGAAATCCAAATTGCGTGTCTGAGATGTATGTTTGTCATGAATTTCATGAATCGTTTTCATATCAGATTCTCTAATAGTTTCGTTAATGACGGGAGTAGGCTTATAAATTCATAGTTCGCTGGAGCTTTTGGATTCTTTCCTGGTTTTCGGAAGGAATTTTCCAATCGTTGTGAGAGTAACCTATTCTACATGCTGGCTTAAATATTGTTGCTATCGAATTGTTATTTAGCTCTTTTAGAACTTTGTTAGAAATAATGTCCCTGCTGATGTCTTAGTTTTTGATTTCTTGTTTAATTTCTGATGGGGTACTTTATATTGATTGGAGCTGTATATAGTGGTTTCTGATTGAATTCCTCTATTTGTGGATGAAAGTGATCGTTTTCAACTGGGTTGAATGGCTTTTGAAGGCAGCTATAAGAGATGTTTTCTCAAAATCAGAATTTGCCACTTGTGAATCTAGTTTTATTGACGAAAATTCTTGTTTTTGACTTTTTATTGTATGTATGCCTAGATGACGGGTGAATTTCTTTTAGAAAAGTCTGAAGGCTTGTCTATGCTGGTCTAGATTAGTTTTAACTCGTCAGTTTGTTTAATTTTCTTTTTAAGTCTGGTCATCATTTGCCAATAGCACCTTAAATTATGTTTACATTTCATTTGGTTTTTACTGGGATTTGATTATTGGGTTTGTTATTTTGAGAAATGTGGTAGAATTGGTGAGGGATCCTTGTAAGTGTACTATTAGTTTTACTTCATTATCTAAGTCTTGTAATGTTTTGCGGATGTTTGTAATTCATTTTTAAAATTTCCCTGAATTTAGACCAGTTTATTTTACCTTCTTGTTGTTTATAATAAGATGAGAGGATGATTATTGAGACCGAATCGGGTTCAGAAATTACTTTTTAGGGGAAAATCAATATTTTTTTGATGAGGCTAATATGTCAGGAATTATATAATTGTTGTAAGGGGGTGAGTTCTATTGGGATCAGAATACTTAAATTGAGAGTGTTAGATTTAGTAAATTTTGCCAATGAGGAGTTGTTGTGTTGCATTTTCAATCGCAGTGTTTGCTATTAAGGTCACCTATTAGCATGATATTATCATTATTTCTAAAAATTTCAGACTATATTTTTCTATGGAATAGCTTATTAGGAGGTTCATATCGGCATATTATGGTGTGTCTTTGTTGTTTGGTTTTTATTGCTATAGTTTCTAGATCGTTGCTCATAGGACTATTATGTTTTATATCTTTGTGCGCTAGTATGGTCACTCCTCCTGCGGCCGTCGCTGAGAGACGATCGTTGCGATAGATATTAAAACTTGGTATTGAGAACTTGATTTGAGGTAACAGGTGAGTTTCTGAAACACAAGCTATTTTTATGTTGTGGGTTGTTAAAGTGTCGTCATTGATTTTCTTGCCTTTTTATTCCGTTCCAGTTGAGAATGTTTGTTTCTGGATTTTTATTTACGTCCATTATCGAGGGCTGATTGAATTAATATTTGTATTTGTGGAATGAGTGCGTTTATTACTTGGTTGATGATTGTAGTTATTACCTGTCCTTGGTGTAGAGGGAGATTGGCGTTCGAAAACGGGGGGACTTGGCTATTAAGTCTTTGAGGATTTGAAAACCAGGGATTTATTGGAGGTCATTGTGTTGGGTTTGTTTGTTGTGGGTGATTTTGAGGGATTGCTTTTCGGTCAAGGTTTTTAATCTCGTGGGATTCTCTGTTATTAAAAGCCTCTCGTCTCTGTTTATACCGCTCTGTTTGATTTTTTATCGGTTTCTGATAAACTTCACAACCTTTCCAATTGACCGTGTGATCTCTTTTACAGTTAACGCATTTCCGATTTGTTTGTGTTGTAGGTTCCGTGCATTTTGAATAATGATGGTTACCTAAACACCTAACGCATCTCGGAGCGCGTTCACAGTTAGCTTGAGTGTGATCAAATCTTTGACAGATTTTACATTGAATTGATATTTTTGGCTAGGAAATACCTTAATAACACTCTATAAAAATTGAAGAAATGCGTGTAGAGAGTGGGTATTAGTTATGAAACCGGTCACTAGATTTAATGGTGCAACGCCAATCTCTGGAGATTCAATCATTTGCGTTCTAACTTTCTCAAGAGTTCAAGGTATCTTCTGTGATGGATCTTCACGTGCTTCGGGCATTTATTTAGATTTTTTAGCTAAAAATTATTGTATATAAGCGGTCATTTTCCCACACATTGTTAAATTAGAGATCAAAGCTAATAGGTTTGAAACAGCAAAACAGTTGAAAGAAGAATAAAAATAGAGACAGTAGCTCCTATTTACATTAAAGGAGTAGGGAAGAGATTCATGGATTCAAGATGCACTGTACTTCTCCTTTGATGAGCTGTTTTAACTTTTCTTTGATAAAATAAAATCTTCACACAATAAATGATCCTTCTTCCTGCGTGTTCAATGGCAATTTATCGTAAAAGTAAATATTTTTTATAATTTTGATGACATTATTAACGCTACACTTGATCTTCCCTCAAAAAAGAAGAAAGAAAAATCATTAGAAAGATACTCGGTGCGAGACTCACTCCCGATGGATACAGATTACAGTCTATTGAGACAACTGAAAAGTACTCGAACATAGAAGTCGACATCAGGAAAAGACGAGTGAAATTCTTCGGACACATAGACTACCAAATACTTGACTAACTAAAAGAATGCTAAACTATCCTCACTTAAAAGTACAACATCATGGATGAAAGAAACCAAAAAAGACACGCCGACATAACTGTCACCTCAGACAAAAACACCTTCCGCAACACAGTGAACAAATGCGAAGTCAAGACAGAACAACCAAAATCAAAACCCTACGGACCGAAATGGTCTGAAGAAAGAAAACTGACATTCTCCAAGAGAATGAAAGAATATTGGAAAATTAAGAAGAACTCCACAAAAACTAATTAGAACTCCACAAAAACGAGTCAATTTTTCCTTAACGTTTTCCATTATTGGGAAAATACACTAATAATAATAATAATCCATTTTCGTACTTATTTTTAATAATTATCTTTGTTTATAATTCAATACTAGTATTATCTAAAGATATATCATTTCGTAAATTTTACATGGAAAATATTCAAAAAAATTTTTATTTCATTAAAAAATAACATTTTAAAAATTCAATTTAAAATTATGCTGCCTGGATGAGATTTCTAGAGACCGACTCCTCTCGCCCGGAGGCGGGGTTCAGATAGACTAGCATTCATTTTTATTTTATGACTAGACACTTTTAGTAGTATTTTTTATATACTTTATGGTTAGACACTTTTAGTAGTAGGGAGTTTTATGATGAGTCACTTTCAAATAGTAGTAGGGGGGAGCGTTTGCAATCACGTTGGTCTCAACACTCGTCTCTCGCCTGTCGTCATGGAACAAACTCAGATGAAGAAGCGTATGATGCGTGGAAGAAGCGGTGGTGAATTGGAACAGCCTCCGCGACGTTGCACCGTCATCGCCTACAACAACAGTCTTCAGGGCCCCTACTACGCTGCAGTCTATCGCTCGACCGTTGATGTGTGCTGACCGACGCTGCCACGAGGAAGAAAAAGAATCATCAGATGTCGAAGAAGATGAGGAAAAAACTCTTCACACGTGATTGGCTGTCACGAGAAAGTGGTATGGGATGCGGTGACCTCCTGTGAAACTGATGACATATTCGTGCGCTATTGCGCCATCCAGAAAGCTTTGAACGCTCCCTGTCTTCAGCGTGCCCCCATCCCCCTGGACAGTGCACACAAATCATATGGGGCGGAAGGAGTTGGTAAAAGAAGATCCCCCCAACCGGAGGAGTTTATTCTCACGACGCTGAAGCGTTAGCTGTCCTTGACTCGACCACTTCCTTCACCGGTCGGCACTGCGACAGCACTCGCGTTCGTCAATCCATCCAGACGCTGTGTTGTCCATTCGAAAATACGGCTCCGGCCTCCAGCCCACAGTGACGAAGTTTGACGCTCATCTACGTCAGCACAGTCTCGATGTTGTACTCGTTTTGACAATCTAGCCTATGTACAGAGGGTTATAAAGTGTAGTATAACAATATGAAAATACAATTGTATGCAGTCAGGATCTAAGAATGATGTGCTATTTATACAAATTATGTAAAAACTCATTTTAAGTTCTTCATAGATTAGATAGAACACTAAATATATACAGTATGTAATGAAAAATGTTCAAACATGTGTGAATTTCTCCATAAAAATATCTAAGCATGCAAATATGATTTGAAATGTCATGAAAGAAAATTTGAAAGGTCTATGAAACTTCAATGAAAACATGCAATTACAAACACAACCTCTCTTTGCAAAGGATATGTACTATAAAAGAAATAATGATATTTTCTATGTTTTTTAAAGTAAACACATCATTTGGAGAAATTTAATAGAAACGATTGTCAAAACAATAAAACTGCTTGTGAAATGTATGTGAGAAAATAATTTCATAATTCTTTTGTTTTCAATACATCAAAAAACATTCTTTCAATTGTACTGATTTTTCAATTTATTTTTTCCCTGTCACCGCCATTTAGGACTTCCTTTTTTTCTATTATAAAAGTCTTTTCAGCGGGGGAGTGAGCGTCAGCGCTCTCGACTCGAGAGAGAGAGAGAGAGAGAGAGAGAGAGAGAGAAACACGCGGCTGGCTATCTTATATAGAGTGCATTCAAAATGCGCGCCCCGACGCACAGCGCCATCTCCTCTCGTTCCCCGAATCGCTCCCAGAGAGCGCGCGCGTGTAGTATCTCTATAGCGCTAATGAGTGGGCGAACAAAGCAGACAGCGCCCGCCGCTATCTTATCAGCCACCCGGCCGCCAGCGCCGCCAGCGCGCGCCCTCAGCGCCCCCTGCCCCCCGCTATCTTACCTACTTCCGCAGCGCGCACCCTCAGCCGCCCGCCCTTATCAGCATCCGCAGCGCGCCCTCCCGACCGCGTGTAATATCTGTACCCCAAAGCAGACAGCTTGACTCGAGATGTCACCGTAGCTCAGAGCCAGAGTGCTGGTCGCCTCAGGGGAATTGAGGCTGGTTCGAATCCGCTTCAGGCAGGAGCATTTTTGAAACACATACACACACACACACGCTTCCACAATTCACCACCAGAGCGCAGACACATACGCTTCCACAATTCGCCGCCAGAGTGCGCACACACTTCCACCATTCGCCGCCAGAGGTCGCAAGGGGGGGGGGGTGGAGAGGGGTCATTGACCCCGGTCGGTGGGGCATTATAAATGGTGGCGCCGGTTGTTTACATCGGGTGGGCGGGGGGAGGGAAGGGTGAAGGATTGTTGACATTCGGGGGCATTATAATTGGTGGCGCCGGTTGTTTACATCGGGTGGGCGGGGGGAGGGGGAGGGGGGGGGTTGTTGACATTCGGCGGGGCATTATAATGGGTGGCGCCGGCTGTTGACATCGGAAGTGGGGTGGGGCGGGGGGGAGGGGGAGGGGCGGGGGGAGGAGGAGGGGTGGGCGGAAGTCGATAAGATAAGCTGATAAGAGCTGATAAGATAAGCACTTCCTGCCATTATAATTGGCGCCGGTTGTTGACACCGGATGTGGGGGCGGTGGACCGGAAGTAGATAAGATAAGCTGATAAGATAAGCACTTCCTGGTCCAGAACCGCCATATCCCCCCTACTATCAATTATGCCACTATTAGCCAATCGCTATTGTGAACAAAAATTATCCATTCAGAAACCAAACCATAATATGTGTACTGCCACATTGCCAGATATATGCACGTAGGCGAGTACGGGAAATATTAAAATGTAATTACGTATGTGGAAAAGTGTCTTAAAAAAATTCTTGTGGCGCACTATATTTTCGTCGGACGGGGACATCACAAAAGCAAGCGTCGAAGCAATTTACAAGTTAGCCACCTGAAACGAATGGAGGAAGGAGAGTCTAATAGGCTCAAGAACTCAACGACCACAGAACCGTCAGTTGCGTTGCCAGCACTAGCTGTCAAAACGGTCTATTCTTATAAAAATCGCTTTATATTCATGGGGGAAAAGCCAAAACCACGGTCAGAGCATGGGTTTGTTAGAATTCTCCAGCAAGAAGCGGCTGTTTTCGACCCAGCTATTAAGCTAGTAGCGAAATACCTGAGCTGGTAAGGGACGATGGTGGAACGTGTTTGTGTGCGCAGGGGGGCGGCGCCATGGTGGTGGCTGGAGTGCACCTGACCACGCCCGACCTGGAGCGGCGGGTGCGCGACCTGGTGCGGCCGCTGGGGCTGAAAGCCTCGCCCGCGCCGCCGCCCGCGCCGCCCGCCTCCGCGCCCACGCCGTCGCCCACGCCTTCGCCCGCGCCGTCGCGCGCCGCCACGCCCGCGCCCGCGCCCCTGCCCCTGTCGCCGGAGCTCTTGCAGGAGCTGGCGGCGCGGCAGGCGCGGCTGGACGCGGCGCTGCGCGGCGCCCTGCAGGGGGACGCGGACCTGCAGGAGGTGCGCGCGCGCCGCAGGGCGCTCGAGGCGCAGCAGCGGCGCCTGGAGAGCGAGCTGCAGGTGCACCGCCAGCTGCTGCAGGGCCACGCGCTGCTTGGGCTCGCCCCCGCCCCCGCAGGTAGGCCCAACGCCGCTCATGGATTTTTTTGTGTGAAAATGATAAGTAAATGGCACTACTGAACAGGACGATAACTCTTCTTTTTAATGTGCGCTCGTTAGATTCGATACTATTAAATATTGCACGTAATAATATTTTATTTTTCTAACATGTCACTTTATTGTTCTCTAAAATTAATAAGGACGGGAATAAATTATTATGTTTATCAATAGTGAAACATTTTTAACTGATTAATATTTAAGCTTGTTTTGTTTAGGTAAATTTACTGCGCTTTATTTACAGCTGCCTCTGGCTGATCATCAGCTGTTAGTGTCATCCAATCGGGATCTTACGCGTCACTACACTGACGTTCAACCTTCCGGTTTTTGTATTCCAGCATTATAGGCGACCGTTTTCGTTAAAAGCAAAAAATCATAAAATGACATCTTATGGTACAGATTATGTACTATTTACCATTTACTGCACGAACAATTACGTCATCACACATTCAGACAACCGCCACGAGAGAATCGTGGGGAGGTATTGGTAAATCAAACATCTGACCAACGTTTTTTTCCCCCACGGATGATAAATATTCGTGACATCACATTAAAGTTGTTTTCCAAAATTAATTTCGATTCTCTTATAAATTGTTAATGCTGTTTTGTAAAAAATGACATATGCAAGTCGTTTACTATAATGTTGTTTTATTGCACTCGTTCAAATTTTAAAACTCGCTCCTAATGCCACTCGTTTTTTTAAATATGTAAGCATGCAATAAAGTCTAACATTATAAACCAGTTGCATATAATGTTCTGTAGCCAACGAGAAGCGCGATGAAAGAAAACGAGTTGCTGCCAAGTGTCAATCGCGAGGTGTGGCGCGGTGCGTGTGCGCAGGCGCAGAGGCCGCGACGTGCGCCAGGTGCCGGCGCGCGGACGAGCGCGAGCGCCAGCTGCGCCTGCAGGAGCAGCAGCTGCAGCGGCTGCGCGCGCAGACGGAGGCCGAGCGCCGCCAGCTGCAGGCGCAGCGCACGGCGCCCGACTCCGCCTCCGCCTCCACCCGCGCCGCCTCCGGCCCCGCCCACTCGGGCGACGCGGAGTTCTCCTGGCTGGGCCTCCTCTGCTGCTGTTGCTGAACCAGCACACACGCGTTTCAATCTTGGCGCTGCCTACGTCGCGCCTTGCGTCTTCCTTCTCGTGCGTGTTTCAAGAGGAAAGTCCATTTTGCTCTTTTTTCGTGTTCATTAAATGACTGTTCTCGTTTAACAGTTTCTTATGTATGTTTCATATATCAAACTATTTAAGTTTTATTGTAAATACCTCATAAAAATGGAAAAAAATTAACACTACTGCCACGTTCCTGTTGTATCCCTTCTTGTTGTGGGTAATTTTACCTTCAATTACGCGCTGTTATTGAGAATGTTGTATTATGTTTGACGTTCTCTTAGCTGGATCTCCTCAAAACAAAGCAAACCATTTTTTAAACAAAATAACGGCTAGGTATGGTTTTAAATGGTTGTTTACTGCTGTCAAGTTTTGACTTACAAAGAAATGAAAATACGAAAAGATGCCATGGAGTTCGTGGGGATTGTCTTATGCATGAGTTATTTGCGAACTTCACTCGATACATGGCATCCTCTTTTGAATTGCTAACATTCCAATCCTCTCTGGATCTTAAGTTCTGGTGCGTGTTTCAGTTCCGTGAAATTTGATGATGTCCACCAGAAACGTTTTTGTATTCTGTAAATAACTGTTTTTATGTGATAGTTTCTTATTATCCATGTTCCATATGAGAATACGATGAAGTTTAATTGTAAAAACATATCAGATATGTGAGTCTCAAAATTGTTACATTTGAGAGTTTTGTAACGAAGGTTCCTATTTACTATAGTAAATGTTATGCCGCATTCCCACCGATGAGAATGTACTATTTTCTTAGTGAAATAAAGCCATAAGACTGAGAGTGAATTTTTATTCTGCCCTTTTACCCTGCTAAAAAGAGCCGTATGAAGCCATGCCGCTGCTAACGATGATTAACGATAGATGGCAGTGTAACACATCCCCTCATTAAGTCGGGCCCAAGGCCGGCTGCTACTCCGCCTTGAACGAGTCCTGCAGCAGGCCTTGGACCGGCGATTCGCTTCCCAGGCGACGCCCGACGGCCAGTCACCGATTTTAATCGCTGCCTCCGGACGCGCGCGCTGCCGCGGGATCAGGCGAAAAGAACACGACCACCTCTCCTTGGGAGCTGGCGGTTCTCTTCAGCAGGGTTAATTTAACGGCATTCGAGGGACGTTTGTTAAAGGGGAACATTTTAATGGCCATACTAAATATTTTAAGACATTACATTTCTTCACGTCTTGCGGATATTTTGTTATCCTAATTAATTTGTATTTTCAACTGTGGACGGATTACCATTAACAACGGCCCGCGAAATTAATTGCCAAGGGCCCAGTAAGAGGTAAACAGAAATGGAATTGTTATAAAATCTTCTCGTCTAAAAATGTCTTCAAATTCCGTCAATTCATTTAAATTTCAGGAAGATGATTTTTGCCAGCATTGTTGGTTAGAGACTAGGCGTCGTTGTCATGAACGAAGCCGTTTCATGAAGCGAAACCGGACATCTGGACCGGTAGAAGAAACGTGTGCATTAGTCTTTTTAACAAGTAGCTCGTAGCATTAGTCTTTTTAACAAGTTCGAGCAGTCATACTTCGTTGGTCACTCGCACTCGTGAGTAGAGTGTCGTAGTTGCTGTTCCCGACATCTTTATCTTTCCACATTTTGGAGTTTTGTAAATCAAAATTTCACTTCCGTCTGGAAATATTTTGATTCCTTATTTTTTTAACTCTTAAAAACATTTTTCAAAAAGTAGGAAGTTGTAATTTGCACTCGTATATTAAAATGTTGTGGGTGTGTTAATGTAAAATATCCAACAATTATAGAATTCGAAATTATACGTGCTTAAAAGGCATTTTTGACAATGCTCATATTTCCCTACCGATGAAATGCACGAACGTTCTAGATTAGATATACTATTTTAATACTCTGTATTATCTTTATATCTTGTATATATCTTTATATTCTGTATATCTTTGAAATTTACTGTCTTTCTTTTACTTATCGAAACTACCTGAAACGTTTTACTGCATGGACATTATTATGTCATTGATTTGTATTTTACAACGAGCGTTGAAAATACACTTCCGCTTTACTAAAATTGCTTCCACCTTATTTTAATACGATTGCATGAATTGAAAGTAATATATTCGATAGATTAACAAAATTCTCATTTGCTATCCAAATGACAATGTTGAATGAAAGCTGGATTTTGTGGTTTGGGTGGCCGCTCATGTAGGTAAGGGTCGCCTCCCCGCCTCTCGCGCCCTATCGTGACGTCATCTTTAAGCGCGCCGGTGCGGCTCCGACGCAACCTGCTCCTCGCGCTCTGATTGAATTCCTGGCCGCGCCGCGGACCCTGCTCCCGTCCCCACGCCCACCGCCGCCCCCGCCCCCGGCGCCACGCCATTATCGCGTTATCAATCTGAGAGCCCGCTCCGTCCCGCCCCTCCCCCTCCCCTCCCGCCGGCTGCCTGCGCAGGCTCCGCGAGGCGGGAGCACCGTCTGCCCTGGGCCAGCACGCGCCCGGTCACAGGACGCCTTTGGTAGCTGAAAGGGCCTTTAGAGCGGAGGCGCAAGGGCTCCCATGGACGTCATATGTACACCAGTGCTCTTTAATATACAACTCGTGTTATTTTGCTTTCCGTCTTCAGTACGTCCTTAGACAAGGAAAAAATGCATTTCATTTAAAAAAGTGTGATAATGACTAATGTTGAAGTAGACAAATACGTTCTCCCTACTGCTTAGTAGAGTATAGAGAAAGTACTGTTACGCTGCGGGAAAAACAGCGATTTTTTCTCAGAAAAACTCTCATTGCCGGGCCTTGGCCACGAAAAAGTGGATAAATCTTGTTCCTGATTCCATCTGTAAAATAGGTCTTCTAACACTTTGTGTAGTTAGAATCCACGTTTGGTGAGTCTTTGATACCGAAAAAAAAAAAGATTGACGGCAAAACGTCTGTCTGTCTGAAGAGAAATGGAACTTAACTAGCACGAGGAAGTCAGTGTTATTCTAAAGCACCACCAATTTTAAACATTGTTTACCGATAAATAAATAAATAATCACAGCAGAAAGTGCTCGTAAACCTTGAGAGTGATTCATTACAAATGTTTGTTGTGTAATGCTCAAAAGAGGCTGATTTAAAATGCAGCCAATAATGTCGGGCAATTCCACTTCAGAATATTCTCATCAGGATAGATCTGAACAAGAATGGTAGGGGCACAGAGACAATAGTATTGATATAAGTTTCTTTGTTTTAATTTTTATAATAATGCGCGTTTTTCTAATATCGAAATTAGCGTTGTCTATTTCATTGTGAAGAAATGATAATCCATAAAATGGAGTGTAAAATGAATGAAACCACAGATGCGAAGAGAAGAATTATTATTCGAGCATTTAAATTTTGGATGGCGTTCTCTGAATGTTTAGAAGAATTAAGATCCAGCAGTCAGGGAATTAATTGACTGGCAAGGCAAGAAAAAAGTGAAAGTTTTGAAAAGATGTTGACATCCTACAAAATTAAAGGATTATGATATACATGGCGTCTGAAGAGTGACAATAAATCTTATAAGTGATGATAAAATAAGTAATGATATAAATCCTAATTTAAAATATAAAAAACAGTGGATCCAATATTCAATTTTTTGTAACGGAAATGAATACCGTTGTAGAAAACCTTTCGAAAACCTTTCATTAAGCAAGGAAATAGAAGAACAGAGGCAAAATATGCTAATCATTGTAATAATTATTATTCCGTTCTGGGATGGAATTTTTTTACTCATACAATTTTTTCTAATTTAATCAAGGAGTAATATTAAAAACAACAAAACGAAATATCAGTTCAAAGATATGTGTGTCTAAATATTTATACTTTCGATAAATAGAAGAGTATTGGATTGGAAAGCAACACCACATTGATTTGTTTTATGCCTAGAATATTGAAGACTCACTATCATGTCCCAACTATTCTTAAAATAAAAATATAAACCTTAACAATCTCTCACTTTTACATTTGTATAAAATATTATGATGTAATGTACTACGAAACTCGTTATTTTAGGGTAGCCCATATATGTGTAGTACACGCAAACCACACCAGTTGTGTGAATAAAATCAATGAAGTAAAGTTAGTTATTTTTTTTGCTCAACTATCCACTGCTTGAATGTTTGACAGAGGGCTTTTAAAGAAAAAACTTCTTATGTCTTGTCTTATCTTACTTTTCAATGTCTTTTTTTCTACTTCTTCCGAGGTACTGGTCTTTCTATCTCCGCCTTTAATTTCAACTACGATTGTAGTCTAAGAGATGATTTACAGAACATCTTCAAGATATGTTCCAGGAATAAGTAAATCAGGTGTCGATAATGCATGTGTTGATACCAGCTATCTTATCCAGATGTTTTCCAGTTGGAGAGGAGAGCAAGATAATCAAGCAAATCTAATCTCAGAGCGCAAGTGATCGTTATTTTAACCAAACCTGCATGACCCATGACCTCAACGAAAACTGTTGGCAATATTATTAGCAATTATTCCTTCTTTAGCTTTCTTATCATCAGGTACCACTTACCATCATTTTTTCAAACTGAATAACAGGAAGCGAACCGACCTTAGGAGAGCGCGAGTTCGTCGGCTTTTCACTTCTGCTCCACCAGATTGATTGACAGATTACTGTTTCCGAGCGCGTCAACCGCTAAGGTCATTAGTCCCGTAAGCGAAGTGCATGTTTTATTGCAGGATGTGACGGTCCTCTTTCCCCGCAGTATGGAAAGATCCTACCGTCGGCTAGCGGGGTTTTCCCTAAACAGGTATCTCCCACCATCGTCTCCGGGCATGTGTGGTAGTATAGTGCATGTAAAAGTAAGTGTGTGGAAGTTAGGGGTGAGGGTAAGACAAGGAAAAGGAAGGAAAGATCGCGCGTGGTCCGTGACCTATTTGTTAGGATACTGATCCGGCATTAATCGTAGAAAGCAGACTACCGATCAGAGCATCCGGTCGCTAGAATTCTCCTCCAGACAACGGCTGAACTCGATCTAGCTGTGTAGCTGGGGTCGAAAATATTGCCACCGTCGGAACGCGAACCCTGCGACCTTTCGGTCAGGGGCACTGCAGTGTGCTCCACCCGAATTAAAACGCAGTTGTCCTTTGCGGTGCAGCGTTGAAGAA
This sequence comes from Gryllus longicercus, assembly GCA_038098605.1. NCBI lineage: Eukaryota > Metazoa > Arthropoda > Insecta > Orthoptera > Gryllidae > Gryllus > Gryllus longicercus. Next base: position 1,970,050 of record JAZDUA010000271.1, on the reverse strand, counting down.
CAAGAAAACTGTGGGAAGAACATCACATCCTTGCAGTAAATATTTTACTGATTGGAAATTGTGAAGAGTCTTTACATAGCCTACACGTTTGTATGAGATACGTTCACAAATAATGACAGGAACACGAATTCTTTGCCGTGATTTATTTAGGGCTTGGTAGAAGAGACGTCTTAACGTAATATATATGTGGTGAAAAATTCGTTCACAAAGAATATTCGCATTTTACGTGATGCGACTGTTCCCAAAGATGCAATGTCCTGCTGACTTCTTTCGAAACACGAAGCAGCCGGCCTCCCTCGAAACACGAAGCAGACCTCTGTTGGCCGAGGGCTCAGCAAGGGACGCCCTTCGGGTTGTCTGAGAGGGCGCCCTGCTGTCCTTCCTCGTGAAACGAAACAACACCTGCCACAGACGATAAGGAGCAAAAAATGTCTGAGCAGATAAACTTTACTAATGTTTCAAGAGGATTCTCCAAGAGCGAAAAGGACTAAGAGGGGAATCTACATGGTTATGAAGAGTGAATGAGTATTGCCTAACGTTTGTTCACGGAACTGCTCAAAACCAATTTCTGATGGCTACTGGCAGCAGAGACAAAGCTAGGCGAAAAATGCCGACATACTTCAACAAAAGATGCTCTCTGCTGTGTAACGGGGGCATGTAATTCCCCTACCAAAATAAAGACGAGTTATATGTTATTGTAGATCCCATATGGGAGAACGTTTACTCACATTTCACGATTCTAATAACTGCTTATGTGTCATACACAATACGTGGAAATGAATGTGCAGTTTAGTGAGTAATTTTTATAGTGCCCGCTCCGTGAAAAATCATCTGACCTTCATGACATTTCCAAACAAACCCCAGGGATCGGCAACCTTTTGACCCTATGGGCCACATTGTCAAACTCCAAATAGCTTGCGGACAGCGCGTATCTCCAACTTACTTTTTATTCAACAAATTTAAAATATTAAGCTACAATTCAATAATTTCATTAGTCTATATCAAAACGAGCTTGGAATCCAGGTATGATAATAAAGCGAGTAGGCCCAGTATGGAAGAGAGTAAAGGGGGGGGGGGCTACTGCCAAGCTATTGCATGCTTACAGAAAACACTGAAACAGGGAAACCGCGTTAGAATTATTTGTCGGGCATTCAACTGTTTTCCAAAAATCGTTTTCTTGTAGGCGTCGTCAAATGTCAAAAGGCCCACGATTGTTTATTTTTCAGTATACCAATACATTCGAGATCGTCTGGTCGTTTGAGATGGCTTTGCAGACTGCACGTTAGCGACCCCTGCCCAAGACGATGTTATTTATTCCTAACAATTAATGTTACCTATCGAATGTGTTGTTACATTCTCTTAAGATTTTAGAAGTTTTAAAAATTAATATTCTAATTTTATTTTGTATTATGAATAATACAGAAACACACGATTTACAATAAGAGCTGATGCATCCGCACAACTAGTTGGTTCAATCTCTAGGGATCTGACAATGAAAAAAAAGTTTTTTCTCAACGGGTGTTTCCTGGGGGTGTTGAATTCGAAGTTTTACCACCTCGAAAAAGGTCGGCTTTTCAGAGAAATAGAGTACCTATAAAACCCAGCCTACTCAGGTAACCAAAATACGACAAAAACAAGAAAGATGACGTTCATCGGATATTTGTACTCTAAAAACGTTTATATTTCGATAGTGTCTGTATTTGATATTTTAATAATTGTTTTTGATTTCTAACGACGATGATAATCTTTAAGCGTAATGTGTAGGAGACAACTGACGAAATTGGTGGTAAATGAATTTACAAAATTCTGCTAATAAATATCACTTTAAACTGGTATTTTCATTTATTTTTTCAAGTCCCTGAAGAGAGAGTTTTTCTGCTGTCTGAATTTTAAATATGTAAGTTCAAAAGAAATCCATCTAGTTTCCAATACAGTTTAATATTTCAATCTTATTGAAAATATTTAATTTGTCAACGAAATGACACTTGAATATAAATCAATGCAAAGGTAGGTTCGTTTAGCATCGCGCACATGTCTCATATGGAGAAAAGCATCCTCTCTCCAAATCCATGGGCGTGGGAAATCAGAAGAGAGCGTTTCTACCTGCACCAACTGCGAAAGATTAATTGATCACATACAAAGTCCACAAACGGAGAACGATGCTGCTGCCCCTCGGAACCTGCAGCGCACGCGCTTCGGAGCCCCTGCAGCCCCCATCCCTCCCCGCCCACCAACCCACCCACACATTAGCCCACCCGCCCGCTCGCCTACTCCGCCCCGCTGCTCTCATCCGCGGCCCGGCCCCGTCCCACCTACGGCGTGCCCGCCTGCTCCAACCCGTTATCCCCGCCTCCTCCCGCCCAACCCTGCACCGCACCGCGGCACACGCCTTCTCTGCTCCACCCACCAGCCCACCCGCCTGTTCCGACCTTCTTCAACCCGCTATGCTCTTCCCCGCCACCTCTGTTCGGGACCCGCACCTCCCGCAGGCCGCTTGCCTACTCCACCCCGCTACTCTCATCCCCTCCTCCCGTGGCCTGGCCCGGCCCCGCTTCACCCTCCTGCCTGCTACAACCCGCTTCGCCTCGCTTCTCCCCGCCCTGCCTCACCCTATCCACCTCGTTTCTTCCCGGCTTGGCCCGGCCCAAGTCGCCTCGTCCCACCCCGCCTCGCCTCGCCATGCTCCGTCTCGCCTCGGCTCGGCTCCGGCCCGTGCCATCTCGTTCCCGTTTTCTCATACCCTTCTCCAGCCCCGTCCCGCCCGTTCACCCGAACCCGCCACCGCTCCGGCTCGGCCCGGTCTGGCCCGGCGCCGCGCCGCCCGCCCACCCGCACAGGGGGCAGAGGCCGATATATTTTCCCCCGATAGCCAGCGCGCCCCTGCGGGTCCACTGCCTTTCAGGCGGCCGCGCACTTTGCATAATATTCCCATTACTGGCCGGCCGGCCGGTCGAGCAGCGCGCCCGCTCCGCCCAGGTCGGCCGCTGCGCTCCGCGTGCGCCGTTTGTTTAGCTGGGCCCTCCGCTCCGCTCCGCTCCCGCCCGCCGTCTTCGCCGCCCCTGCCACCCCCTCGGCCGCCGCCGCCGCCGCCAAAATGAGGAACGGACTAACCTATTTAGTTTGGGCGCGGGAGGTTACAATTAATTGCGGACGCACCGGGACAATTGCGGGCCCGAAGCGGTGGCGGTAATAGCTCCTAATGCACAATGAACGAGGATGAAGTGCGCGCGCGCCGGCCACGCTGCAGGTGGGGATGGGGGCAAGCGGCTCCCGCGCAGCGCCCTCCCCCCTCCCCCTCCCCCCACCACCTCCGGACCGTTCCGACGAGACGTCGCGGCGAGACGAGATACTTAAGGAGATTTAACTAGTGAAGGAAATCAACGGCGGTTGAGATACCGGTTGATGAATTTCCCCACACAAGAGACTTGTTAGTGCATTAGCTCCATTGCGCCATGTGTGCGCTCCGGCGCCAGTGCCTTACGGACGCCTTTTGGTCGCCCATCCTCCTTCTTCGACCTGTATGTGTGTGTGTCAGCACGCAATGGCAATCTATCTCAAGACTAGGGATGCGACACAGCCAACAAAACAACGATGTTTGCAAACATGGATGTTCAAGATGAAAATATTGATGTTAATAATACATCAGTCCAAAACTACGACATCATCGTGTGTGTATATTGAGGAGAGTAATTTGTTTGTGATCATGTTTATTCATTATTGAAAGTTCATTGATAAAATTGGTCACAACAAAAATATTTCTGGCTCTTAACTATTAACAGTATTTTTAGTATCGGATTGGATAAAACAATAATAATTGGAACCGTTGGGAAAACGACTAACTTAATTTTCACTCTTCGCCGTAGTGTTCTCAAAGCATGTCCAATTTATTGTTATTTAAAAATTATGTTTTTCTATGTATTTGGGACTTTGCCATTCAAAAATAAAAATCGACCAAGCTAAAACATCGAACAAAAAGCATCGACATTAAAAGCATGGGCTAAAAAAATTGATGTTAAATTCGTCGTTGTTTCTATAAAGACGCTGGAGAAATGATGTTTTGAACACATCGACATCGATGTCACATCCCTACTCAACCAAAAAGCTTTCTTCCTTCTGACTACCCCAATTCAATATCACCCATGACTATTCATCGGATAGGAAGGCTCTAAATTATCTTATTTAGGTGCCAAAGCAGGCCCTGCAAGGGCGAAAATTACCTCATGAATTGTCATGAAAAAAAGCTTCTTCACACACATTATCTTTAAAATCAACAATGTAATTAAAAGCATTAATATGAAATATTAAAAGAAACCCAGAGAAAATTGCAAAGTCAACAACTATTACTCTTTTCACTAAGAATAATTTTATATGCAGAAACTGAGATTTGCATGTCAACATTTGATACTGGTAGTGTGCAAGTTCTTCAATTGTCTCTTTCTACTTTGACGTAGAGCGTATTCAGGGCAATGCAGGATACATATTTCATCTTCGATCTGATTTTCTGGCAGGTATCACTTTCGAGTTTATTCCACCCTGTCCAGTTACACCGATCAGGCGTTATTATAATCTGGCAAAACAATTGCATTTTTAAAATTTTTAGGGAAAATAGCATTTTAGTCATCTTAAAAGTCGTTCCTGCATAACATAAACTTATGGAATTCGTTGACTATGAAAATTTGAGTGTCCACAACAAAAACAGTAAAAAAAGCAATTGCCTCAAAATTCGAAATCTACTAATAAAATATTGTCTATGAAGGAAGAAAGGAGAAATGACAAAAGAAAAAAAGCTGTTAAATTTTTATTTTGTATCAACTGCCATAAAATCAGTTGAGACAATTATAAATAAACATTAACATTCACAATAACGTTTGTACATAATAAAATATTTTCTCTGTCCCTTGGCCAAAACAACTGACGTGGGAGCACAGGCAAACATCTGGTGCTGGAAGTCAAATGGGAAATTACCTAGCTACAATCTTTCAATCTTTTCGCTTTGAACTTAACTCGGTGTGGATCTGATGTTCCTTTGTGTACGCGTACCGACAAATATATCTTATAATCTACTTGGTTATGGTTAATATGTCGTAAAATCAATTTCAAGCACTTGTGGTTCGTGATAAAAAAAAACGATCTGAACGTTTCAATTTAACCTTACTTGTTGAAAGAATCTTTCTTCCGGAGAACCTCCTATTACCCTGAGTTCCATAAAATACGAAAGGAAAAAGAAATGTCTATGTTGGCGTCTGCAGCTATCAGGCCATACTAAACGAGTGCGAATGGGAGCCCTACCGCAAGCCACCGGCGAAAGAGAGGGCCGGTGGGCGAGGGGGTAGTTTGCATCCCCCTCCTCCCGCGTTGGCTACAAGAAACGCAGAAAGGAGCCGCCAGGAGCAGTAAACGCTCATCAAAACGAAGCTTAACGACCCGCAATCAGATCCTTATCATTTACCAGTGGAGTATTTCATTTCATTCCCAGGCGGAGCTCCTCGTGTTGCGCTCTCGGGAAGGGCGCCGCGCCGCAAGAACAACGGAGAAGGCATTAAATCTCATCAGCGTCTGACGGCTACCGCAGCAACAGTAACAGCGCCGCGCCGTCCTCAAGTGAAGGCTGACAACAACGTTGCCCGCTGAAGCAGCGGTAGAGAAGCGTGGGTACATGTTGGGGCCGATGAGATGTAGCGGCGTCGTGGGGCAGGCACAACACAAATGAAAGGAAAAGGATGTTAAAATGATTAGAGCTTTCTGACAAGCGCTCGACCCGTTTGTTCCGAAGTCGCGGCCGCGAGCCTGGCTTGTGCTGGTTGTACATCTCAGTCCAATCCGTTGTTCTCCGAAGTGCGAACATTCAAGCAGGTTGCTGCGAGATTTATATCCCGCTTGTCGTGGGTGTATAGGTTAAGAAGAACAAATACTTTTCTTCGAAGATTACAGTGATTATTTCGTAGTAACAGACAAATTTTGAAAAATGCTATTAAAGTTAATATAAAAGTTTGTTTTGACAATAAGGAGGTAAGAAGTGAAACAAAATAGTAATTTCTACTGTTGCTACAAGGAGCTTCCAGTTTCCTTAATATCCAGCACAGAAAATATGATTTTGTATTTATTATAACTTTAACTCTTGTTTTATTGCTATTTTATTATGTATAACTGATAAAGCAATGATATTTAAGAGGTGAGATCATAAAAGTTTATTGTAAGTTATGAGTCAGCATGAAACTGAATGCAGGATTTCTTTAAATAATAGGCTGTGTAGACTTGATGGCAGAAAAAATTACGAAAAACAAAAAGTCTAAATGCAAGAGATTGCTGACAGGCGTTTTCTATTTTGAGTCGTCAACATCAGCATAAGTCATAATAGTTTCGGTAGGTATTTCAACATACAGTACAGTTACCAGGTACAACATCTAAGTACAGTTACCAGGTGAGATCTGAGATACACGATGCAATTACAAAAGCTAATGCAATGCAAAAATTAGCAATTGAAATAAGCAAAGAATTAACTTCGTAATCCGGGGCTTGAATATCGAGCTTCGTAGAGGCTGAAGCAGAGACTTGGCCGAGTGATACTCTGTTGCAGGATCCCAAGTCGAGGTGGGGCATGGTGAGAGCAGGGTACGGGCGGGGTTGGGGGAGTGGGGTGGGGAGATGTTTGTGGGAAGGGAAGGACAGGGTCTAGGAGGTGAAGCAATGCCCGGGGTGTGGGGGCGGCCCAGGACAGGTCTAGGAAGGGAGCGAGGGGCGGGAATCGGGGGTGCAGCGAAGTGGGGCGAGGCAGCGATGAGGGGGAGGGTGAGTGGGCGGGTGTCGGAGGGGTGCAGGCTACACGGGCCCATGAGGATGGTGCGGAGCCTGGGGGGCGGGGCGAGGAGCAGGGCGGGGCCGTGTCGGCGCTGATGAAGAGCGACAGCTGAGGTGAGGGGGCGCGCCCCCCAGGGCCCTGCAGCGCGGGAACCCCTCCCCCCCGCGGGCCACTGCGCACTTTGACGCAGACTATGGCCACCAGTTGCAAGTTTGCTGCGTTGCAAGTTGCTGCTTTGCAAGTTGCTGCTTTGCAAGTTGCTACTTTGGAAGTGAGTTAGACATTTCATGTTTATGTACATTCATCGCAACAAAATACAACTTGACAGCAGATCCAATATCAGTAAGATTTACTTGATTTCTCATCCAAGGCTTCTACGAGTTCTCCCCGAAAATCACGCCTCACGACACTTTCATTGGTAGCCTCGGCAGCAGTTAACACAGGGGCCATGCCCCTTAGTACCATGCGAAATATCTGTACAGCAAAAATGTTTCATTAAATCCACATATTTTTATCCACTTTACCACACAATCCTTACCGACATCTCTGCACTTGTCACATATTCTTACGACTTTTTTTACCCTCTCAGGGAGGAATTCTTTACCTTGATCTCGAAGCCAGTTCTTTCTGTACTTTTTTATCTTTACATCATCATTGTCGTTGAACTTCCTGCCATGCAATGCTTCTTTCATCGGACCAAACGGATAAAAATCTGAAAAGGCAACGTCAGGGCTCTAAGGAAGATGTAGCTTTGAAGTTTCCTGCGTCAGTTGCACCGCATGAGGTCGACCGCTGTCTAGAAGAAAAAGCCCTCCTTTCCTCTAACATCCCGGCCATTTCCTCTTCACCGCGAACCTGACTTTGTACTCAATCTTGTCTGATTAGTACACGATGTTAACTGTGCGTTGCTTCTCCAAATAGTAAAGAAAATCGGACCGTAAACACTTCAAGAGAATGACCATGTCAGCGGATGGTTGCGCTTTGAATATCTTGCGCACAGGAGAATTTCTTCCTTCCATTGTACGCTTCGACTCTTGGACTCCGGCTGAAAATAACGTATCCAAATTTCATCACAAGTTGAAATCCCGTCCAAAAGTCCGTTACCTTCGAACTGAAACAATTTTTGATCTTATTCGGTGTAAATTCATCATGTCTCTCGACTTTATGATGAACGGAAAGGCCCTATTGATTGTTGGAACCCACCTTGCACAAGTCTTCGGATAGTTCAGTTGGCTTTTGATGATGGAATGAGATGTGTCATAAGTTGTTCGACATTTTCCAGCAAAATGTTCAAATTTGTGTCATCATTCTCGGATTTGTGAAACAAGGCGAGGAACCGAACTCCGAAGACGACATTGTCGCCGAACGTTCAGAGCGGTTATCGTCAGTATCGCTTTTGAGGTCACTTTAAAATTTTTGCATTCATAATCAAAACCCGCACGGTTGTTGCTACTGCCAAAATATTTGTTGATCCAAAGGAAAATTTCGGCTTTTGTATACTTTCCAAAAGTAAGAAATCGGATCAAGGAACGCTGTGTCTCAAACGTACTTTCTTCAATTGGATACGCTATCTTAACTAAGACTTTTGAGGTTACTCTTTAGTCTTTAGGAAATGTTTAAGCGTTTACTTCACTAAAAACGTTTGTTTAAATATACCGTGACCGTGTATCTCTTTTTCTCCATTTCATGAAGTCCATGTGTGTAATATATTTTAGTTATCGTTCTGAAGGAAGGCAGAACCTCCAACATTACGATCGGGCTTTTCACGTTTATTTGCTGGCCTCCATTTGCAATAAAACGGTGCCAACTGTTTTCCTCCTTCTGGCACTTTTCTGTTCGATATTGTAATCGATAACGTATTTGTAGCTCCGCGACAGCAAAAGTTCTCTTCTCAGTGTGAAATACAACCATTCCATGTATTTGCAAAAATAAATAATATAAGGTTAATTGATGTATATGTAAGCAATATATTTTCATTTTTTAAATAAATAAGGACATGAAACTAAGTTGCAATAATTTTCCAAGCGTCAAAACGTGACTTCATTATTTTCTGTTATAATACACGACAGCAGCATGTCCATTGATGCATGTTTTGAAGAGGATACTTTAAAGTTTATTTCTGTGTAAGAATCACATATTAAATTTACATGAGTGTGATATCAGAGTAAATCAAAGCAAAAACAATCCACACTGGAGTAAGGATATTGAAATAATTCGAGGAACCTGAATATATGTTTCTACATGTGATCACTCTGGGATCAGGTTTTCGTGCTAATGGCCGTTTCGCCGTTTTCTGACCTTTGATCCGATCGGACACTCCGACGAGCAAATCGAATCTGCGATAAAAAATGTACTTTCTTTTAAATTTTTAAAGTTGACACCTGCCCAGGTCATCCGACGGACAAAGGGAGGTCGGATGAAGCATTGATATATAGCAGACCAACGTAGAGCGACAACAGATGTATTCCTCTCGCAAATATTGACATTTTCTTTCAGTCATTTTTTTTTCGAGATTTTGTGTTATTGCGATTTATTGAATCATAATAATTCTTTCATACTTACTCTGTGATTTCACAGCCACGAATACGAGAACTAAAAAAACTGAGTTAACAAACTGCGATAAACTGGAACGTATGTTTTTCTATGCAGCTGAATCGTATTTCTGTGACATTCCTGTGCAACCAGACTCGAACCTCGTTTGAAGAAGTACCAAATTAAATTCAATGCTTGCAGTTTCACTGCTTCGTCTAAACAAACTGTGAGCATATTACATATCGGGAAGTGATAAGAAACTCAAACGCTCGAAATTAAATGAACGCCCACACTTCCACTGGCCGTGTTTGAAGGTGAGACCTTTCGATGAGGGTAGTTTGAAGCGAAACAGCCACTGATCTCTACAATGTAATCTGGAATGGGTCTAGCGTGCACAGCACATTTGCACACTACAGCACAGCCCACTTGGACACTGGCGCGGATATTTCCGTCAGACCACAATCTAATCCAACGGGCATTGAAGCTTAGAGCCTCAATCGCTAAAGATATTCGATAGAAAATGAGAACTGCGCCAATTTTATAACCGTTTGCTATACTCGAGGAAGAATATAAAGCCAAACTTTGGTGCCACTTTCGAGAACATTTTGAAACTGGCTTTATGTAAAGCTAATTTTTGAATATTTATGCATTTCGAATTCGAGGGCAGCGACATTCCGCAGGTCGAATGGAAAATATTCATCTTAGTAAAAATCGTGTGTACACTCAAGGCCCTAATGTTTTCGCAAACAAGACAGACGGTGAGATACACGTTGAGAAAACACACACTTTATCGGTAATCTGGACCTCAAAAACATGTATTCCCGTTCACATCTCCGATATCGAATTTTTACAGCATTACATAACTTCCCTTTCTCTATTCTTCTTACACAGTAGCGGATTTATGTAATTTGACGCCCCGGATAACTCATTGAATTTTGATATTAATGTTACATGGTAGAAAATATACAATTATTATAATTACAAATAAATTCTCTATTAGTTCATTGTAATCGTGATTTTATCACACATTAATGTGTAACAATGCATTATTAAGTAACATAATTCTTTTGGTCGTACTTTTTGTTTGCAAATTTGTAGATAATATCATCACAATCTATTTGAAGTAAAATATAGTGTCTCATAGCTAAAATAGAAAGTTTAAAAAAAAAAAGAGACACCGAAAATTTGCTCTCCTAGGCACGTGCCTAGGTTTGCGTATTCATAAATCCGCTACTGTTGGTATACGAGAAAATAGTGAAACGACTAACATACCTCCAACATAATTTGGAAGCGTTAATTCCAAATGCTGGGCCCAATCCAAACGATCGCATATGTTATACCTCGAAATTTTTAAAGTGATCGATGACTTTAGGTCATTGTGGCACATCCTGCCTTGTAAATTGAATCTTTTTAATTATGGTAAGCATATTTCTAACGAGCTACAAGTCCCGTTGAGAAGGACGTTCGCGAATTAATTAAAAATAATTATTTTATAAGGCAGGAGGTGTAAAAATGACCTAACGGCATCAACCACTTAAAAAAAACTCGAGGTAGAGTGACGAGTGGCATGGTCGGGCGACGAAAGCAGAGCGCAGCCGTCCCCTCCAGAGGGCAGGTCCTGGCCTGCGTGGGAGCGGCTCCCGGGCTCCGCCGGCCGCCCACGGCCGGAAGACGCCGCGGCGCGCCCGACCTCGGCGAGACGCCCATCGATATAAATCGATCTTAATTGATGCCCCGGCCGGCCACATGTGTGGTCCGCATGCGAGCGGCGCGGCGCGGCGCGGCGCGGCTCGGCGGTGGGCGCGGCAGCAGCGGCGCGGTTGGGCACGGCGGGGGCGTGCCCGCGGTCAAGGCGCTGCGCTGCGGCATTGTTTCACTCTGTCATCGTTATTCCGGGCTCCCACTTATGCGCCACCGGGGAAGCCTCCTCTGATTTCCTTGGCGCCTAGCGCACGGCGACTTGCGCCGGGATGTTATCAGGAAATGCTACAATGTTACATTACCACAACGAACGACGTATGGTAATGGTTTAGAGACTGGAGCACAACACGTTAAGAACGTCGTTATCCACTGTTGATCGTTTATAAATTACGGAAATAAATTTGAATGGAAATTAGAAACTCGGTTTCATGTGTAGACTTCAAAAAAGAGCTGCTTTATTTATCAACCCACAAAAAAAATTAAAGTCATTGGAATTGTAAAAAAAAATGACTTCATGCTACTTTAAAGTCATAGGAAGTAGTTGGTAATTGTTTCATTTAAATAGTGTCATACATGTTTCGTATTGTATGCATTTGTACGATCCCAGGCAAACAAACTCTTCATTAATAAATTATGCTTCATGTGTGTGTAGGGTTACCACACTTCCATAATGGAAAAAAGAGGGCATTTCTTACAAAAAAGAGGACACTCCATATAAAATGTTTTTCAATTATAAATTTCTTTTCTTAAAGACAAAATACTTGCTACTTATTTAATACTTCTATCATTGTCGTCATTTTCACAATCACACAATAAGTCAACTTCATTACCATTACTCTCTTCTCATTTATGCCACAAGTATTTAGTGGGTGCTTAAATCTCCCTCAATAATTACAAATTTGCTTTGCTTTGAACCTTGCAACAAACGCTTTGAACTTATAAGCATGTCATTAACAAAGTATTTCTTTTTGGCATCCTGTTCGAAATTAACACACCACAGAGCAGTATTAACTCCACAAGCCAGCAGAATAATGTTAATACCACAAAGCAATGAATCTATGACAAGCATCATCATCCAATACGTTGAACCAGCTTATGGCAGCACTCTCGCATTTCATGGAGAAAATGTCGTAAATGTACAATGGACGTAAATGTACAATGTGTAGATATAGTTGATCTACAGATTTTAACGGTTGTTAGACATGATTAAGTCAAATGTCATTTATTTATGAAACAAAGAATTGTTATGATGTCGGGGACTCGAAAAAGTTGAACAAAGCTCAGTATCCTTCGTTCATCATTCGTTTAGGTTACATTTAAAAGTACTAGTTCCTTTCCGATTAAAAAGAGGACATTTCGACCTTTCTAGTAAAATCCACCACAATTTTTCCTACTTCAGAAAGAGGACAAGTGCGGGGAAAGAGAACGTATGGTAATCCCGTGTGTGTGTGTGTGTGTGTGTGTGTGTGTGTGTGTGTGTGTGTTACTCTTGAGAGTCATGATCTGGGCTGTCCAGGTGACGCAGCGTCGAAGGCTATGGTGCCGACGTTTCGACCAACATATCGCGGTCTTCTCGAGCTAATTTGTTTTTGGAGAAATTGTTCATATGTAAGCTGAATGGATACTCCGTAGTCACCGCAGTGCCTTGAGGTCCTAAGGTTCAAATCCCGATGGCGAGAGGAGCTGGATAGCTAGGTGGAATTCAGCTGCTCTCTGGAGGAGAATTCTAGCGGCCGGCTGTTCTGCTCAGTACTTTTGATTTCTCCTGTCAACACCAATGCCGGCCCAGTACCGTCACAAACGGCCTTCGGACCGCGCGCGATCATTTCTTCCTCTTCCTTACACCCTCTTTCACTTACATTCACCAGCCTACCACACTTGCCAGGGAACCAGAAGGGAGCTTAGAATTTGTCCCGGCTGGAACGGTGCCCCGCTGTATAAATACAATGACTAAATACACACAAAAAGATCAAACAAACAAAATACTGACATATCTACTTAATACAATCGTTCAGAACCGACGTTCTAACGCTATCCTGCTAAAGATCATATACTAATATGAATTAATAACAATAGAAAATAATTAATTTTAATGCCAACATATTCTAAAGAAATACAATTTATTTAATATACTTTTAAACTTTATGACATTCTGAGGGAAAGTCTTCAGGACCACTGCAAGAGCTACACGTGGGCAGTTTCGTTTTACTCTTGTTCTACTGATGAAGAAATGAACTTTGCTGTACGCGTATGCTCAGTGGTCACCGTAAAGGCCGCCACTACTGTTATGTCACACAACAGAACGGCGATGGTATCAACAAATATGTCCTATAGCGCGCCAATAGCAATCATTAATCGCCAAGTTGGACTATTATCAACTTCATCAAAACAATTGGACAGTGTGTTTTGTCCTCTCTTTAGGAGCCATGGAATTCATATGCAGCTCACTGCAGAGGGTTCTTTCTCCTCTCTTTCAGGCGACATTGTTGTATATAACACTCATTTCATTAAATGTATTTGTTGGTTTTTACTGGCGCAATTTTATCATGAATCTCATTCAAATCCTACACTTGTTAGTGTAGTGACGACACCGAACCAGGAGACCGGCGACCCGACGTGCCCCTGGCGCGGCAGGACATGCGTGGCGGCAGGCCGGCCGCCGCCACCGCTTCCCGAGGGTGCCCTCGCCCTCGCACCCCTCCGCCAAACGCCCCAAGACGATATCCAGACCTCCACTCGACCGCCTATATAAGCGCCGACGTGGCTCCACTGTGGCAGTCTCCAGCTTACTCGACTGAGCGAATACTCCTGGACTCCTAAGGCGACCAGGCGCTCCGGTCGGGAGCACTGGGACTGTCACGTGGTCTCTTGGCGCTGGCTTCGCGCTCGGTGACCGAACGCCGGACGCCTCTCGGCGACTAGGCGGAGCGCGTTCAGACTTGAGTTCTGAACCCGACGCGAGGATCCTGCCACCGCCACCAAACCTTGCTGCCACTGCCTCTGGGTAGCCAATGCTTGTGACTTGTCCGCGGCCTTACGCCCACCTTGCCAGGTGTAAGTGTAAGGCCATGTACTCAATTAATATGTAATAAACAACCAATGAGCGTAGTGTGTCTTGTTACATGCATGCTTGCTCTCCTGCCCCCTGACATGTCGTCACTACATTAGAATCAGTCCTCAACTGAGCTCCGCAAGACTCCATGTGTGGCGTCATATCTGTCGCCAGTACAAACGTGCCAAATATCAGCCACGTGGACAGCGCTGGCGGAAGAGACGCTGGGCTGCACAAAGGCTAGGGAGCGGAAGGGAAGGGGTGCCGTGTCGTGGGTGCATACTGGGAAACCCCGGAGGCGGTGGAAACGCGTCGGAGACACAGCGGGTGACGCAGTTCCGTCAGCCTGCCCTGAAGGTATATAAACGGGCCCCGACCTAGCTCTTTCTTCTGTTCTTCTGATTCTTCAGGTTTGGGCGCGTCGGTAGGGCGTCGTGTGGGTTGTGCGCGGCGTTGCATTGTAATGCATAGGCTACCGAGGCGGGGAACCGAAGCCGGCGTGCTACGTCGTGACGGTCGGTGCGGCATACTCGCATGTATGCTCGCGTAAGGTACTGGTGCATCACACCGGATATGGTAATTAATTATCGGACCAGCGGAGGTGGTAACCAGGGAAGATTCCTTCTTGTAACGGTCAAATTTATTTGTAAATATTGTATATAGTATTTTGGTGTCGGAGTATTTTTATTCTAATAAATACTAAATATTTACAAGCCGTTCACGTCTGTAATTATTTGCCCCGGCAAAGACGCCACACATGCTACACAATAATTGAAATGTTTATCACACAGTTAAGTCCATTATTCCAGCAGAAGCTAACAAAGGTGGCTATGTCAGCACGTCTCACTTCGTTTGCCAGAGCAATCGCTGAAGAGACCTCGTCGCAGATTCTGGAGGCGCTGAGGGCGGGGGCGGAAGCTCTAGCTTCTCGGAAGGAGCGGCGTTCGAGACGACATCGGTGGTGGCGGCTGTTGTGTCTACAACCCTAGGGGTCTCTATCAGCCAAGAAGCACGCTCCACTCTTCTGGAATCGTGTCCCTTTCGAGGGAGCAGAGAGGTAGACGGCACCGATCAGCGCCCCGCTAGGCCTGGCTTCGCCTCGCTCCGCAACGCGTCACATTACGTGGCACATTAATTTATCTGCGGAAATATCAATAAGCTCACTGTTCCTGTGTGATCTCGAATAACATTACTGTTCATGGTAGCATTATTTAATGGTCTAATTATAGCCATCAGCTTGATAAATTATCCTGATCGAATGAAAACCACAATAGTCTAATCAAAGACTTTGTTTGCCATTTCGCTGAATGACGTTGGCGCGAAAATCTAATTGTGTTGCCCCGTTCCATTTTGTTGCGAATGCCGTTGCGAACTGCCTGAACTCTGACGCCAGCCAGCGCGGCGGGAGATTGACCGATTTCCCAGCCAATCATGGTGTGCGCTAAAAATACTCGTCGCGATGTCTTAAGTTTTCGCTATTGGATCCGGAGGAAATGGCCGTTAGAACACGTGGTCGCCTGGGAGGATATGAGCATATTGGAAACGAGCATCCGACCACATTTGGCTGCACGCAATGCTTACGTTAATACATTTTCATCTCCATTTGAAAATAAAACACACCATAAGCTAGCTTGCACGAGCTTACGTAAATCTTATTTATAAAATACAACGACGTGTTCTGATGGCCGTTTAAACGTAGGCATATTTTTGTGCCTTACGGAAAAAAACAATTGGTTTCAACAAAATAAATGGCTTTCATTATTGCGACTTAACAGAGGTCGGTATTTCAACACGTATCACTGTCATTTTGTTTTCGAATGGATATGTTTCAACATATGAAATTATTAATTGCCTGTTTGACAAAATAAAAAGGTATCTATTTGTGACATTCGTAATGAAGTGTGGCTAAATACAATTCTAGCAAAAAACTAGAAATTGACGAAATCTGCCATGAAATGTTTTGTGAAGTGAAGAATTGCACGAACATAATGTCACTCCTACTGCTCAAATTCTCTTTCTTATTAATTAAAATTAAAATTCACAGCGACGAAATTTGCTTTAGCTCAAGTACCTTTGATCTTCATTTACTCGTCACAATATCAGTCGTTAAGACTTGACAGGTAATGCCTGATTCGAGC
This sequence comes from Gryllus longicercus, assembly GCA_038098605.1. Classification (NCBI taxonomy): domain Eukaryota; kingdom Metazoa; phylum Arthropoda; class Insecta; order Orthoptera; family Gryllidae; genus Gryllus; species Gryllus longicercus. The sequence goes on along the minus strand of JAZDUA010000271.1, from coordinate 1,953,828 downwards.
AGCTCAGATTTATGATTTAATTTTAACGATAACTTAGGACTTATAGTTCAGTACTTTAATAAAACAACTTACTGTCTCTTTGAATTTGTTGCCCTGGTATAGCAAATTAAATATAATTAATTAAATCGAAAAATAAACAATTGTTAATAACCAAATAAGATTTTTTTCGACACGCAGCGGCACAAATTTCACTGATTTCCCAAAACTGCTAATAACACATTTCGTAGCCTATTATTTAGAGGTCCGAAAAATTACGAAATTGTTAAAAGCTGTGTACATGTCTTTTATAAAACACAACTTAACAACATAAATATAAAAGGAAATCAACATAATGTTATGTGAGAAGATATCTAAACAATATATTCTACAACATGTTCTGCAAGTTGAGCTAGATTGAATTGTTTTCATTAATGGTAGTAAGGATGAAAGCCTTGCAACTTAACAAGCTTTTGAGCGTTTCACAAGAATAAGACCAGGAAATGTTTCCGCATGCCGCGCATGCCTTCGTTTCGTATCTCATGGAAAAATAATAAGTCAGTTATCTCGCGGCCATTATTTCAATTTAGATGATTGCGGGAAAACGTGACAAAGAGATTCGTGTGGCAAGATACGAAATAACAAGGGTCATTTGCATACCAAATTAAATATTGTTAACAATACAATAGACATATTGCGAAAAGTAAGCATTGGAATTTGTTTTTGAATTAGTGGACAAATGAGAATACGCGGGTAATACAATAAGTATCTGCTTTCTCTTTCTAAACGTCTGTAGGTTGACTATACACTGCATTTCCTAGCCTTAATATGACATTGCTTTTTTTTTTATCTGGGTGTATTGCAAAAGTTGAAATACTTCGAAGACTCAGCACAATGTAAGAGCAATGATTTTCCTCGGCCAAGAGTTTACAGGTTGATTGAACCATTCAAAAGCGGTCACACACGTATGCAGGTTGCATCGTGACTTAAATGATAGGTTGTTTGCACAAAGCTGGGCAGTCATTTTTGAGAGTTTTAGGCAAATATTCGTTTGTCATCACAGGATTTAAATCTGAAATCAGTCATAACTCTAGCAACACATCCATTCATGCGTTCAGTCATCGCGATTTACGGCCACAAAATTCTACAAACTAAAGAAAACGTGAGAGAGACATGAGTCATTAAAGCTGTTGATCTCATATTGATAATACCTCAAGAGTATAGTATTCTATAATGTTTGCAAGAATTTGTACTGAAAAAAGTAGACAAGTACATCAATGTCTTTCGCATACTCATTTCCAGTGTCAGATTACCTAACAGGCTGCGTAGAATGCAGTCTGTGGATTTTAGCGTATGCAAAATTTCACAAGGCAAACTTTTGAATGATTTTTAAAGTAATATCTCTTTCCATGTATGAAAAAAAGTGTTAATTAATTAAATATATATCTTTTTTTAGATAAAATGGATACAAAAATAATCGAATTCGGAAGTGAATCATCAGAATGTACACTGGAAACGAATTGCAAGGAAAGAATCTGTGGCTAAAGGGTAACCAGATATCGGCTGGTTAAAAGAACTAGCAAAACAAAAGTCAAGATGATTTTGATGAACTGTAGAAACGTGCAAGGATGATGAAAACCTATAATACATGTTTAAAATATTTGTGTCGACAGCAGATTGTGAAATTTTAAAGAATTATTGCTTCTGTGATATCATTCCCACAAAATAAGGATCTGATTTACTCTCTGAATGACGCTTAGACTTTCTCCGGGGTTATTATTTTGGCATAAAAATTATTCTTAAAAAAGTAGAAACTTCAATGTAATCATTTCATCCGATAATGATGCATAATTTTAAAATTAACTTAAAAACATTCATTTGATTCGATTCCGAGCTTGTGGAATATCTGTGGAACGAATATCTATTCCGAAGGAATCGACAGAAAAGCTCGACTCAGGAATTGAATCGGTAGAATCAGAACGTCCCAACTCGCCGGTGTCCCTTCGAATATGCGAGACAGCGGTGGAGCAGAGAGGGACGGAGGCGATCACGCAGTGAACAAGTGCGGCGGACGTGGAGTGGGGGTACACGGATTATAATTGTTTCTGCTAGCGTAGGGCTTTTTCGAGCCGACAGCCGGTTGCCCTTTTCGTCTCGATGAGACGCAGATTCGACCGCACACTAGACACTAACTCACTTGCGGACTCTCTTGATCTAGGGTCAGCAGAACGCAAGGCCCTCCACGACAACACGTACATGTGAGACAAGGGGGGCACAACCATGCCCAAGGCGGGTCTCGAATCCGTGACCCTTCGCACCGAAGCGCTGAATCAATACACGCACTTAACCACCTCGGCCATCCAGGTGGCTGGAATACAATGACGCTGGAATAGCTGCCGCTCCTACAGTTACTTAAAGACCTGGAGTATGAGATCAACCGCTGCCTGATTCCCCGTGGGCTGCCAACGGCTCGGGTGCTTCGCCGTGGGCTGTGGGCACGGGGCGCCCACCTGCCGCCTCGGCTCGCTTCTTCTTATGGAGATGTTATGGTCCGAGCGCTCTTCGGAAGAGTTAATTAGAGGGTTTACGGCCTTCGTAATAAAAGTTTATTAAAATTCCGTGAATCGTGAAATCCGGTTACACGAGATGGCTACAATAAACACTCCAACGAGCCCTCTACGAATAAAACGGTAGAAATGTTTGCTTATGTAAAGTATTTGGAATGTACAAAAGAATCTGTGGTATTTTTTTATATAAAGAATTACAATTAAATATACAATACGAATGCAAATGTAACAGTAAAGTGAAATAGCGTATCTAAACTTAATGAAAAATTAATGGTGTGGAGAAATCAGCTCCAGAAGTTTTGTTGAAAGCGATCAAATTAACAATCGACATAATTTCACATCTCTTCACCCAAGGCAACACATTAGGCTTGATATGGTAAGGAAATAATCGTCCACAAAAGGTTTAACAATTTTTATTAATTGTTACCCAGAGTTAACTTTCGGGAAACACTTTTTCTCATCCTCAGTGAGTCTTGCCCAAGCAACGTGGATCACTCATAAATGTTCACCACAAGATATCTGCTACCACCACGGAACATTGGGCTTGCATGAAACGAAGCCCGTCATATGTGGCAGGTCAATAAATCCAGTTGACCCTCCTGATCCTTGGCGTTAGTGCGTGGAAGCAATATCATAATTCGCGAAAGCAGGAACGCGCGCACCCAGTAGCAATAATTCGCGAGAGAAGAAGCTTCGCTATGTAACTTGTCCGAGAGTACTTCAGAGGCTGATGTAGAGAGAACGTCGTCGGCGGTTCTCTGCCGGGAGATATTGCCGACGCGGCGCGGCGCGGCGTGCATGGCTGTTGCGATGGGGCAGACTCCCCGGCGCGCGGGTTCTAATGGCGGCTGTGGGAACACGCAGCACTCGGGCGGCGGGGGCGCAGGCGGCGGGTCGCGGTGGCGGGCGGATGGCGGAGGCGGACGGGGGGGGCGGCGGGCGGCGGGCGGTTAGGCGGCGGGCGGCGGGCGGCGGGCGGCGGGCGGCGGGCGGCGGGCGGCGGGCGGCGGGTGGCGGGTGGCGGCTGCGGAGGAGGAGAGATCCCGCGCCGCCGCCGAGTCTGCGACGACCGCTAGCAAAAACCTGCGGCCCAGTACTCCACCGGCTCGGCGGGCGGTGAAGGAGGCGGGGGCAGAGCAGAGGCGTAGGCGGCCGATACATGATGAAGTGGAGGAGGTGAAGGCAGAATGCGCAGCCGAGCTGACGCCGGAGATTGTGGGTGGGGTCTGGCAAGGAGCGGTGACGCAGAGACGGGCGGGTGTGTCGGAGGTCTGAGAAAGTGAGGGCGAAGAGACGGGCGGGTGAGAGGGCGGCGGGGCCGGGGTGTGTGAGGTGATGCGGAGACAAGGGCAGATATGAAAGTGGGGATGAAGGAGGAGTTCAAGGGCAGAGGCGGGAGTAGGCGCGGGGGCGTCGTTTGTGGGTGCAGGGAGGGAGACGCGGGGAGAGGCCAGGCGGAGTCAAGGGCGTGTGTGGAGGTGAGGAAGAAGGAGAGCAGAGACGGCAGAGGAGGCGTGGGCCGGAGCGGGGGCATTGATTGTGAGGGCGCGCAGGGAGTGGCGAGGTGGTGACGAGCGGATGTGGGGGTGGTGGAAGGAAGCGGAGGAGGAGGCGGAGCGCAGGGATGTTGATAGTGGAGGTAGGCAGGGAAGCGCAATTATAAGCGAGGCGGAGAGAACGGCGAGTGTGGAGGAGGGAAGGAGTCATAGGGAAGAAGCGGGAACCGGAGCGCAGAAGCGGTGATTCTGGGGGCGGCAGAGAGACGCAGGGAGCGGCATGACGGAGGCAGGGGCAGGTGAGAAGGAGGGGAAGAAGGAGATGGAGTGGAAGAACAGCAGTAGATGAGGAGGGCCAGAGCGCGGGGCATTGATTGTGATGGCGGGCAGAGAGACACGAGGAGAGGCATCACCGAGGCAGAACAGGCGAGGAGGAGAAGGAGAGTGGAGAGGCAGGGCAGAGGCAGGAGAGGAGGTCCAGAGCTCGGGGGCGTTAATTGTGAGAGCAGGCAGAGAGAACCAGGGTGAGGCGAGGCGTGTATGGAGGAGGGAAAGGAAGAGAACGGAGGTGGAGTCCAAGGGCAGTGGCGGGAGAGGCGGCGCGGGTCGGAGCACGGCGCGGGGGCGGGGGCGAGCGGGTGGGGCCAGAGGTCGCGTCTGCAAGCCGGGCCAAGCGGTCGGCTGGGGCGGGGGGAGAGGAACCGGGCGCGCAGAAGATGCGAACACGCTGCCCGATTGCGGGAGGGGGCGGGGCGGGGAGGGGGCGGGGCGCACACCTTATACGGCCGCCTGTTTATTTTCCGCGCGGGGCGAGCGGGGGGCCGGGCGGCCAGGTGCAGGAATCCTGCGCGGTGGGATTCCGCTCGGCGGCTGCGCTTTGTCTCTGGGCTGAGTCAGCGGCGCGACATCTCTCTCTCCGCTGCCCCGCGCCGAGGCTCAGGCAAATCAGAACCCGACTCCCCGAGAGATAAGGGACATTGCGACATCGATCGCTTTATCACTTCGCTCTGCGCTCTCGACCGAGCAACATCGCTCCGAACGTTCCGCAGAACAGTGGTGAAACATTTATTTCAGTGTTTGTACGAATCAGTATTAAGTTGACGGAAGTGCGTGTTTAGTGTTAGTGCACGATACTGATGTCAAAAAATGATCTTCTCAGCACAGGGCATTTAGTTTCTCAAGCCCTAGAATCAATTTACAACCCAGAATATTCAACCAACATGGCGGTCGCAGAAAGCAGCCTGAACTTTACGGGCAGCAGCATGGAGTACATCGAGGACAATACGTCCCAGCCTCAACAACATTCTCTCAACAGTTCTCATGTGACTGGATCATCGTCGGCTCCTGTCGAATCTCGGCAAGTAGCATCACAGCAACAAATAACCGGATCAACCCATTCAGTGACGCAACAAAACAAGGTAATGCAAGGCAAGCGAATCCGCGAGGACAGAGGCGACGCCAGTGACAGAGACGCCAAACGCATGACCTCGACAGAACTTTCCTCAGAACTGAACCCCGATAACAACTTGCAAAAACACTATAACGTAGATGTGTCAAATAGATTCAGTTTTTTAAACGAAGAGTTACCTGAAGTACCAGTAGAAGTTAAAAAAATCCCCCCTATCTATTTAACAGGAATTAACAATCATACTGAACTTATAAAGGAAATCAAATCTAAGTTAACCGAAAACTTTACCACCCAACTCAAGAACAATAAAATCAAAATACAATTCACGACTATATCCGACTTCAGAACTGCAGTTAAATACTTTATCAATTCTAATAAACAATTCCATACCTACTCAGACCCCAGTGTAAAGAAATATTCAATTGTGATAAAGAACATTCATCCCACAATTCCGGAAAACGAAATTTTTGAAGACATCGCATCTCAATTTCCATCAGTTACAAAGGTCACGAGACTAAACAAGAACAATATCCCGATCCCAGTAGTCGCTGTAGAATTCAACGGCACCGAAAAAATCGAAAGTGTTCTGGAATTAAAATACATTTGCAACTCCGTAGTCAAGCCGGAAAGAAGAAGGAAAACTGTAGGTCCAATTCAATGCTACCGTTGCCTAGACTATGGACACAGTAGAAATAATTGTAACTACGAAGTTTCGTGTGTGTTCTGTGCAAAAAACCACCTTTCAGCAAACTGTCCATCAAAAAAATCAACTCCTACTTGTAAGAATTGCATGGGGAAACACAGGGCTGACCTCAGGTCTAATGAATGTCCATATTATAAGAACATTGTGGAAACTAACAGCAAAAATGTAAATTCCAGTCCCAGATCTCGACAACCGCGCACGCCACCACCCACACAACGAACTTTCCATTCTTGCCTACAACTAACAATATTCCTAATTTCTCGCAAAGAATTAATAATCGCTATCAACCAATAAATGCAAATAATGTTCACCAACAATATCACAATCAACAAACAAACAATCAATTTAACCAACACGACAACAATAACTCCTTCATAACCAACATCACACAATTTATCACCAATCACATAGTTAACCTCATCAACTCGCTAATCCCAACAATAATACAAAGTATTCAGAACTCCATCACCTCCACATTTAGTAACAGCTATGGCAGATTCACATCATAAAGCATTAACCATTCTTAATTGGAATGCTAATGGCATAATAAGCAAAAAAACCGAACTAGAACATTTCCTACAGGCAAAAAAGATAGACATCGCATGTATCACAGAGACGCATTTAAACCCAAGCAAAGCATTCACCATACCAGGATTCAAAATTATTAGAGCCGACAGAAACGAAAACTATGGAGGTGGTGTCTTAATATTGATAAAGTTTAGTATTCAACACCACCAAATAACCTTGCCACGCACTCCAGGCATTGAAAAAATCGGGATAAATGTAACATATAACAACAATCAAATACTAACTGTAGTCACGACGTATAAACCACCTAACATAAATATAAAAACTACCTCTATCAATAAATTACTACAATTGCCCAACTCTTTCATCATAGTAGGAGATCTAAACTCAAAGCATTCTGCCTGGGGATGTCGGACCACAAACACTGCTGGTGAATATTTAAATAGAATACAAAACACAATGCAGCTTAAAATACTTACGCCCACAGAACCAACCCATTTCCCATATGATCCCAATAAAAACCCAGATATATTAGATATAGCAATAACAAATCTCAAAGACCCATTATATTCCACAGCTCATCATGAATTAGACTCAGACCACATCCCTGTTATTATAACAACTAAATTAATAAAATCTCCATCCCCCCCTCCACCCACACTGAATACTTACAATATAAATTGGAATTATTTCAAAAATTCTGTTGAAAAATTAATACCAAAATTTCAAATCCTCAACTGTCCAACTGAAATTAATCAAGCAATCACTAAATTAAATAACATAATAATCAAAACAATCGATGACTTTCATTATAAAACACTAGACACCAGAAGAAATCTTAAAAAACCATTGCCTCCCAGTATTACTGAACTAATAAAAATTAAAAACAAAACCAGAAGGCTATGGAACACCCTAAAAATCCCAGAACTGAAAAAAGAATTAAATCACCTAACAAAAATCTGCAAAAAGGCAATCAGTAAACACAACCAAGAAAAATATAATCAATTTATCGAGGGACTAAATACCAAAACTAATTCTCTTTGGCAACTCACAAAGAAAATTTTAAAGAAAAGGAACAGCATTCCCCCACTTTCAACTGAAAATGGGAAAAAATACTCGCCTATGGAGAAAGCAGAGATTTTAGCAGCCCATTTTGCTAACACATTCACTCCTAATGACTCCATAAAAAATTCCAAGCATGATGAAATATTAACATTTTCAAACGCTCCTCTATACAACGTTCCTCGCAAAATTAAATTCATCTCTCCCTATGAAGTTAAACAAATAATCAAAAAAATGCCTAATAAAAAATCCCCAGGTCACGACCGAATTAATACTATCATTCTCAAAAGATTACCAAACAATGCCATCGCATTTTTAAACAATATATACAACTCCATACTAAGAACAGGTTATTATCCTCAATCATGGAAACATTCAATAATACATCCAATAGCAAAACCAAATAAAAACCATTCACATGCAGAAAATTACAGACCAATCAGTCTTTTACCCACCATGTCAAAAATTTTAGAAAAATTAATTCTCACCAGACTAAACAAACATATAAATAAAACCAACTCAATTCCACCTCATCAATTCGGCTTCATCTCTCAACACTCAACGACGCACCAGCTATTGAGACTAACTGAACATATCCACTCTGCTTTCCAAAAGGGATTCCACACCACCACTGTATTTCTAGATGTGTCACAAGCATTCGACAGAATATGGCATCCAGCCCTATACTTCAAATTAGTCAAAATCGGTACGCCAAATTATTTAATTCAAATAATCAAAAATTTTTTATCTAACAGAACCTTCTCAGTAACAATAGATGGTCACTGTTCTAACCCCAAACCAATTACCGCAGGGGTCCCCCAAGGTTCGCCGCTATCCCCAACTCTCTTTAACCTATACACTGCAGACATCCCTACTTCTCATCAAATAAATACCGCCCAATTTGCCGACGACACTGCTTTATTTATCTCCGGCAACTCATTACAAACTCACCAATTCCAGCTCCAACAGCACCTAAATCTTATAACAAACTGGGCAAATAATTGGAAAATTAAATTAAATCCATCAAAATCAGCAGCTAAAATCTTCTCATTAAAACCATTTGCACATCCACCCCCGCTACTTATAAATAATAATCCTATAAACTGGACCCCAATTACTAAACCAATAAAATATCTCGGATTGAATTTAGATACCAAACTCAACTGGAAACAACACATTGAAATAAAAGTACAACAGGCAAAAATCAAACTCATCCAATTAAGACCATTACTAAACTCATACAACCACCTCTCACTCACAAATGCACTAACACTATACAAATCAATCATCCGCCCAATATTATTATATGCATGCCCGATCTGGACCAATGCCGCAAAAACCAACCTCAACAAATTCCAAGTGATTCAGAACAAATACCTAAGATCAATAACAAGAGCACCATGGTTCATTAGTAACAAACAACTTCACAACGACCTAAACATAAAAGAAATAAATCACCATATAGCATTCCTATCCAACAACTTCTACACAAACTTATCATTCATAAAGGCATCAACCCACTACAGACTCGGCAAAGATCCCAATCACAAAACCAGAATCAAGAACAGATTCCCGCTTCATTCTTTCCTACAGATATTTGCAAATCTTGAATAATTCTCCTGAGGTGCTTTTTGTTTCCTCTCCCTAGATTAAGATTAAGTACAATTTTAACCTAGATTAAGGAAATTAGATTAAGCCACCAAACAATTGAAAAAGTTTTTATCTGTTAACTGATCATTGTAATTCAACAAACGATAAAATAAATTAAAAAAAAAAAAATCGATCGCTTTAGCCAAACAGCACTCATTTACGAACAGAACGGCTCCAGAGTGGAATAAAATCATCTTCAATACTGACATTTCCTTTTAGTATCTACGTGTCTTGATTAACTTCCTGCCAATTGCCAAAAATTATGTATATTATTGTATATTACAGTTCTGATTTTAAGATGTATCTGGATAATGTTATTCAATTTCTTCGTGACAACCAGAGAAGAAAAATCCCACGTAAAAAATACGTTTCTAATGTTCATCAAATATTCTGTCATAACATGTACTTGTTGAGATGTAATTGTATTTTAAGTGGATGTGAAAGTAGGAAATTTGTTATTAATTATAACTATGTTTTCCTCAGCAATGTTTCTTCATTCTGTACTTCAGTACTCTTAGGACGGGGGGCTTTTGTTTCCTCGGGCAATACTGATACTGAACTGATAGTCGTAAAGAAATAAAAATAATTAATTATTCAATTTCTTTACAAAACAGCAATGTACCAGATTTACGAAATGCACAATCATTCGCAGAAAATATATTAATCTTTGATCGTGTTTGCCAATGGAACGTTCTTCAAAAACGACGCACAACTTGAATATATAACTACATGAATGAGATGATAGCGGTTCTATTAATGAATGGAATAAACGAAATCTAAATCTCTCATTTTGGTATCCAGAAACTAATATAGTTATTATTTATTATCAGAGCCGCGCTGTATCGTCGTATATTGGACGTTTCATATTGAATACGCGCTGGACAAAGAAGGGTCACGTCAGGTTTTCTCGGAATCTCGGGTTTTCTTTGCTTCCCATCCACCAATGAAATCCTATCATCCTTCCATCCATTAAAATTTTCGTGGAATGGCATAAAAGGCTATATGCTGAGTATGAATAAATATTATACTAATGATGACTAATTAGTATACACAATCTTGCAAATTGGAAAGTTAGAATGATTCTGAAAAGTAGCTATGAAATAAAATTCAGTATTTAAACAACGAATAGCCCTTTTTAATTTATATTTTTTTAAATGTCTTCTTAATCCTAATTCTTTCTTTTCTTTCAGATATAATCTACTTCTCGGTAGACCCATGAAAGAAATGAAAATATTTTAACGGTAGACAAATTACATAAAATGCAAATGTGTGTACGAATCACAAGAGATTCAGGACTTTTCTCTCTCTCGATGCCATTGAAACGTACACAATAATGTCTTAGTAAGAACTTTACTGAGGTTTCGGCTTCGGTGTTCAATTCATCAGCGACGGCAGCGGCGGCGGCGCGAAGTTTGATCGCCGCGGCGGCATCGAACGTTCCGTCGTAATCGGCGACCGATTCGCTCGGCGGATTCCTCCCGAAATGGCAGTGGCAGTGGCATGGGGAGGGGCAGGGGGAGGGGGAGGGGGAGAGCGCGCGAGTGCATGCGAGGCCGAGAGCGCACTCGGAGGAGCGCGAAAGCCCCAATCGTCCAATCGGCAGCGACCAATTGATCAGCGAGGGAGGCTGAGGAAGGGGACGCCGCTCGCTACGCATTTGTACACACACACACACACACAGAACCATCACGCGACCCCACGCCGCGGTATTAAGCGAGGCCCACCGCGTGCAGCTGCAAAGCCAGGAGCTCCGGTCTGGGGGATTGCGATGATTACAGAGTTAATACACAGCATCATGTTCCAGTCGGACGTAACACAAAAGTCTTAGATTTTGGGAAGAAGAAACCCTTTATGTGTGCAGTACGGCTGACATGGGCAACTTACGAAAGCATTTAGACGTCAATATCCCCCCACATGGGGGAATATCCGGTGGTGGCCGAAATATGCAAGAAGTTTTCAATAAATATATGAGGAATGTATGTGCATTGTATTCTAAATAAGTTCACACGAAAAAACATGAACTAGAAAATTATTTGCAACGAGATACGAAAGTTAATAAATATTAAATTAAGAAATGTAGAGTCAATTTCGATTCGGGAAAGGCAATTTTTTATATAGTCACTGCCGAACTGAAAATCTAAGTTTATTTTTAACTTTTCCGTGGCTTTCATGGGAAAATATTGTATATGTTAATTCCTTCTACAACCATTCTCTTTGCTTCGAGTCTCCCTTTGCTTCAAGGTGCAAGCAAATGGAATACTTGAAGGAAGAATATTTACGTGGAATTCCTGATTCAGGTAAAGATGCTTATGAGAGGCATTGGCGTTTTTCAAAAAGAATATTCAAGTGTGAACCAAGTAGACACTGTCGGCCAGGATATTCCTCGCTCTCTTGACGAATGGCCCGTAGTTCACAAAATAATTATAAATTTCACAAAGTATATAGATATTGTGATCGATTGCGTTACCCATGATAAATTAATCGAACAAATAAATAAGAATAACGTAGACAAAATAACATACAGCAACAGCCCATGACGGTACGAACTGGGTTATTTATCATGGAATGTCGACATACTGTTCGGATTGCAGCAGAGGAATGTAACATACTGCGGATTCTGTACGGTAAATATTTAGGTAGTATTACTCGATATCGTAGAATATTTAAGAACAGTTAAAAATCAGTTCTTAAATCCCCGCAAGCGAGGGAGGAACAGATCCACCTCAACTGTTGGAGTTAAGTGTCTTACGGCCAAATGGAGGCTCCATACCGTTAATCTCTTTTCAGGCGACTTTACCGCGATGCCCGCCCACCATTTCCTTCGTAAGAATAAAGGTCAGGAGGTAAGGTAGGAATCTCCCCAAACACACATTTGGGTTACTTCGTTCCATGCTGGCAAAGCAACTTCTGCCTTCCGCTGTGCAGAGTAAAGCAGAGTGGCGACTATAACCATTTTCCGTGCCCAACTACACTCAGTTTTGTTTATTTTTTTTCTTCCTGTTTGGCAGTTTTGCCTTTCAGGGGTTTGTACATTTTTATTTTTAATACATAGCATTTGGGCATACAACCTCTCACTTTTGTATCTTACTACTAGCAAATTTACAGGATTTCATACTTATTTTTTTAACATATCTCAACAATTTACACACAATACTCAAAAGTTTGCTTACAATATCAATTCTTAAATCTAGATACTCTCTAAACAAACACTCAGAAATTATCTTAATATTAAAGTGAAATTTTTTTACATTATTATTTTTTTAATTTATTTTTTTAAACATATATTCTTATAGCGGATTTAAAATATCTTACGGATATCGTGAACGTTTTCTCTTGGGACTGTTTAATGTTTTCCCTGTAGTGAATTTTATACTGCAAGGAGAAGATGGAAGAAGTGTTAAAGATTTGTCACAGTTATTTCTTATATACTCGTTTAAGAGCTCTATTTGAAATTCTCTTTGAATGTGTGTATTAGAAATGAATCACGTAGCCTCTGCACATTTTCTTAAATATTTGTTTTGTATTATCTGAAATTTTTCAATGTTGGTTTTGGCTGTCATTCCAGGCCGGACAAGCATAAGTGAGTGAAGGCCTAATAAGAGATTTAAATATTAAAATTGCGTATGCCAAGTTTAACTACTCTTGGAACGCTAAGAGGTGTGCCCGGAAGGCGAGAAGGTGACGGCAGCGGCTGTGCTAGCAAAGACGAAACATTGACAACAAAAAATTAAAATAGGTTTGTTAATAAAAAATCGATCTAAAACCATCAATGTTATTTAACATGTATGTTTTTAAACATAGATATTGAACACATACAAACATTGAAGATCAAATAGGGGACCTAATTTGAAAGTGGTCTCGTTTATTAGTTTAATTTGGATTTATCTGAGAAAACAAATTAAAAAAGGATCTGGATAATTAACAAAACCTTAGATTATCTTATTCGATAATTCTAAAATAATGTAGGTTTCTGCACTGACGAAAACTCGATTTTGTTTATTTTTCGCCCTTGTTCACTTAGGTAAGAGGCGATCTGAAAATTATGATAGACTTTTGTTACGATGATATTATTTCAAATTTAAAAAAATATTATATCACGTAAAAATTTCGAACAAACAAAATCGATGTTAAAAAGCATCGGCTTCAAAATATTGATGTTAAAAACATCTATGATTTTATATAAATATCGATGTTTTGAGTTCTACTAGTCATCAGCTCATTCATTATTGAAGGCAACAAGAAAAACCTCAATCCACAACAATAGAACAGATTGAAAACATTTCTCAGAATGGCTAATTAATAACAGCATTGCTAATGTGCCATTGGAAACTGCTTTCGACATAAATGAAGCTATAGAGTACGTAACCAGTCAACTTCAACAAGCTGCATGGCATTCTACATCAGAAATAAAGCATAACAAAAAACTAAGTATCCCACAAGTAATACGAGGAAGGTGATAGAGAAACTTAAATTAAAGAAAGAATGACAAGTCACTAAGGATCCAGCAGCTAAAAGAAGACTAAATTCTGCTTCACAAAACCTCAAAATATTACGTCAAGAACATCGCAACAACGCTCTACAAGATAAGCTTTTAAGATTGATTCCAAATTCAAATTCATAGTATTCTCTCTGTAAAACCACAAAATACGGAAAGAGACCGATGCATCCCATCACAAAAACTGACGATACATGGGCCAAAACCAACTTAGAGGAAACGGAATGATTCGCCTCCCATTTCTCAGTCTTTCAACCATTTCCTCCACAAATATCTGCAACAGAAGATGAAGAAATTTACTTCTTAGATTCACCATTGCAACTAGCTCCCCAAATCAAACCCCTAAGTTGAAACAGTAATCAAGATCGTGCCAACTAAAAAAGCTCCCGGATACGATATGATTTCAACAATTCCACGCCATCTATCAAGAAAATTGATCGCCTTAATTACTTCTATATTCAATGCCATCCTAAGACTAGGTCACTTCCCCGAACACTGGAAAATAGCTCAAATAATAGTCATCCCTGAACCCGGCAAGCCAATGCATGAAGTTGTATCATACAGACCTATTAGTCTAAACCAACATTATCAAAAGTTTTTGAAACATTACTTCTGTCACGTTTGAATCCACTTCTACAAGAAAAGAAAATAATACCCCATCATCAGTTGGGTTCAGACAAAGGCATTTGACTATAAAACAAATTCATCGAGTCGTAAAAGAAATTAATGAATCGCTAGGAAATAAAGAATATTGTTCTGTTGTATTTCTCGACATAAGCCAGGCTTTCAATAAGGTCTGGCACCCAGGTCTGTTGTATAAAGTGAAGAAAAATCTACCGTATCCTTACTATGACTTATTAAAATCGTACCTCACATATATTTTCAAATAAAATGTAATGGTGAAACTTCAGAACTTATCTCCAATAATTCAGGAGTGCCTCAAGGAAGTATGTCTCGCACCTTTCTCATTTACTAGGAAGCATTAATTTATGCAATTTTCCCAAATGTTGCAAAATTAAAAAAATAAAAAAATTGCATTGGTATTGTCGAAGTGTGCTGGTTTCAGTTACAAATGTTTCACATAATTGATCAGTTAAAGTACACAATATCATGCAACAATGGAAAAGTTCTGAGATCCCCAATTACGGACCATTGCTCTTAATGGAAATTAATAAATAAATTTAAAAAGGTAACTCTGTGGCGTTGAATAGGTATCTTATATTTTATTGTCTTCAGGAGTTTTGGATAGAATCCTTTAAAAAGTACCATTCTCTTCAGCAATGTCTTAATACAAAGGTTATTTTTAAAGAATTGACCTTCCACCTTTTTCGCTAATTTCCACGTTCGATCCACGCAAATCCCATCCATCTTCCAATCTCTACATTTGTCAAACAAGTTGAAAGGATAAAAATTAATGACTGAATCATTGTCTACAAAACTAAAAAAATTTCACGATCCTTGAACAAACCGTTATAATTTTATTGCAACAAACACTAGATCTTAAGTCAAAAAACATTTTTTAAATTCTTTTTTTTAATTTACGGCTGTAGAGTTTAGTCTTAACTTTATTCATTCGAGCTGAAACTTTGCGAATGTCATTTTTACACCCAGTGACAACTTTTGAGGGCTTTTCGTTGGAGAAACGTTGAAAGTAGATTTCTTGCAACTCCCTAATAATCAGTAAACAAAGTAGTGGTTTCTATCCATAGGTGCTGAATTATAGTTATTCATGACACGAGTGGTAAAAGTGGCTTCTCATTTTGAAGTAGGAAATGTAGTGACAGACAGAGTAATGCAATCCTACGACCAACATAAAATCTCTTTTACCACGTGTGTCGAACATTATTTTTAGTCAGTCTTACTGGCTCACAGTTCCGCCCTAACAGAGGTGGCGAGAGGTTGTGACCGCAGCGCTGCCTTGGTAGTTCAAGCGGCGTCTGTTGAGCACTCAGTGTGTTGCGAGTGCTTGTGAAGTGAGAAAGATAAGAGGGAACTTTATATAATATAAACAATAAACCATAAGATTAAGTAGTAGCTACTGAACTATTGTATATTGTACCAACTATATTTCCAGTTTTGTTGTCTAAGAAAGATTTGATATAAATTCCACCTAATATTAATGAAACTAAGCAATCTGATTCATGCATTGTATTGAATTTCTCCTTAACACACTTCAAACTATTCTTATCAGCTTACTCTTAGTGTTCGTGGTTGTGGAGAGACAACGTATCCCGATTTCCTCAAAAATTTGTATGCATGAGGGTTAACCGAAAACAAAATACCGTAGAAAGCAGACAAATCAGCACTCTATCTGTAACGCTGTTGTTCAATAATTAATAAATAGATCTGTTTAATAACAAATTTAATTTGATTAATCATATCAACGATCTTTCTCTGTAGTTTCAATTTATTTTCAAAAACAAATTATTAAAATAAACCAAAAACATTTAACGCACCGGCTCACCCACAGTTAGGAAATAAAACCATAAGTTATGTATTTTTCTATTTACAACCCTGAAAAACATGTATGTTGAACTGAAAGACAATAATTTTTTAAAATAACTTTACAGACATTCATTTTATTTTAATTCAAGCGTTCAAAATACTATGTTACAATAGCTGTAATAACTGATGCGATCAGACAGAAGTATTTAATTCTTTTTGCTGAATTCACAGTTTTATCTGAACATTTAATCGTCTCACTTTTAGCTCTATGCTAAAAATAAAACTTTCAGCGTGTTATGCATATCCTAAAAGTAACCACCTTTACTAGAGGATGTCTAAAAATGTGTTTCAGTACTCGTGCACGGAAAGTAGTACTTCACTTTGTATTGATTGGAAAGTGTTACTTTGCACTGCGCACACAGCAAAATGGATTGCTGTACGCTTACCGCAAAGAAGGCATGGGCTTGTGTTACAACTGGGTTGACGCAAAGAAAACAAAGCAGTGACGCGAGATAAAAGGTAATAATTTCAAAATGCTGGGCTCTCGCCAACTCGTCCGTCAATATTTCATTCGTAAGCCCTCAAATGACCTACCGTGCTAGTTGCGAAAATAATTGGATTGAATTTTCATTATAAAATATGTGTCAATTTACCACATGCATTTGTCAGTAACCAGGTATCTACGCCCCTGACTCTCATTACTCCACTAATTAAATAGTTTGAATACATTAATGAGTAAGTAACTGGTTGAACATACACGTAAAACTAAATGTTCTCATGTACATTTCTAATAATCTTCTCCCCCATTCGTCTCATAAAATCTTTACTGGTTTCTGACTAAATAAATCTATAAATCTAAATAAGTGACTAATATGTTCTTCAATTCTGATACTGAATTAAGTTGATTGTTGAAAGTTAATATTTCAATTCAACATACATATTTGCTGTCCTGGTAACTAGTTAAATTGAAGTTCCTCTCATAGAATATCTGCAGGGCGCCGTATTCCAACTGTGTTAGGAACAAAGGCACTTGGCATACAGGCTCCAGGATCCTTCTCGCTTACAATGTTGGATGCTAAGTGAGCCGAGATAGTTAAGATGGAAGGCCACACGCCGTAAATCATACAAGAGCCCACAAACAGGGAAGTTTATGATGCATAAATGTTAAACGGGCTCTGAATGAATGGGCTTCAAGCGGAGACGGGCGTTCGGTAATGAAGTCTTGAGCATAAAGATTACATCCGTCGAACTCTCTTTAAAAACTTCCATTTCCAAACAATCGCGAACAATGAAAGCGCATTTCAATCTCATATAGTCAAAACGACAAACGAAAGTGGACAAATCGTGTATTATGCCAAAGAATGTCTATTTATACGCGCGCGCCAAGTGAATAATGAATGTTCCCGTCCATGTAGTATGCAAATCGGCTTTAGCGCATACGTTTCGGAAGAGGACACACTCGCTTAACATTTTAGGTGACATGACGAGGGGAAAATGGCGTGTGGCCACACAAGTGCATTAAGTATGCCGGGGGGGAGGGGTGGGGAGGGGATGGGGTGGAGGGGATGGGGTGGAGGCGGGTGAGAAGGAGCTTAGGGCGAGCGCTGATCGGGGCGACTGGACGTATTCTCGTTTGCGGCTTCACCTGCTTCATTAACACTTTCGCCTAATAAATTATTCGCTGTCGCCGGGCGGGGGGTGAGGGCGGGGCGGGCAAGAGGGGGGCGAGGGCGGCAGGGGAGCGTGTGGTGGTCGTGGGTTTGGGTGTGGGCATGGTAGATTGGGGTACGGTGGGCGGATGAGGTGCGCCGGCGTGGGGACGGTGGTATGGCGAGAGGGTGGCAGCGGAGGGTGAGGGACCTGGGCCTGCGTGTGGGCGGGATGGGTTGGGCGGGGTGTGCGGGAGGGGAGCGGGTGAATTATGTGGGCCTGAGTGTGTGTGCGATGGGGGGGAGGGAATGGGCGGGGCGGCGGGTGAGGGACATGAGCCTGGGAGTGGGTAAGGGACATTGACCTGACTGTGGGCGGGGCGGGCGGGTGAGGTACGTGGTGTGAACAGGGTTGAATGGGGTGGGCGGAGAGGGCGCGAGGGTGGTAGGGGAGGTGTTAGGGACATGGACCTGGGTACGGGGGTGGGCGGGGTTGGGTGGGGAGGGCGGCAGCGGAGCGGGTGGGAGAGGTCGGCCTGGTTTGGGCGTGAGCAGGGGTGGGGCGAGCGGGCGCTGGCGCTGGCGTTGGGGGCGCGAGGCTCCGATGATTCATTAGCACCGAAGCCGCCGCCGCCGCCGCCGCCGCCGCCGCCGCTCGCGGGCCCAGCGGCGCTTCACAATGGCCGCCGCGAGGGTTAGCGGCGGATTTGGGGACATTTCCACCTAATTTACTCGCGCGGGATAAAGAGCGAAAATTTGCAACAATAATTAATTTTACAAACTTCCACATACACTCGGTTCCCATAGAGCGAGTACGCAACGCACAAATATCCAGAGAGGGATTAACCTTCTATTATACGTTAACAGTATGCCTACGAACATGCAACGCAGGACGTTCCAAGTTAATATTTCCATTCAACAGCCAACGCTTGGCACAGCAATGATTCCTTTTGGACAAAACCAGGAATGAGGATGTTTGCTCAGGAGTTCTCACTTTCTTGTGTTTGTACGCCAAGGAACACCGACAGCGGCGTTCTGTAAACATCCCTCCCAATGGCAAACACTAGCTTTTCCCGCGCATGATGGGTACTCAGAGTCACTCGTCCGACCCGCGAAAGACAGAGGAAGGGGCAGACGCGCGAGTCCACACTCGCAGCGCGTCGTCTAAGAGGCAAGTTTTGTTGGAAAGCATTGCGATGCTAGGCAATGAAAACCTCGAATCTCTATAGGGTACCCAATGGAGTTACGAACTTTTCATTTCCTAACGTAGATTCCTTTTTTAAATTTCTTCTTCTTCTTCGTCTTCTATCAGCTCTTCGATTTTTTGGTTTCTTTTAATATAACAGTTCAATTTCTTCATCTTCTGCTTTTAGTCGCCATCTTTTATCACCTATGTTTCTCAAATCTTCCACCACTTCATCATTTCATCTTAATCTAGACCTACCTCTTCTTCTCCTACCGCACATGCTTCCAACCTACCTTTCTGACGGCTGTCTCTTCATTTATTCGAATTAGGTGACACAACCATTCCAGTCTTTTCACCTTAGGATTAGAGAAGTTATCTTCGCTAGATTATAGCTGACTTAGGTAATTTAATTGCTCACAATTAATGTCTTCGAAATGTTAATAGTTTAGTCGCGTATTTCAACAAAATAATAATTTTTCATCTACACTGACATCTACACTACTTTTTCAGTGACTTTAAACTGAGCATTGAAATTGGGCGGACGTCAGGATATTGTTATTCTCGTCCATAACACAATATCAAGGTATATTTTTCACATGTAATGAAGAAAGAATTAGTGTAACACTATTTTAAAGAATCCCGTTTTTCATTCAAAAGTATTTAATATTTCATGAACTGTATGAATCAATGTAGTAATGTTATATTTTATATGCAATATATAGCCCTGATAAGACAAAAATAAGTTCAGAAACATTATAAATTGAAATAAAATACACATTTAATTAAGATAATTTCATTAGGTTGGGTGAATAGGGTTGAGTATGATTTTTTGTGTTTTAAATTTAAATACAATTTTATGTAATTTCTCAAGTGACATCTACGACGTTTCTTATCTGCTGATTTCTTGATTAGCAATTAATAGGATTATCATCCGGTTATGTGGCAATGGAGAGCCAACCACGACCTGACACGTCACGTAAAGCGTAACGTCAGCACTTTAATCATCTGAATGCATGCGGCATAATTTCCATAATCTCTCTTAGTGGCCACAAGGCATGACAAAGGGAATTCATTTCCAGTTTACCTTTCTGTTATCCATTGGCGGTTCGTGCTTACGTAGCACGCTTACACAACCCCAATAATAAAAAAACCATTAAACATGTTAGGAATATACATTTTCCATTTAATGTCATTGAACATTAATATTTTCCTTTCTTAGAAACAAACAGGACGTAATTCAGCTGTAGTTCACTCCTCTGTGATCGTAACTGTTATCTTATATTATTGCATTCCGCAAACTAACGTATCGGGCGCAGAGCAAGCTTTGTCTCGCGTAACACGACTCCTTAGTCTTTCGTAAATCATGAGGAAACATTGACATGAGAATGAAGCGGAATGAAGCGCATATGATGCGGAAAATGCCTGTCGAGTACCTCCCTGGTGACTCATTGCAAGTAAGGCAGTGCAGCTCTTTTGCTGTTATACTGTGTTTACTACTGGTCACTAGCCCATATGTGTCAACACTGCGGCCCCGTGCGTTTTCGAACCCCAACGATGCTCGTATTCTCCGATTTAATTGCAGTGACTTCTGACTTTCGATCTGCTGAAACGCAATTATCCAACCGAGAGCTTTAATACTAAACGTTAACACAGAACGAAGTTCCCGATTGGATAACCGCATCCAGCTAACCGTACATCAGAAGTCACTATAATTAAATCGGATTATAGAAAATCATCCGACTCACATCGCGCAGCAGAAGCCTCGTAGATCGGTGAAGGGGTGGGGTGGGGTGGGGGGCGCCACAGTGCGCAGTGGGGACCTTGCCGGCCTTGAAGAACTCCGAGGGGATTTCAAATTTCCTGTTTACGTTTGAAACTAGCTGCACATTAACTTTATGAATTTGCTTGTTACTGAAAAAGTACATATGTTCAGTCAATACTTGACGGCAGTGAATTCGTTATTTGCGATGTCTGGTGAATTTATTTTCGTTTGTTTCTTTTTATTAGCCTCAGAGCATGCAGCGTTTTTCCTGTAGTTATTTCACGTCTTTGTGCATACGAGATCTCGAACGTCAATTATTGCCTGTGCTAAGTTTTGTTGTTGTTGATTGTTAACACTCGTTGTAGTCGCTGTTTCCACATCCAGCTGCTGCTATTTGTGAACTAGACCAACAAATAATTTCATCTCATGAGAAAGTTCTTCAGTTTTTGAAAAAAATAATTTAAGAAGTAAAGTTATGAATATGCAAAACATGCTAATGTTGCATTCTTAAAACGATTCCCAGACTGACTCGCGTCATAAGAACGTTACCGCATCCCCGTACAGTAAGAAGCAAAATTTTCTCCATTAAGACTTCTTACGGTCGGAAGATACGATCGACACTACTTCAATATTGAACAACGTACTGAGGCTTTCATTAATTATGCAAATAATGTGCTGCTTTTCTCTTGGCCTGAAGATTTATGAACGTATCTGCAATTTCTCACCAAATTCAAACATGGAAAAGTAACGTAATCACATTTCACATTTAGGAACAGAAGCATTATAATATACAGACATATTTTCTTAGCAATTTTGTTACACAGTTGTGTAGTGTTTAAGTTTCAAATTAAAAAAAAATATTGCCTCTACAATAATGAATTGACTAATTCCTATTTAGTGGTTTATATTTTTCTTAACAAAATATTTTACTGGCTCGCACTATGGGATCCACTTCCATAACCTCTGTATGAACTAGGCGTTTTGGTGTTTATGTGCCCACGCTTGTTCGACGGTTGTCCAGAAGACTCATACGTCAAATACAGTTTTAATATTCTTTTGGCGTTAAGTACATAAAATTAGATGAGGTAATTGCTGTTCAAGATGTCGTAAATCTCCGGCTACCCGGAGCGGGGTCTCTGGTTCCGGGCCCGAGGCCTTGGCTCCGGGTGTCGAGTGGCAAAGGGGGGGGGGGGGCAGGGGGCGGGGGGCGGCCGCAGGCGCGCGGCCAACGCGTAACTCTTCCCCGGACGGAGATATTAAATATCGGAGACTCCTCCCCCCCTCGCCAGACTCCTACGTTTTACGAGCTCTTTACTGCGCATAATTGCAACAAGAGCGAAGGCGGCGCGGCCCTTGCGAGCACTCGCTGCACGGCCGCCGCGTCGCGCGGGCACGGAGCTGAGGAGCGTGTCTGTGGAAGGGGAGGGGGACGGGTGAGGAGGGATGGGGTGAGGACGGGTGGAGTGGAGCACGGGCGCCGAGAGGAGCGGGATGGGTGAGGGTGTGGAGTGAAGGTGCGAACGTGAGGAGGTACAGGAAGATAAGGGGTTGGGTTGGAGGAGGTGTTGGGTGGTGGTGGTGGTGCGTGAATGAGGAGAAGGGGGATGGTAAGGAGTGAAGTGGGGGTGGGGCGGATGACTGGTTGAAGTAGGATGGGATGATGGAGGAGCGGAGTGTTTTAGCGGGACGGTGGTGAAGGTGCGTGGATGGGGAGAGCCGGGGCAGGGTGGTGAATACGCGTGGATGAGAAGTGGCGGGGTGGAGTAGGGGCGAGGTGGTGGATGAGCAAGGTGGTGGAGAGGCGGAGAGATGGAAGGGCGGAAAAGATGGAGGGTGTGAGGTTAGTTCTGGGGGGGATGTGGCGTGGAGAGGGTGCACGAGGGCCATTCGGGTGGAATCGTGTGCATTTTAGCTGCTTTACAGCGCTTGTCGAGTGCGGCGGAAGTGTGGCTTGTGGCGCGCCTCCCCCCCCCTCGGGGGCCTTGCCAGCCGTCTGCTCCCATCCACCCGCAGCCAAGAGAGAGAATCCCTCCGGGACTCAAGACTCCATTCCACGCCAAATTCCATTACGTCTTTGTAATCATCTGCAAAGTTCTAAATA
This sequence comes from Gryllus longicercus, assembly GCA_038098605.1. Lineage (NCBI taxonomy): Eukaryota > Metazoa > Arthropoda > Insecta > Orthoptera > Gryllidae > Gryllus > Gryllus longicercus. The sequence goes on along the minus strand of JAZDUA010000271.1, from coordinate 1,930,800 downwards.
TGTTTTTGTTTGTTCACTGTTATAAATCATTCACACTATAATCCTGGTGATTAATTTCAAACCACTGAAGGTGATACAATATCACATACTTTCTCACATTATTGGGAACAATAATGTAATATTATAATATTGAAATATTGCAATATCTACTCTGACGCACGCCATCAATTGAAAAAGTCCCAACAAATTTAAAAAGCGTGTGCGATGCAAATCTGCAATGTCATCGAGAGTCAGAAACAGTAGACCTTTCTTACTTCTACAAAAGAATCAAACAATAAATCTCAACGGTTACAACATTTACAGCATATTATAGGACAAACAACGATGATATCAAATGAAAATTAATCATTCAGAACTGAAAGCCATCCAATATATCGCCTTATGAATGCTTATACAGTACGTTGTACAGTGTCATTACGTATTTTAAAATAGTTGAATATACATACATACATACATATATATATATATATATATTTGTGATGATAATGCTAATTTTATTTATTTATTTAATGACTACATTCAATGTCTGAACTTATATTTTTCATCTATCTTCGCGCATTTTAATAATTGAATGTTGTTTCGAACTTTCTCATAAAATTGTACGCAATGTCCTTTACAATTAACGCTTGCAAGCAATGCCGCTTTGATTAACTCCACTGAATACTTATTTCTTTCATCGATCCATTTTCTAATCGTTATAGAAAATACTCGCCCTATAAATGATGATGCAGGCATACTTAGAATGTTAGACAATTTTGAACACGCTGTCACTATTTTCTGAATTTATATTTTGGAAAATAAAAGTCCATTTTTCGTTCGTACTACAACGTAATACGAGTATTGTTGCGGTCCGAAAACGCACGGGGACGCCGTGTATTTTGTTTGCCAATCAGGTGAGTCAACAAGATGTTTTAAATGTTCGTTAATAAATACAATCATACAAAGTCAAGTCTTTCAGTTTTTGCATGACTTCATACCCGAAAAACTGTTTCTCTATCCTAGAGGAGAGTTGTTGCTTAAAGTCATTCAAAATCGCGTACAAGTCAATAATTGTGGTACTATCTTTTTGTAATAATTTAAAGGGCTTTTCAAAAACTGCAAGCAAGTGATTGGCAAACAATAGATTCATCTCAACTGTCGCAGGGATTTCTTCGTTGTTAAAATGCCAAGTGTTTTTGAAAGCTACAGACAAGTTCTTAACATTACTGTGAAAATATGAAACTAACGCCGGCCATTCTCGTAACAATCTTTCTACACAAGGTTGTAACGATAACCATCGAGTTACAACATGGCGTGAAAAATCAGTAAATGCAACATTTAAAACTTCACAAAAGCTTTGAAGTTCACTTCGACGTACTGATGACAAACTAAAATGTGCGTTGATTTTTAAAACAAGGTTCTCAATTTCTACAGACAAATCTTCCAAGGCATATCTCAACGCATTGTGCTAACGCATTGTGCAACGCGTGATTTATTAGTTTTTACAATATTCGGATTTACTTTTTGTAAATTGACGAAGAGCGAATGAATACGACCAAAATTGGCGTTTGTGTTGTCAGCGCTTAGAGCTCTAACTTTTGAAAAATGTAAATTTAAATCTATAAAACAATCATTGATGCAAGCAAACACGCCATCTGCAGATTCATTGCAATTTTCGTAAAAATCGATAATATTTTGCTGCAAACCATCGTTTCGTGAAAAATACTATACCACTAATGGGGGAAAATTCCTATTTTTCTTGTTAGATGCATCAGTCATCATAAAAAAATATACGAATCGTTCGTTTTTATTTCGGTAATCACGTCTTCTAATATTTTTGGTCCTAACACGTTTTCAACAATTGCCTGTGCTTTTGTCCTTCCACAATAAATTTTGCAATAGTTATTATCTTTTGGTAATACTTTAGGAACAAGTTTCATCAAACAATCTAACGAATTATAGGATTGGTTATGTTTTACTGCATGATATATGTGAGCTAGTTCAATAGCAATAACTTGCAATTCTTCAGGAGTATCATTTTTAATGACGAATTTTTCCATCAATTGAGAACTAGCAGATGCTTTCCTCTTCGAGCGATGACGTTCACTATTTTCATGCTGCTTGATGGAAAGAGACACCTTTCAATTCAATAGAAAATGTATTTAAACAGTATTTGCACATATCTTGAGAATCATTTACTTTTTTAAGCCATGTATATTCTTGTAACCAGTTGTCATTAAAATGACATTTCTTTTTCTCGTTTGAAGTGTCCATTTTTAGATCTTTAATATCTAAAATAAAATTGAATATATATCAAACTTTATACAGAAAATAATTATTTTTCTATATTAGATGGTGGCAAATGAAATTCCCGGATTATACCTGAATATAAATACCGATCATTTCATTTGCAACGACCTAATAATATATTTTAAAACATAATGGACTTACAACTCAAATCTGAAAAAAATAGTTTCAAATTCAATAAAAAAATAGTGCAAATAGAAGCTTTATCTACCTAAAAGTAAAATTATCTTGGATTGATATGTGTATTGTGATAATTTTAGGTTATTATTTGTACTAATTTTGTAAAATGTTTTATAGTAATTATGTAATACCTATTATTATTATAAAGGTAATGTGTATAATATACTACAATAATTTGTAACTTACCGATTGTCTGAATTAAAACTGCACATGTAGTGGTTTTGCAATTTTCAAAAAAATTTGTTAAAATACATTTTCCTGGAACCATACATCATTTGACCATCACAATTCAAATCCAAACGGAGCAATACTAGCGCTTACTTTAGTGGCAAAAAGTGGAAGTTTGTAGTAAAACGCTTATTTTATTTTCAAAGTTCGACACTTTAGGCTTCATTTTAGGACGTAGGACACTCAGTGTGATTGTAGGACTGTCCTACCGAAGGTAGGACGCGTGGCAACCCTATGAAAGTATATACATTGTAACGTTAACGTGAAGTAAATAAAGCTTCCTTATTCTGTCTCAATCGCATCCAACAATGAGAAGAATTTTCCGAGAAATTCAAACTGCCATGTCGCATCGTTTGCATTGTTGGACAAAGCTGCATGAAATATTAATTCATGATAAATAACTAACTCTATTACTAGTTAACTTATTAAATAACTCCTCCTCGATCACTCTTAACGATCAAATAACTCCAGAAAGATTCTAGAAAGAAGAGCAGGAAATTCGAGTTTAAAAATTGTTTATGTTTGATGCAAAAATACCCAAAAATACTCGTATTTTCGAAAAATTGTACATCCTTATTCGTGTATATGATTTTAATTTTCATATTTCATTAAGGGGGAAAAATCTTCATTATTTTAGTTCTAGGATGGCCCCAAAAAATGTGAATTTTGCAAATGTAGAGGCATCCTGTAAAGTACCCCCCAAAATCATAATATATATTCAAAATTCAAGAATCCGGTACATCAACAAGATCTATTGAGGAATACCAATTTTGGTGAAAATTCTGCTTATATTTTAGCTGCTAGCGTTGTCACACACGGACTGACGGAAGGACAGAGACATTTTGCCGTCAATTAATTTTTCGTAATAATTCGAACCCACCAAACGTTGATTCTGACTGCACAAACTGTTAGACGAAGTAATTTTCTTCATATAAGAACAAAATTTATGAATTTTTTAGTTTCCGGACCCGACAACAAGAGTGTTTGTGTCGACAATTTGCCCCTTTTCCCCCCGCGACATTTCAAAATTTTCTCTACGTAATGTAAGCAAGCACTAGGCGAGAAAGTGAAAATAAAAAAGGAATGATCACTCTCGAAAATGTGTCAATAATAGTGAGATATTGTTTAATATAACAAAATAATTTACATGGAATTTTAAAATTAATATAATAGGAGTTGAAGCGAATAATTCAAAATGAAAAGTGAAAATTTGATATAGTTGTTTCAAACATGTGTTATGGCTTCAAAATAGCCATCACATTTTGGGAGGGAAATAAAATTAATTTTGTACCACCGATAGTAAAATCCTACTGCGACAAACGGTCCTGGTTCCCAGAATATAACAATTATGTTGTCAGCACACGCAAGCATATGTTGTTTACAAACACTAAATATATCAAGAACTATGTGTCACCTGCTTGACATATTCACGTGTTTTTATTAAATCTTCGCGAAGCTCGCGTCAGCTGGTCTCGTCTACATGCGACTGTTCGGCGCGCGATGTCAGCTCCAAGGAATGTACTGCGTTGCAGTCTCGGATTTTAATAATCTGTCCGCGTGGATACGACGTCAGCTGATCACGTGCTCATACAAGTCCTGCTTTCCGCGTGCTGTTCCAGTATTCAAAGAGTATACATCGTGGCAGTCGCGGTTTTTTAGTATCGTAATGCACTGAATTGTGACGTGAATGCGACACAATTCAGTGCATTACTAAACTGCATTCCTAGCGAAATATTGCTAGGCTAAAAATATCCTGTTCATTGAACTTGCAGAGGATATGCATGAGCTTAGAGTAGATTTGTATCAAGGAGAGCTTATAATTGTTCATTAGATGTTAGGCCTTAAACTGTAAAACAATGCGAATGTAAATTTGGTAACATGTAGTAAAAAAGTGTAGAACGATGAGTGTTTTTTTTAACGGGAGAGACGGTTCATGGCATCAACTGATGTCACTGCAGTGACCAGGAGGTCCTAGATTCGAGTCCTGACGGTGGCAGGATTTTCGTCACTAGCTTGTTAGTTAGGTCAAATTAAGTCGCGGTCTGGAGGAGAATTCTAGCGGCCGGCTGCTCTGATTAGTTTTCCGTGATTTCTCCTATCAATACCAGGCGAATGCCGGAGTAGTACCCTAACAAACGGGCCGCGGGCCGCGCGCAATCTCACCTTCCTCTACCTTGTCCTATTTTCACCCGTTCCTCACACAATTACACTAAAATGCACTACACTACCGCACATGCCGGGACACCTGTCGGGAACTTAGAGCTTGTCCCGGCTGGGGCGGTGTCCCGCTGATGGGAGATACCTGGTTGAGGAAACCCCACTAGCCGACGGTATGTCGACGCCGATCTCGCCATTCAGCGGAGGAATAATCACTGCCCCCTCTTGAGCAAAAAAACATGCACTACACTTACGGGTCAAATTACCCTGAGTGTTGACGTGCCCGGAATCACTAAAACAATCAATTAATCAATCAATCAATGAGTGTTTATCCTTGTAAAGTAAACCAGTTATCGGTCTCCTGGTGGTAACCAAATTTTGTTGTTATTTAACGTCGCATCAATATTTAGGTCATTAGCCTCCACTATTGCATTTCACGGTATGGTAACTGTGAAGATGACCTGATGTGGTGATGATAGGGGGTGAAAGGACGAACACAAATACAACCATGCCCGAAGCGGGACTCGAAGCCGCGATCCTTCGGTCTGAAATCGCTACGGCACTACTGCCGAAGCGATCTCGGTCATCCGGACCGCAAACTGATATTTGTTTGTGGATTCATCGATAAATTCTAAGAACCTTTTCTAAAAAAAACAACATGTTTTTCTATCTACTAAAAAGCATTTTGGGTGACCTATGACACCTACAAAGGTGATCATTAGCTCATTTAATTCATCTCTATAAGACTTCAATTCTAGAAAATAGAAGTTTTTTATGGTTATACGGCACCTGCGAGTACATTGGAGAAACGCTGTTTATTACTATATTTTCTTTTCAGCATTTACGTGAATTGATATGTCTTGATTCATCAGATTGACTATCATTAATCCTGGTTTGTAATGAAACAAAAAAAAAAATCAAGTGTTTTAATCGACACATTTTAATGTAACATTCAATGGTCGAAAATGGACGAGTGGGACAACTGTAATATGTTTAAAATTTATTGTTATTATGAATCTGATAAGCACAAATTAAACCTTTTAACATGAAAATACCCACTGGAGGCGCCATGCTTAGCTAGTTATACGGATGATATTTCTGGTACAACCTGGCGTTGGCGAAGATGGATAAATTTTTTTGCTTACTTCAGGATTTTCAGGCGAATAGTAAGGTCAAATTCCTTCTTACATTCGTAAACCTCTGTTACAAATTGTCGAGGATCCTCTGCAAAGCTATGCACAGCAGTGCTATGTGATGTTTACAGGATCTAAGTACCAACAATTGACTTCTCTGTGCGAATTTTAGGAGTATGGGAACGAGGGACTTGGCAGCCCTCTTTTCTTCTACTGATGCTAGCCCCAAGGTGCAATATTCAGTCTGCTCTTCACCCCTCGCTCGCCCTCCAAGAAAAAGAATCTCACGCTTTAGGAGTTATTTAGCACAAGGCTACTGAGACTTTCATGTAGTGAACCTTGGAAAACTCTTCCATTTGCATTGCTGAAATCTGTTCCGTTGCGAGATATTTTCAAGAACGTTCTTTTACGACTAATCTTACGAGATTTCATTTAAACAGTTAGAAGCGATTGTTGACTTTAATATTGCTGTGTTGGATCTGGAAATGACATAGTAGAACATAAAACTGGTGGAGCATATAGAAATAAAAAAAGGGTGTAGTACTCAAGGCATTAAAACCGTTGAGGTATAAATAGAAGGGTCTAAAGTAAATTTAGTTTTATCGATCGTGAAACCAAGAAAACACGCACCTTATTTTTGGCGTCGCGTTCGTCTTTCCGTCCCTATATTTCGTTCCTTGCCGGCGGTCCAGTCCGCCCTTCCGGAACAAATGTATGCTATATTAAACCACAATTCGGACGAGAACTCTACATTACCTCAGAGTTACGTCTCGGAATCGCTTCTTAGACAGCCTGACAACACCATAAACCAGGGACATTCTCAGCGGCCATTAACGGGCCCATCGCCGTCTCGCGGGCGCGGTTGGGGTGGCGGTGGCAGGCGGGAGGGAGGTAGGGGGAGGGGGCAATGGACGGCGGGTGGGGGTGGGGGTGGGGCGCTGAGAACGCCCAATAAATCCGCGCCCGCGGCGGCGCCACCCGCTTTATTAAAAAACGGTTACGGGACGGAATTAACGGCACTTTAAATAACCCCGGGGCAGCCACGCGAGCTCGGCGGCGGCGGCGGCAGAGAGACAGTGGGAGAGCGGCGACGGTGACGACGGTGGCGACGGGGCGGCAGGAGGGGGAGGAAGTGAGTAGCGAACCGGGAGCAGTGAGTGGGTGCGTGGGGCGGAGGGATCGGGGGCGGGGAGGGGTGCGGGCATGGAGAGGTGTAGGCAGGGCGGCGGGCATGGCTCCAGCGGTCTCATCCTTTCTGAGGATAGCCATAGCAGAACCAATGTTGCGGCGGCACGCTACATGTAATATCGGCGTCTGCATATCTGGGCGCCAATTCCCTTTTTTCAGCCAAAAGATGGGTATCTGATTCAACAAACCGCACCAGTGTGAATAAAGAGCGATCTTTTAAATTTCTTTAATGAAACAGTAATATCCATTTAGTGTGGGGTCCGACTGCCAACTGCCCTGCTCCGCCGCGAGGTCATATGCAGAGGAGGAGGAGGCGGAGGAGGCAGGGGGCGGGGAAAAGATGAAAGGTGCTCCAAAGAGCCGGAGCCGGGGTTGGGCGCGGAATGCAGTGGACTATATAGCGTTTCCCCCCGTGCACTCTGACTGACCGCAGCGCGGCGCGGGGATGTCGCTTTCCGAGTGGAGATCGGGATTTCCTCTCCTGATGAATATGCAGGAAGGGAGCGCGAGGAGGGAGGAATGGGGGGAAGGGAGGGAGATGGGGTGGGGGAGTGACGTGGGCGATGACGTGGATGAGGAGAAGCGCGGATTTTTGGAACCTGCGACGGGGCCGTAAATTTCCTCCTCTGAGCTGCTGGAGGAAGAGGGACGGGAAAATTATCACTGCGGAGGACCTTTTTAATTGCGAGAGATGCATCACGAGGTTTCCTACAAAACTTGCTGTGATTCATGAGAAGCTTCTGCTATATTTCTCGATCAAGTGGAATGGTCATGAAACTTGTGTACAAGTTGACAGGACGTTATGAAGTATCAACGAAATGACTCTCCTAGCTCTGTCATATTTTCTTCCTGACGTGATTTGATTTATAATTGAGTGATCGTCATTAACGTATGGAATAAATCGTATGAAGAGCTCACGAGGTAATTGGTTTTACGAACATTTGAAATGTCAAGTCAAACAAGATATGTTCAAATACAGCTATGGTAATTTTATTGACTCGTAAATGTTTCCCATTTCTATTCCTACGTTATTCAACTTACAATATAACTATTAATGAAAGAACAAACAATAAATAAACAGATGAATAAATGATATGATGGGGAACCTTAATTAAATGAGCAGTAATGAAATGAGACTGGGTAATGGGAAATCCCATTGAAATCAATCTGCTTGTGACGTCAGAGGTTTAACCTGAAACGGCGGAGCTTTCAAAGGCGGAGAAAAGCAACAAAAACATCCCCCTATCTGGTAGAGCAAGTACAAAACATGGCATCTCATACACCAGTCTAGACATTTAATAGTAAATGAAACGTTATTTGTAATACGTGTTTTCTTTTCTTTTTTCCGCATTTATTTTACTTTAGTTACAAAATTAATGTGCGAAAAAATGACATAAAAGTTAAGACCTTACTTTACTTCGGTAGAAAACTACTTTCGATACTCAGTATTATTCTAGGAAACTAGGGGGGGGGGGGACTTCTGCGCGTCGTATGATGGTAAACTAGTTATGACCAAACAGAGTGGGAACGGAATGAAGTTATAGTGCGTGATCTGGGCTGTCCGGGTGACGCGGCGTCGAAGGCTGTGTTGCCGACGTTTCGACCATCTTGTCGTGGTCTTCCTTAGGGCTGGTATGCATTACGCATACCAGCCCTGTTACGCATACCATACCAGCGCTGTTACGCATACCAGACCTGAGGAAGACCACGACAAGATGGCCGAAACGTCGGCAACACAGCCTTTGACGCGGGGTCACCCGGACAGCCCAGTTCACGCACATGACTCTGGCCGCGGATGCGTACAACTTCACGGAATGAAGTAATAGTTTCGGCACGGAGCGCGACGAAATGGAACCCTCGCCAAATGATCCGAAGGGCTGGAGAGGAGAGGAGAGGAGGGCGCGCTTCGCTGGCGGTGGCAGTCTCGTAGCAATCTCTTGGACGAGCAAAAAGACGAGGCGCCCGCCATGGCGAAACGAATAGTATCCGGTGGCGAGCCCGGAGAGAAAAAAACGCCGACGATTACTATCAGCGAAACACTCGCTTCCGATTTTCCGCTCCATCAATTGCAGGAAGCGGCCGTTGGGCGACGCGCCCGCCGCGGCGCCACTGTCGCTCTCCACCATCCCTCTCCCCCTCCCCCTCGGGCAATGCCGTGCTGCTCGCTGAGTTGCGGCTGAGATTACCGGTCGGCCCAAGGTCCTACAATCAATCCTACGCCAATTGGCGAATCTCCCCATTGCAAATTGAAGCTTGCGCTGACAGCCATGTTATGGACAAATTTACGTGACTCATTCGAATACGTGAATATTTTACAGCGTTCTAAAGATTTAGATGGCTATGAATGCTGTTCAAATCGAAATCCAATTGTACATAAATATGGAAAACTAACATTCAAACGTCGGTGTTGTTACGTATACCGACATAATATCTCAGCACAACTTTATAAAGCACAAATATGGTAAAGGAAATAACCTCCACAAACCTTTTGTGAATATTATTTCCTTTACCATATTATGGATTACCACAAGATATCTGCTACCACCATGGAATTTAAAGCACAAATGTTCTGTTGTGTTTAAAGCGCCTCGCCCACGAATTTTTGGACACTTGTAACAACATTTTTGAAAGCAAATAAATGAATACAAGCTTCCGTTAACATCAGCTTACTCTAAAAATCGATGCGAATCTTATTGTAAAGGGGAAATATATCAGAAAGCCTGGAATACGTCGGCGCATTGATTTTTGGTGGTTTTGCGCAGCACCAGTTTACGTCACGAACCACGTGACCACAAATCGGATAGTTCATTTGAAAAACCCAACCAGACGCTGACCGCCATGTTGCATGAAGAGCGAGAAGGGCTGAGAAATATTTTGCAAGTGAAACAAAGTAACAATGATCAACTGCGTCAACCAAAAATAACACAAGGTATAATTGAAATAAAAGGTGCAGGTGCAATATTTAAAAAGTGCTTCAAATATATGTTTCAATGACTTGTAACAATATGATAATTTTGGTATCTGGCTGCAATTATAATTCCCGCTAGTATTGTGACGTAAACTGGTGCTTGAAGCTCATTGGCTCAAGTTGGATACGATGCGCAAGAGCTCATCCATATATGTTCATCATGGGTCTAGAATACTTTACAATGTCTTTGGGTCGGCCGCTGTCGCTCGTGTTAACTGACCGCTGCGCACGCTGATGCAGGAAGCCGGCGCACAAATTTTAGAGAAGCCGTTTTTGATACTACTTTGTTTTGAGATTATCACCACAGGCGGCAGTGTTCATTACTCTTAGCACTATCATTGCCTTTCCTACAAGTTCACTGCGAATGAATAGAACATTTTAAATGTCCAGGGACTGGATCGTTAATAGTTACAGTGTTTTCCTAATCAAACACAAGAACGAGTACAATCTTTTTTCAAATTTTAACAAAACTATATTTTAAATGCTAATAAAGATGAATTATATTTATCTGCCAATAACGTAAAATTATATTTTACATGCCTACAACGAACGGTCCATTTGCAGTGTCTTATATTCTGCAGGACTCCTTCAGCAAAACATTTCATTTCCTCGCGTAAATTCATAGGTTACATACCTAGGGCGAAAGTAAATGTCTTCTAATGTTGTGCATATATCAAATATACACTCCCTCCGTTACTATTTTTATAGAGGAATGAACATCTTTCCTGGGTGCTATTGGCTGCCGCCGAGCACCCAAGCCAGCATTACCGTCTCCTCTGTCGTTCAACGTTGTGTCGCCAGGCATTCGGTGTTTATGACAACCGATCCTTTTGGAGTGAGATTACGCCAACCGCGGGAGAAGAGAGCGAGGTGTGGGCAGGGGATGGGGGCGGAATCGGTGGGAATAAGAGTGGGCGGATAAAGGGAAGAAGAGCTGTTTGAAAGGAACGCCATGGGAGGGCAGCTATGTCCTTTTCACGAAGCAGTGCGCTTCATGCCTCATTGATACTTGTATCATGAGTTCATCCTCGGTTAATTCACTATATCATTTATCACTTTATATTGCTCCTATAATTTATCTAAGTAGATGAGTACTGAGATCAGTACATAATTTCGGGTGCCGTGTGACACGATATTAAACACACTTTCCTAGTGGAAAAGAAAATTCCTTGAAACATTATGAGGAACAAAGCGATCATGTTCAGAACCTACAATTTCCATACATCGATTGTTTCAATTGCTGAACTGCAGTTGAGGAAAGTAATCACAACAATTAAAAATGCAACAGGAAATATTTTGGAGTCGTCTGAGATAAATGTTTGAATGGCACACCTTTAGTACGTCACAATAAAAAACGCCACCTTTTCGAAATAAGTGTAATATTCAATACGAAACAGAGTATTCATGTCGTCGCTCACGGTTTACAAATATTTGCCCACACATATAAGAAAAAACACGCACGACATTGCCAAACTATAAATATATTTAAGAGATGAAGACACAACTTCTTCCAATAAACATATCCAAAACTAGGCAAAATCCGAGACACCTAGGAATGTTTTCTTGCCAGTAAATCACATTGTGATAAAAAAATAATAATCTATTTAAAATGTAGTTTATTTTGTTTAAAAAAGTAAAACCAGTACTGTGTCTTTCGGGGGAGAAATATAATCTTTTCACATTACCTCGTGATCGAAAATTCCCGATTCATTTAGAATACATAGTTGAATGATGAATAAAAGTACCAACAAATCGTAGTTCGAAACAATTGCAAACTAAAACTACAATACTTTTTCGCATCGGTAATCGAACAACAGATTTTATTTTATTTTGAATTTCGAACAAAATAGCTCTCCACAGCCCTAACTCTACTCGTAGCAAGAGGAGAGATCCTCAAAACATGCGCATAGTGAATCTACATTTATGATCAGAAGCAAAACAAGGAGCCTTGCTGCATTTAGTAAACGTATCACGGAAACGAAGGAAAAAACAGACCGAAATGCTGAGTCATTGAAAAACATTACTTGTTACATGCAAGTTTAACCTTTTAGAAGTACACAGTCGAAATGGTAACTTATTGTCTAAATATCAGAGTTGAAATCAAATCAAAGTTTCATAAGTGATAATGCAATTAAATTACAAACAGCAAATAGTAAAGCATTCTGAAGAGAAAAAAATCGAAGTTGTCGAATGGGACGAGAACCACATTGCAGCATAGCATATGTAGATATATATGATACGTAAACTGATATTTCATCTGGGAGAGTATGCGCATATGAAAGCGTTATTGTCACAGGAATATTGCGATAGTTCACGTTTCAATAAGTTAAAAATATTAGTGTTCTAATGTGATTCCGAAGGATACATACTTGTACGACTTTTGTGGTAATGTGTGCCTCCTTGTTTCGCGATTTTAAAGTTAAATGAAGGAAGGCTGCTTGTAAAATGTTATAAATATATTTCTTGCACATTTACGGTCAGAAAAATTATATAATTGAAAGACATTCCGCCACACGAGGCGTAGAGTGGCGTGCCAGAGGGGGGTGGGGTGGTTTGAGCTGACATCTGAGGGGGGAAGGGGGAGGGAGCAGGGTGAGGGGGAGGGGACATGGGTGGGCGCCGGGCTGTCGGCGGTCGCCCGCGCCGCCGACGGCTTAATGCTTCCGGCGCAGCGCGGCAGACAGCGCCACACGCGGAAAAAAGGCGCAGTCGCGCAGCGTCCTCGACTCCTTCGCCTCCGCCCCCGCTCCGCTGCCTCCGATTCAGCATCAACCCCCCATTTCTACCGCCTCTGCCCCAGCTCTTGGGCCCTCTCCGCTCCCCGCACCACCGCTTCTGATTCAGCCCCGACGCTTCTCCGCCTCTGCACAGGCCAACTCCCCGCCACACAGCTCCTGCACCACCGCCTGCACCTCATCTGCGACTCAGAACCGACTCCGCCCCTCCTTCGCTGCCGCAAAGGCCTTCTCCCTGCAACACAGTCCCTCCGCCTCCGCACAGGCCATCTCTCCATACCACAGCTCTTCCTGCGCCTTCGCACAGCCCTTCTCTCTGCATCACAGCCCCTCCGTCTTCGCACAGGCTTTATCCCCACATCACAGCCCCTCCTCCGCCTTCGCACAGGCCTTCTCCCCGCATCACAGCACCTCCACCTTCGCACAGGCTTTCTCCCCACATCACAGCGCCTTCTTTGCCTTCGCACAGGCCTTCTCCCCGCATCACAGCCCCTCCTTCGCCATCGCAGACGTCATCTCATCCTCTCCTCCGTCTTCGCGTCTCCAGTACTCCGTCCTTTCCCGCCCTCACCCGGCCCCTCCTTTGCCTCCGCACGGGCCTTCTCCCCTCGGCCGCCCCCGCACAGGCCGTCTCCCCGCATCACAGGCGCCTCGTCCACCGGCCGTGCGTGGAGGCAGCGAGGAGGCAGCGAGGGCCCTCGAGCGAGCAGAAAGCGAGCACGACGACGCCACGCGCCCCTCGGCCGCCGCGACTTTCCGTTCGGAGCTTTTAACATACCACTCCGTCCTGCGCCGCAATAAATATACGCCCCTCGCCGCGCCGCGCCGCGCCGCCCGCGCTTTTGTTTTTTGTCGGCGCTCCACCTCCTCCTCTCCCCGGCCCGCGCGCCTTCTTTTGTCCCGCGCTTTATTTCTGTTTTCTCGAGGCGCGGCTCGGCGGGTGGGCGGGGCGGGGCGGGGTGGCGCGGGGCGGGGCAGGACGGCGCGGGGCGGGACGGCGCGGGGCGGGGCGGAGCGGGACGGGACGGGGCTTGGCGGGGCGTGGCGTGGCGGGGCGGGGCAGGGCGGAGCGGGGCAGGGCGGAGCGGGGCGGGGCGGAGCGGGGCAGAGGCGGGGCGGGGAGGGGCGGAGCGGGGAGGTGCGGGGCTGGATGGCCGGCCGGGCGGGGCGCGGCGGGGCGGGGCGGGGCGGGGCGGGGCTGACGGCCTCCGCGTCTCCGCCTCCTCCGCCGGCCGGCCGGCGATATGTCGCGCGGATGCGCCGGCGATGCCTCTTCTTCGGCCGCTGCGCGCAGTGTGTGTCCGGCGCAAAAGGAAGCCGCCGACGCGCCGCCGGCGAGTGCTACTGGCGGATTGCGGCTCCTAAGGAAGGAGCGGACCGCTTGCCGTCTAAGCCCAAGTTCAGATTGCGGTCATTTTCATAAATTTGACCGCCGTAGGTGGCTCAGGGCGTCAACTCATGTCACTGCAGTGCCTCTGACTGGGAGGTCTTAAGGTTCCAGTCCTGACGATGGTAGGATTTTCGACACGAGCGAGGTCGAATTCAGTGGCTGTCCCGAGGAGAATTCTAGCGGCTTTGATCCCTCGTTTTCCGTGGTTTCTTCCATCAACACCTGACGAATGCCAGAGCAGTATCTCAACAAACGAGCCATACATCGCGCGATTATTCTTTCCTATTCTTTATCCTAACCACACCCTTTACACTGACTTACACTTATATTAACTACACTACCACACATGTCGGGAGACCAGTCGAACTTTGAGCTTGTCTCCGCTCTGGCGGTATCCTGATGCTGGAAGGTATCGGGTTGGGGAAAAGCAACAAAACCGACGTGTACTTCGGCGCCGGATGTCACAACCGACCGCGGGAAGATCACATTCACCTTTCGCGATACAAACATGCACTACACTTTCGGGACCTATGACCTTAGGTGACCTGTCGTGCCCACGAACACTAAGCAATCAATCCATAAATTTGTAGAGTTGACGTTGATTTTTACGAAGCAATCATGTTTATTACATTTCCATTTCATATCTACTCATAATGACACACCTTGCAAAGAACATAATGAAATTATTTGTGAATCACATAGAAAGACACCTTCCATTGCGAATGCGGTAAAAGTTTGATTGCCTGCAGCGACTCGGGTCTAACCAACAGCTTCCACTCCGGCGTTTGACATGCGTTCTATATCGGTGACAGTTGATTATTTCATCACGATTTTATAACATGCTCGATTTTGTCATATGCGGAGAGCACTAATACAGTTCCATGAGTTGAACATTGCATAGCCTTAAAAAATCACATTCCGGGAGTCACCTACACTTACTAGAGCCTGGAGTCACATATGCTGGAAGAGAAGATCTCAAGTTTGATTTCTAACTAAAGATCACCGCGAGAATCTATTAAAAATCGCAAAACACAAACAAAAAATAAACGATATAATCACCATATCAAAATAAAAAAAGAAAGTTTTGTATGCATCGGCACACTTTTAATCGGCCAACAGAGTATCATTCTACGGCCCCCACAATTCATTCTGACGGTTCACCTGGATGATCTGACCGCCTCGCGTCCCATCCATCCGCACGGGGGGTGACGGGGGGGGGGGTCTGCGAGTGTCCGCTGTTTTCGGCGCTCGCGAGCGGAAGCGCACCCACGCACCTGCGCCCGCAGCCACTTCCGGCGCCGCCCGCACCGCGCGCTTGCGCTGGCGCCTAATGGCGGAACGCTGTCCGATTTGTCCGCGCGACTAAAGGCGCTAAAAGGTTATTCCGACGCCGCGCGTTGCAGAGGCGGGGGGGGGGGGATGGCCGGAGGGAGGGAGGGAGGGGGAAGGCAGCTCCTCCGCAACAGGAACCGCGCGACGCGACGGCTCGGCGGCGGCCGGAGGCAGGGTCGGCCAGGCGCTGCCGGCCGGGCTTCATTACCCAGGCGCAGCTGCTAATTTGAAAGTCAATGGCGGGTGAATTAGGAGCGCGCTCGCCGCTCGCCCGTGTCCCCGCCGCGGCGCGCCGGTCCCGTCCCCGGCCCTGTCGCCGGATCTGCGCCTCGGCCCCGGAACCACAGCGCCCGCGCGCGCCCACAATGCACCCGTCGGAAGCACCCACCCACCTCCGCTCGTGCCTCTGCCCCTGTCACGGCCACTGCCATCGGCTTGTCTCCGGCGTGTATCCCTGCCAATGTTCCTGCCCCTGCCTCCTCTTCTGACTTCTCCGAGCCCATCGGAAGACTCCCATCCCGCCTCGTCCCCTCTCCACCGCTCCTGGCTGTGCCCATGACTACGGCCCTGTCATCGGCTCGTCTCCGGCCCTTCCAATGTCCCTGCCCCTGCCTCCTCTTCTGTCTCCTCCGCTCCTGCCTCTGCCCATGTCCCTGCCAGCGGCTACTCTCCTGACTGACCCCCGTCCTTTCCCTCCCGTGTTCCTGCCCCTGCTACCTCTTCTTACGCCTCCGTCCCCGTCAAAAGACTCCCATCCCGCCTCCTCCCTCTCCACCGCTCCTGCCTCTGCCCATATCCCTGCCATCAGCTCCTCTCCGGCCTGCAGCCCCTCCAATGCCCATGCCTCCTCTTCTGACTCCACCCCCGTCAGAAGCCACACCCCATCTCCTCACGGTGCCCCGCTCTTGGTGCTGCCCATGTTCCTAACCTCCCATCAACTCCTTTCGGGTCTGATGCTCCTCTCATATCCCTCCCCCGGCTTCTCTCCAGCCTGCTTGCTTCCTCTCCTCCGCTCCTGTCTCTGCCTATGTCCCTGCCCCTGCAGTCGGTTCTTCTCCGATGGGCTCCCCCTCCAATATTCCTACCCCTACCACCTCTTCTGCCCCCTCTGCTTCTGCCTCTGCCCATGTTCCTGCCCCTGCCGTAGACTCCTCTTGGGTCCGATCTCCCTCCTGCCCCCAATGCCCCTGCCGCCCGACTCTTCTGCCCGTCGCACGACTGCCCGGCCTCTGCCGGTCCCCTCACGACAAGAAGCTCCTGCCCTCCACGCTTCCCCTCCGCAAGAGAAAAATAGTTCCTGGAAGAGAGATGACCAGTTGGAGAAATGTATAGCCACGGGCCCATTCACGGCGATGCTCGATTCCTACCATTCTGAGCAAAAACGCTCCCGCGCAAATAATGTCAAAGGGAATACAGAAAAACCTGGGCTACATCTTTTCTTCACGTAGCGTCCAATGGAGTCGGTTAGTGATTAATACAAATGCATATGACATGAACATGATAAGACATAATATGGGTGATAAAAAGGTGTAGCATTGTACTTTTTGCTAGCAAGTATCTTACACTGTGCAAGATATAATATATCCAGTGATTATTATTATTATTATTATTATTATTATTATTATTATTATTATAGTGCAGAAATCTTGTGGAAATCCATATGAATTTGTAAAAAATAGTAATCTTCCACAATGAAAGTGTATTTACACGAAATACTGATCCCTCATACATGTTTCGAGGAATTTTTACCTCATCATCAGTGCTCCATATCATATATATATATATATATATATATATATATATATATATATATATGTATAATATCATATATATCAATGCGTGTGCGTGTGTGTGTGCGCGCGTGCGTGCGTGTGTGTGCGCGTGCGTGCGTGCGTGAGTGCGTGCGTGCGTGTGCGCGTGTGTGGTGCGCGCGCGCGCGTGTGTGCGTGCATGCATGCGCGCGCGCGCGCGTGCCCGCGCGTGTGCGTGCGCGCGCGCGCGTGTGTGTGCGTGCGCGCGTGTGCGCGTGCGTGCGTGTGCGTGTGCGTGCGCGTGTGCGTGCGCGTGTGTGTGTGAGATTGATTAGCGAGCCCGCGCGCGTCCACGGTTTGGAGTTTGAATTTCTCATAAAGACATTGAAAAGACGATGGATCCATGAGTGGAAGTCTGCTAATTTTTTATGGTAAATGTGATTTGATTTATTAGGCATTATCAAATCAGTTTGAATGGGTTTTCTAAAAAATAAAATTGTGTTTACGTATTACTTCAAGTAATGGGTAAATCTAAGAATTTCAGTAATGGTTTTCTTCCACATGGGAAGAAATGAGACCAGCGCCCATTTTTTACCATCCTTTAATACACACAGGGAGAAAATTTAAGGAAAAATTTGGAGTCGTTTTTCAGAACATTATTGCTTAAAAAATTCAAAATTGCCTATATTTCTCACAAAATTTGGCAAAAACTAGTAATTTCGAAAAATTGTCCGACCCTCGACCTTATTTTAAGATCTGTATTTAAAGAACAGATTTCATTCTGGGAAATCCCTATCTTCAATATCATAGTTGTAGAAAGACGCTAAAAAATTAAACCTTTGCAATTTTCGAAAAATCAGGGTTTTAATGAAAATGAGACATGAGTCATTCTCTTAAACGTCATTTACGCTATTGGTGGACAAAGTTTAATTAAAAAATTGGCGCCAATTTTGAGAAAATTTTGACTAGATTGAAGCTTCATGTAAAGTCTTCTCAAAAATCAAAATATCCATTTGAAACTCGTAAATATAGAGTTTCTTCAAATCAATCAGGGAATATCGGTTTTGGAGAAAATCGGTTAAGCGGTGCTATCCGTGAATCGGCACTATCGTTGACCACAGACGGACAGACTGACTTTAGTTGTCAATCGATGTTTCAGAATCAAAGGAAAGTAAAAATAAAAATTTTAAAAAAGGAGCCGTTTGGGAGAAAAACGTTTAAAATTGCTTATGTTTCACAACGCAAAAAGTCTCACGTTTTTGAAATATTGTTCTTGAACTTCTTTATAGACCTATCCTTGCAGAACACTTTTTAATCAGGAAGAATATTTTTACTTTCAATATTGTAGTTGTGATGTCAAAAATTGTTGTTGATTAATTATAATCGAAATAAGAACCAATTACAATTAATTGATTAATTATTTAACAAGTAAAAATTGATCGATTAATTGGAATGGATAATGTGAGAATGAGGTAGCATAATATGAAATACAATGAATTACGAGGAGGAAAGTGATTTTAGATTGCTACGAATAGATACTGCCAGTTCATTTACTGTTTCAGACAAATTTTTGATAAATGCAAAAGCAGGAATGTAGATCTTTGTCTGACAATTATAGTCCTTGAAAAAGCTTATGAAATTATTCTGCGAAGTAAACTATGGGATGCAATGAGAAGAGTAAATATAAAAGAAAAGTGAATCAATATTGCTAAGAAAGTAGATAAAAACACGGATGCAAAAATTAAAATTGGAGAAGAAAAATAACTAAAAAAAAAATGTAAACAAAGGTCTTAGGCAGGGATGTGGCCGACCGCCAGAGTTTTTCAATATTTACCTTGTCTGATGTGAGTTACAAAACGTGTTCGGGCATAGGAATTGAAATTGGAGGCAACCTCCGCTCTCTGCTAAATGCGCATGAGCGAATCTTCATAGCATAAAATGAAGACGACAATGAATTTAGTTATGGAAATTTAAAGAAGAATACAAGAGATGGGGTTTGGATATAAATTTTCTTTGAAACATTTGGAGCCGTTTTTAAGAACATGGCGTTTAAGCGCTCGCTATTGATATGTTCTTTTTCACCGAAAGTTTTAGAGTTTTCGAAAACCTTCATGTAAAGGCATCGCTCCAGAGGATGCCTGAAGGAAGATGGCCAAAGAAAATGTTGAAATGGAAGAGAGGAAGTCCAACTCTGGAGATCAAGAAGAAGGAAGAGAGGAAGTCCAACTCTGGAGTGGAAAAAAATCAAAAAAGCCTTGAAGGACAAAAATTTAAGACCTGCAGATTGATAAAACCCAGTTCTGTGGAGGTCAAAAACGGCGAACTCCCGAAGCGCGCAGGACGATGAAGGTAATTACATATTTAAAAGAATAAATTAATGGATTGTTTATCGCTTCAATACAACAATAATATATTAATTGGGATAAAAATATCATTTAATTAATCGATTTAGTTATTCCAATTAATCGAATAAAACAGTTTTCAAATAATAGTTGCCATCACTATATAATAATTGTAACTTATTTTTATATCATTATTATATTTATCATGTATTTTATTTAAATATCGCATTCGTTTTTGATGGTCGTTATCATAGATTAGAATTGTGAGGAACCAATTTTGGCAGTAAAGACAGGATATTTTTAAAAAAGAATGCGCACTTCTATAGAAGCATTTATACCTTCTTTTTTAACAGTGAGAAGATATAACCTCTCGATATATGTAAAGGGCAAACGAAGATTACAGTTTTTTATATAATTACAGTTACAGTAAAATTACTATTAGCAAGAACAAAAAACAAACATAATTGTATAATTATTGACAGACGGAAAAGATATAATTATTGTACATGTAAATTAAAGAAAATTAAATAAACATTTTCGAAAGTAAATAAGAATAATTCGAAAGTATTCAAGGGTAAAGTAATGACGTCTTCGTCACTACGGATATTTATGGGTTGATATTCTGAATTATTTTTAAATCCAATAATTTAATAAAAATATGCAAATGCATCAAAGCTGAAAATGGGATGAAAGAGAACAGTAGCCTGTCATTTGGGGGCACTACAGGCCGAGCGCACATTGCAGCGGGGTTGTACGCGTCAGGCGTCACTTTGACTTGGGAGCTTCAGGATTCAAATTGTGGTCTGAGTGGAGAGTGCAATTTGTGGGAATCCAAATTGCACGAGACAGGTACACTCGTGGATCTTTCATCTCGGTGCATTCCGCTGCATCATCCATCATCATTCATCACCGCCCCCCCCTCCCTTCCGCTCGCCGCCCCTTTCGCTGCCGCTCGCATTGAAAGCGGCGCCGAGGGCGAGAGCGAGGGAGAGGGCGAAGGCGGGGCCGGGGATGGGGCGTAGAGGAGGGACGGGAGAGGGTGGGGCGATTCCGGGGACGGCTAGAAGGGGGACGCGACCGGGGTGGGGGAAAGCGTGGGCGGGGCGGGGCGGGGCGGGGCGGGGCGAGGGGGATCGAGGTCCAGGAGAGCCTCGCTAGGGATGGAGGGCCGCTGCACTTGATGTTAACAGACATTGCATTGAAGAGCAAACATTATCGAAATGGGGATAGTGCCGATTCACACGCTAATGGTTCTGATCATCAGATTTAGGTCATACGCAAGTGTTAACCTGCGGAATACCAAAAAAGTTGTCTCTAATTGAAGGGTTTCTCACAAGAACCAAATTAATCTAAATCAAGATTTTTCAAGAGGCACCAAAAATTCATAGCGTAGATGTTCATAGTTGTGAATTTATGACTTTTCCTCGCCTTCTATCTTTTCAATGTGTGTGGCACATGCCGAAAGGAAATATCTCAGCAGAGCGTCAGTAATAAAGTGAAATGTCTCAAAATAAGGAATTTTGGACCTGATTGTTAAAAAACCCTCAATTTAATCTTTAAGTTGTCTGTATGTAAATAGCACCAAAACTATACAGAATGCTGCATAACAAGAAAATTTCAGATGATTCGATGATTGATCACGAAACAGAATCAATGCGATAATTCGAGAAACACGATGCATATTTGACGTAGAAATTATATTTAAAAAATTATTGTCCCTCTGTTGGACCATCCATTCATCTGCTAGATTGTCCATCCATTTGTTCATGGTCCCTTCACCGGCTAATGCCGGCTGGCATGAAGGGACATTCGGATGACGTTAGTAAGGGTTAGTAAGTACATACCGAAAATGTGCCTGTGGGCCACTTGAACGTCCGAGTGGAAGACCTGTGGCAAACGTCATGGTGGCCGCGCCTGGAGGTTGGCCAGTTTCTGCCAACAAGAAGAAAAATAGTAAGAATTCCAAATTGATGAGAAGACTGGGGCACAACCACCTAAGCAGTGGTTCTTTGAAATTCCAGAAGAGATAAAAATCTAAAAAGTTCAGCGTGCCAGAAAAGTTTTCCGCACTGAGACGAATCAAGATTTCCTATTAAAATTGTATTTAAGTTGGTAGCAACTAGATCATTGGGTAACAAGCGAAAGGGCCAACACCTATAGCATCTATTATAATTGTGGTGAGTGCATAATTTGTTTTCAAGACGCAGCTCCTGCTATCAACATAATTTCAGTTGCAAGCTCTCTCATCAGAAAGGTGCCATTGCGGAGAGAATTTCCTGGCGCGCTATACTAATTTTAAAATTAAATTATTAATATTATTTATTAACAATTAATATTATTTATTAACAATTAATATTATTCATTAACAATTAATATTATTTATTAATATTGTTTATTAATTCTTAATATTATTTATTAATAATTAAACGAATATTATAATTAAAATTCAAATATTCGTTTGACACTAGAAGGTCTGAGACTTCAGCCATCGATCGATCGGGGAATGTCAATTTCATTGAAAATACTCTGTATAGTATGGTAAAGGAAATAATCTCCACAAAAGTTTTAATAATTTTTATTAATAATATTCCAGAATTTGCTTTCGGGAAAACACTTTTCCCATCCTCAGTGGATATTGCGTAAGCAACGTGGATCTCCCATGAATGTTCACAACATGGTCAAAAAATGTGAAAACAGCAAAACATGCTGGTTACAGCTAGGTGGCAGCCATCTTTTTGAATGCTATTGGATAGATCCACTGAGGATGGGAAAAGTGTTTTCCCGAAAGTTAACTGTGGAAAATTATTAATAAAAATTATTATAACTTTTGTGAAGATTATTTCCTTTATCATATTGTGGATTACCACAAGATATCTGCTACCACCACGGAATTTACTCAGTATAGTTTTGGTGCTATTTACATATAGACGAACGGACAGAGATACAGGATGCCGAAAACAAATTTTCGGGGCAAACGACCTTCAAAATGTGAATGACAACATTACGTATACGAGAAAAGTAATTTACTACACATAGGAGCAAGAAAAATGCACTTTTTTGGTAACAATGATCTATCAAGAGAGTTTTTCTATATAAAAATTGTCACTTTTTTCTGCAGCATTACGATTCTTTCTCTCTGTTATGTATGAGAACGGAATAACGCACCTCTGCAAATTGGCTGTAGAGTAGTATTTAGACCCGATGATAAAGTGTTGTTACAATTTAAACAACAATTCATTGTTCTTGAAAATATATTCCCAATTACGAGTAATTTTGTTTCTTAAAATCTACATTTTATCAAGCAATATCTAATTAATTATTGCTCAGAATTTCTGTGTTCTCATTTTTTAAGTTAATATGAACAGTTACGTTATCCTTCCCATTTTTTTTATTAAGAATTTTAACGCAGTAAATTACTTTATGACCATTGATATAATACCCAGGTCCACAGGAATCTTTCATTTGTGCAATACTTAATAATGTGTTTTTAATTACCTTGCACAATATAGCAATAGCTGTGAATCCTCCTCATTACTTAATATAAGTTCAATCATTCTGAAGTGGTATTAGAAAGGGAATGACTAAAGCTATAAATTCCTATCGTATAGCAAGCGCCTATAGTTCTTTGTTTAATTTTTGTTTTTTCGAAGCAAGGATTTCGGTCTGGAGTGTGTGGGACTGTTCTGCTCAAGTTAGAAGCTGGATTTTCGAGGCCCTGGACTGCATCGCATCGGGCGAGGCGGGCGCTGTGGCGACGAACATTTCAAGTTCATTCGTGTGTTTGTTCCCTCGATAAGCTCCTTTTGTACTCCGTGGCATGTACGTCTCGCCACCCAATGGCTTCCAGTTCACTTCGTGGCGAGCACAGCCACTCTTAAGTAGTCGCATGAGGACTATAAACGCCCCCAGGCAATTTGTGAAAACTGCCGAATAAAATAGTATTGTCCTACTCTTCTGGAATTTACAGTACCTTACAAAAGCGTGTTTACCTTCTCCCCAAGAAAACAAAACTGTTATATGCGTCATTGTGCTTAACGCAGAATGCATTCTTTGTGAAATCAGGAAAACTCCTGCAATCCACATGCGCGTCCAGATTCGTCCGTTATTAAATAAAATTGTGACGCTTATAAATCATAAGCGGTTAGTAACAACAATACTTAATCAAGTTAGTATTGCTGTTTAGGTTTTTCATAACTACAAAAAGACTTATATTGCAGTAGTTACCGTAAACAAGGCACTATATGATCGCCACAAAGATTCAGTGCATTTGAAACTATTAAAATTCATTTATAAATTTTAGATTTTAAAAACTAAAAATATTTATTCAAGGAAATTGAATACCAGGAAGAATAAATTGCAAAACGACAGTAATTACAAGTAATATTAGAACGAAAGGAGTGGGAATGCTAGGCATCCCCGAGCGATTACCAATGGCACGAAACGACACGCGACATCAGAAGGGTAAAGAGGTTCTTGACGCAGCGCCGTCGCGTCGCGTCGCGTCGCATCGTGTCGTGTCGCAAAGCGTCGCATCGTGTCGTGTCGCATCGCGTCGCATCGCGTCGCATCGCGTCGCATCGCGTCGCATCGCGTCGCATCGCGTCGCGTCGCATCGCGTCGCATCGCGTCGCATCGCGTTGCATCGCGTCGCATCGCGTTGCATCGCGTCGCATCGCGTCGCATCGCGTCGCATCGCCTCGCATCGCCTCGCATCGCCTCGCAACGCATTGTGTCGCCTCGCCTCGCCTCGCATCACGTCACGTCACGTCACGTCACGTCACGTCACGTCACGTCACGTCACGTCACGTCACGTCACGTCGCGTCGTGTCGTGTCGCGTCGCGTCGCGTCGCGTCGCGTCGCAACGCATCGCGTCGCAACGCATCGTGTCGCAACGCATCGTGTCGCAACGCATCGCGTCGCAACGCATCGCGTCGCAACGCATCGCCTCGCATCGCGTCGCATCGCATCGCATCGCATCACATCGGATCGCGCCGCTTGCGGTGTGATTTCGCGTGGCGAAGCGCCTTCATGTGCTCGGCGGTCGCGCAGCGCGGAATCCGAGCTTTTATAGTTGCCTGCGCTTTATGCATGCGCCCACGCCCCGCGCCAGCGCTTTCTGTTCTTCTGTACTTCCGGCGAATCGCTCGTCCTTTCTTTTGCTTTTGTAATTTTCTACATGAGTCCTCGGGCGAATTGCCTCTGCGGCTTCATGTTTAATGCATGACTAGGCTAGCAAATCATTTTATAATGCTGGCCGGGTGGTTCTAGGCTGCACTGCAGAAGTATTTCCGAGGACAGCCAGCGAGGCGAGTGGGCGGCGCAGGGCGGGGCGTTGGGGAGGGGGGAATGGATGTGGAATCTGTTGGAGAGAGTCGGAACATTATAAAACATTTTCAATACAGAAAGTACCCAGGGTGTATGTACATGAAGCTTTTATCTCTATTATTGCATTTGAACTTTCTATTAATACACCGAAAGTCAAGTAAATAATAAATTCAAACAATTTTGACATTGTTTTCAACTGTAACTATGTATGTGTAACAAATGTGACGGTTAAGGAACTTTCCAGTGTAGAAAGTGGTAAGAATTTTTCCATATAATGAGAAATATTGTTATTTCGCCACCAGGTATTCGTTGCTTTGGGAATCAATTATCCAGTAATTGTTGTAAACCTCGGGACACTATTCCATAGGCGCAAAGTGAAAAGGTCAACATGCAGCTAATTAACAAAAATGCACCGAGAATTTAGCAGAAAAATGCTAAATCAAAAAGAAACATTTCAGTACGCTCACCAAACGAGTTCAAAATTGATAATGAACTGTTCACACCAGCAACCTTACCAATTTCTCACTTGGACATCTGACTTTTCTCAATATATAAATAGGGAATGGAATCTAATCTGTCCTAACCAATCTTTTTCAATCAGATTTACTTACACTTTTTATGGTACGAACATATCAAGAGCTTTCTTTAAAAATTATCGGAAACATCGATAGTTTATAGACAAAGGGATGAGTTAAGCGATTTTATAAATGCTCATGTGCACATTGGTATTGCCACCTATTCTCTTGTGAGAAATTGCATATTTTAAAATATAAATATTATGGTAATGATCGTTCAAGGTCCACTGGTGCAGGCAATTAGAGTAGACAAATCTACACCTGGATTTTCTCCTCCTCCTTGTAATCATTTTGAAAGAGTTGTCATTCAATGTATTATTCTTAATATTGTGCTCCTAATAATTTGTTATCATAGTATCCAGGATAATTTTTTTCATCCACTTTTTGTTCACTTACTTTCATAACATGAGACTTAAATGCTAAAGCTGTAGGGAAGCGTTAACTCTGTGACGGGTATGACATCCCTTCATGCGTCCTGATACTCTAATCTCTACGCTCCCTCCACTTCAATATTCTATCTGAAGCGGAATAATATCCTAACCAATATTCTGGACCTTGCCATTCATACTCACCTCTTCGGCGTCTTCAGTACCGTTTCAGTCAGGAGCTTCCCCTACATTTCTCTCCGGCTAGGATAAGCACAGACCCACTCCCTTGGTCATTCAATCCGACAAAATGAAATTTACGTGTTGTACACTGGAATTTATTGCAATCGTTTATATCCACCAGTATTCCAAAATCGATTCATCAATATTATCCTAAGGTTGTATATCAATGTATGGTCACTGAGTATTTAATTCTTTTACTGCTCTTATGTTTCACGCAGTAGATTTCGCAGCAAGCGACGGCGGCGCTCCACCGTCCTCTCTTCTCCAAAGAAATACGCATAAACCTCATATTTCCCTCAGGCATCCCCTTCATTCGTTTCGAGCAAAATCATTTTTGATTTAAGTACCGCTAGATTCTGGAAATCAACCACTGTGCGCTGTACTCTCTTCTCCAAAGAAATACGCATAAACCTCAGGTTTCCCTCACGCAATATTTCACAAACCACTAGGGAAAAATTGTCTAAGTTGGAAGTCTTTCCGAAACATTCAAGAAAAAGGTTTAAACGTTAGTGTTGAAAAACACTTCATATCTCCGCTGTCTGGCTATCTCAGATTGTTCAGTATGGTACGCGACAACGTCTTCGTGTTTCCTACCCTACTTCACTACCACAAGTTAAAGTTACTTTACCAATCTAACAACCTCAATGCAAGTGGTTGATTTTACATCTCACTTTTTTTAGATCATTATAACAGAGAGCACATCCTGTATCAGAATACCATAAAAGCATTTACGATTTTTCTCTATTATTTAAGTTTTACCCCAAATACAATTTATTTCGCCAACAGAGATAATCCAATTAAAAAGGATATTTGGTTACAATAAATCTTGTAAAATGTATGTAATTCCATCTTGGGCGACAAAACCACTTGCCTCGCTGAATGATTGTATTTTGTTTTCTTCAATCTGCTTCTCTGCAGTGCTTGTACGAGTATTCCCCCCTCAGTCTCGAAAATAACGATAGAACTATTCAAACCACCATGCAGATACACAACTCTACCGTTCTATTGGCATTTACCAATTTACAGAAATATTTGAAACATTAATAGATATTTGGGGTAGAAAATTTGCAATATCCGCTCAATGCAGCAATTCTTCACGGTTTGTTTTTAAATCACATCATGGTACTATGCATCAACTTATTTATCATGCTTCTATTCTCCGTCAATATAGCACAGGACGCCTTTTAAGTTTCTACGATTTTCTACGAGGCGTTCAATTCCGAATGGTATTCTCGGTTAATATATAAACTAAAGCAATTCGAATAAGCATCCTATCGTATAACACTGATTTTCTAGGTAACAGCAAATTTGTTTTCAAAGTAGACAAATACCTATCTTCTCTTTATTAAATTTCAATTCTTGCTGGAACACCTCAGGGACGATATTTCTATTCTATTTCCTTTTCTCTATTTATCCCACTGATTTTCCTACTTTTCTACCGCCGCCCGCCATCACCGCCATCACCACTACATTGTCACTAATACTACTGTGGGATTACCTAAAAGATGTCGTTTATAAAGAAACACCTACTACTCGTGAAAACATGATGCAACGAATAAGAGACGCTTGTGCCGCGATTACACCAGATATGCTTATGCGATGTGTTCGTTCATTTGTAGGACGAATCAATAAATGAATTGAGGTTCAGAGCAATCATTTTGAGCACTTACTTTAAATAACTGCTGACGTATTTGTAGAGGCATCTAAACCCAGCACTCCGATAGTGAGATGCAAGAGGACTCATTGAAAACAAGCACCCCGAAGGGAACAGAAAACTACTACGTCCACGTCATTGTTCCTGGGTTACGCTAAAAGTAGTTTATTGACTTCCGTAGGAAATACTGATTTTTATTAACCACTCAGAAATAATCGACCACGCTGAAAACCACTCTATTTACAGTCAGAAATCTTCGAAAATAAAATTTTTGCTATTATATTGCTGATTTGAGCATAGAATGATCCCCCCTTCAAAACTGTTAAGATTTGGTATCGGCTCAATTTTTCGTACATCGTGTATTTTGTGAGTTATTCCAAGTTTTCAAGTTAAATGGGAGATCCTATATATATATATATATATATATATATATATATATATATATATATATATATATATATATATATATATATTCTTCCCCTTGAACCGCCATTTTAAACATAGGTAGAGACAGAAAAGTTCTTCTCCGGTCGCCCTTTACATGCCAGCTTTCAATAATCTCTGACTCTCAACAAAAATATATAATTCTAAATAAATACATGAAACTGATCACCATAAACACAAGCACTCATAAGTTCAGCGTAAAATCTTGTCGAGGGATACTTCCAGTCAATTTGTAAACAAAAGTCGAACGGCCAAAAGGGATTCCCAGTCTAATAAACTTTAATAACAAATAAATTTAATACAACCATTAATGGTTGAGCGCACGGGAAACTTTAACTGGTGTGAAAGAGCTCGCAGTGTCGAAGTAGCCTCATCCTCATTCCCCTTGAATGAGGCGTCTCAAAGTCCCTCATCGGGCAGCTCCTTCGTCGCAGACCCACGCTCCCCCTCCTCCGCGGCTGTGCGACCGCAAGTGATAAATAAAGATTCCCGGGAAATAGTCCGGAAACTCTGCGGCGGGGCGGGAAATTCGTTATTAACGTGTAAACTTGCCGCCGAGTTCCGCGGGCCGGGGGCAGGGCCGGGGGTGGGGCATCGATGCGGCCGCCTCATTACAATTGGATAGATGCGCAGAGGGGAAGCGCAGACCCCGATGAAAAAGGATTGGGGGGGGCGGGGGGGGGCGGCGCTGCGGGCGGCCGCCGTCGCCGCAGCTACATTCTTAATCTCTTTGTTTGTGGCTGCGGGCCGGCCATTGTTCTAAGCTGGCGCTTTTTGTCGCTCGCTTGTTTATTACTTTTTGTGACGTAATCAAGGCGTGGTGGGGGAGAGGGGGGGCCCTTCGACTGGGCGCGTTTTAATCAGCCGATGGCGGAGGAGACTTGGACGGGATTGCTTTTGTAAATCTTCCGCCGCGACGGCGAGAGGTCGAGAGGTGGGCGCAGGGCGGTGGCGCTGGGCGAGGTGCGGGGGCGGAGGGAGGGTGGAAGGCGGGCGGCAGATGGGGGATGGGTAGAGGAGCTCTGTGAGCACGGGAGCAGGGCGGGGGCGGAGTTGAAGGTGGAGAGTAGTCCTTGAGTTAGGAGGGGTGTAGGGCGATGGTGAGGGGGAGGGGCACGAGGGCAGAGAGAGGGTGGAAAGCAGGCAGCAGAGCGCTGTGAGCACGGGACCATGTGTGCGGGCGCATATCAAGGTAGAGGGTGGGCGGGGAGGGCGGTGGTGCTGAGTGAGGTGCGGGGGCGGAGGGAGTGTGGAGGACGGGTGGCAGATTGGGAGTGGGCAGAGCAGGGCTGTAGTACGCGAACCGAGGCCCGGGGGGACGTCAAGTTGAAGGGTGGACCACCGGCCTGCGCCACCCCCACCCACCAACCCTGCGCCACCGCGCTACATCCCTTGAGCGAGAAGGGATGTAAGGAAGTTATGCAGGATGCGACGCGGGAGCGGAGGGTGGGTGGAAGGCAGACGTCTGATGGGGAATGGGCACAGGAGGGCTGTGAGCAAGGAAACAGCGACGCGGGCCGAAATGAAGGTGAAGGGTGGGGCGTGGGCGAGAAGGGGTGCAGGGGGGTGGCGGAGACGGGGTGGATGGGCAGAGGAGGGCTGTGAGCACGGGACCAAGGGAGCAGGCGGAAGTCATAGGGGACCGTGGGGCGCGGGCTGCGAGGGGTGTTGGGAGAGCGGAGGGAGGGGGCGTGGTGCCAGCCGAGACTCTCAACCTGCCACCTCCCTAGGGAGGAGCCACTGTCCCTCGCACATTCACCACGCAATCACCGGCACTGAACGCGGAAGGCAATTAGCAGCGACACAACTACTTTCCGCCAATACATTTTTAATTACTTCTAATCCAGTAGACGTTGATTAAAAAGGATTGTTTCGATATTTATGGGTATCTAGCGGTTTGATTTGTTAGGGATAGAGAATCGCTACTTGCCCAAATGCGGAGATCGTAAATATTTGCCACTTCAGCCTCGAATAATATTAATAGCTTACATTGTAAAATGTTGCTGCTGAAGTTATTTATTTTAATTTTATGGACGGTAAAAAATTGATTCCAAACGTCTCTCACTGTGCTGCTTTGCAAAAAATCCATACAACCCAAGAAATATTAAAATAATTATAAAAAAGTTGTGTCTATCAGGATCAATGGTGAATATTTGTATTGAATTGTACTCAATCCAGTACCGTACGTTTTCTTTCGCTCATATACGTTGTTTATTTGTAAATTGTACTTTATCGAAAACTGAGATTATTGATGTTTAATAAAAGAACGCTATAGGTGTTCTGCAACTTTTCTGAGAATCCTAGTTGCAGTAATTTGTACTCATACTACTTCAGTTACATCTCTTATGAAACAAAGATTAGCAGAATGCTATTACGACGTATCTTTAATTCTTGAAGAAAAAATGAACTTCTCTTTGAAAACCAATTTAGATGACACAACTAATGGCACGTGACTATAACTAATTCGTATTTAGATATCAGAAATAGTGGAATAGTAACACAGTTTATAAAAATTGAAGAGAAATGAACCAGAAAATGATCTAATTATCTCATTTATTAGAATAGTAAGAAAGATAAATGGGAACAAAAAAGAAGCAACAACAGCAGCGAACAACAAAAGCGACAAGCATATTAAGCTCCCTCTGGGATGAATGACTAAAAATGGCTCTTCAAAACAAATAAAAATATTTATTCTAGTAATCCGTTGTATCTTGGTGACCGTTTCCCCTTTCTAGTCACAAAATGCTCTTTGGTAAGAGTCAGACTTTTTGAGAAAGTTCCATGCCTCTAAGTTGTTCAGTTACCTTTTCTGCTTCGTAAAGAAGATTCCTATTCATATTGTCATTCATAAATTCCTCTAATTCCATTTCAAACATTACGAGTATATCCACCATACGTAGTCCCCAAGACAATCTGTTTATTTAGCATTATATATATCATAAATTCCTCTAATTCCATTTCTAACATTACGAGTATATCCACCATACGTAGTCCCCAAGACGATCTGTTTATTTAGCATGTGTTAGTAATAACGCAATATTTTAACGGCCGACTGAATATAATCTTGTGTAAGAGTGCGCATAATGTGCGAATGGAGCACAAGAGATGATCCACAGAGTAGTGGGAGGTTTGGATCACAGGTTCTAATCAAAAGCCTCCAGCTGTTGCTCACCTGCGCCGCATTGAGCCTAGTTGACCGCGCCTTTGATTGAGAACGCACTTCGGATTCGATCTTGTCGAGGTGCTCGAAGAGTACTCGATGACAGCTCATTGACTGCTCTGAACAGGATTTTCCTGATGGCTTGCAGGCGAATGGCAGCGCAGCGCCTTGTACAATGCTCCACGGAACGCGCGCTATACGGCCTTCCAATTCGTTTCCTCTTCCATCCCCGGGTGCTAATGATCACAGAAGTTGAAGAGCACTAGAACTACAATCACACCTAATTAATGAAAACTTTTCTCGACGGCACCCCATGAAAACCAGTCAGTCCAATTGTTCCTGAGAGTGCGTCCCGGGCTCTGAAGTATTAACAGCCATGGATTTCTTTGCGGTAAGCTATAAACTAGAAAGAAATATGGTAGCAGACATGCACTAGTCGAAAAATACTTCATTTTCAAGAATTAAGCTTGCAGTCTGTTCCGTCTACACTCCCGCCTCCTTTTTCTATTCCGCGCTATTTTTTGTTTTCAATAAGATTTGCAGTTGAGTACAAATTTTACTGCTCTGTTATTATCCAGTATTTATACGTGTTGTATCCAACTGCCCATTTTCAAAATTTGCTTCCTTTGCCTTTAGCTAAAAATACATATCTGAACATTATTCGCCGCTCAGCCGATTGTCCGTTCATTACAGGTGACTGTAGCAGTGGGACGCGTGCACAGGAAGCTGTCTCTCGCCCAGGGAGCCCGCTGAGCTGAATCTCATCGGACGGGAGCGGCGTAATGGGGGCGCTAATGAAGCGCCGGCTAATTACCAGGGCCTTTCTCGGCGCCGCGCATGCGCACAAAGGGGCCCCCGCGCCTTGGCGCCGCCCGCCACAGGCCGCACCGCGCCGCGCCGCGCCGAAGGTCGCTCATTGTCAGAGGGAGACGAGAGGTGACCCGCTGGCCAAGGACCGGGGTGCGCCGTGTCCAAGCTTTGGGGTCTGGGCTATGATCACGAAAATTGATCTTGATCTTCACCAGCAGAAATTGTTGGAATTAGCTTATTGGGTGTTTTGTATGTTAAGTATTTTACGTGATATTGTTCATGAAAAGTTAGCAACTCACTTTTGTACAGCTTATTTCCTTAATTGGAAAGTAAATTTAATGATATTATTAACAATAATATAACTCTTCATTCAGGGCATTAAACGTTGCTGCTGCAACATTTCTCAGTGATGCTAGGGTTCGAGTCCCGACGGTGGCGAATTTTCGACAGTAGCTACAGAGCTAGGTCGAATTCAGTCGCTGCCCGGCTTCTGGGAAATACCAAAGCAGTATCGTAACGAACTCGGACACGGAATGCAGAAAACGAACATTCTTTGCATCAATCTTGTCCCGTTCTCTCCGGCCGGGAGTCTAGAATTTGTCATGGATGGGATAGTGGCCCACAAGGAGTGGGAAATCTCCACGATATTTAGGTCTGCACAGGAAAAAACATCATCACCTCCCGGCATATACTATGCACTACAGTTACGATACTAAGAAATATAATAGTTGCCACACCAGGAAACACAAAACAATCAATCAACGAAAATATTGAATTAAAATCTGGTAGATTTGAGGATATTTTGACTCTAAAGGAAGTATGTTTCAGTGACAAGTATATAGGTCAAAGTTTTACTGAGGATGTTTCTTCATAGAAGCCATCGGACACCTCTGACGTTGTATATTCGATTGGAAATGTCTCGGTCGCATTGATGACAAAGAATTGTCTTTCAGGAGAACTTTGGTTCATTGTTGAGTGGTGTATCCGATGTCACTGGAATGGTGATTAAGTTACTGTAAAATTTCAAGCATCTTCCACTCGACTTAAAATTCTTGCATGTAAAAATCACCTCACCTCCCAGTTTGTTAAACATCCCATAGAAGCGCGAAAGTTCCCCGAGAGAGGTGATTGTGGTTATAAAGAGTCGGAGGTTGTGGCTCTCGGAGATCGCAAGTGAACTCCCGTTGGGCCACGGACTCGCGAGGCCTCGACGCAACGGCGACCCACTTAGCAAGTAAAGTGGCAAACGTGTAACGCCCCGCGCGCCTGCCTGCAAACGTTACCTGCTTCACTTTACAGCCGGCGTTCGCTCGCTCGCTCAGTCGCTCCTCGCTGCCGCAGCCGGCCCGAACGCGGCCTCCCCGCCACTTTACAAGGGCTCTCCGCGCTCATTAACAATTAACGTTCGGAGCGCGCAATTAAGGCTCCGCGAAAGCTTCGGCCCGGCGCGGGGCGGGGCGCGGCGGGATGGGGGAGTGGAAAAGTCACATTTTAATACGGCGGACCGGTACCTGAGTCGGCTCGAGGCTCGGCGGGTCGACACGACGCGGCCGAAAGAGAAACAAGAATGTAATTACGCGTCTGGCGGGGAACGGGGCGGGCTGGGGGGCGGGGGCGGGACCAGGGGCGCGCTGCGGGCGGCCCGGCCGCAGATGTTTATCTTGGCGCGGGAGCCGGGCCCGAAGCGGGACCCTGTGGGACACCCGGACGCGCAGAGACCCCGTCGCCGACAGGGCCCGAGTGCGCTGAGAGGAGAGGGCCGTCTGCCCGAGCGGGCTGCGCGCGCCACTGAGAAGGCATTCGGGCGCATTAGACGAGCGACGGCAAAAGAAGTCACTTGTACTTGTCAAGCCTTTCCACGATACCTTGTTCGAGAATCGCAGTGTTTATCTTCCAGCGGAGTTTTACTCGAACGACCAACACAGGCAGCAGCGAGCGTACAAGTGATAGGGACCGTGTGGATTCGAACCCGACAAGGTGCCAAAATTTACTTGCTTAACAACGACGTTTGTGGCGCTTGAGGGAGTCGACCTTCGGGCGCATTAGAGTGGGGGATGGCAAAAGAAGCTACTTGTACTTGTCAAGCATTTCCACGATAACCTGTTTCAGAATGGCAATGTTTATCTTCCATTGCAGTTCTATTCTCACAGTCAACACAGGCAGCTGCGAGCGTACAAGTGGTTGGGTCGTCGTGGATTCGATCCCGGCAAGGTGCCAAAAATGTAGTTGCTTAACATCGTTAAGTTTGTGGCGTTTGGTGGAATCGAATTTGTTGGGCGACTGCTGTCATTGTTGGTTTCCGATGTTTCTCTTGTCATTTCCAAGCAACTATCGGAGCCGCATCCTTGACAATGGGCCACGAACCGTGCGTGGTCCTTCATTCCCATCGTAATCCCTCTACCTGTCTCAAACTCGACTCCGGCGCCACGGAGTACGTCCCATCATCACCAACCACAACATAACGGACAAACACTTGCAAGGACGCCTTGCGCACCCTTCCTTTGGGCGAAACTAACGCAAGGCGCAAAAGAAGTACTTTTAATTTCACACATTTGAGATTTGATATGAATATCAATGTATGTGAATACGAAGTAATCTGAAGGTTAGAATTGTGCACATGAGATATTGTTTATGAACACCTGGTTGGCTCGCATTTTCCTTATCTTGAATTGACGCAGAACATGCGAAGACGAAATAATATTTCCTGGCATGCAGAGACGATTGTCTCGTGGGGGGCGGAGGAGCGGTGGGACGGAGTGGAATTTAGCGAGTTAATGATGCGGTGAAGGAGCACAAGAGAAGATGAGTTTGGGATGGAAACGATTGAAAGAGAGGGAGAGGGAGTGCGAGCGGAGCCGGGGCGAGGCGGGGTGGGACAGGGCGGGGTGGAGCCTGGGAAAGGGCGGGATGGGGCGAGGCGGAGCGCGGACGGGGCTTGGTTGGGTGGGGTCGGGGGACGGGGAGGGTGTGGGGAGAGTGTGGGGACTGGGGGTACGTGTTGGGGGTGGGGCAGGGTGGGGTGGAGCTGGGAAGGGGCGGGATGGAGGCGAGGCGGAGCGCGGACGGGGCTGGGTCGGGTGGTCGGGGAGGGTATGGGGCGGGGGGTACGGGTTGGGGGCGGGGCGTGGTGAGGGCGGTTGCGCAGAAAGGTCGTTCTGCAGCGAGGAATGCGCGGCGCCGTGGCCAGGTGGGCGGCGGGCTCCGGCCGCTGCGCCGTGTTCCCGACCGCAGGAGATTCGTCTCCCTTAACCAGCGCCGCGTCCGCGACGGGAATTTTTAGCAGCTCATTTGCATCGGCGACGGCCGCAGCCGAAGCTGCTCGAGGAATCCGGCCGTGGAGCTAACGACTCGTAATGTATTAACCACATTGTCCCAATTTGCTTTCCCAATATCCCAAGATAAGACTTCTCAAGAGTATGGAAATATTTAACTACTGCATCTCCTTTAGAGGATGACGCATTATAGGAATTTAGGAAAGGAAGCTTATTAAAATGAGTTTGTGTGTGTGTATTTGTTAAATTCTCAAACGTATGCATTTCTACTGCGTACAAAACAAAATACATCGAACTTTTGTAAACGATGAACTTATGCAGGTCAAGGTGAAGTGAGTACGGAATGGGGGGGGGGGGAAGGAATGCAGATGGCCGTGAGCGCGTGATGAGCGCATGTTGGGAACCCTCTCTCGCCCCCAACACACACACACACACACACACACATGCCAAATCGCATGAGAGCATACACACACACACTCACACACACACATGCCAAATCGCATGAGAGCATACACACACACACACACACACATTTTCTACCAGAGGTAAATTAACACACAAGCAAACCAAACACGCGCTTTGGACCGCCGTTGAATATGGCCTCAATACCCTCAATACCTTTTCAAATCAAAAGAAGGAAAACCGTTGGACGTAGCTGCGCATGCGCCGACAATTTCGATGCGGGCAAACTGCCGTTTGATTTACGCCGGCCTCTTCTTCTGACTTCACCGCAGGCATATAGCTTCTTTCCATCTTCATTCCAGACATACCAGGCGAAAGGGAAAAATCTGCTAGTAATTCTCGTTTGAGAATTAAGATTTTTTCCGGTTTTAATGTAGGATGTTGCCTGTATCTGGGGAATGTTTGAGTAAAATTTATAATCCGAGATAGGGTCTTTGGCTTTTTATTGTGATTATTTGTAAATCATTATGCAGATATTTGTCGCTGATAAATCCTGTTTTTACTTTTGCAATCAATCTTTAGGATTTGTTTTGGATCACTTGCATTTTGTTCAGGTTGGTATTGACATCACTGGCCCACATGGGACAAGCATAAAGTGTCGTCGGCCGAATTATTTGTTTTGTAGAGTAATAGTGCAGTAGATGACAGTCGGCAGTGTTGTTTCAGTTCGAGTCGCAGAAGAATTAATTTAGTTATTGCTTCTTGAGTTCTTTCTCTATATGTTGCTTTCAGTTGAGTCAAATGCTGAAGTTTAATCTCAAGTATTTTATAGCTTATTTTTTGATGCCCAATTGATGGTATCGTTATTTATGAGTAATATAATAGAGTATGCGATGGGATGCAGTTTTGATAAATTTTCAAAAATGTTAAATTACTTTATGTATTGAACATATCAGAAGAGCATTATTACAAAGAGGAAAACTAAAATAAAGGCTTGTCCTAAGTAAAATTCAGAACTTTCCAAGTCTAACTTCAAACGAGTTAATTCTACAGCTCTGTTAAGAATATGTTTTTAGGAACTTCTTTTACTTTAATTTTGCAAACAGAATAATTTTCGAAAGGATTGGTAGTTGCCGGGTTTTTGCAAAAACCAAATAAAAACCACTCTTTAACTTCTCTCCACCCCCGACTCATCCCCACACTTCAGAATTTTGTGTGTGATATACTCTTGGTACCAAGGAGCAACATTACCAAATTTCGTAACTCCGGAATTTATTTCAGTGGATCTTCGTTGTGATGGAATTTGAGGTATTGACTTCTTAGCTGTTTGGGTGACGCCGCGTCGTTGGCCTCTCACCCACCCGGACAGCCAAGAAATCATGAATTCGAGCCGAAGAAGCATACGTGTAATTTGAGGTAGGTTTTTGAAATCTGTAACACCAGATTCCACTGCAGGTGGGGGCTGGGCCAGGGGTGGGGGTGGGGCAGGGTGGGGGTGGGGACGGTGGCGGGGGCGAGGCAGGGGCGGGGCTGCTGCCTCACAAAGCGCCAGAGCCCGCACGACGCGCACCGCTAAGTACTGCATAAGAAGATCTGCGCCTCCCGCGAAAGCGGCAAAAAGGTATCTTTGGTATCGTAGCCTCATCTGAATTGCTAAACCCATTTGCGCATTCTACGGGGGATAATACAGCAATTTTCTTAGTTTATGAAAACGTTATAACGCCACGCCACGCCGCGGGGTGCGGCGGGGA
The DNA here is from genome assembly GCA_038098605.1 of Gryllus longicercus. NCBI lineage: Eukaryota > Metazoa > Arthropoda > Insecta > Orthoptera > Gryllidae > Gryllus > Gryllus longicercus. The sequence continues at coordinate 1,893,108 of JAZDUA010000271.1, read as the reverse complement.
TGGGGTGGGCGACATGGAGGGGCGAGGACGGCGCGGAAGGCGGGGACGGGACGTTAAGGCGATTTTCACCGGTAAACTTGAGTGTACCTACCTCCGCGGAATTAAGGGATAAAAAGACGTTATTTTTTAATAACTCTCGCCTAAGTCCCAGAATTAAAATGCATGGCACTCGGCGCCCGTATGAAACTTTGATTCCCTCTCGTGCAAAAACGCGTGGGCGGAGGCGCTGCGCAGGATGCAATGCGCCCCTGGCGGTGAGAACGTGCGGCTCGCATGCGGCCGCGCCCGTCGCATTCAGCCCCCGTTGAATAATGAAAGCCAAAAATGTGGGTTAAACAAACATCCCGCCCGGCTAATTTGAGGATGCGGCTTGGAACATCTGGTATATCTTCCGCTCGGCGGAAAGCATTTCAAACTCGAAAAGTAGCTCAAATTACATTCCGGTGTTTAAAAATGTGAAGCAATAATTCCGCAATGTATCCAGCAATTAAGTTCATTTTTAAGTATGGTACGAGTCGGGTTCATTGAATCATTGCATCAAACAACGGTGAAAGTGAAGAACGAGTGGGGTATGATATCCATTCGAATTTAAAAATGCAGCTTCTTATTCACAAAAATCTCATTGGTTCCTTCTTAGCTTAGGTATGGTGGAGGAAGGAAATGGAGTTTTTGTAATCTGACGGAAGACGCTCTAAAAGCGGTTGTACATGTTAATTTTAGTTATCTGAACAGAAAGGGGACAGACTAGGCTAGATGCAAAATTTACAGAAAAATGAAGCATGCCTAATTTTTTTGCGCAGAATTCATGCAGTTTTCTACCACGAACCTGGCGTCACTTTCCAAATCTTCTTCTCTTCTGCTGGGTGTGCTGTGCGATTTCTTGTATTGAGCAGTATTGAGAGCGTTCTAATGTACGTGTAGTAATATGCATGGTGAGCAGCAAAATAGTTGTTACTTAAACTGTGATCTAATGACGTCCATTCCTTGCTCAGTCCTAACCTAACCTGAATTAATTTGTTACCAATTAATTAAATAAACGATGATTCCAGTCAGAATTTATTATTTTTATTAACATATGTTATTTTTTATTAACTATCTCCTATATGTTACACACTGAAGACCAGTACGTGGAGTAAGCTTAAAAAGATAGAGATGTGTGACAAACAGAAGAGGATCTCACGAGATCGAAACGTCTATTAATAAAATATTAAAATTATGACTGGAATCATCGTTCGATAATTGGTTGATATTAATCTAGTTATCACTTTTCACTTGATAATTTGTTACCACTGAAGCGATGTTCAACTGTTTGGCTTTCTACGACGTCAGTAGGAAATATTTTCATTACGATGACGTACATAAAAAGGAAATGACCCTCAACAAAGCCGGATCTCGTTCATCCGGTTTTGATACGTTAAATAGCACAGCGTGGAAACAAACGTCCCTTTTCTATCCATTGTCTGTGCCGAGAAAGGACGAAAAAAGAACGTTATAGAATGTGCTTAATAGAAGAAAATAGATGTATCCAGGATTAGATATAATATGAATCATATTTCAGCGACGAGAAGAGTCAGAGGAATCTAATAACCTTGCTTTTAAATTCGAAATAATGTGTTAATGCTTCGGAAAACTGTCTCAAATGATCGCAAATTAAACTCAGATCGAAAAAAAAAAAACACCACTTCATTTCAAACCAGACAGAAGAAGGGTTTAGTGGGTGAAGAAGCACACATCCATCGCAAAAACGTTTATCGGGATTGCCTAGAAGAACTTCCAAAATTCCGGACAAAAAATTTCGAATGATTACACGCTTTGTGTGTTTGTCCAAATATATGAAGAGAGGCATTTCTTCAAATAGCTGAAAACTTCAAAGAGTAGGTTTCATATTGCGCGTTTTCACTTCATTACTGGGAAAAGACGCGTTTGTTACGTCATAACGCGCGCGGCAAAGCAACGCGAAAGCAAACATTCCGAACTAGAGCGAGTAAGGTGCGACAGAGAAGGAGAGAGCTAAAGGGATCGAGAGAGAGAAAGCAAGAGTGAGAGTGCACGAGAGAGAGCGAGAGAGATAAATAGAGCGCATGAGAGAGAGCGAGAAAGAGAAAACGTGATAATGAGAGAGAGAGAGCAAGTGCGAGAGAGAGCGAGGGAGCGAGAGAGAGCGTAAGAGACAGCGAAAGCGCGTGCGAGAGAGAGAGCGGGAGAGAGAGCGAGAGCGGGAGAGGGAGCGAGAGCGGGAGAGAGAGCGAGAGCGGGAGAGGGAGCGAGAGCGGGAGAGGGAGCGAGAGCGGGAGAGGGAGCGAGAGCGGGAGAGGGAGCGAGAGCGGGAGAGGGAGCGAGAGCGGAAGAGCGAGAGAGAGAGAGGGAGCGAGATTGGGATAGAGCGGGAGCGAGAAAGGGAAAGAGCGGGAGCGAGGCAGCGAGCGAGAGAGAGCGAGCGAGAGAGAGCGAGCGAGAGAGAGCGAGCGAGAGAGAGCGAGCGAGCGAGAGTGAGCGAGAGAGAGCGAGCGAGCGAGCGAGAGCGAGCGAGCGAGAGAGAGCGAGAGCGAGCGAGCGAGAGAGAGCGAGCGAGAGGGAGCGAGCGAGAGAGCGAGCGAGAGAGAGCGAGCGAGCGAGCGAGAGCGAGCGAGCGAGAGCGAGCGAGCGAGAGAGAGCGAGCGAGAGAGAGCGAGAGAGAGAGAGCGAGCGAGAGAGAGCGAGCGAGAGAGAGCGAGCGAGAGCGAGCGAGCGAGAGCGAGCGAGCGAGAGCGAGTGCTAGGTACGCAGAGGCGCCAGCCTCCGGCCGTGTTGGGCGGTGGAGGCGGCGGCGGCGGCGGTGGTGTCCATTCTTCCGAAGAGCGGCGCGCGGAGCGGCGCCAGACGGCCCGGCGCCCGCCACCGCTCCGACCGCAGCCCGCCCCGCCCCGCCCCCGCAGCCGTACGCTGAGTAATAACGGCAAATAATGCGGCCGCCACCGCCTTCCCTCCCGCCGGACAAAGGGCTGGCGTCGCGCGCCACCGCAGCGGCCGGCGGCGGCGGGGGTCGGCGCGGGCGGCGCGGGGGCGGGGAGGAGACAAACGCGAAACGTCGCCCGCGCTGACCGTAATGCCCGTCACGGCGGCACCTCGCCGGATTTACGGGCCCGGCCGCCCGGCGGGAACACGGGCGCGCGCGTCTCCACTTGCCCTTATACGGCGACCGGGGATTCGCGCACCTGAGAGCGGGCTTCTCCGCCCCTCCCCCGCTCCCCGCGCCGCCCGGCAGACGGATGGACGCGGCGGAGGCGGAGGCAGGGGTCGCCAGCGCTCCTCCATTCAATGGCCGGCACTACTTCTTTCGCACGGGGCGACTGCTCAATTCAACGTCGGACGGGCGCTAAGAGCGCAGCACTTGCACACAAGGAGTGTAACGTCCCATTTCCTGCAGTTTTCAAACAGTTGAATATAAACGTAATATTTCAAATACTCAATAAATGGTTGTTTGCTAACCTTTCGGAAAATATATATCCATCATCAGGGCTTGCAACCAACAGAAAAGAAACGACAGAGAACTGGAGCTATTCTTGAAAGTGGGACATGGGAAAAATGGTAGAGTCGACCATTAGTAATCATGATGTGTTGGTGTGGTGTGTTTGTAAATGTTCCACACACCTCGTGAGGTCTGGGTCTTTTTTGTTTCTGTTGGTTGCACTCTTTGATAATAGAAATAGATTTTCCGAAACGTTGGCAAACAACCATGTAGTGAATATTTTATTCTCCACTGACCAAACCTCATAAACCTGTCTTCTTTATGCAAAATATTTTCAAATCCAGAATAAACGCTGAAGTCCTATACAAGCGATAACATTCAAATGTCTTGTACTGACACGCAACACGTCATTCATAACATTCTATTCTTATGAGTTAGAATTTATTCCGCGTGATATGTTACTTTCGCCGCAGTCTTACAGAGGGGATGGGAGGGCTGGCGACCCCTGGCGGCCCCGCACGGTGGCCCAGACGCCGCGCAGCGCGCCCCGCGGCCGCCGCAGTAATTAACGCGAACAAAGAAGCGGCCGGCGGGGCTCCGTTGTCTCGGGGGCTCCTCGTCATCTAAATTCATGAGCCCCCCCTTCCGCCCCTCCCCATCCGATCGAAGACCTCCCGCCTACACCGATCGCCGCCGCCGCCGCCGCCGCCGCCGGCCCCTTTGAGCCCCAGAGCAAATATTTTCCTTTCTTAATTTACGGACTCGTCCCCCCCCTCGCTCACCTGACATCCATCTCACCGCGCCGACATATGAGGCCCCGAACGTTTCTGGCCTCCTACACGGGCAGCGCTTCGGAAATGACAACAAACACGCATTTCGGACATTCTTGCGGACCATTAGTCATAAGAACGAATTTTTATATATCGGAGAGAGTAGCATCACTGTTACTACTGACGTCCGTCGAGTAATTAGCTGTAGAGATTGGAACAGGTCTGTACTAACACGAATACTCGAGTCCTGCCTTCATCTTTGACTTGGACCACATCGGCCAGTGTGAAATTAAACGGGGCACACTTTACTAACTCTACAAAAATTTAAAAACTCGGATAATCCGGAGTTTATTGTAAGTCTATTTTTCAATATTTTGTGTATTCCGTTTCCAATCACCGACAGTCACTTTGACTCAAATTTGAGCTGATTCACCTTTAACCAACAGTTACATGGAGCTTAGTTTTGTTTGAAGAGAAAGCACGGCTCTCTTTAGTCCATTCATAGCGCATTACAGAAAATATTAAATGATGTAACAATAAAGCTCAAAAAACCTAAAATTAATGAACACACACATTTACCCCAGTCAGACGAACCCAAGATTGAGAAGATTCGATGATTACCCAATTCGTGTGAGTTCCCGTATTCCAGAAGTGATGACGACACATCCAGCAAAAACGCAGATCGCTACCATTGCAACTGTACTTATTTGGACAATCCTATGCATCAATTAATTGCGAGGCCTACTATTCACGTAGACGAGTTAATAGAGAAGACTGAGGAACCACCTGTGGAACCCTCCGAGATTATGGTTGAAGCTGCAGAATAAAATCCAATTGCTGTTATAAACATTAACTGAAAGGTATAATACCGTTTCATAAAAGACCAGGATTGTGGCTTTTTGGCACAAGCGGAGGTTTGTCTTCTTCTGTTTCGTGATGCCACAGATTCCATTTGTAAACTTTTTTGTCCTGTTTTTTTCTACATTTAAAAAAATTGTATTGTTTTGGTGGTCTGTGAAAGCTGAGTAACCAATTTCATCTCTTCAAGAATGTTATCCAAAGGTCCATTTTTTGTTCTTTGTCTTGTTTGCGATTTTTTTGGGATGGCGATGCAGTTTCTTTCTCACTTTTTTTTGCATTATCTGAAAGTGCTACTGCCATTAAATCAAGAATGCCAGTCAAAATATCAGTACTTCTCCATGTCGTCCAGAAAGACTTGTTTATTTGATCGTACATTCCACAAATCTTACAGTAATCCACAAATCATACTGTATGACTGGAGTGATTACCAATTTTTACATGATTTCATTTGAGCTGCGGAGAATAATTGTGAGAGGGGTTGGAATTGAACATCATACTCCAAACTGAGTCTTCAAAACTCATTTTAATGCAATACGCTGTATATTTAGGTGGAAATGTGGCCTGACACTGTCGGTAAGGGAGAGGCGGAGTGGGGGGCAGGGAACTGAGCTGACGCCAGGGCTGCTTACCTCAAATGTTCCCGGTCATTGAAATGTTTACTCAATTAGATCCCCCTCCCCAATGTTTTGTGTTTATTTAGTATGAGGAAACACACGGTTTCAAATTTTAAAAAAATATGAAACATCTGAAAGAAATGATGCTGCATTGGCGCAACGTGCGAGTATTCCAATGAAGATGTATACTAATACAATCTAAGTTTACAATGTAAGAAATGAAAATAATTACCAAAGCATTCTGGAATTTGATTTTTAATGAAATATAGCCATAAAATTAATATTAAATTTTTTAAAAAAGTATATCTACATTAAGAAATATTTTTCATTATTTTTTAAAGCAATTTATACGAGTTTGAACAATGCATTTTCAGCAAAATTATATTGAGTATTAACTGAGATGAGACTTGTTACGAAAGACTTACAGAAGTGACACTTATTTTTCCTTTGACTTTAAGAATAATACAGAAGTGGACATTATACGAGTATACTATCATAAATGTCCGCGCTACTTGAAAATCTACGGGGCGTTCTTTCGTAATGTTGACAATATGTAAAATACATTTGCATTTACAATGGCACTGTCAATTCTAGTCACAAAAACCAGCCATTCCAATCTTTTTCCTCTCCGACTTTTACAGGATAATTTGCTTTAACATTTTGTGTAAGTTTGCACAGCCCATACCTTTGTTGTATTCAACAATGTTGGGTAACGAGTACATTTCATTCTTCTGTTCTTTAGATTGAATCTCTTTACTGTGCCAATAAGAAACGGTCCACTATAATTTGATATCATGGACTCTACATAATTACCAATCATCTTACAATATAAAATTTTTTTCCAAAGGTTATCAAAACATCCCTTATATTCTTTAGCTAAAAGTTGTACAGTTTTCAACTTCTAACAATGAGTAGGACTTTCCCACACAGTTCCTTCTGCAACAAATTTCTTATTTTACAAACATTTCAACTTATACATCGGGAACAAAATGTCAAAGAATATCCTGTGGTGGGACGATTCGGGCACTCCTCCTCGCCATTGAAAAGCTACTCGTCCCCCAAGAATAAATCCATCGTTTTTACGATAATTTTTTTCGCCATACGACGAGACATGGCCCAATAATTTCAACGTTTACCTTTCATAAACTTTTCACTGAATGTCTATCAAAGACCCATCTGCTCATCAAAAGACAATCAATGTGGGAAAAAATTAGGAATTGTTGAAAATTTTCATTCAGTTTCTCAACGAATAGCTTCAGTTTACAACATCTAACCGGTTTGTTTCATCTGTCAGTATTTGAGACATGTAGATTTTTTATGAAACCTATTTCTTGTAATGGTTTTCTTTACAATGGGAAGTCATTGTCTTCATCTAAACTTCAATATATTTGAATTTGTCCATGATATCCACTCAATTTTAGAATTACGAGGAACTATCTCTGTTCCGTGTAGGTAATACTGAAACTTTGATAATTTGTGTCATATGGGTACTTCTCAAAAAAATCACAATCTGAGAGAGCAAATATTTAGTTTACTAATAATAAGATTACCTAGTAATTCAACGAAGAAATGCTGCCAATTGTGCAGAATTCAAACCGGTTTATGTACAAACTTACATGTTCAGCCACTAACTCAAAAGTTCCGCTCCCTTCACGCGAGGTGTTCCAACGTGTTCCCGAAATTTTGCAACTTTATGTTTAAATATATAAAATAGGCACCCCAAAAAATTAAAATTAAAGACATTTTTAGTAAGCGTGTTGTGTTAATTTAACTGCAGAACGGTGAGAATTAATTTTAAAAAATACCTATTTGAAAATGTTTTGTGAGGAAGTATGATGGCGCCTCAAGTTAAAAAATCTTTAATTTAGAGTAGATTAAAATTTACAAAAATCTCTTATCTTTTTCAAATGTTTAAAACAATGCAATATTTAGTTAGTAAAAAAAGAAAGAGGAATAAAATGTTGCGTTCAGGCACCAATGTGACTTAATGGGTTAATACTTTTTATGATAGACTCATTGATATGATTACATAGACTCATTGAGTAATAAGCTACAGTCCCATAGATAGCAACGCGTATTTGAAATGAACTGTAGAGTGTCGATCAAAATCTTTCAATGGATGAAATAATTCACACAGCTCATTGTTCATTATTGCCAATTCAGTTCCTTAGTTCAGCCCCAGTTTTATATTGGAACTTCGGTAATATCTCTGAGTTTTCAATGGATCTTCGTGTTATCTATTATCTGTAGTATGTATTATCTGTCGGCTGCCTTTGATTTAATATTTTACACGATTAGTTTGTTCTGTTGCACACGCACTTGAATTAAACGTACAACGCTACTAAAGAGCTGACGTCATTTGAGTTGAGTAGTGGTGACACTGGTATCAGAAAAATACATTCCCGAAAATAAAAAAAAACACCTTGATATTATTGATCTCAAAAAAGTGTTTCTGGCACGCTCATATACCTTTTTACTTTCGGCACATTTAGTATGTATTAAGCTAATATGATTGCGCCGAGAAAATTAGGTGAAAAAACGCAACGATCATTTGATACTAAAAGGTTTGAAATAAATAAAATTCTTTACTAATCATAATCATGTCCTTAATAATAATTTACCAACGATTCAAGATCATATTACGACGGCTGAATTGGAATTGTTTTTCACATTGACCTAATGAATTGGAATATTGTGTCTTGATATCATACAAAGTACGAAATAATCACATCAATGAGTATTACAAATAATGATGAAAATATGAGTTCATTAAATAGAGTGACATTAATCATCACGTAGCTGGTCAATTAGAGCAAACTAGAGCCCGATCATCCTCATCATTGATGATCATCAAGTTTTCCGATGAATAATGGGTACGATACAATATGCTATCTTCAATTGCTTCAAAGCGTAGAATCATTAATACAAATATAAAAATTGGACATTAATTAAGGAATAAAAATCCAAACTGACTTATGAATGTTACGTACAAGACTTAATTTCATGGGGATTAAGAATTGCAATAAATGAAATGCAATATTCCAAGTTTCCTTCTACGCGCTGGTAGTCGAGAAGTTCAATCTATTGATTCGAAGAGTGTATTGAAAGAAAAAAAAAAGAAAAAGAAAAAGAAAAAAAAAAAAAAAAAAAAAAAAAAAAAAAAAAAAAAAAAAAAAAAAAAAAACTGTGACTTAAGATGACAGAAGTTCCCCTTTACTTAGACAGTCATAGTGTGCCCCTTTCTGCGGTTTTATTTAATCCGAGCAAACGAACAAAAAGTTTGGTCAAGAATGTTTGATAGTCTTTAATGTATTTTTTACTGCCTGTATTATCTTCAGAAAAGGAGAAATATGATATTCTTAATTAACAGAAAAAATGTTTTAATGAGATGAGATTGTGATTTTTTGTGCCTAGAATGAAGCTATCAAGGAAGTTTTTTTCTTGTTTAGTGTTTAATTAAAAAATCCGGTTTCTACTTTTAAAAACTTCCATTTGAAAGTGCATTGTAACTACGTTCTAATAGTCGGAGAGTGACAGTGCCCTCTAGCTGACGCCCTCCCCAAAGAGAAGGTTGCTTCGCTGTCAACCCAGCGTATGAGTCTCGCTTGGAAAGGCAACTGCAGGTGGAGGGGAAGTATGATCACTCGCCCTGTGGCCGGGTAGCGCATGTTCAGCCTCCATACGATCTGCCCCGCCTCGCCCCTCTTCGCCCTTCCCTCCCCGCCCTGCCCCGCTTCACATTCCTCTCCCCTTCGCTTTCCTCTCCCCGCCCTGCCCCGCTTCCCCTCTACTTTCCCCGCCCCCCGCATCCCCTCGCTACTATCCCCGCCTGCACCCCGCTTAACCCCCTCCCCCGCCCACCAAACACGGCCCTCTCCATTATTTACGGCACGTCAAAGTCATTATTTTTGAAAGGGCGGCGGTGGGCCGTGGGCCGTGTACACACGCGCTTGGGCCTGGCCCTGACATCGCTGCCTGCCCGCGCCGGACGCCGCTCGCCTAATTAATTATGAAGTAATTTCTCAATTTCTGCTGCCGCTGATTACAGGTAATTAGCTACGCAGCGGTCCGGCGCTCGCCTACGCCCGGATGAAGGGGGCGGAGGGAAGTGGGGGGAGGGGGGTGGGTGAGAAGGGCAAAGGGCCGGGCGCATTCCGAGGCCTGCTCGAGGCTTCGCGGCCGGCGGTCGCGGTGCAAGCGAGAGCAATAGTGGGAGCGTGCACATGCAAGGGCGAGGCAGCGAAGGATTATAACGGGAGCGCGTAACGTGCCTGGGTCGTTTGGGGCTACTGCAACAAGAACACCTGTGACGCACCTCGACGGCCCAGAGTTCAGGAAATCTCGACCCGTAAAAGTGAGTGACTACTGATAGTTGGTGATCACGATAGCATGGAAGTTGGAGCATTTATTTTGCCTAAAATAAATTTGAAAAAAAAGAAAACAATATTTATTTTTACAAAAATTTGCAATCATAAGGGGTTGTTTTCTGTCTAAAATATGGTAGCAAAAGTCATATATAATATGACATCATGAAGTCATAAAGAGAGGAAGTATGCAACGCAAGAAAGATGAACACCGGATTGAGTACTAGATGCAGTTCATTTTGAGCCCTTGTTGTAACTAGTATATTAATCCCTACAGTGGCTGCACCTCAGCACTCAGTCGATCGTCGCCATGACGTCGGTGGGAGTGGAGTGGTAGAGGTGGCGGCGGCGACGGCAGATAATCTGGCGGTGGGTCTCCCGCCGTTCAGCGCAGCGTCGATTCCCGCCTTGGTCCAGTGGACAGCAACCGTTGACTCGGACGGTGACGAACACTACCTCGCTCACGAAGAGCGGAAAACGAGCGTCCTTTTCTGCGGACGTATGTGGCATTTATATATCGCCGGGCCAGTACATCCCTGCGTCTGCGAGGACGTTGTTGCCCTACTTGTGTGGCACTCACAGAGGTGCAGGGAAGGGGGAGCGGCCAGCCTGACCATCTGAAAGCGATGCGCATACCAACGCGAGCTCGGGCAAAGGGTGAGGGGCGCAAGTTCGCCCGAGGTTCACAACAACAAACACGTTTAAAAAATGTGGTGAAAATAATTTCATAATAAGTAAAATAATTAAAATTTTTATTCTCCCAAATGTACTTTAGCACTAACATGAAAACGTCATTGGACATAAAATGATAAACTTTACAATTTTTTTTAGAAGTTCACTCGAATAATAGAGATAATAATTTAACAACTGCAAATTATTGTTAAACGCACAATAAGTTTCGTTGCAAAGAAATTGAACTCTTTCCCTACGTGATCATGACACACTAGCGATGCGATGTCTAAGAAGTGTCAAGTAAAAAGGAGCCAAGTTTGCGTGTAAAATTGTTCAGAAATTGACTTGTGTAAACGTCTCATGTACTCGCATATGTAAAGTCTCTTTCGTTCTCTCGTGGGTGACAACTGTGTTACGTGAACGATTTTTAAGTAAGCGAATTTCATTTTATCAATTAGATAATGAATATAAACTAAACATACACATTTTCAAAGATACAAATTTTCTATTCGTATTTCTCGTAAATTACGATCAGAGAAGGAAACAAATGTACTCACTTTGTCATAACGCATGCACTCGCTTTAGCATTTGCCGCGCGATCCCTTGGATATAGTTGTACCCCGTGGGTTACGATCCGTTCGTTACTATTAATAGGCGAGTGACATGCAAAAAGATGCGACTTCTTTTTCTCCATCGTTAAAATTATGTATTATTTCTATGAATACAATCAAATAAGTATTTAGTAGTTGAATTGTTGTCATCGTATTTGATAATAAAATATCAAGTGAGAGCGTAGGCTTCCGCGGCCGGAGTCAGTATTTACTTGGCTGTCCGGGTGACGGCATTACGCCCTGAGGAAGGTCGCAGAATGGCGACCGAAACGTCGGCACCTTCGCCATGGACGCGGCGTCACCCGGACAGCCTAGAAAATAATAAAATATCAATCTTGCTCTATTTTCCGTGTTGTATTTTTTTATATACTATTGGATAATTGTTGCGGAAGAATGGTAAAGAATATCCTTCAGAATGACAATTTTATCTAATTAAAAACTTAAAAGAGTAAATCAATGAAATAATTTGTTTTATGAAATTCAATCTACAACCGTGTCCAGCAATGTGCCAGCAAAAAAATGAATTTTAGAGAGATATGATAGACAAGTACAAGGGTACGTTTGACATTTATATGTAGCGCATACACTTACATACAATATTTTAACAGAATGTTTAAAATTGTCACAGACTCTGAGTTGAAACGAAAATCTCTGCTACAGTAAATACACACAATGAGAACGAATCTATGCAGAAAATAATTCAATGTATGTAATTATGTATATATATTCGGAACTGTTCGTTTGGTTTTCCTCCTTTTGTTCACTTTTGGTTGGGTTCCGCTATAAGAACATCTCATAACAAACATGCGGATGTGCAAATTACATGAACGAAAAATGTGTATTTCATTGAAAGAATAAAACGCAATCCCTAAATGGAAGTTATTATAGTGTAATTTTTATATTTTCATTTCTGATTTACATCTTTGATAAACAAAAACATTCCGAACAAAAGTTATTATTGAGCGCAATTCCGATGGCAGTATTTTTCACAGTGGGAATTGTTTTGATTACAAATAAAGAGGAAGCTGCTTTATTTTTAGTGCGCGCGACGAGGTGTAAATTTTTTATTCTCCCCCTCCCTCGTGGAAGACCGGGAGAGGGAGGGGAGGGGGGGGGGAAACCGCAAGCGCACGCTGCTCGCTTTTTGTCGCTGGCGCGATGACCAAGTGAGGGGATGGCGGCGGAGGGACGGAGTAGTTTGGGCTGGTTTCCCTCTGACGGCGGCACTGAGGACGAATGAACTGCTGGGTTTATTTGGCCGAAGGGCGGTCTAGCAACAAATCTGCATAATGTCATCTTTACTCCGATGCAGACGCACATCAGCCCGTATAAACCAAGGAAGAGACTAAAACTTACAGGTCGCATGACAGGTCCCCTGTGATTCTGTTGATTACAGTGATTTTCAACTCAATAGAGGTTAAATTAGTATTGATGCTTGTTGGGGGGTACATCTGCTTTTGACAATACTACGTGAGAAATAAAAAAAAAATTATCAAAATGATAGGTAGTGGGCTAGTGGCCCCTTGAAACACATTTGAAAAATAAGAATTGATAATTTTCCATTAGCTTCAAATTTGCAGAACATTGAGCTTACGTCTTCGGCTGGTGATGATTAGTTCGAACATAATTATACCCTTTTCTCTTATTTAATAAGAGAATTAATATCGACACAGCAATAGCGTAACATCAAGGGCTCTTTATTTTACCTTACACATGCAGGGGTACTTCACTTGACTTTTACTGAGTTGAGTATTAACCAAATTTTGCAATTTTTAAGAGGTCAGTTCTGGAAACAATAGGGGTTTGGAAATAAATAAGTAAATAATAAACCAAATTATAAATTGGCAATTTTCAGGCGAGGGATCTATTAAAAAAATTACTATGCTAATTTGCCCATTGAGTTTAACATACATTTCGTACTGTTGCCCAAGAATTCGTGAATGCTTGAATAAAATTATCAGAAAAAGGTTTACTTTTCTGGAGGTGGTTGGCCGACAGAGGATGGGGCTGGTTCACACTCTGAGAACGAACCGTTATTCAAATGTGGCAACCCGCATCGAACGGGATTTTTAATTTAAATGGCCGTCGATATGTCAAAGTATTTCAAAACTATTGAGCAGAAATGCGCGTCATACCGAACCTTTTTCTCCTTTCCTAGTATTGTTCAACAATTATTCAGATTTCAAAAAAACGTGTATGACATCATTTAATGACGTACAATTGAATGAATTTAGGCAGAAATCACTCGAGCCACAAGAATCAATATGGTTGAAAAATGGCTTGGAAACATTGGGTTTATCTTAAAATTTCGAACAGCAAGGATGAACGCCTAAAATTACATAGTATAGGCTATAGATGTAGAAAAGTTCAACAACTTTGCTATAAGGTGAGTATAAAAACCCCCAAACATTGTTTCGTGTATTTCAGTATCATGTCTCGAAAACTAACAAAATGAGAGAGGATTACAAATTCTGGAACAATTCAATCATTATTCAGTGTGAACACTCAGTTAAACATGTTTTTGAAAATGTATATAAAATGTTTCGTTTTTAACCAAGAACTGGACTGCCATGCTTTCCACGCTATAATTTGGTATATTATTTACTTATTTATTTCCAAACCCCGATCGTTTCCAGAATTGGAGAACTAGATATTGTGTTGTACTGTCGTAGAAAATCCTGCAATTACATTAATTTCGCATCGTAATGCATCATATACTATTATATTTACTGAAACATTTTTGTGAAGGGAGCTTTTGTAAGACGATTGCTTGCTTTTGCGTTTATGTACACTCACTAAAGTTACGACACTCACCCTTCACCCTGACGACCTTCCACGCCACTGCTAAGTACTACTCATCCTCACCTCCGCAACTCACATTTCGCTCATCTTCGCTCTAACCCACTCCCATCTCCTACGCAAACCTACCCCCACACCTTCCATGCCAGAGAGTCTGACTAATCCTCTTTGTCCCAGCAGCTCACCTTTTGCTCACCAGCACTCCGACCCACTCTTATCACCTTCGCACACTTAGCAAGGCCTCCCACCTTACAGCCCAGGGCAAATGCTTCCCACCTCTGCAACTCACCTCGGCTCATCTGTCCCCGACCCACACCCACTCCCTCCGACTTTCCACGCCACATTTCCGAACTCAACACCTTCGCCCCTGCAGCTCCCCTGCGTTCCAACCCACTCCCATCGCCTTCGACCCATCACCCAGACCTTCGAAGCCAGAGCCCCGGACTAATGTCCCTCACCCCGAAGCTCACATTTTGCTTACCTGCGCTCCGACTTTTATCTCCCTCGCCCAGACCTCCTATGCAACAACTCCGGGCTAAGGCCTCTCGCCCTGCTGCTCTCCTCTGGCTCACCTCTCTTTCACCCACACCCATCGCCCTTGACCACTTAGCCAGATCTTCACGCCACAGTCCTGGATTAATTTTCCTCTCCCGAAGCTCACTCTCGCTCACCTGTGCTCCCACCCACTCCCATCACGCTTGCGCCGCCCACTGCTCGATGCTCACCCTGTCCCATTTGGGTACGTATCGTCAATCAGTCTCGGCATCCACGTTTGCTCTGACACACTCCCCTCCCCTTCACTTTCCTATTCGAGTGTTTTCACTGCCTTCACTGCTCAAACCTAAGTCCCTCCCAACACCAACAATACTCACCGTCCTCCACTCCACCACGATTTTCCACGCCACCACTTCCCCGTTTTCTTCTTTCTGACCCCCCCCCCCCCCTCTCGCTCTCGTCTCTCCTTCACCTGAAGCTTCATCCCTCCCCGCCCCTCTTCCATCACTCGCTTTCGTGCGTCACCAGCAAATTAACTGCGCCTCCCCTCTACAGCCACCCTTTCCGTTCACTCCCCACCCCCCAACGCCCCTGGGAAGCCATTTCTACCTAGCTCCGTCGGAGAGAGGATGAAATGCAATACGAGACCCCAAACGAAAGGGGAAGAGGCATCGGACAAGGCAATATTTCTGCATTATGTCGTACTACCCGACTTAAATTCAAATGCACGATATCTCCCGAATGAAATGAAAAACATCAAAGCCGACAAGGGTTAACAATCTCTCCAATCCTACTCTTTATTTAAAATTCTGTATCAAACAGGAATTGTTTACGAGATTTTTCTCGCAGTCGTTTGTTTTACACGTTAATTAATCAATGACTTATTGCGAGAGAAAGTTGGGTTGAAAAAGATTTATTGTCAACAAACGATCTAAGAAACCAATCCAATATATCTACTGGCAAAAAAATACTTCAGGGAGATACACCTGGTAAAATGAAATGAGCTTTCGTCCGAAACATTTTAATTTTAACTTGCTCGGTAAAGTTGAGTGTAATCCATGGACAAGTCTTTGAACGTAATCAAAAGTGACAACATGTTTCACAAACAGCATCGTGTAATGATTCTTCCTACATCAATGCTGTTTACAATCCATAGCGACGTAATCTGACAAGTGATGTTTCACACGCAAACGAGGTTTTCCTTTCGGTCGTCTGCCAGTTAATCAAGGGAATGTGACGCGATAATTGGAACAATTCGTGTCTTCCAGCGCAGAGTGCAGTTGAGAAGAGAGGCATAGGTGGGCGCTGTTCAATCATGTCAAAAGCCACTCCAGGGCACTTGGCGGACGTGCAGCACTGAAGGGCCGGGGTGGGGGAGAGGTGGGGGCGGGGGCAGGAGGATGAATGGTGCGTCGCGCTGCCGCGGTGGCAGTTTGCGTTGCTCCGGAGGCGCCGCCACCCCCTCCCTTACCGCCCCCGCCCGCCTGTCTCCACAACGCCGCCCCAACCCCACCCCAGTGCCACTCCCACCTCTCCTCATCGCCACGGACACCCCGCCCCGCCCCCCCGCGCCCGGGCGCTGTTTATCGGTCGATCTGTCAGGCACCGCCACTGCCGCCGCCGGCAGCGCAGATTCCATAATCGGCGCCCCCCGCGGCCGCCACGCCCATTAATTCCTCCCGAGCGCCGCGGCGGGGAAAGGGGGCGGGCGCCCTGCCACCGACGGCCCACAAACCTGCTGCCCCCGCCCCCGCGCGGTGATTGGCACCTCCCATGTCGGGGTGGCAATGGGCAATGGGCAAGCGGCGCTGTCATGTCGCTGCAACGGCCTCTGACTCGGCTCGTCCGTACTCGCGTCCCTCGCGGTGGCGGCGGCGGCGGCGGCGACCTGAGCGCCGGTGCACTAGAGCGGAGAGGAAGGTGATGTCTGTGTTAACTAGAGTGTCTTGACAATTCCAGTCGCTGGAAACAACTGGATTGCACCGGCAGTACGGATATGTCCCTTCAAATGCAGCTGAAGGCTGAGAGCACATACTCCTGCCTCATTTTGACACGCCAAAAATACTAATTTCTGCCTTCATGAATAATCAAGTCGACTGTTAAATTATCACAAAATATTACCTGATTTCATTAATTTCCACATTTCAAGGCATCATTAACAGAAAATTATGCTGTTATATAAAATCAGACTTGTCAATCCTCGCCATGCAGCATCTCAATCGGCGACAGGTCTGGGAAATAACGCTTCGCCTCGCTTCGCCTCGCTTCGCCTCGCTTCGCCTCGCTTCGCCTCGCTTCGCCTCGCTTCGCCTCGCTTCGCCTCGCTTCGCCTCGCTTCGCCTCGCTTCGCCTCGCTTCGCCTCGCTTCGCCTCGCTTCGCCTCGCTTCGCCTCGCTTCGCCTCGCCTCGCCTCGCCTCGCTTCGCCTCGCTTCGCCTCGCTTCGCCTCGCTTCGCCTCGCTTCGCCTCGCTTCGCCTCGCTTCGCCTCGCTTCGCCTCGCTTCGCCTCGCTTCGCCTCGCTTCGCCTCGCTTCGCCTCGCTTCGCCTCGCTTCGCCTCGCTTCGCTTCGCCTCGCTTCGCCTCGCTTCGCCTCGCTTCGCCTCGCTTCGCCTCGCTTCGCCTCGCTTCGCCTCGCTTCGCCTCGCTTCGCCTCGCTTCGCCTCGCTTCGCCTCGCTTCGCCTCGCTTCGCCTCGCTTCGCCTCGCTTCGCCTCGCTTCGCCTCGCTTCGCCTCGCTTCGCCTCGCTTCGCCTCGCTTCGCCTCGCTTCGCCTCGCTTCGCCTCGCTTCGCCTCGCTTCGCCTCGCTTCGCTTCGCCTCGCCTCGCTTCTCCTCGCTTCGCCTCGCTTCGCCTCGCTTCGCTTCGCCTCGCTTCGCCTCGCTTCGCCTCGCCTTGCTTCGCCTCGCCTCGCCTCGCTTCGCCTCGCCTCGCCTCGCCTCGCTTCGCCTCGCTTCGCCTCGCTTCGCCTCGCTTCGCCTCGCTTCGCCTCGCTTCGCCTCGCTTCGCCTCGCTTCGCCTCGCTTCGCCTCGCTTCGCCTCGCTTCGCCTCGCTTCGCCTCGCTTCGCCTCGCTTCGCCTCGCCTCGCTTCGCCTCTCTTCGCCTCGCCTCGCTTCGCCTCGCTTCGCCTCGCTTCGCCTCGTCTCGCTTCGCCTCGCTTCGCCTCGCCTCGCACCGAGCCCACGGGAAATATCCGTGCAGCTCCCCCTCGCAACACAGCACAATGAATTGCTGCTGGAAATCCGAATAATTCGCCAGAGATTCTCCATAAAATTGAGTGGACGTATCAAAATAAACAGTAATCCGCAAATTGAATGTTTTACTGCAAGTTCCACAGACAAATCAATGTGTATAAACGAATGAAAATCCATTTCACAACTGCGAATAAGTTGTAATTATAAATTTAAAAAGATTTTATAAATGATAATCTATCATCTATTACGAATGTAATAGTGTTTACAAACATAATATGTATATAGACGGATATCATGCAGAATTAAATGATGTTAGCAAATAAATTAAATGCAGAATCATTTGCCAGGTTTTTATATTAAAAACAAAATACATGTTGCCCTTTGCTGAAATCTGACATAAATCAATGTATCTTTTTTCTCTACCCAAAAGATTTCAAACATAAGAAAGATGAAAACTGTAAATCATAGAAAGGTCTTCGTTCTCCAAGATTCTGCCAAATAAATGAAATATGAAAGCATGTTTTTGTTAATATACGAGTACAACTGATATGCTACATTTCAATCAATTAGGACGAATGGGTAATAGACATAACGTTTGGTTATTCGCATGACTGCAAAACCGATCGAACAACAGAGCGGGAATCTTTAGAAAGACTCGCTGCGCAATGACGAAACATGCTACTCGAGAAAAATTTAATAAACGATCTATTCTTTCCAAATAACATTTGAATGGTTCAAGAGAATCATCAGACTGATGACAAGGGTTATACACACCTGCGAATGAGACAGAGGGACAAGGCGTCTCCATACATTCGGCATTCGCCGAGCAGCTTGCTGCTGCTCGCCCAATCCCGAACTGCAGATGTGTTCGTCGAATGTTCGCCTCCTCTGATGTGTCCTAAAGACCGACCTGGTTGGGTAAAGCGAGCACCGAATATTCGTCACTCGGAAAAAACAAACATATCATCTACACTACTTGGGATTCTCGAAGCATTTGCTTGCTAGCCGCCGAATAACGAATGTATGGTGCCAACTTCCGACGAGCGCAGGTCTTAAGACTCACGGAATTCGAAGGTTAGGAGATCCAAAGTTCCCATTGCGAAACGAAAGAAACAGGAGGTGGGTATCAACAAATCAGGAAAGCGAGCTCGCAGTTTCCAGCGAATCCACCCAAGGCGCTTCTACACGCCGCGCGCAGGCGATGGAGTCGCGGCGCAGCTCCCGCGCAGCGCGCTGCCTTCTGCGCGCGCTACCGGATGCCGCGCGAAGCCCTCCGCCGCGGAAGGCGGCTTAAATATAGAGCGCAGGAAATTGGAAATCATTTTACATCAATTTCGCCCGACTCCCGCGCGCTCGCGGAGAGCGAGAGCGAGAGAGAGAGAGAGAGAGAGAGAGAGCAAATGGGATCGCGGCTGGCGCTGCGACGCGACGCAGCCGAGTTATTTCCATATTAATTACCGTGATAAGGCGCCACGCAGCGACTTTGCCGCTCTCGTTATCGGCAGCGCGCCTCTCGCACGCGCGAGCGTCGAAGTGCGTGGCGAGGACGGGGCGGTGGGCGGGAAGGGGGGTAGTGGGCTGCTGGATGGGCGAGCTGAGTGCCAGTGAGTGAGTGAATGTACAGGTGGTATGGGCAGGAGTCTGGGTAGGTATGTGGGTGAATGGGCAACTAGGTGAGTAGGTAGGTTGGTGGGTGGGTGCGAGTCTTGGCAGGTATGTTGGTGGATGGGCGAGTAAATTGGTTGGTATTAGACGGGTGGGTGGGGAGTTGGATGGTTCGGTTGTTGGGCGGGCGAGTGAGCAAGTGAGTAGGGCGGGCGAGTGGGTGAGCGGGTGGGCGAGAGGACGAGAGGACGAGCATGCAAGCGGGCGAGCGGGCGAGAGGGACGGCGGGCGGGCGGGCGGGCGGGTGAGAGGGTGGGCGGGCGGGTGGGTTCGTGGGCGGGCGGGTGGGTTCGTGGGCGGGCGGGTGGGTGGGTGAGTGGGTAAGTGGGTGGGTGGGTGGTTAAGTGGGTGGGTGGGTGGTTAAGTGGGTGGGTGGGTGGTTAAGTGGGTGGGTGGGTGGGTGGGTGGGCGGGCGGGTGGGTGGATGGGTTCGTGGGCGGGAGGGTGGGGGGTGGGTGGGTGGGTGGCTTTCCGGATGTTCGGGAGGGCGGAGTTGTGGCGCGTACTGGAAGAGGGCGCGGCGCGAAATCCGGCCGAGAGGATGAACGTCTTGATCGGTTTTGCGGAACTCAATTTCCGGCGCGGCGATTAGCAGGCTTTATTGCGGCGCTGAGACTTCATTAGCAGATTAAGTGACCTGTGAAACACGCAGCCTCCGCCTCGTGCGCGCCGCCGCCGCCTAGTTTCTTCTCTGCGAAGGAGGAATGTCCATGTTTATGCCGCGCCCCGACACCAAAATATTAATTAATGTTCATCTACACAGCTGCACCGCAACCGCCTACGACATTGCATGTAACTTCGATACCTCAACTGCAGATTGGAGATAGGGAGTTTGAATGTTCGAATCCCAAGAGATTCTGGAGGTTTGAGAGCTCGTTCGTTCCTCGGTCGCAGTCGGCCACTGTCTGATGTAACGTCTCATTCGTCAGTGAGTCACAGATACGTTGTCATCGACTTCCCGTCGATCACTTCTTCTTAAGACAGGACTCCTGCCTTACAGTTTCACAACTACATCCATTTCATTAAACGCTCAGAAATTATCATTGCTAATGGATTTAGGAAATCACGCACTCTATTGCATAAATCTACAACCGAGAAGCCTAGTGTCCACGACCTCTCGAAGTATTCTGGTCATTTATTAAGCATTCTTTTAACACGACACCCCGTTGCTAGGTGGAAAGAAATGATAATTATAATCCGTTACGTTACCCTGGCAATCAGTGACAAGTATCAGTACCCTGATGGCCGGTCTAGCACTTCCTCTGATGAATACCACGTGCGTGCTGGGGCGGTGCGCTAAACATCCGAGCATGAAACCGTGCGAGCTGCATTTCGACATCTTTGCGATTGAATGATTCCTCATCAGTATACGACCCGCTGCATTCCTCATCGACCTCTCCTACGCGAGTTCGAAAACCGAAATACTGCGACGACATATCTAACGTCTCCCAAACGACTTCAAAAGTTGTCTTAATTATGCCGACAAAAATATCATCAAACACTTTATTCGTGGAAGTTGGGATCAATCGTTCGCTGTGGAACATTTTTGTTTTTGAGAAAGATTCTTGGCTACTTTCGGGCGCACAATTCAAATATTCGGCGCTGAGTTCCGTGAATGTGTGAATTGATTGATTTATTACTTTTTCGGCCGCGTCAACTCCTAAGCTCGTTCGTTCCGTAAGTGTGGCGCATGTTCCTCCTCGGGATGTGGCGGTGAACTTGCGCCGCTAGCTGGCGAGATCCGGTGCCGACCTACCGTCGGCTAGCGAGGTTTCCCTCAACGCAGTCTCCCCACCAGCGGGGCACCGACTCAGCAGGGTTAAGCTCTACGCTCCCGACCGGTCTCTCGTCAAGTATGGTAGTGCACTGCATGTAAGTGTCAGTGTGTGTGAGGGGTGAGGATAGGACAAGGAAGAGGAAACAGATCGTCTTGTACCGCTTGTTAGAGTACTGCTCGGGCATTTGCCGAGTGTTGATCGGAGAAACCACGTAAAACTATCGATCAGAGCAGCAGACCGCTAGAATTCTCCTCCAGACAGCGACAGAACTCGACCTAGCTGTCAAGCAAGCGTCGAAAATCCTGCCGGCGTCGGGACTAGAACCGTAGAGCCCGCTTAGAGGAATCGCTTCAGTTCACCCTGTTCCCCCTGTTCACCCAGTTCACCCTGAGCCGCCTCTCCCGGGGTGGGGGGGAGAGGAGTGTGGGGGAGATCGCCGGGCAGGGAAGTCTTCTCGCAGTGCCCCGACACTTAAGGGAGAGGGGGCGATTCCTCGCGACTCGACGCAGGAACGACGGCAGCGCCGAGCTCACCGTTCCGAACCTCGCCCCTGCTCGCCTTCACAACGCAGCGCGTGGTCCCGCGGCAAAGAACTTTTGAAAAGCGAGCATCCAAATTTCAATTAAGTCGAATTTTCTGCATAAGGAAAATTTTCGACGTGACAATAATTGATACAAATTCCTCAAATAACGACAAGACTCTATAGAATTTTTATTTGGTTCATCCTGAACCTATCTTGTTTAAATGATTACTGATCCCGGGCGCGTCAAATGTTAAGGTAATTAGTCCCGTAAGTGTTACATTTAATTAGTCTCGCATGTTTTTATCGCAGGAGCTGGCGGTGATCTTCTCCTGGTGGATGGCGAGATTCGGCGTGGACCTACACGGTTTCTATCTTGTGATAGGATATCTGTAATGCAAGTAAACTAGGCTGATTCAAACTGAAAGAACTAAGCCTCGAGTATTGCACAGTAGGGTGTTTTGGTTGTGATTCTTCATCGGCTGATATCGCTTTCATTACTCCCGACATTTCAATTGCGTTTATTTCAGGACTGCCGTCGGATTTCGTACAGTATTAATGAGACATAATCATGTCGAACCATTTATTTAAAATCATAGACAGATATTTCTCGAGACATTTGTTGCCATATCAAATTATCTAAATTTTCAGTGGTTTTTATTGAATCTATCTTGTTAAAATATGGTTTTCATTCAAAGTACTGAATATTTTAGCTGATCATCTGCAGAAAATGTATACTTTTCTAACAAAATATGCAGTTTGAAATTAACTCAATAAGTATTTCATTGCAAGAGCTGACATGCTTATGAGCTTAAGCGTATTAACGTTAAGAAACAAAATTCAACGTGTTTCCAACACCCAATTTATAAAACATGTGATTCGCAATGAATAAATTTTATCTGTGAATTCACAAAAATGTTGGTGAAACAATCCATTCACAGTATTTTTACGCCGGAAAATTGTTCCACAATATTTTTTTTGATCCACGGCATCCTTTTTTATACATGAATATTTATGAGTGAATTTATTGAGCACAGATTTTAAAAACTGGAAAATCTTTATCAAAACATTTATTCATATTCAAAATTGACGCCGTGAGATACTGTAAACCCAATGACACAGTTAGCCTAATAAGCATGGACGAAAAGGAAATCGGATGCCTATCTCTTTTCCATTATCTCTTTCCACGTCGTGGGCATCAGTGAGTGCTGTTGATATATTTAAATGCAAATCACATAGAACGAGATCAGAATTTATTTGTCAGGTGAAATAACGGTGGAACATAAAATCAAGGTGTTTCTTTTATAATTCATGAATGAAGGATAACAATTATTGGTGTTTTATATGCTGTCATCACTGAGACATGTGTCATGAAACCATTTCTCAATAAAATTACATCAGAGTTGTAAGTAAAATATTCTACACTTTATAGGATGATCAGAAAAAAGTATCGCGTACTTTGTTAAGTAATGTCAATTTTACTGTTTCTGTTTTTAATATTGTTGTTTCTATTCAAATATTTTTCATATTTTCATCATTGATTTATCCCTAGATTCTGAATATAGAATCATTTTTTAAGTTGAACTTAACCTATTAAACTACAATATTTAATGCTTTTGTGTTACGAAATACACTCAACGGCACACCACATTCACATTCGAATATTTCGTTCCTAATATCCTACACTCCTTGGGAGGCTATGACCATAAAAAAATAAAAAAAATGCTGTCTAGTAATAGAGCACAATTAACGAATATAAAAAAGCAGTAATAGTTACAAAATATGTTATTCAAAGCTAGTAGGCAAAATTGTTAGAATTTTAATAGATCAGGCAAACATTAAACTACAGCAGAAATTGTACGATGTAGCAGTACCGCTATACCTTTTATACTTATCTTTTAAAGTCTAAACATTGAGAGATTTTAATACTAAAGTATAAAATGATGTTTCAGGATAAATAGTCAGTACTTTTCCAGCATCACGTGCAAATTCAAAAGTCCTCTGCAAATTTACAGCCAAAAAAATGCATCAGTATGTAGACAACTGTTGATTTAGATGTACTTCTCTCTTCTGTAAGTATTAATATTTTACACTGTTTCTTGCAACAAACCATACAATTTTATATGAAGTACTCAAAACCCACCGTCCTGGCTGACCGAGGTAGCTAGGAGCGTGTACCGACTCAGCGCTTCAGTCCGAAGGGTCACGGGTTCGAGTTCCGTCATGGGCATGGTTAATTGTTCCTTGTCTCTCATGTATGTGTTGCCACCTTGCGTCAGAGGGCCTCGCTTTCTGCTGACCCCAGATCAGAGGAGCCCACAAGGGTGTTTGTGTATGGTCGAAAATGCGTCCCATAGGACGTGTAGGTTTGCCGGCTGACAGCTGGATAAAAGCTATAAGGAAGGGTCAGAGAGAATAAAAATGTACGTATAAGATTTCTTAACTGTCTCAATAAAAATGTTTAATTCTTAATAATTAAGGTTTGCCTGACAAACCATACCAAATAAATCAATAATGAAACAAAGATCCTAAAATTCACTGTTAAATTGTTATTACTGCAGTCGATTATACGACTAAAGTTTCGGCCAATTGCTTCTGACAATTGTTTTTTAAAGCTCATTAATTATTCAAAATAAAGGCTCTTTGAATAAGTCCTGAAACAGCGTGATACTGATAGTGCGCTGTATAGCTATGCTACAAATGTCTCGTATTCCTTGATGTGCCTGTTCTTATTCATAAAAAAAATTGTAAAAAGCCAAAATAAATAAATAAATAAATAAATAAATAAATAAATAAAAACTCTCTGCGTGCTACTTTCAGCGCGTTGTATGACCCTGATCAGGCCTTTTTCTGCTCCCGAGAAGCCACCTCCGGGCGTCGAGGGAATGAAACCGCAACTTCGCGAGGAGCGCTGAAGAAAAGAAGCGGGCGCGGCGACGGAAGTGGGCACACTTGACCCTAATTCGCGGCCAAGCCGATTTCGCGTGATTTAGGGCTATTTCTGCGCGTCGTAAAATATTCTGCCGTCGCTGGGGAATTTACGGCTGCATAACGACGACGCCCGCGCCGCTAGCGCCGCCCGCGGGCTCTTCGCGAAGCGAAGTGAGCCCGAAGCATGCCCCGCCGAGGGTCAGGGTTGACGACGACCTCCGGCCGGAAATACCTCAACCAGCTGCCCCCAAAGCCGGGATTTGAAAGGGGTCAGCCAGAAAATCAATTAATATATTCATATTTAGACTACATTTACTAGCGAATTATTTATCATGCAAAATTTAGTCTTACCGTGTTCATTTAAAGGAATTAAGTAGTGTATAATAGAAATCATAACGCACTTATTTAAATTGTTAAGAAAACTAATTATATTGAAACATTAAATTTACTTATGATGGAGTACTCTTTATTTTTTTTACCAGGAACGTCTGCCCGCACTGAACCGAATCAGGGCCTATTAAAAACTGAACTTATGTTGCTAGCAATCAGATCACTGCGAAACAAGTGGAGGGGCAACACTTCTAGCATTTATAAATGACACAATTTACGTTTTCAAGCCGAAGCTCGTGCTATCAACCACTCTCGTGCTGTTGCAAGCACTCTCATCATCAAGGGGCCACTGCGGAGACATTCCTGGTGCGATATATTACTTTCCATGAAATATTTTCTCGCCGATTCTTAAGACACAGGCTAATTAAAATTTTTTTAAATAATTCAATTTATTCATTACACCTTAGTGAATAATTTCAAGATTTTGAAACAATGCGGAAGGCATTATAGAAAAAATCAATTTACAAGTTTATTTAATTTGATGTCTAAGGTGCGAATTTCTAGGTGTTAAGAAAGAAAGAATGGACTGGCAAAATAGGCACTTAAAAATCTTAAACAGACATTGAAATACTAAGATACAACTCTAATGTAATTATTTAAATAGGCACAAACAATTGGAACTCAACTAAAACACGGTAAGTATGATTCCTCAACAGAAATGTCGTTAATAAAAGTAACTCGTGATTTATCTATGATGACAATGAATAAATGAACATTGCTCTAATTCCTCCAAAGTAAACTATTTGATGGATCCTGTCTGGTATCTCTAAGATTGTTTTTGAAGTGGCCAAAACACCTTCATTCGTTGGTAAATCGTAAGCAAGCTTCCAGAATCGCTTTCGAATCCTCTTAGTTGATCGGGCCATTGGATCCCATCACTTTATACCAAACCTCACTTCCCTTGTTCATGCACATCGCGCACGAGCAAGATAGTCTAGTGTTCGTAAAAAATCCATAACGAGTGGATGTTGTCTCACGTCATGTAAAATTATTTGCATTCATGCAACTTTGAAGTCATGTTTAAGGCAATTACGACAGTTGCATAACTGTACATGTCATCTTTAAAGTTTACTTGTAATGATGCGGTAGTCGCCAAATTTTATAAGTTATCTTGTAACAAATGTAATAAGTTACAAAGTGTGAACTGTGTCTTGGTATCGGAACACGAGACCGGGCCTGGCCAAGTAAATGGCTCCGGAGGCCTCCCTGAGCCGACCCGACGCGGAAGCCCAGAAATTTGCTCGCAAAGCTGCATTATGACATGGGGACACGGACGTCATTCAGCGACATTTGGGAAGGGAATGTAAGGGAACGTGGGGCGGATGGACGCTCAACAGCCATCGGCTCCTAAGCGCAAGACTTCCCTTCTCACAACAAGCGGCCCTCTCCCCGTAATAACTTCCGTCGCTGCTGGGCGGGGGGGGGGGGGGGGGGGGGGCAGAGCTCCGTGGCAGCTCGGGCACCCGCGCCTGTCTGAAGCCAGTTGAGCAGGAACGAGACAAATCGGTGACCGTACCTTGTCCGTGCCTTGTCCGTGCCTTGTCTGTGCCTTGTCCGTGCCTTGTCCGTGCCTTATCCGTGCCTTGACCGTGCCTTGACCGTGCCTTGACCGTGCCTTGACCGTGCCTTGACCGTGCCTTGACCGTGCCGGACGTACCTTGCGTCTCGCAAGGATTGCGTGGGCAAATCTTACTCCGCAGTACTGACACTCTCTTGGTGGAGAACCTCCTGCCTTGCGTACCTTCGGGCGCGCACACTCTCCGATTCTGCCAGTCAACGGCTTCCCTGCGCGCCTCTGTGCGTGCGAACTATGTAAGCCTGCCAGGTCGCCACTAGCGTCAAGACTTCGTCTGCAAGGCAATCTGTGAAGTGTTGTGGGTGTTTTCCATGCAGAAGACGTGATGAAACTATTGTAAATAATTGTTTTTTCATCTTAATTAGGTTTGTGTGGTTGTGTGTGTGTGTTTGTTGTAGGATGGATTCCGCAACCTACGTTCCACTACGACCTGCCCGACCAATTTATCTTAGGGGTTCAGCTGTGCACAATTCTACCTTTCCATACAGTTCACTCTTCTATTATCCATTGCACAACGCTGAATATTCTTATAAAAATACAAAGGGAGATTAATTAAACCCACACTCCAAAATGTTTCTCAGAAATATCATCTCACTAAACTTTACTCCTGAACACCCGAACGGCATGCAAACAATGCTTCTACCACCCACTGATTTTACACAACTTTCCATATTTAAAATTGCTCTCTCCGGTGTTATAACTAATTTGATGTAGGGATCCTATCACTGCACATGTGATGAAATTTCAGTGCATCATGCGTTCACTGGATTATTGATTTGTTCAACTTGTTTGCACTCTGCTGGATGTAATTGGGAACAAGTTAAGGCGATATATGTGTTTTCCTTTACGGATATATCATATTAAGGAAACATTTGAGCATTACTATTTAGGTTTTATACAATTCAATATTTATTAATTGACGACCAACGTCTTATGATATTATTACGGCAATACTCACAAAATAGAGGCATTTATTCTAAATTGGTATGCATAAGATCATAATTTCTGAAGTTTAACTGCTGTATAGAATTTGGCATAAAATTCTTAATACCCCAAAAGCAACATAAAAACCTAAAACGCGTTTGCAGTTAAAGGATTAAAATAGACATGTAGGCAAAACATTTTAGCCTAGTAATGGCATGGGAAGCCAATAAATATGAAGAATTTAATTCCTTACTGTTATACATAACCCGGTTCTAGAATGAAGCCAACAGAGAAGAGTTGGCTGTAATATATAGTAAAGTTAGGTATTAAGAGTATTAATATATAGTAGAGTAAAGTACTAAACCCTTTTATATTAACAACTTTTATCTACGAGTGTTGGAATACTGATGTAATGGGTAATGAATTTCAGATCTACGTTATGTCTGGTGGATAGTAATTTCCTAGCTTCAAGAAGTTTTTTATATTGTGTATTCGCGAGATAATAATGAAAATGAGGGACAATGAATAATATTGGAAGAAGAAAAATGCATTTTACAGCTTCGTAAGATGTTATGCTTGGCGTTTAGTAATTGTCCAGCGTCACGAACTTTTTTATATATCGTAATCGAAGGTTTCCTGAAGTACACGATTACAGCCTACATATTCGAAATTCCTCAAAGGGAACACATCAAGAAAGAAGAGGCATTTAAATGCAATTTTCTGGTCGCTTATCTACCAATTCAAGTGCATTGCCAACGTTTTTCAAAATCTCTTCGAAATCGCGCGATATTCAGTTCCAGAGAGAAAAAAAGCCGAGTGCGCTGTAGCGGGGCGCCGCGCCGTATTAAGTTCGGAGGAGCAGTCAGCGCCCTCCCTCGCGACGCCACGGCAGGGAGGGGCGAGCGATCGCTGACGCAGTGGCGCCCGTATTTGCTGCTGCCGCGGCGTTTGATGCGTCGGCGGGGGCCGATGCTGTTTGCAGTGCGTCTTTCGCCCGCAGCCGCGATGCGTCGGCGGCGGTGGCGGTGGTGGTGGTGGTGGTGGTAGTGGTGGTTGGCGCGGCGGTGGCGCGGCGGGTGGTGTAGCGCCGAGTAGCGCGCGCGGAGGAAAAGCGGCCGAGGGGTCGCCCCTGGGGAACGCCTGATCGGCTCGCGCCGCCCGCGCCGCACGGACCGAGGACTCGTTAGCGCACTCGCGCGCCGATCAGCGCGGGGAGAGAATATGGCTTCGCTCTCGCCGATTCACGATACTTACGTTCTCGGGATTCGAGTTGCGAGAGGCGAGAGGCTGTTAATCAGTGGACGTAAGGTGGAATTCCTGAGTGGTCCTCTACGTTGAGGATCTGTAACAACACTAAGAAGGAGAAATTCGCATTGTTTGACGTACGAGCATTGTGGTTCAACCCCCTTACAATAAATGAATGTGGAATATGGTTCAGAACAATGACTAAGCAATATTGACCAGTTGGAAAAGCGGTCATTTCTTTCGAGTTCCAGTACGTACAGCATATTTAATAGAAGCAAACGAATGGTAACTGTTCCGCAGAATAGTAGTTAAATTTATTAAATGAGGGTACACTTATTCAGAAGCTTTAAATTATTTGAACTATGGCATAAAAAAGTTTTGGCATGCCATATTCTAACTGGAAGACATCTAATACCAATAGTTGGGCTACTCTTGTCTTAAGCCACGAGAACTAAACAGAGAAACACTCAGAATGAAGAAAATTAACAGTAATACGGGATGATACCTTTAGATTTAATAATGTGTTTGGCCACACTACATTGAAATACATTATCAGTATATTGTCGTGCTTTACTCCAATACGACTTCTCTCTTGTAAACAAATAAACCATTTTAATAATAATAATAATAATAATAATAATAATAATAATAATAATGCCAATCCGATGACCGAGATCGCTAAGGCAGTAGTGCAGTGGCGGTCTCGGACCAAAGGATCGCGGGTTCGAGTCCCGCTTCGAGCATGATTGTATTGTATCTACGTACGTTCGTGTGTGTCTATTTCATCATTAATCATCATCATAATTTCACCCCATCCCTCGGGGCTAACAACCGTGGGGTAAAAAAATGGAATCAGCATTAAAATGCTGATCCCCCAATAGAAAAGTAACGAGAACCTACCCCGATAATCAAGTCTGAGCCCCGGTGGGATACACGTATCGCGTAGCCCCCTGATGGCCGATTCGCGAAACAAAAATTAGTAATTATAATGTAAATAATGATAGTAATAACAATAGTAAATTGGGTTTCCTCAAAAAATCGCATAAAAGTTACACACAATTAACGCGCATTAAGAAAGGAATGAGTACTCAAAATGAAATTCAATGATAATTCTCTTTTATTAATTTCATTTATGTATAACAGAAAGGATACGGAGAAATACATTACACTTTTTAGTGCTTATATTTAATTAGCTCTTTAATTTATTTTCTTTTTAAAACAATTTTATTCTTGAATAATGCCTATCATTTTCATTTGCAGGCACAAACGAGTAACGAAATTGTGTTCAATTAAATAAAGAAAAAGGTGTCATGCGTTGTTTCCACAGTATAAATGGATCGAACGATTCTTCTGATGAGCAGCTGAGTAAATAATTTTGGAAACGGTATGTCTTGGTACTCACGATAACATGTAGGAGTCAGCTCGGTCAAAACAATTCCCACTTTCCCAGACAAATGCATTCTACACTCCCTAAATGTTCGGAGTCAATGTAAGTGAAGCCGAGAGAATTCGCCGTCTTCTTCATTGCAGGAGCGTGTGCTAGGGTTCACGCTAGTGGGTGGGGGGGGGGGGGCGGGAATGGGAGAGGGAGCGGGAACTCTCCCACGCGGGCTCGGCCGGGAGCAGCGCTAATCGCCTCCACTGCGCCTCCGCGGCCGTGTCTAATCGCAGGTGGAGCAGCACAGAACACTTGCCTGGCGGCGGCCGCAGAGTGGAGTCGTGGCAGCCGATTCCCCTCGTAGCACCTGCAACAAGCAACAGCAACGTTCAAGCGGGTCGTCATGCAACTACTCACGGATAATGGCAAATATATTTTTACTAGGCGAGGCACAGCTTCTCACGCGTGCGTTGTGAAGAAGAAGACGAAGTAAAAGAAGAAGACGATGAAAAAGAAGAAGACGAAGAAAAATAAATAGAAGACGAAGAAAAAGAAGACGAAAAAAAGAAGCAAGAGAAAATAAAAGAAGCAGAAGAAGAAGAAAAAGAAATTCGAGTATTTTGGTAATAAAGAGCTTTTAATTCTAATACAGCTTCTCTTTGAGCACAGAATGATCATTTAATTTAAAACGGCCAAAAAGCAAAACATAGGTCCATATTAGGGTGTATCGCAGTACAGTATTAAATACGAGTGATACACTATATCCCACATGACGTTACCAGACTTCGCGATATTACAGTTCTATCACAATTAAGTTAATATTATTTAATCTCAGTTATCGGTAGTGTTTATGAAATTACCAAAACTAACTTGTTTGAACTTATGAAATATCTTTAAGAGTCGAATACGGTATAATTAAATCCATAAAGTAGGATACCAGAGTTTATAGTATACTGACGATGTATGACAATATTTTTTGTATTCCAGCATCATAAAATAACCTTTTCTGTTGCAACAAATGCTTGATAATCGGGCATTTTACGGCACAAATGATGATGTATTATATTTTATGTCACGAATCATTGCGTCATCACACATTCAGCCAATCGTAGCAAGAGAATCGGGGGGAGGTAGAGCTAAACAGAACAGCCGACCACCGTTTACTCGCACGATGTCAAATACTCGAGTCGTCACAGGGAAGTTGTTTCGCAAAATTAAGTTTGATTCTCTTATAAATGTATAATTCTGTTATACAAAAAATATATTACGCAACTCGTTTATAATGTTGCTTTATTACATTGGTACAAATTTGAAAACTCGCTCCTAAAGCCGCTCGTTTTCAAAACATGTACTCAGGCAATAAAGCTTAACATTATACGAGTAAACTAAATGCATAAACTAATATTTCAGTTTTTCTAAAGAGATGAACAGGCGACAAATACTTTCACTTCAATGCACATATACAGCGATTTAATCCTCTGACGTCACTCACTATTACGTGATATCGCTAAACAAAGCAAATATCGACCATTGAGTAAATCGTAACAAACGAGGCCCTTAACAATAGCACGCGTAAAATAGTAAGCGACGAGGACGAAGCAAACGTCACATTTCACGCGCAGCGGGAGAGTGCTCGGAAGCGAAACAGGGCGCCGAGCAAATTCGCCCTTTTGATGAAGCACGCGCAGTTGTCGCAACCGCTCTCTCCCCTGTTCTTCAAGGCCTCGGCGAGCGCCGCGCGAAAGCCCTCATGAGCGGTGTGTGCACGTGTCGGACACGTGCCTTTGGTGTGGGCGCTCTCGTTGAGCCTGCCCGTCGCTCTCAGCGGCCCTCCACCACCGCGGGGGCGGGGGTGGACACGCTACACCGACATGAAAGATAATTTCTGCTCTTGGCCGCGCGAGGCCGCAAGGAACCTTCTCACGCAGGCGGGGGCGGTGGGGGGGGGAAGAGGGGCGGCGCCAGGGGAATTATCAGATTTTTAATGACGGTGCGCATTCAGCCCCACATGCAGACGCGCAGGCGGCGCATGCTCTCAATGGCGGCGGCGATTGCCCGCAATCAGCGATGTTTGTCTCTGCGCGAAATAAAAACAAAATTACAGGATTCGTTGAATGCGGTCGCGGGAGCGGGTGGGGAGGGGGAGGCGGGGGCGGAAGTGGATGCGAGAAGCGCCGCGCCGGATAATGCGCTGCCGAGGCCTCTGAATGGCATCGTTAGAGCGCGGCCGCGGGGGCGCCCCGGGCGGCGCGGCGTGGGCGTGGGAGTGGGCGGGGGCGGGAAGGGGCGCGATCGCGGAGCGAAAGGACCGAGCGCTATGCCGCACAGTTGCGCAGGCTCCGTACTGCAACGCTGCCATATTCTGTTGATGTGATCATCCTTAGCCAGTGTAACTGATCTGAAACATCGAAAGAAAGCGGAGGTCACGAAACGCGGTAGCTATTTGGGGTGTTTGAATCCTTGTGCGATCGTAAGGGAGACGGCAACTGAGGGACTATATACTTGGATTTATTTATACGTGCGTTTGAAATAAATCAGCTGTTGACGGTTTCATCCAAACGGGAGCTTGTATGTCGCTACAGTGACATCACTCAAGCTCCCGATTGGATGAAACCGTCAACATCTGTTTTACTTCAAACGTACGAATAAATAAATATACTATAAGCGGCGGGCAGTGGGGAAAGGCGTGGGTCGGTTAACTTTGGAGCTATTCCTTTCTTATCTTGGCACATCTACAATTCTTCAAAGTGATATTTCATAGTCAGAATATCGTTTTCCACGAAAATTACAAAGCGCCAATAATATGCATATTAGAGAAGAAATGAAGCGAGTACTTTTTGCAACGAGAAAGAAAATTGAGTTTTCAATTCTTTCTAAAGTTTATATTGCAGTCTTCTTCCTTATATTGAAGACGGTGAAGTAAGATTACGCAATATACAAATATGACTTCTATATGTTTTATACATCAGAGTAATATCAGTCGAGATATATAATATTACAGCCTACGGAGCAATTAAAGCAACGTCACAATAAAATTTCAATCTAATAAATGTCAGTGAATGACGTAATAGGACCCACGATTACTCTCAAATTCTCCGAATCTCAATCACGATGTGCAGCTGAACTTGTTAGCTGTCAAGAAGTACTGCTGTGTCATCCCCGAATATGGAAGATTTTAAACGATGTTTGTTTTATATTCGTCCATCGCTTCCACACCATCTGATCGAAGGAGGCGGGCAGTTACTCTGCCTTACGAATCCCAAGGACGTGAAGACGCAGATGGCACTTTACGCCTCTCGGGCGAAGTTGCTCTCTGCGAAACAAAAGAGAAACGAGGTAGGAGGCGGAGGCTGTCAGTTTGAGGCTCCACCTGCAGGACTCGCCCTCAAGGAGAAAATCGACCCGAGTGGCCCTTGCTGCCCCAAAGTCTTTTTTCGTGTGTTATTTAAGGTCGCATCAACTTCTAGGTCTCTAGCGACCACTATTGCGTGTAACGGTATGGTAACTGTGCGTATGACACAATACAATGATGATATGTGTGAAATGACAACCACAATACAACCATGCCGGAGACGGGACTCGAACCCGCGATCCTTCGGTCAGAGATCGCTACGGCACTACTGTCTAAGCGATCTCGGCCATCCGGCCCGGCCCCAAAGTCGTCGGTGCTCGAAAATAACTCTTGGGCAGAGCTCGGAAGGGCCTCGCGAGGACGTTTCTTCGAAAGCTGTCCATAAGAAAGAAAGGGCCGAAGGGTCCCCCTCCGATTTTCCTAAATTTGGGAAATGCACAATAAGGATACTTGGCTCTCCGGGTTGAGCCACGTCTCATACGATTGATCTGACATTTTGGCCATCGTGTTGTGGTCTTCTTCAGAGCTATACTGCTAGCTGAGTCGTCTGGTATGTTTGAAGATGCGCTCCCCGTAGAGATTCATAAGATGAGTTCGTAGGCTTTCGCGGCCGGTGTCATTGGATACTTGGCTGGCCGAGGTGAGACACGTCTCAGTCGTTGTGGCGTTCTTCAGAGCTTATACTGCAGAGCAGCATAGCTCTGAAGAAGGCCACAACACGATGGCCGAAACGTCAGCTCAATCGTCTGAGACGCGATTCACCCCAGACAGCCAAGAATCCAATGAAGCCTACGAACAAAATTTGCAATAAGGACACATGAAACATATGAGAGTTGCATTTTTTGTTGAAAAACGTTTAAAACGGATGAAACTGCTTTTAGAATATGGCAACATATGGAGTTGATTAGATTATAAAAATTCAATATTGACGAGGAAACGGAATTGCAAAATGTAAGTGACGATATCTTTACAAGACATATTTCATTGCATCGTCGTATTCGACGTTATGTAAATTAATCTTCTCAAAATATAAAATCAGATTCCAAGTGTTTCCTAAAGTAATGAAATAAAAATCAAAGATTCTGAAGAAAAACTAAATAATGTAGATACCTTCAAATCAAATCAATACGAATTCACATTTCTTCAAAATGTGATGTCGAAATACTTTTTCGAAAGTTGGAAAGAAGTATCTACCCGTAAAGACATGAACTGATTTTTTGAAAGAAAATATTTTCAAGTCATTTTAAATCACCGCCAACGTTGAAAACCCTTCTTAAAAGTTTGCGGAAACAAACCTTGAAACCTATCATGAGCATCTCCTTGACCCGCTGACTTCACATACACAATTCCGAAGATTCTGCCATGTTCACATCTGTTCGAGGTTTTCTCTAGACTGGTACGATAACATCTAATGCGCTAGTTATGAAAGGAAACTTAAACAAAAACATTTATTCCTTCTGAAACACTAGATGAACGAAGCGAAATGCAGTCCGGCTATGCCTTCCCAGGCAACGAGGAGTGAAAGTGGATTTGCTAGAAAGCGGGGGTGGGGTAACACCAACCGCTGGATGCAGTCGGGCGATTCTCCAGTGCAGTGCTATTCCCGCTGCGCGCGGGACGAGGACGATGTCTCCAGTGCTGCTAGGGGGAAGCGGGGCGCCCAGGATCGAATGAGGGGGGGGGGAGAAGGGGCGGGGCGAGGGCACAAGCGTCCTGATGAGCCGCCACAAAGAGGGTGACGAGGCTTGGCCGAGGAGGAGTAATGGGTGCACGAGCACCTGTGCCTCCGCCTCCGCCAACGGCCCTGGTTAGCGGCAGGCGGATACGAGACGGACAGCAATACACCTTGCTCTTACGCCCCAAGGCCAACATTATCCATTTGCTAAGTATTTCGTGATGCAGGAATATTATAATGGGATTCATGTCACGTTGCAGGTTGATAGAGAGAGTAGAAAACAACTGAATATTGTTGATTGAAGGATTTGATTAATTAATTGCAAAGATAGGTATATATGTTTGAAATATTGATTTCTCTCTGTTCTATCTTGAGACTATCTATTATTGAACTCTTTAACAATGGGCTTTTGTAATGAAGCTTTCGCTGACAGTGTACCTCGTTGTTTGTCGGTGGCATTCTGCAATTACAATCCACGAACTGCGTTCCAGTTCAATCGAATTTATGAAATTGAATTGTTTGCTTTATCATTTGAGAGAACACTTTAAAAAATTCTTTTTGTTTCATGCTACCCATGAGAATTTTGTTTCATTGGTGCATTTGGTTCCTTATTTACGTCATATACAGAAACAATCCAATGATATGCCACGAAAAGATATGCTCTCAACAAAGTATACGTGTTCTCTATAAATGTAATGTTTTAAATGTTAATATGAGATTAAAACGTCACACGTATGTTGAGTAAGTGACTACTGGTCGTTTTAACAGGGGCCAACAAGATCCTAGGTTACTCTGCTAGTTCACATACAAATGAGCAGTTTGCGCGTCATGGAATGCGAATGCAGACTTGGAAGAGGACAAATAACCTCTTTTCGAAATGCAAGTTGTCGCCGTATCTCATTGTCGACCTCGTTTCTTCTGTCCTCGAAATGCTTCACTCGAATTGTTTGATATTCGGGCAGAAGACGAAAAAAAACACTCTTGTTGTTTGCAAAGGAACGAAAGTGATAATTAAATACAAAAAAACAGATTTTTTTATAAGATTTCTTGGTTCGTGTTTCATACCGTAAAACTCTCGAGGAATAGACATTGACTTCCTTGGTTTATTAAAAAGAAGTGTTAAGACTCTTCCTTAATAAGGAGGCCCTTCATCATTCTGGAAAAGTTCTTTTTCTTGTGACTATAATTCTCATCTCATTGAGAAAACTCGGGTTTCATTAATTATATCTTATAATTGATATAACAAACGAAATTCGATTTTCATTCCAATAAAATTAACTGAAAAACTCTACCTTTCAGTCCCGTTTGAACTCTGCAAATGATGTAAAAAATAAAACGTAACATCACTTCAATTTTGAGGTAACAATACGTAACTCATGTTAATTTATATTTTTTTTAATAAAAATAATACATAATCCTGTTTACTTAAACTCTTTTCATTTTACTGCGTACTTACGTAGTAGAAAGAATTATGATCCTGAGATTGGCGATATTTCGACAGGAAACTTGTAATGTTGGACCCTGGTAACGAAAATGCGGATAAATCCTGTTCCTATACGTTAGATTACGATGCGTTCATCATAATCCACGTTTTGTGGGGCCTTGTCACTGAAAAATCGATTGACAACTAAAATTGTCTGCCCGTCCGTCAGTTCATTCGTCCGTCTTTGCCTGTGACTTCACCTGTCTATGTCTTTTCTTTTCTTCTTTTTTTGCGAGGGTAAGAGGAAATCTTCAAACGACACTGGCCAGCCCGTACTACCCAACGTGTGAGATTTTTACTCACTTAAACCGAACTTAACTTCCTTCTTAACCTTAAACTTCCTTCTCGTCCGTCCTTTCCGCGGAGGCGCTTATAGGTATTGCTTTGCGGAGAGTGTAATAGTTCCCCAGTCAGATTACGTTTTTAATATATCCTGATACTAGTCGAGTGCGAATACGATTCTTCCCTCCTTTCTTGCGTCTGACGTTTCAATTCAAGCGATACTTCTTTTGTAAATATTCACACCGCCCTCCAAATGATTTCAGAAGCAAGCATATTTACAACTAGGTTTATTTTCGATTAGGTTTGGTCTGGTTTCATCTGGCCTATCTCAGGCATCGATGATTCGTGATTTGATGCTATTCGAACCAAGTTGGAACCCTGATTGGAAGGCAACGCATAATACACTGATGTTGGCAGGTACACGTGACGCAGTCAAAGAGATTTCGAGATCCTTCCAAACATCAGCATCCACCGACTTGCCTGTTAATCTAAAGAAATTGTTTTATGAGTATCTACCTTACATGAGACTTCCTAGTATATGTTCAGTGTCCAAAGCGATCTCATATATATATATATATATGCATATAATGTATGAAGAGAATATTCGTTTATTTATTCAATTCTTCCCCCAGTAGTAAATTATTTGAATTTCCTCTGAACGGGTCAGATCGTACAAAAGAAAAGGGAATCCGTGAGTAGTATAAAGTTAGTAGTATTAAAGTTAGTAGTCAGTACATTATCAAGCATTTTGATTGATTCGTCTAAGCAGATCGAAGTATGGATGCACAGTCGCTGTTGGGAACCGAGTATTACGCTTGGTAGAGTAACACATGTTGGTTAGTGAAATGATATTCATGTTTGTAGCTATATACGAGAAAGATAATCGGTTAATGCTTCAGTGACGTAATTAAATACCGTAAATATTTTTAGTTTTATTATTAAAACTCAGTGGTACCTCTACCTGAAGGTACGAAAAGAAAACTTTTCTCTTACGGAAATTTTGTAATTAGCAGTGAATATCACATGTTTTACACTGTGATCCATGTTTAAGATAAAATCGAGAACAAATGCCAGTTTCTTGCAACAGGCATATGTTTTTACAACGCCAACCTCCATTAAGTCCTTCCCAAATGAAATCCCCTACACTCCGCCAACGCGGCTGAAGGGCGCGTGTTTAGAAGGGACGGTGTTTGTCGAGAGGCTGGGTCCCTACGAGGGCCCTTCGCGCGGGTGAAGGAGGCTCCGGGCGCCTGCATTGTGAGCGCCGAGGTGGTACATGACGTAACGCGAATGTAATTTTAATTAATTGGGGACCTTCAGAAGTTGACAGGGGATTATTAAAGGAACAAACAAGCAATCAAGAGGATGCGGCAGACACCGACCAGAAATCCCCCCAGCGGCAACGAATGGGCGCCGAACAGCGCCAGCCTCTTACGCAACGCTTTACGTCGCAGCGGATAATGTCATCCAGCAGCCGCGCCTCCATTATGGTTATTCGACAGCGCCTGCGACTGGGTATTACGTCTCAAAGAAATCTATTACTTCCTGCGATGTCATTATTGAAACGGAATGCAGACGTTAACACACGAATGCTCGTTTACCAGAAATATCTGCCCTCATTTTTTGCAGTTGTTCATAATTGAGACATTCGGGCGTAACAGATGACTTTTGATATTTTTGAGAAAGTTGCCTGTCCCTCTTTCTCTCTCTCTCTCTCTCTCTCTCTCTCTCTCTCTGCCTCTCTCTCTCTTTCCCTCTCTCTCTGCCTCTCTCTTTCCCTCTCTCTCTCTCTCTCTCTCTCTCTCACACACACACACACACATAAACACTTATAACAAGAAAACCTTTAAATTGCATGTACATACGACACATAAGAAGGGGAGAAACTTATCCTGTGACAAATCGGACTGCATTAGTAGGCAAAACATTGATGAAAAATAACAGCAATTTATAAATGTTATTTCGTGTTTATACGTGTTCGTTACTGAATAATTTTATGACTGAAAAAAGAAATGGACACTATCCTCAAGTAATATTTCAGTACTTCTAATTATCTTGAAAACTAGTGGTATTGTAAGACTTTTGTGCTGCAGATTAATGATACATCAAAAAGTTAATGAACAAGGAATTGTAATAGAAAACAGTAACTACGAAGGATTCTATTATTCTCATGCAGTCTATGGAAAGGATAATAAATACTCAATTGAATAAAGCAGCTTATCATACAAAAATAAGTAATGAAAAATGTGCTTAAAAGAATATTGTTAATTTCCTCTGACCATAAAGGTCGGATAACGGAACGAATAAATTTTTCTCAGATCCAGAAAATGTTCAGGTTGTAAGTTACAAATTTGATGAAGAGTTACGTAGAACACAGTTCTGCGACCACTTCCTTCCATAGCTTAGTTTATCACAAGAACGGAAGAATGTCTCGTAAATAGGGAATGCAATGATTTTTCCATAAAGCCAAGGCTGGGGATTTTCCTGCTATAGAATGAGCGGTTTTAATTTTGAAACGCGAGGCGGGAATCGAGCAGGTGTCCACTAACGGTGCGGCTTGGATCAACGTGCACTGAACAATATTAACAGCCCGACTTCCGCGCCCACCTATTAATATTTTTTACAAGTGACAGTAAGTGGCCAAATGGCAAACTCAGCGATGTGGCGAAATAATAAGAAGTAATAAATAATAAGTAACGTCTAATGTAAATATTAGCTTGTAAGTACTAGTTAGTATAAGATTAGAATTAATACTTAGGTTAGAGCTCCCATCCAGAAAACGGTACATCCATGATCAAAATATATTTCATTAACTGGATCAGTCAATAATGTAGAATACGTAGATGTTCTGCATTAAGAACTACATGTGATTCGAGGATGTGGCTTACCTCCCGAATCGACCCTCACTCCGTCGTCTCTGAGCGTGTACGAATTGCTCGAAAATCCACGAGAGATTTGTAGGTCAATTTTGTATCCTATAATCGGAACTTCGCGCAACATTTTGAAGTAGCGGCACAGCGGTCAGTGTATTAGCCTTCCATCTCTGGGCATCAATATTCCCAATCAATGAACGAGTACGTGCTGTTGCTGGTCGAAAAAAACAAAAAAAAAAAAAACGGGCTGGCGGCTGTCTCCGCCCCGTTTAAGGGCGGGAAGAGGCTCACCAGATTGGCTTACTTTATTCTCCTCAAGACAATTTTTGAATTTGACCTAGCTACGAAGCTAGTGTCGGAAATCTGCCAGCGACGGCTGTCGATAGGAACCTTCCGAATAGCAACACTGCAGAGACAACGGTGGCACTACCACTGAGCCATCATTGCCAGTTATTGCTCTTTTGTGAAGTAAAAGGTGATTGATATTGCAAACTATTGAAAAAAATATACGTAACAGCGC
The DNA here is from genome assembly GCA_038098605.1 of Gryllus longicercus. Taxonomy (NCBI): domain Eukaryota; kingdom Metazoa; phylum Arthropoda; class Insecta; order Orthoptera; family Gryllidae; genus Gryllus; species Gryllus longicercus. Next base: position 1,852,691 of record JAZDUA010000271.1, on the reverse strand, counting down.
ATCTGCAAGCCTTTCGTCTACTTCACTACCTATGAATCACTTGTAGTGAATCACCTTCGTGAATCATGTTCTGAAGCGACCCGTCTGGACATTTTAAGGTTTCCGTGGGTCGTGTTCTTCAAAGGGAACGCGTGTCTGTTGCCGCACCTTGTCACTCCTCCTCCTCCTCTGGCGACGTGGTCAGGACGCCCCTCACCAAAGCGTAACTGCGAGGCAGGCGAGCGCCCGCATCATCTGGAGGTTAGAACACGCGGCAAGGAACGCATCAAAGGAATGCAGATGTAATACACGCAAATTTTTCGGCAGTAGAGCTCTCACGTTCTTACCTGAAGGATATGGAAACGGCGCTGATTAAAGATACAATCCCGACGACAGCAAAAATGTATGTGACTCTTAGACGATAACACAGGAAGAAAAAAAAACCTTCTTTGTTTATTTGACAACGAATAACTTAACTAATTGAAAACTTGAAATAAAAAAAAGTATTGAAGTGCCATTTCTATTAAATTTACATTTTTACCAGAATAATAAATGAATTAAGCCCTACAACGTAAATAAGACCCAAAGTCCAGACGCATTTCTTGATAGTGTTACGGGGTGATTATAAATGGCAGGAGTTTTACGTCCCAATAGGTTTAACAGATATGTAAATTAATTTTTCTTGAAAGTATGAAAATGGAATTTCCATTTTTTTATTTTCAGCCGTCAATTAATATTCCTTCTATACGTTTCGAGATGTGGTTAAAAGTAAACGACACCAAAATGTCGGTTTAGAGATTCTATTAGGTAAGGCAAACATTTACACCTAGCATCCAGACAATGCTACTCTTTTCCCTAGAGGCCAAGCAAATGCTCGGGTTTTCAGCGGTAGAAGCGAACAGCCGAAGTACGAGGCGGCCTGAATCGAGGAACGGCGCGGGCGCGGGCGCGCGCTCCGCGAGGACAAAGAAACGCGCATTTCTCAGCAGACGCGGGAGGCAGCGCGACAGCCGCGGCGGCGATGGGGGCGGCGCAGGAAGGAAGCGAAACTTGGCCCTCTGGCGGCGGAAGGCGGCGGCGCCCCGCCCACCTCGCCCCCGCCCCGCCCCGCCCCCGTCCCCGCCGCGCCCGACAGAGACAGACAAATCGGAACTCGACATAAAAAACGCCCGTGCCGACTCCGCCGACTCGGTTCCATAAAAGAGCGTTCTTTATGGGCGAAAGCACTTAAAGAGAGACGTGGCAGTTAATAGTGCTCCTTGATAGACGAAAAAATCCATTAGGCCCCTCGCATGAATAAGATTATGGAGCGTTTAAGGAGGCTGCGCCTTTGAGAGGGCGGGCCCGGACCGGTTCCTCGCCCCGCCAAGGGGCGGGCGGACCGGCGGCGGCGACGCGTCAGGCGGGGACGGGCAACGAGAGTGGCGGCAGGAGCTCCGTGGTGCGCGGAGCAAAGGGCGGCGGGTGTGTGAGGTCAAAGCCGGGCGAGCGGGCGGGCGAGCGGGCGGGCGGGCGGGCGAGCGGGCTGGCGAGCGGGCGGGCGAGCGGGCGGGCGGGCGGGCGGGCGAGCGGGCGGGCGAGCGGGCGAGCGGGCGAGCGGGCGGGCGAGCGGGCGAGCGGGCGGGCGAGCGGGCGGGCGGGCGAGCGGGCGGGCGAGCGGGCGAGCGGGCGGGCGGGCGGCACGGGAGAGGAAAGTGCGTGGAGTGCGGGACAGAGGGCGCGGGCGAAATGAGCACAGGTAAGGAAAGTGCACTGGCGAGGCAGGATGCGGTGGAGGAAGGAGCCTTGGCGCAACGGGAAGGATGCGGAAGTCTGTGGTGGGAGCGGTGGAAGTTGAGGCGGCAACGGCGGGTGGAGTTTGAGAGGAGATGGAGGAGTGGTAGGGGCGGTGGGGGTGGGCTGGCTGGCACGAAAGGGCGCGGAGAAGGCGGAAATAAAGAAATAACAAGCGTGCCTCAAATTGGCGTCCGTTTCGCGCGGCGCGGGTCGTCGGCCGGCCGAGCAGTGCCCAGCCCAGAGGCGAGCGCATGCCGAGGGAAGCTGTGTTAGAAAGCTTTAAAGAGCGCCCCCACTCCGAAGACTAAGTTAAGCCCTTCGTACGCTTTTGAAATATTACAATATATTTTGAGCGAAGATCGGTACAAATTTTCTCAAATCCGAATTCTGAATGTTCTTAGAAACCCAGAAAACACATATCAAATATTACGAATCTTTCGTGTAAAAATAATTGTAAAATAAATGTATTTCACAAGAAGACATATTTAATTCAGTGGGCAAATACTGAAAAAGGGGAAGGTACGTGGTGGGAGGTTATAAACCGTTTCTTTGGGTATGTTGTATGTACCCAGACTAGTTAAAATCCCTAGTTTCCGATCTCTCAGACTTCATGTTAACTCCACGACGACGGAAAAATGTGTATTTTTTGGACTTCATGTTTTTCTCTCTCTCTCAATAACTTTTTAACTTTAAAGTCCAAAATAAATCACACCGATATTAAAGAGAATAAAATGTCCTCCAACTTTTGTATAAAACATTTCTTTTACAGCATTTACCAAGCGAGCTACATCTCTATAAAAAACGGCTTTTTATTTTGCAAAAATAATTGCAAAAATACACATGTATTAAATTATCCATTTGTAATAAATATAATTATATTACAGTAATAATATTTATTATATGAGCGTAAATGTTTTCTCTTAAATGTACCCATTGTCAAACATATAAATATATTAAATAAATCTTCATATATATAAATAAAAAGTAAAATTATATGTTCGTGTATGTGAGCGTGTTCGTGTTTCAACTGAACTTCTACCTGGAAACCATTTAATTTCCTCAAATCGTGGTGTACAATGTTACTGAAGAATTCTGTCGCGGCCATGGGTTCAGTGGTTACGTGTGGTTAGCACAAAGACATTTCTACGCCGGATTCTGGTCTTCACAACCTGAGAGTCTCATCGTCACATACACTGTGGCACTGCAAGGAAAACGCACACAATCTTGCATGGCCAGGAATCGAACCTGGGGTCGCGGCATGGAAAGCGAGCACGTTTGACCAATGAGCTAGACCGCGAGGGATACCGGTGAATTACAATCTGAAAAAGTATACTGAGGGAGGTAAGACACCCCTTCAAGAGGACATTTGGAGTGGGTGGCAATTACAAACAAAATCGTTCTATAACACCAATGTTTATACCTTTGATTCAGTGATGGGCACTGAATGGACAGCGTGGGCGAGATTAGTAGTCTGTTTCGTAGATGATTATGAATAGTAAGTAAATCCAATTTTAAAGACAAGAATGTTTCTACTTTTGAATAAAACGTTTTTAACGTATCATTAAACGAGATACAGCTCCCAAAACAGAACAGAACAAAAAACCTGTAGTTCCCAGCTTGGTATGCGATGTTCTGGCCCGACCGTCTACCTCGCTACTGGGGCTTGACCCTTCTCCTGCGTTTTATATTTTCATTTGTTGCGTGTTTTGTACACTCTGTGAGTGGTTGTGGTACCAAATTTGCAGTAGTTTTTAGCGTTATAGTTTGATGCCTTTATAATAACCTTATGTTTAATTAGTTATTTGTTCTTCTGCCCTGATACTGGCAGCTGTCCGTACATTAGTGTCGTACTTTGTCGTGAGACGTGGTGATATAATACAGCCTTCAACCAGAGAACAGTATTAAAAGCCTTAAGAATTTGACAGAATGTGGGATTGCCGTGAAAATGAAAACTGTTTTCAAGTTTCAAAATCCATTGTTTTAAAATGCCGTTCAACAGCTATCACTAAGGGTGCAGTAATTTATTTTTTATGGTGCTTGTCTGAAAAGTCACGTTAGTAAATTTCGTGCTATAAAGGCTTGTAGTGTTACTATCACACATGAACTTGGGGACCTACCGATGTTCCTAACAGCACTAGCTTCTCATCAAGGCAATTATTTCTAGAAGAGGGACAAATTCCATTCATCAAAATCATTGAAATATAACCCAGAAAGTATCCTTTACTTTCTCGTATACGTACGTATACGAGATCAGATATGGACGATTCTTATGGGTTCCATCTGTTCTTTTCGTACATCTGTTTTTGTCTGTAAGAGCACTTTCACCAACACCAGTCTTGGATGCAAATCACCGCAGACAGGCGGGAAAGCGTGTCAAAACATGACACAGAAAAAGGGCTTCATAACCCACCGAAAACCAAATCTTCACATCGAGCAAATAAGGTGTGTGCAGCAGACCTCTTCAGGAGCCGTGGCCTTGGCGTTGCAGGGTTAGACCGCTTGAGGGGCCATGGGGTCGCTAGTAGAGACTTCTTGAAAGTCTTGGGCATAGCGACACAGGGTTACACCTTTGAGGCGCCATGGCCGTGGCATATCAGGATGAGACCTGTTGAAGGGCTGCGGAACGTGCTTCGCAGTGTTAGATTTCATCCGTGAACTTTGAGTGCCAGTGGTCGTGGCGTCGCAGTGTTAGACATCTTGAGGGGCCTTAGTCGGGGAATCGCAGGGTTAAACATCCTGAGGGGTCGGGGCATCGCAGGGATAAAGCTCGAGAGGCCCTGGCAACGCACGGGTAGATTTCTAAGAGGCAGTGGCATTCCATGGTTAGACCTCAGAAGGAGCAGTGGCCATGGCGTCGCAGGATTAGACTTCTTGGGGGACCGTGGTCGCGGTGTTGCAGGAGTAGACCCCTTAAGGGCCGTGACCGCGGTGTTGCAGGGTTAGGCCTCTTGAGGGGCCGTGGTCGCGGTGTTGCAGTGTTAGATCTCTTGAGGGACCGTGGACGCGGTATGACAAGGTTAGACCTCTTGAGAGATCGTATTCCTAGCATTGCATGATTATATTTCAGAGAGGCAGTGGCTGTGCCATGGTTAGACCTCTGAGGGACAGTGGCCCGGACGTCGCAGGGTTCGCCTGTTTCGCCTCGCAGGTTTCGCCTCGCAGTCGCGCAAGTACCGCGGCGGCTCGTGGAGCGGCTCTGCCGGCGCCCGCGGGAGTCCGAGGGGGAGGGGGAAGGTAGGAGGAACTAAATCGGGCGCCGAGGTGCAGCGCCGCTTCCGGCCCAGCGAGCGCAGCCCCATAAACCTGCCCCGCCCCACCCACCCAAGCCCCGCCGACCCTTTGCATTTTACTGCCTACCCCGCCAGCGGCCGTGAATGGCCGCTCTCATTGCGGGTAAGTTACTAAAAACGTCTCTGCCCTGTGCGGAACTCGTTTTTTACCGTTCTTCGCCAGCGTGACGCGGATTTGCGATCACTGCAAACAAATCATATATTACACAGCTGATAGGATTGTTGCGGTGATGATTTATTTGGCTCAGATATCTAAGATGGGATCATTGCATCCTCAAAATTCTCAAAAAGAGAATTGGAGTATCAATATAATATTAATATCATCTGAAAAAAAGCACACTTAAAAAACTAAAACTGTTTGCGTAAAATAAATGTCAAAATCTTAGGCTTAAATTTGAAGTAATAAATAAATCACTGACGCACCAAATATAATGGCGAACTAACTTGTGTTACACTTTTTCTGACATTTGAACAATAATTCATCTTCTATATAAGTTCTAGTCATGTGATCACGAAAGAAAGGCAACAGATTCATATTCCAATTGTTTGTAATTGTGTTGAAAATATTTATTATACTTTGCGTAAAAGATCTAATACTTGCATATCTTACGATATTCCCAGAAAATTAATTGCAGTGAACCTGAAATCTCTCAGTCCATACTCTTGTGGAAAGAAAATGTTATATCAAAAAATAGTAAAAAGGCAATAAATGATACGAAATCTCGTGAACAAGATTAGCATGAATCTAATCACAATATTTATAAAATTATATTTCTAGAAATTGCATGGTACAAAATCTTCGTCCTCCTTATAATTGCGAAGAATCAATCAGGGCGACGTAAAGAATAAAGCAGTGCGTCTTTGTACATAAATGTTCTTTCTATTTTAAATTAATTTCTTCCTTCCTACTGAACGAGATATCAATGTGTTCATTGAAGCATTCATAGCCTGACAATCTAACACAGCACGTAGAAGCAGTTAAATTAGTAACGACCACTGAAACGAGAAATATGATATTTATAGCAAATGAACAATGTATTCTAATTAAAAGTGACAACACACAAAGTTTATGTAGCAACAAAATAAGAAATGCAAGGCAACGTTCATTTGGCCGAAATAGCCACCTTATGCAATAAACATCGGCCGTAATGGCTTCACCGCCACTTTAGAGAGCAACGTTATCGATGCTCTCCAACAAAGGGGCAGAGAGATTGATGGGGCGATCTCGTTTCGAGCAGTGCCCGCAGCGCGGCGCGACCGGTCGCTCTCATTTCCATCGGGAGCAGATCGTCGGCCACTGCCCCCCCCCCCCCCCATCCCCATCCTCGCAGTCCAGCTCTGCTCGCCACTGTCTGCCGCTGCCTGTCACCCATCGCCCGCCGCTCATCGCCCGCCGTCCATCGCCCGCCGTCCATCGCCCGCCGTCCATCGCCCGCCGTCCATCGCCCACCGTTCATCGCCCACCGCCCACAACCCACTACCCATTGCCTGCCGCCGTTCTCCAGCTGCCCACCCCACCGCCCTTTCCACACCGTCCCCGGCTGCCCGCCGCAGCCGCCTCGTATCTCACGCGCGACAAGGAGCTGCCAGAGCGACGCCCGCTCTCCGTTATCGAGGGGCATCGCCGGCGCGGGGGACGGGGCCCCGGCGACGCTAATTGCGAGGGCAGCGGCGCTGGGGACGCTGCGCAGCGCAGCTCAGGAGGCGACGCGCCCTATAAAGCGCTCCCAAGCACCGGAAACGAAGGCACAAACAAATAGCCGCGTCCCACGCCGCCCCGCGCCGCTCGCTCGCCCGCCCAGGCCAAGGGGCTGTTTACGGGCGATATGGAGATGAGCCCCGCCTCGCAGCCCAATCGCAGCTCTCTTCCAGGCTCCGAGCTCCTCATCAGCGGTCTTCGATACCGAACGAATTATAACTTCGGAAACTAAGTGGATATCACCATTATTCGTGAATGATTTTACATCATAAAACAGCACGGTGCATGACGTATAGCGTATTTTTACTCTCTATATTGCGTTTTTTCTTTTCATAAATTGAAGGACAATGAAACGACGACATTTTGTTTAATCCAGATAGCAGTGTATTAATTTCAGAAAAAAAAGTAATTTTTAAAACTATGAAGAATGGAGAAAGTAGAGCAGTTCAAATCGGAAATGTTTTGTAATCATTCCACAATGCACACTGTCAATGGTGCACACGAATTGAAAGTGTAATTGACACATGATCTACTTTTATATTTAGTCTCCTTGATTTTAACTTTTGCCAATCTACGACCAAATACCGTAAAGATATTTGGTAACTACAATAATAATTGTGAAGAAAGAAGATGTTTGTAAGAATACACCCACGAGTATATGCATAGAATCTACAAGCAAAGGTACGCATTTTGAAGCAAAAGAAGAAACAGATAATTCATCCTCATACGCCACCCAAGATGATGCTCACAGGCGAGTGACTTCGCTCTGGAGGGCCTCACAAAAACAAGATCGCTTAGCATTTAACAAACTGCTTGAGCGAGAGAAAGTTACGAAATAAGTAAAAGGGAATATTGATGGGAATCAATAGAAATGTAAATGAAAGGGCGGAGATCAGAATGGTGAAACTTGTGGGAACGTTGAGAATCTGGAGAGTCATCCTAGCCATCCTGGTGACTGTGTGTTAAGTTTTGACAGACCGTTCATTTTATACAATGAATGGGCGTACTTCGAATTTAAAACAAAATGATGATATCGACAACACTTTTTTCAATACCTACGGGCAAATCATAAGGTCTGAAGCAGTGGCGCGGCGGTCTGACATATTTATTACTCCTCCACCACTACAGTTAGCGGAAATATCGAATTCATCACATTATAGTACTACTTATACGAATAAATAAAACATTTGCCAACAGCACGTCATGATATCATTTCGATAGTTTTGATGTCAGTATTACGAAATTCCATGATGTAGTAACAATGAAATGATATTCTACATTGTAGACTGTTTTTTCTTTAAAATTTACATATTGATTTCTTATTGCCCTTTGTTTTGAAGTTCAAACCATCAGATATAATCTTGTATATACAAATGAAATGAAAAAAATATCTTGACCATAACGACCTACGTGAATTTGAAAAGTAAGTGCAACACTTTTTCAGTGAATAACGTTTTGACAAAACCATTCCTATTTACTTACATTCTAATTCTCCATCTTGAGAGCAGTTGCTGCCAGATCAGTTGAAATTGTACATAATAATGCAGGCTTAAGGGTTGTGTTGTCATTGGTTTTGAATGAGACCTCTTTTCCCCACTGAGTGAAGTGTTGGAGGGGGGATTGAGTGACTGGCGGGGTGAGGGCGAGACACGCTTGCTCATTGTGGTAGGGGGGAGGGAGCGCCAGCCATCCCCCCCCCCCCGAGCACAACTACTCTGCATCTTACTCATCACGTCATCATTATGATAGGGGGTTGATAAGTTTATCACTGTTCTGATTTAAAATTTTCAAATATAGATATACAGGAGTGGTTGCAAGGCTTTTTTTGCAAGGCTATGTTTTTTATATATCTCATTACATTTTAAAAACTAAGTGGATAAACGCTGTAAATTATTACATTTTAGGTAGTACTGAATGAAAGTGAAAATCCGAATGCATGCCACGGATTTATCATGGTCGAGAATAAAACTTATTATCGAGATGGTCGTAGTAGGATAAATGAAGATTGTATGGAACTGACATCTCTAGGAATGAAACGGCGCCCCTGCCTCGTGAGTAGTCCTCCCAGGAACTGATATTGTAATGCCTTTCGCTGCAGGTGTAGTGCTGCTAGCAGCGATTGCAGGCAATTACAATTGCTTCCAGTACAGGATGCAATAAAAATTGAGTTCGCAGGGAAGCTAAGTTCCCTGGAGGAGCATGATGGTGAGCGAGGTTTCAATTAGAGACCAAGTCCGATGAAGTATGAAATTTTAATATAAGAATAGAGCTGCAGAGCAGCGTGATGCGTACACAGCAAAGTCTTTAGGCGGTCTCTCCCCCTCCCAACGCTAGCAGATCCTTATATGGGAAACAGGGAGTTTAACGAGGCCATTACGCCGCCCCCGCCAGAACCCGGCATCCCCTAGACGCAATAAACTGACATAACTGTCAGAGGACTTTTGCCTTTCTTGAAAACTAACCAGTTCCCGAACATTCCTGTTTCCACGTCTGGATCATGTCAACGTTGACAGCGGTTCGGGTAGTCTTAATCACCCGTGACCTGAGCGCCTGCTCCCGGCGAGACCCTAATTTTAACCATGAAGGGTAATATTTCTTTCACGTACAAGTTGAAAGAAATATTCATTGCTCTTCTTAAGCAATGCGTACTTCACATGTACGTAGGTGCATTTGCCATTACACCTCCCCCCTTAGAAAAAGTTTTGATCAACAGATGAAAACTTTTCTAACGGAAAGCTTTACTTGGGCTCCTCGTTCGTGTGGATATGGATAGATGTTTCTCGCCATCAACTTCAGTTATACTGATAAATTTTGATGAGTGAGCAGGAGATATTGTGGAATTTATTTCTGCAGTGGAAGACTGCTCGTCACGAGTACCAGTTGCTTTATAACACAATTCTCCCTGCTCCTGAATAATTACTAAGAATCTTTCTCTTGTTTCTTTCCATTAATTTTTTGGCGAACATCTGTCCCATAACCAATAAGTACAATTTCTACCTATTTTAACACATCAAAACATAAAACAACATGAAAATATTACAATTAATATGCCAAAAACTGAACTACATGTTATTACATGAGCGTACCACTAAGAATAATTATTTCTTTCTTGTTGTTCAATTAATTTCTCTACCTCATCAACTTTAACACTTCTTGACATACATAGATTCTTCCTTACATATATAGTTTCTTCCTTACATATAGAGTTTCTTTCTTACATACATAGTTTCTTTCTTACATACATAGTTTCTTTCTTACATACATAGTTTCTTTCTTACATACATAGTTTCTTTCTTACATACATAGTTTCTTTCTTACATACATAGTTTCTTTCTTACATACATAGTTTCTTTCTTACATCATAGTTTCTTTCTTACATCATAGTTTCTTTCTTACATCATAGTTTCTTTCTTACATCATAGTTTCTTTCTTACATCATAGTTTCTTTCTTACATACATAGTTCTTTCTTATATCATAGTTTCTTTCTTATATCATAGTTTCTTTCTTATATCATAGTTTCTTTCTTACGTACATAGTTTCTTTCTTACATCATAATTTCTTTCTTACATACATAGTTTAACATACTAGTTTGAAAACATTTTGACAACTCATCATTTGACATTTTACCATAATGTTGCCTCATGGAATCACTAAAAATAAACTCTTTGCTTGAACTTAAAAATACATATGTGTTAGTTCCTTTGGACACGGGAAAAGGTAGGATCTTATAGAGATGATAGATATTGGGGGAGAGAAGAGGAATTTCTAATACATACACCAAATATTGCTTTAAAGCGTACACATGGGGAATCATTATCTTTTGGAGTTCAGGAAGGGGAAAAGGAGGATAATCCAAACCATTTGGCAGTGCCTGGCTCTCCATTACCTTTTTGATCTTAGCAGTAGTAATGAGTTGTGGCTGCAGCGTTCCCTGCTCTGCATGGACAAAAGCATCTAGCAAAGTTTCAAACGAATGCTGACATTCCTCGATACCTCTTTGCAATATTCTTATTTGCTCATTGATCTGACTGATGTTTTCTATCTCCACTTCTAATGCATTAACTTTGTTATCAGTATAATTAGCTAATTTATTCAAATTTTGTTTTAATGTTTTCTCATTTTGATTTACTCTTTGAATTGTTAAGTTAACAGAACTTAATGTCGATTTTATTACCGTCATTTGATCCTTGGAAATGTGTAAAAATTCGCTTTGCTCTTTTTCTAATTCTGAAATATGTTTATTATATTCCTCTGCATCCGATTGTGTTAGAGTTCCAAAAAGTACCTTTGCTATTTCTCCCACCAAATTTAATACTCCTCTCTTTGTTCTTACTGCTCTTTTATTGAAAGATTCGACATTTTCTGAATCTACCATATATTCGCTTACTAAATCTCTCAAATTATCAATATAATACGTTTTAGATCTCATGTATTGCTGAAAAGCTCCACAGTCTGTCAGATGATACCAATTTGCTTCCGATACTTTATTACAATATTCGGCTACCTTTCTGTGATGTTCTTTCGTACTCTTCCAAAGCTCCTTAATTGGTTCTAAATTTATATAGCTTACTACTTTCCATCGCATTGGGTAAAAAGAGATAGTTCCAGCTTCATCAAAATAAATCCCGGTTTGCGATTGTAGCTGCTTCACTTCCTGTCCATTTGCCATTTCCCACCACCATATTAACGCCGTTAATATTACCCAAATCCTAAGTGCCCTCATGCTTCGTTTCGTTCCCTGAAACGGAAGAAAAGTATGGTTTCAGTCTGTTAGTATGTACTTCCTGATGCTTACGTTTGCCCACTTCTTGAATAATTGCATTAGGTTCCTTCATCATCTTTACTTCATAAGGACCTTTCCATAATGGTTCTAACTTATGCCTAGCTTCAATTCTTAATAATACTAAATCATTTACCTTAAACTTTACAGGATTGGCTTTTGTTTTCTCTCTTTGATTTTCCTTGAATTGTATCAATCTTTCCTTAGCAATTTTATGACAATTCTGCATTTTAAATTTAACATTCTGTATTATGTCATCATAGTTGTACAAAGGTTGTGGAGTACTTTGTAAAATCCCTGGAATATTACATCTCCTACCGTATAATATCTCATAAGGGGTGAACTTAGTGATACTATGCGGAGTAGTATTGTAAGAAAAACATGCAAACGGTAACCACGTATTCCAATTAAAAGACTTTGGATCACAAAAACAACGTAAGTACGTTACAAGCGTTTTATGAGTCCGTTCTAATGCTCCATTACTCTCCGGATGATACGCTGCGGTATTGATTTTTTCAATCTTAAACAACTTGCATATTCTTTTGAATACATCAGACATAAAATTACTCCCTTGATCAGTGACTATAGAGTTTGGAATACCGTATATTAATATCACCTTGTTCACAAACGCATCTGTTATTTCTTCCACAGTTTGATTCTTAATAGGAATAGCGATAACATATTTACTTAAATTGTCTTGGCAAGTTAAAATATATCTAAAATTGTCTTCCGTAACTGGAAGGGGACCTACCACATCGAGATAAAGTTTACAAAACGGTTCGTCCTGAGTATCAGTGACTTCTAATTGCTGTTTTATTTTGTGATGGGGGTCTTTATTCATTTGACACACCTTGCAATTCCTAATATAATCGGCTACGTCCTTCTCCATTCCCATCCAACTTGTATATAATTTTATCCTTTCTGTAGTTCTTTGAATTCCCTGGTGACCACCTACCGGGCAATTATGCATTTCTTTAATAATTGCTAATTTCCTCTCATTGCTTATTTGCTCTACATTAAATTGCATACATTCTACAGGATATCTACTTAAACAATCAGCATTACAATTTTTAATCCCTGCTCTGTATTTAATTTCATAATCGTATTCTTCTAGCAATAATGTCCATCTCAATAATCTTGAACTCGGATCTTTCACATTAAAGATCCATATTAATCCTTTGTGATCCGTAACGACTGTAAATTTTCTACCTAGTAAATAAGGTCGAAAGTGTTTACAAGCCCAGACGATTGACAAACACTCTTTTTCCACCGTACTGTAATTAATTTCTGCCTTGTTCAGGGTTCTACTGGCGTAAGCTATTGGCTTATCCTCACCTAATTTTCCTTGTGAAAGTATTGCTCCAATTGCATATCCACTAGCGTCAGTCGTCAATATGAAAGGCTTGGTAAAGTCGGGATATTGTAAAAGGGGTGCTTCAGTTAACTTTTGTCTCAGTAAATCAAAACTGTTCTGTTCCTTTTCTGTCCACTGCCACTCGACATCCTTCTTTAATAACTCTGTCAAAGGTCTTGCTATTGTACTAAACCCATCGATAAACTTTCTGTAATAACCTGCTAAACCTAAAAATGACTTTATGTCCTTCGGGTTTCCTGGTCTGGGAAATTCTGTTACTGATTGAACTTTTCGCGGATCAGGTTTTACTCCTTTTGTTGTCACCACATGTCCCAAGTAGTTTAATTCTACCTTCAAAAATTCACATTTGTCGGGTTCAATTTTGATATTATGTTTCCTGAGTTGCCCGAGTACTTCCCTTAGCTTTTTGTTATGCTCGGCTAATGTTTCTCCCATTATCAGCACATCGTCCATGTAGCAAAAGCATCTGTCACCAATTGACTCGTGCAGAATAGAGTTCATCATGCGTTGAAACGTAGCAGGAGCTGATTTTAGACCAAAAGGCATACGCGTGTATTCATAATGGCCGCTAGCCGTACTAAATGCAGTTTTACATTGATCCTTTGGTTCGATTGGCACTTGTAAATACCCACTGGCACAATCGAGAGCAGAAAAGTAACGCGATCTTCCTATTTTATCCAAAATATCCTGAATATTTGGAAGAGGATAGCTATCTCCTACTGTTACGTCATTAAGTCGTCTAAAATCCACGCAAATTCGCCACTTCTTTTTGCCAGTCGCATCGATCTTTTTCGGAACTACAAGCAAAGGAAAATTCCATTCGCTCTTACTATGAGTAATTATTCCGTCATTTAGCATTTGTTCTACTTGCCTCTGAATTTCCTTCTGATGAGCCTGAGGTAACCTATAATTCTTTAAAGTAATTGGTCTACCTTTAGGAATAGAGGGTGTGGGAATATAATGTTTTGCCGCTGTCGTACTAGTCAGTTTGTCTCCCGGTAATTTGAAAACATCTACAAATTCACTACATATGTCTCTAATATCTTTAGCTCCTTCCTCTATATGATGCAATCTCAAGTTATCATATAATAATTCTATTCTCCGCTTCGTGAACGCGTCTTCATTCGTCCTATCAGTAGCATTATTTAACTGAGTCGGAGGTTTCTTTAATATTGGTGTTTCTCGTACTATTAACGTTTCGGGCGTGACATTTACAATAAGACACGGAAACGTTTTATCACAATTCGTTAAAGTTGCCGCACAGACTATTCCTGGCTGCAATAATTGTTGCTCTACATATCTCACTCCTTTTTCTGTGGTCGGGAATTGAACTACTGACTCACTGAAAGGTGGTATTGCAATATTTTTAGTAAACACATAATTATTCCTTAAAAGCCAATCTTGTCCTAATATAACATCAATATTTCTAGGCAATTTATTTACAATATAATATTTGGATTCTATTGACTCACTGCAATTATTCAGAGTTAAATTTACCATACCTTTTACCTTGATATTTTTTCCACTAATACCTTGAATTTCAATTACATCATCGCTTTGGGCAATATTTTTGTCTAATGAGGATTCCCTTACCAATGATACCTGGGCCCCCGTATCAATTAAGGCTATTCCTAAGCCTCCCTTAATTTCCGGACACAATACATATACCTCGTATGGTCCCAAATCATTTTTCATGTAACTGGTTTTATCAAAGGCGTCCCCTTGTTTTACGCAGTTAACCTCCCGCGACTCCTTGCCGCATCCAGGGTTCATCACAGTAACTATATCACGTGAATCTCTATCACAAGAGCTATTCCTTACAGTATCTTTATCACGCGAATCTCTTTCACGGCTGTGATTTCCCCCAGTTTCCATATCACCTACGCAGCCATTTTGTAGAGTTACTTGCGGCTGCTCAAGCAACTCTACTGCCTGTTTCCCTGTTTGCAATTCCTAGTTTCATGATTTCGCCTACCACATTTGGCGCATTTCGGTTCATTATTGCAAACCCTAGATATATGACCCAGTTCCTGACATCTATAACATTTCACAGTATTTACAGCAGTAACATTAACTTCACTTTTAATATGCGTACTTTGTTGCCTCCTAGAATCATATCGCGTATTCTCGTATCGCGAATTCCATTGCCCCTGATTATTCTTATACCTTTGCGATTTCACTTCGCTTTCTTCTTGTAAAGCGGTTTCAACTATTTGTGCTAAAGATTCCTCTTCTCCTTTAGCTTTAACAATATACCTTATCCTTTCATCTTTCAGTCCCGCAATAAACGTTCCCTTTAAGAATTCTCCTATTAACTGCAGACCTCCTTCTACGTAACGCGCATTATCTTTCTGTTCTAATTTTTCCAACCTGCCTTTTACTTCTCTTCTCAGATCTATAGCCATACTATCTACTCGCGAACCCCATTGTGCTACTGTTTCATTTGATCCCTGCTTCGACGTGAATAATACGCCCGCGTAATATTCTAACGTACGCCGTACAGAGAAGTTTTCCTCTAATATCGCTCTAACCTGTTCCCAAGTTTCGCGTTCTGTTCGTGCTAATAACCTATCTTTAGCATTGCCAGTAATTTTTGATTCAATGAATTTCAAAAGCAATGATCGTTTATTGGGGTGTACTACTTCTGTTGCTGCCTCAACTCCTTCTATAAATTCTCTAAGATGTCGGGGATTTCCATCAAAGTTACGCGATATTAATTTTACTGCCTGTATAACTGATATATAATTTTCCTCATTATCGCCAATATCATTGTCTGCCATGGCTGGATTAACCTCTTACCAGGAAAAAGATGTAGGGTGGCTTGAAGATGCGCAGTTCGGGCCTCCAGTGATGGCTTCGCAGCTCCCCTCAGGGTAGAGGACCCTCTCGCGGCGCAGGCTGCCAACGGCTAATCACCGAAGACGTCCCTCGGGCTCGTCAGCGGCTGCTGGTGCTGGCCTCCAAACCACGGACTCGGCTTCTGCAGGCGGTGAACGGGTACCACGGCGCCTTGTGGATTCCTCTGGAGCGTTGTTCCCTCGAGAAAGGCTCCGGCCCACCTCGGTACAGGCGCGAAGTCTCTCCAGCCCGGCCGTCAGCAGAAAGTAATTGAATTCGCTGTGCTCCTCAATCCAAGCCGCTGCCACCATGTAATGCCTTTCGCTGCAGGTGTAGTGCTGCTAGCAGCGATTGCAGGCAATTACAATTGCTTCCAGTACAGGATGCAATAAAAATTGAGTTCGCAGGGAAGCTAAGTTCCCTGGAGGAGCATGATGGTGAGCGAGGTTTCAATTAGAGACCAAGTCCGATGAAGTATGAAATTTTAATATAAGAATAGAGCTGCAGAGCAGCGTGATGCGTACACAGCAAAGTCTTTAGGCGGTCTCTCCCCCTCCCAACGCTAGCAGATCCTTATATGGGAAACAGGGAGTTTAACGAGGCCATTACGCCGCCCCCGCCAGAACCCGGCATCCCCTAGACGCAATAAACTGACATAACTGTCAGAGGACTTTTGCCTTTCTTGAAAACTAACCAGTTCCCGAACATTCCTGTTTCCACGTCTGGATCATGTCAACGTTGACAGCGGTTCGGGTAGTCTTAATCACCCGTGACCTGAGCGCCTGCTCCCGGCGAGACCCTAATTTTAACCATGAAGGGTAATATTTCTTTCACGTACAAGTTGAAAGAAATATTCATTGCTCTTCTTAAGCAATGCGTACTTCACATGTACGTAGGTGCATTTGCCATTACAATATATAGAAAGTCTCTTTGAACTACTGGCTCGGCATCTGTTGTCTATAAGAGTCACGTCACATTACTGCCACAGAATCTCTCATTATCCCTCTTTCTCTATCTCCCTCCCTCATTTATTTCTCGCATTTTCTCTTTCTCTATCTCCCCTTGCCTTTCTCTCCCTCTCCCACGAATCGCCTAGTCAAAGAGTATTATTCTTACGTTTCTTACACAAACTGATTCCCTTACGTATGAGAGCGTAGGTTTCCGCGGCCGGAGTCAGGATTTACTTGGCTGTCTGTGTGACGCCGCGTCCATGGCGATGGTGCCGACGTTTCGGTCGCCATTCTGCGACCTTCCTCAGCAGGGCATTACGCCCTGAGGAAGATGGCTGAATGGCGACCGAAACGTCGGCACCTTCGCCACGGACGCGGCGTCACCCGGACAGCCAAGTAAATCCCTTACGTAAGTTGTCATATACTGATATTTTATGCTGCATTGTTTTGTCAATTGTTAGTTTCTTCTGCAAGAAAATTTTAAGAAATATAAGAAATGTAAGAAATAAATAAGAATCGGAATAGGAAAAGAGGATGGGATCACACAAGCTGAGTTGAGACGAAGACCCAAGCTAGGTCGTGTTACCGCAGTCCTGCTGCGTCTCCTGGCCGCCGGAGACGCTGCCATCTTCCACTCGCCCTGGTATTTAATATAACGCCGATGTAACTGCGTCTTCGCGTCGGAGGGCGTCCCCCGCAATTATCCTCGCCTCAATTACGCGCCGTCGCATGCGCAGTAAGAAGCAGCTGCCCGCGCTGGGGCTTTTCCGGCCCTAAAGGCCTCGAGGGTACGGGATAACTGCCCTCAGCCGTAAAACCCACGACACGGCGCACGGCACTCGCAGCCGCACACGACCGCTTTAATGAACGCTTCGTTATGACATTCCACGTTCAAAAATTGCAATGCTGCATATAAATACGATACTGCACTTAAACGCTTCATTTAAGGAGATGAATAATTCAAGTCATAACACTCTGGAGCAGCCATTAAAATGAAAACCTGACAATATTATTGAAATTAAGTTCTAATATAACATTACTGCCTTCGAAAACTACCAAGAATAGAATTAAGTTGTCGAAACGAAATATGAATGCCACCAAGTTTAAGTAAAATTTGAACACAGTATGTTACATTTCTACCATTTCTGTGATTTTAAGAATGCTAAGATTTGAAGAGATCGTTAGAAAGGGGTGTCATAAACAACCAGATCCAAGGTGTTTCGTCTTCATTTTAATTCAAATCCATTCTATCGTATTCATCCCATTAACGATACAGAAGCCACCCACGAAGGAGATTCCTTGTACACATCGTGCGTCACAGATCGGACACTTCTGGAAGCGTTTCTCTTTTTACCAGTGGAACGATGTTTATAGTTTCAGATTTCCACTTCGCCAGTACTAACGTCTTGTTCTCGCTGTAGTATTTGTAAGTACACTGGCGTCATGGCTTCGGCCGGCGCGCGCCGTTTGTCTCGGGTAACAAAGAAGCGCGTTCTGGCGCCGGGGGGAGGTGGGAAGGGGGAGGCGCGCGCAGCCATAAAGCACAGGCAGCTTCGTCCGCGGCCTCGGCCTCGCAAGAAACGCAGAAGAGGAGGAGGGAAGAGCGGCCAGGAGGCGGAGAAAACGCGCCACGCGGAAGGCGCCTCGCCCGTGGGGAGGTACAGCACAAGACGCGTGAAAGAAAGGAAAAGATGGAAACGGAGGAGAGCAAAAATGAAGGGAACGGAAGAGAAAGGGAGCAAGGAAAGAGAAGAGGAATAAGGATAGCAAAAAAGAAGGGAACCGAAGAGAAAGGGAGCAAGGAAAGAGAAGAGAAATAAGGATAGCAAAAAAGAAGGGAACCGAAGAGAAAGGGAGCAAGGAAAGAGAAGAGAAATAAGGATAGCAAAAAAGAAGGGAACCGAAGAGAAAGGGAGCAAGGAAAGAGAAGAGAAATAAGGATAGCAAAAAAGAAGGGAACCGAAGAGAAAGGGAGCAAGGAAAGAGAAGAGAAATAAGGATAGCAAAAAAGAAGGGAACCGAAGAGAAAGGGAGCAAGGAAAGAGAAGAGAAATACGGAGAGCAAAACGGAAGGGAACCGAAGAGAAAGGGAGTAAGGAAAGAACAAAAATAAAGAGAGCAAAAAGGAAAGGAACCGAAGAGAAAGGGCAGGAAGAAAAGAGAAGAGAAATAAGGGAAATAGGAGAAGAAAACGGAAGGGGAGAACAGAGCGCGAAGAAAGGGGGACAGGAAGAAGGGAGAACAGGTCGACGTGGAGGGAGAAGGTGACAGAAGAATCGGGGGAGTCGAAGGCGGAAGGCGCTTCGCGTAGGAGGAGGTAAATCACAAGATGCGAGACACAAAGAAAAAAGGGAAAGGGAAGACAGCGAAAAGGGAAGAAACAGAAGAGGAGGAAGAAAAGAAAATACAAATAAGGGACTAGAAGAGAGGAAGAAATATGAAGAGGAAGAAGGGAAAAGGGTGCTAAGAAAAGAAGAGAGGAAGAGGAGAGAATGGAACGAAAGGAGGCAGAAGATGAAAGAAGAACCAGAGTGGAAGGCAGAAGGTACCACACGCAGTGGGAGGTAAACTACAAGAAGTGAGACAAAGAAAAAATGGAAAAGAAAAAAGCGAACTGGGAGGAAACAGAAGAGAAGCGGAAGAAGGAAAGAGAAGAGAAGGGAATAGGAGCGCAGGAAGAAAAGTAAAGGAGAGGAAGAAGAGATAATGTCACGATATGAAGGGTGAAGGTAAAAGAAGAACCGGGAAAATGGAATGAAGAAGAATAAGAAGGAGAAGTAAGAAGACGTGGAATGAAGAAGAACAAGGAGAAGAGGGAGCAAGAAGAATAGTAGAGAGCGAGAGGGACGGGGGGCGGTGGCCACCGCAGTGTTTGTGGGGGCGGTGGGGGGCGGTGGGCGTGGGAACCGGGAGGCGCGCCACCCAAAGACAAACGCCACCCGCAGAGATTATTTTCTCCACAAATATTGGCCCAGCGCCAATCCGCGCGCGCATGCGCACTTCGTTAAGACACATTACGTCTTTCTGCTCGCCACGCGCCGCCCATCCGCCCGCCCGCCCGCTGGCAGCACTGCCGCCGCCGCCGCAAGTTGCCGAGAAACGATATGAACTGGCGCCGCCGAATTACGCCGCTGTGGAGAGCTCGCAGTGACGCGTGAAAGTTATGGGATGGAGATTGTCTGCAAACTTTCTCCCGAGATACTCCACGCCCGGAATGAAAGGCTGTGTTAAGTGTACCATCCGCAACTTCTGACGAACAAATTCAAATGCCTACGAATTAATTTACTTCGTTATATATCACTTTCAAATTACTACATTAATATTACATGTACACATTTGCCTCTCACTGGATGAGCGTCGTTTCGGCTTTGCTACAATCTGCTGGAGTTCCTTCTATTCGCCTGTGAGTCCCCTTTGCTTCTGCAATGTTTTGATTTCTACTGGTCTCCCTGCGTTGCTTCCGGTAGAGTTTTCTATTACTCCCTCAGTGCTCCCTGCAACTCGTAACGTCGGTTTTCGGCCAGTGCCGGAGCTCGACAATTTTGGGCCCGGAGAAAAATGCAACGTAGCCCCCCCCCCCCCTGAAAAATTGAACATGTAAAAGTTGTATTAAGAAATTATCACTGTTTCAATAAACAACAAAAATTACAATGTTTAAGCAAAAGAAGTTTTGGAAATGTATGTTAAATAATAGTTTTAAGTAAAAGTATTTAGTGATGGTTGGTGCGTAGTGATTTCGGGCACGCCCACTGTCGAGGCCATTAGACCCGTAAGTGTAGTGCATGTTTCCCCCCACTCGGGAGATGGCTGTGATCTTCCCCCGCTGGATGACGAGATCCGGTGCCGACCTACTATCGGCTAGCGGTTATCTCCCACCAACGGGGCACCGTCCGAGCCGGGGCAAGCTCTAAGATCACACTGGTCTCCCCACATGTGTGGTAGTGTTTGTTGGTGTAAGTGTGTGTAAGTAAGAAGTGAGGATAGGACAATAAAGAGGTAGCGTGTGGTCCTTGGTCTGTTTGTTAGGGTACTACTCTACCATATGTCTGGTGTTGATCGGAGAAACCAAGGAAAACTACCGCTCAGAGCAGAGAGCCTCTATAATTCTCCTGCAGACAGCGACTGCTTTAGTGATCAAAAAACTATAATTTCTACAGTGATCTTAAGACGCAAAATAATTTGTGTTTAGTTAGTGTTTAATAAAACCGTGTTTTGTTCAACTCATGAAATAATATGAATTTGAGAGGACACTTTTTTTTCCATTTTAGCGTCATTTGATCATTTCACACAGTCCTACCATACAAGAAATGATTATAATTATGTATTTAATGTAAAAAAAATATTTGAAATTATTATGAAATATCAGAATACTGCACCGCGACGTATAAAATTACGAAAACGATTTTCTAGTTTTTTAACTATTTTTCCCTCATCACTGCCACCATCGGGCCCCTTGACTTGAGCGGCCCTGGGCGATCGCCGGCACTGCTTTCGGGCCGTAAAGTGCACACACGAGAATTCTGTCGCTGCGAGCGGTCGCGGCCGCGCTTCTACCGGCTCCCATCACTCCCCACCTCTTCCCGCGCCACTCACGTCTCCCACGCTCCGCGCCCCGCGCCCTGCCCCGCCCCGCCCCGCCCCGCCCCGCCCCGCATCTACATGGGCGCCACATGCGCCGGCGCTTATCGAATATCGGAGGTATCGCACGCGCATCTCCGGAGGCGGGGCGGGCTCCGAAGGTTAATCCATCTTGGAGGGAGAAGGACGGAGTAGGGAGCGCACAGTGGCACGGAGCCATTCGCCTCGGCGACGTCCCTCTACCACTTTCACTGGGCGAGACATTCTCCTCGCGAGTCAACTCGCGCGGACCGGCCGGAGAACTGCTGCCACTTCACTTCAAGGTCCGGTGCTTTTGCACTTGTTGAGAACTCTGGCATTTTAAATTCATTAATTAGAATCAGTCAAGTATTGGGGTGATACGTACACAGACAATACGTAAGGTAACTATTCTAGAAAATATAATTTGCCTTTGTGAACCAATAGATTGCTTCTTTGTTCAAAAATAATGAAGAATCTACCTAATGTAATTTTCTCATAGCACTTTACTATTCCTTCTATTAAGCAGGTACATGCTTAAAAAATCGCAATTGAACGCTTTAGCTACTCTACGTGATTGTAACAAAACAAACATTCACCATCCGGAAATACAAGAACACCCGAAAGAAAAAATGTATTTGAATAAAACATCTGGGGCGGAATGAAGCAATGAGAAGGTCAGATCCATCGAGCAGAGCGACATAGGAACACGTGGTTGGCTGCACGCTTCGCGACGCGCGGTGTGCAAACGCCCGTGTGCGCGAGCGGGCGGTGAGCGTTTGGCGCACAAGTCCCTGGGCCCTTCATCATCCGCTGTCGCGGCGGGCGACGGCCCACTGCGTCCGGCGCCGCCGGCGCCATCCATCCCCGCATCGGGCCCGCATCGGGCGCGCCCCGGCGCCGAGCGGAAGAATATCAAATCTGCTGGCGCGCGCTTCTCGGGCGCGCGCCTCGCGGGCTCGTAAATTTCCGCCGCTGCCCCCCGGCGGCGCGTCCTCGCGCCCGCGGCACCTGCGCCGCGCGGCGGGGAGGCGGCGCGGGCGACAGGGCGAGGAAGGAGCGCGAATGTGCAATCAGCGGGCGACACTTCGGGCGGGTGGGTTCTTTGCTTTTGTTCGGGTGGGGTGGTGACGTGAGTGGCTTGGTGGTCACGTGGGTGGGTTGGTGGTCACTTGGATGGATGGTGTTTGCGTGGTTGGGTAAGGGTGGGTGGCCGCGTGGGTGGGTGGCCGCGTGGGTGGGTCGTCGCGTGGGTGGGTCGTCGCGTGGGTGGGTCGTCGCGTGGGTGGGTCGTCGCGTGGGTGGGTCGTCGCGTGGGTGGGTCGTCGCGTGGGTGGGTCGTCGCGTGGGTGGGTCGTCGCGTGGGTGGGTCGTCGCGTGGGTGGGTCGTCGCGTGGGTGGGTGGTCGCACGGGTAGATCGTCGCGTGGGTGGGTTCTTTGGTTTTTGTTTGGGTGGATCGGTGTTCGGGTGGTGAGGTTAGGTGGTTGTGTGGTTAGGTGGTCACGTGTGTAAATAGTAGCGTGCGTTGTTGGTCGCGTGTGTAGATGGTCCCGGTGTAGTTCCTCGCGTGGGCGGTTGGCCGCGTGGGGGGTTGGCCGCGTGGGCGATTGGCCACGTCGGCGGTTGGCAGCGTGGACCGTTGGCCACATGGGCGGTTGCCGTGAGTGCGGTTGGCCGCGGGTGCGGTTGGCCGCGGGTGCGGTTGTCAGCGACGGCGCTTGGCCGCAAGGGCGGTTGGCCACATGAGCGGTTGACCGCGTGGGCGATTGGCCACGTCGGCGGTTGGTCGCGTGGGCAGTTGGCCGCATGTGTAGTTGAGCACCCGCCTGGGTTGTTGAGCTATGGGGCTTGTTGCATTGGTGTTGGACGGGAGAAGGAGGTGAGTTGGGCAGGGTGGGTTGTGGGCGGGTGGCCGCGAGTGGTGGTTATTGGACGGGCGGGCGGGTCGCCAAGCAAGGGGATTGTTTGGCGGGCGGGCGATCGGGCGGGCGGGCAGGCGTGGCGCGCCTGACAGAGGCAAGTGCCGGGCGTCGGAGGCGAGGGCGAGGGCGGCGCAGGCTCGAACCCGCGCCGCTGAATGGGTGCTGATTGCAGAGGGCGCAGAGACAATAGGCGCCGTCGCGGGCCGTGGCCCTCGCAGCCCGTTGAGGGCGGAGGCGGCGCGGCGCGGCGCGCTGCGGCGTCTGCAAGTGAACCGTGCGCGCGCAAACACCGAGCGCCGCCCTGCTCCCGCGGCATCCATCACGGCTAACGAGCCCCCTCGCCCCTCACCCCTCACCCCGCCTGATAACACGCTTTTACCCGGCTTTTCGCCCTTCATTCCTACCACCGCACGAACGAAGGCATTCGAGCACTGTTGGGCCCTTCATCATCAAGTATTAATTCAAATAAGGGTTCATTGAAAGTATGGTCTTATTCATTCACTTACTCAATATTTCTAGTTTATGCAATTAGTTTATAATGTTAGACTTCATTGCCTGAGTACATGTTTAGAAACGAGCGACGTTAGAAGCGAGTTTTCAAATTCGTGCGAATGTAATAAAGCAACATTATAAACGAGTTGTAGACGCTATTTTTTTGTATAACAGCATTATAAATTTATAACAGAATCCAATTTAATTTTGCAAAACGACTTTCTTGTGACGCCTCGGGTATTTGACTTCTTTACGAGAAACCGGTGGTCGGCTGTTCCATCTAAAGCTACCTACCCGCGATTCTGTCACTGCAATTTGCTGAATGTGTGATGACGCAATTATTCGTGCCGTAAAATGCTAATGCGTCATCATTTGTGGCGTAAAAAACCGTTTCTATGAACGATTTCTTGCAACAGAGAAGGTCGGTTGTAATGATGGTATATACAAAAATTATAACGTAAATTTATTTCAAATAGGTTATTCAGTTATGGTTTTCTGAAAGTATTTTAATGCATGAAATTAATTAAATGTAAGTAGCTTATACCTATTAATCGATATATTTTCAAAGAAGAGTAATACAGAACTTGCGTTCCGGTCATTGAGACACGTTCATATCTGTTGACTGTCATATAATTTCCTTATCTATAGCGTCAATGCAACATAGTCGATCAATGTTTATCGGCAGAACTCTTTGATAACAAAATCGACTGATTGACAGTCAAATATTTACGTGCGATAGCTTTTCAAGCGTACAAACACAATTTTTGACCTACTTGTTTATTCAATAGAAGAACCACTACAGTTCAATAATCTATGGTGATACTTCAGCACACAGGATTGTTGTTAGCACATACTTCCTCGCTTCTTCTGCAATTTTCAAAAAAATTAAGAGATGAATTGAATTGATACCTACACCGTCCTTTGCTCTATTCAAGGGAAATAAACAAATTTGAAGCCTTTTTTAGTCTTTTGTATTCATATATTGCCTTTTAAGCAAAAAAATAAATAAATGAAAACTAGGTACTCGTTTTTAAAAAAATACACACGGCCTTATTTAAAGTCCCAACGTCTTAAAACAAATTTCATTACAGATAACATATGTATTTTCGGTATTATAGAAGTCTAATGTGAATATTTCGCAATTATCGAAAATACAGATAGTTAATCGAAAATGAGACCAACGATATTTTAAGCGTCTTATGATCTATCAGAGGAGAAACATTAATTTTAAGAAATAAGAAGTATTTTTGAAAACAAGTTAAAAAAGAAAGTAAAATTTCATTTACGAGTATATTGCTCCTCCAAAAACATAATATCTTTTTCAAACTAGTAGAGCCTCGATTTCGTCAGACTCTCACGGTCAGATTGATGAGCGAGTATTAAAATGGAAAAAAAAAACGTCTGAACTGGTTAGTCTCTAGCGTTGTCCTCAAACAGACGAATGGAGAGGGTTTTTGCAGTCAACCTATTTTTAGGTATCAAGGACCCACAGAACGTGGATTGTGACTACACAACTTATTGGAGTACCGTACCAATGTACATATTATTTAAGAACAAGATTTATCAACTTATTTGATATCAGGGACCCAGAGTCTAAAAATCGTCATTTTCTGCCACAGCATTACAATACTTTCTCTATACTACCTAAAAAACATGCGAAAAAGTAAAAATATTCTTTTGGAGGACAAAAAATTTTAACTTTTCTATTATTCTGCAGAATTTTTCTCTCTTCTCTTTCCACTTTGAACTTTTTTAAAATTCTGATTGTCTACTTGTATCTTTAACTATGTGTGACATAATTTGCACGGATCACACAAAATCACTGCACGCATTGTACTCGGAACACTCCACTTAGTATTGGAAATGGGTAGAATGGGGACCAATATTAAGTTATAATACATTTCCTGCCTTGAAGCCAAAACGTGCATTTTATTCCCTCCTTGACTGATATTGAATTAGGCGCTAGCTGCATATGACCTGATTTTGTTCGTGAGAGATTCGGAGAGATTACGCTGCGAGGGGAATGATTGGCCGGAAATCGCTTTAAGAACGCGAGGAATGAATCCGAGGGGAGAGCAGATGGGGCCCGGCAGATTGTCGAGGGGAGAAGGTCCCTTCTTTGGCGGCGTCACCGCCCGACACGGGAAGAAGACATTGTTTCTCCTATTCACTTGTGGGTGAGGTATTGTTCCCAAAGAAACGTGATGAGATGGACAATCGGTTCAGCGTAGAACGACACTTACAGAAAGTTTCAGCCTGAAACACTGTGCTGGTGTTGTAGATTTGATATTCGCGTAAAAAGGGTGTATTTTTGCTTATGTCAGGGCGTGAAAGGCATTAACAAAGATCCTCTTACATGACATTCATATTATCAATAATTATACTCCGATTTAAACATAGTGGGACTTCAAGGCTTCGAGCTGGAAGGAGAGGGGCACACTATGAACCAATCGGGAGCTTCGTTACGAATTACATTCTTGGTACTGGAGCTCCCGATTGCATGACAATATTCCATTTTCCTTCCAGCTTATGATCTTTACGTGCGATGCATAGTCTGTAACTACCTGACTACCGACTTTTCCAGGACATTTATTTATCACTATCATTGAGAAACGGTCCCGAACGGCTTGCCCGCCTCACTCGCTCCGGCCGCCTCGCGGAATAAGATGAGTCCAGTAACACATATTTTTGGGTGTAACTAAATTTGGTGTAGCATTTCGAGATTGCGGAAGTCGTTACACTTTTTCTCAGCACCTCAAAAGTGTTGAAGCAAAATGTTGGGGCATTAGCTGCACTGGTCCCTCACACACACACACACACACACACACACACACACACACACACACACACACACACACACACACACACACACACACACACACACACACATTCACACGTACCCGCGCGTACATTAAGATAAGAGTGCTGAGGCGAGGCGCAGAGCGAAGGGCTGAAGGTAAAAAGAGCTGGTTTAGCGCTTACAGGCTGCTGGAGGCGCCCGCGGCGGTGGTCGCCGGGCCGGGCTGGGGGCGGGGGCGGGAGGCGGGGGTGGGGTGGGGGGCTCCAGTCGCCATTTGCATGTGGCGCGCGGCCCAGCGGCGCTTGATGAAATTCCCGCGTGAATATTCCGCCCGTAATGACTCCCTGCGCCCTGCTGCGGCGGGGGGAGAGGGGGGCGGGGCGGAAGTTTTATGGAAAGCGGTGCCTTCCGGCGTGCGGGTCCCGCTGCGCCGCCGTCGCCCGCCATTTCCGCGCCCCTCCCTTTCCCGCCACCTGCGCCTCCGCGCCCCTGCGCTCGGCCAGCCGACACTGCGGGCGGGATGGCACTCACGCGCCCACTCACATTGGGAATATCTCGGCCTAATACGCCACCTCCAAACGAAACTTAGAGAACGCGATTTTTTTTCTTCTTTCATGCCGCATTTCTTCGTAAGGAGAGCTCATCTGTGTACGGGTTGATAAACCATCCAGACTCAAATATTCTCTACAGTGTAGTGAATGTTTCGTAATAAACGTGTTCGTTGTAGAGAGTTTACAGTGTTTTTAAACTTGAATATTGTTACGATAAAACGAACAAATCTTTTCAGTGAAATTATGTGTATCAGTTTGGGCTTACACAAAAAGAATTGCTTTTCGACTAAACAATAACTACGATAGAGGCAGACTATATTCTCGGGAGCGTAATTCCATTTTAATTACTTTCGTTTTCAGTATTTCGCGGGTTAGGTCACGCGTAATTGCTCTGCTCTATCATACAGATTGAAATTGTGTCAAGCTGATCATCATCTGGAACCTTTGAGATTTTTTATTTATTTACAGTAAAAAAAACCTTTAAAAGTTGTTTGTGATATGTCGGGGAGAAGTAATGATTAAACTTGCCAAGAAGTTGAAGAATTCGGCAGATAGATTACGCAGCTGCTAAGACAAACTGGTTTCATTCTAGTGTTTTGTGGGACAATATCAAATTGCTGAAAACAATTTTCGCCCAAATCATTTTACAAATATAAAAATATGCACACATCTGATTTCCCAATGCAATTTACGGAAGTATATTGTCGTGACTTTAATTACTCCTAATTCCCGAAATCGAGAAATATTCTGATGAAGCACACTCTTGCATCTATTTAAAGATAATTATGAATATCTTGAATGCACTGCAATTCGAAATGGTTATCTCAAATGTTGAATATTTAAAAAATAACTCAGAAGTAAACAAAATATCCAGGAATAGATCTTTTATAGAAAAATAGTAGCACTTTCACTGCATTGTTAATTCACTGAGATATATTATTTATATTGAATCCTTGTCTCTAAGCCGGAGCTTATTATCGGGAATGATGAATGCGCTGATGATTAGATGATAATGACATGATCGAAAGGATGATGGTGGTGCAGTAGTGGAATGAACGGAACGGAAACGGAAGAACCAGTAGGAAATACGCGGCAAACCCGCTTTGTCCGTCACAAATCCCCCACAAATGCAACGCACGGGATTGGAACCAGAATAAATAATTCTGGAATTGAATTACAGATGCTGTGCCCCGGCGTGTCGCGTAACTGCAACGGGTTTCCGCTAAGCTTTGCCCTTCCCGATCGCAGGGCCGGGCAGCTGAGCGAGGCAGGCCCCGCGCCGCCCCAGCGCCAGCGGAGGCTCATCTGCCGCCCGGAGGAATCTCTACCATTCGTCAGCTGGTTCTTTGGAGCGCGTCCAAGCGACCGCGTAGGAATCTCTGGCGGCGGCGGCGTCGCCTGCCACTGGCCCGCCGATGCACTCCCTCGACGCCAGACGTCGAGGCCCCCCGCCAACGTGCACGACCCGCGCGGCCAGCAGGCTGCGTGATGAGCCAGAGGGGCGTCAGTTTGGGTCGGGAGAGCAGTGTTGGCTGGGGAGAGGAGCACTGGGTCGGGTTATGAAGCTGAGCTCGATAACAGGCGCCGGGACCAGGTGGATACGGACCGGGACCATAGTGGCATCGGGTCTGGCGGGTGGCAATGGGTCGGCCAAGCGATGTCGGTTGGCGTTAGCGGCGTTGGGTGGCGTTAGGTGAGGTGAGGGGTGTCTGGTCAGACGAATGCTGCGAGGTCGAGCGAATGGTGTGTGTTCGGACGAATGGTGCGGTGTCGGACGAATGGTGTCGAGTAGAGAAAAGGCTGTTGGGTCGGGGGAATACGAATGGGTAAATGGTTTCCAATCGGGCGAATGGTGCCGGGTCGGGTGAATGGTGTCGGATCGGTTGAGTGATGTCGGGTCGGTTCGGGCAAACGGTGTCGGGTCGGTTCGGGCAAACGGTGTCGGGTCGGTTCGGGCAAACGGTGTCGGGTCGGTTCGGGCAAACGGTGTCGGGTCGGGCGAATGGCCTCGGGTCGGGCGAATGGTGTCGGGTCGGGCGAATGGTGTCGGGTCGGGCGAATGGTGTTGCGTTGGGCCAGTGGTGTGGCGTCGGGCGAGTGGTGTGGCGTCGGGCGAATGGTGTCGGGTCAAGCGAATGGTATAGGGTCGGATGAAATGTCTCGGGTCGGGAGAGTGGCATGGGGCCGGGCGAGTGTCGTGGGGTGGGGCGAGTGCGAGGGTGCTGACCGCCCCTGGCAGGCGCCCGGCGCCATTTGCATCATCGCCCGGCGAGCGTGGGGGCGAATGGAGTCTCTTAATCCCACACATCAGCCTATCATCGCCCCTGCGGCGCGTACAGTCGCCTGCACGCGAAAGGACCTCCCTCGCCCGCACGCGGTAACCCACGCCCAAGCCCTGGCGAGCCAAGATTCACCCGTCCTGAATGAATGCCACCTTCTACATCTGTAATACTCGTAAAATGTGCTTCTGAGTTAACGATTGGCGTCGAACGCTTCAGATTAATTCACGCACCTTATTCACGAACATTTATCTTCACTAATACTGAATATAAGCGCATTCAAGGACACATTCTTCTACTCATTTTTTTTGTTTAAAGGGTGTGATGGATTTTTTAGACAAGTGCCTACTAAAAGTGAAAGAAGTTGTTCAATACAGGGGCTAACATTTTCACTAGTACTTACAATATGCTGACTATGCGTTGTGGATTCCCTATTCATTCGTTTTTGAGCAACGATTCCGACAGCAGGCAACTATGTGTATTTAATTTACTATGCGAGTTTCCGTCATAAATGCAAGTAACTGCAAGTACTCTTATAGTTAGTGTGAAGTGGTAACTACAAGTGAATAAGTTGTTGCGAATTTGTTCTCCATTGGAAGCAGAAACTTTCGACATATTCGTGGTCACTTGTGCTCAGAACGCGACATGCTTATATTCCTGAGTAACCCGTTATGGTTTGTGAACGTACAAATGCGCAGTGTTTTATTATGTACGGCAAGTTATTGTAAACTCAACTATTATTACACATCACCTCACGATCACTACAAATGAAAGTTTTCAGGACTTTAATACATTACGAACCTTCTAATGTCATTTAGGTCACATTGTGAGTTTTCAACTTATGATGGATATGAGCATGCTATGATGGATATGAAGATCTAATTTTACAATGCGCTTTCATTTTCTTAATTCGAAATGCATTTTTGGACCACCTGACCAACCATAAATAGGACACGAATTAAATCATGAATTAGGCAGCACTCACTGATGCTCTGTAAATAGTGATACTATATATTCGCGGATATATTTTCTTAGTACTTCTTATACCACTACTAAATTCTTACACCACATTCTAAGTTCATAAAATGACATCTTATGGCACAGATTATGACGTATTTGCTGTTTACGAATAATTGCGTAATCACCCATTCAGCCAATCGTAGGGTGGTAGCGGTAAACCGAAAAATCAACCACAGGTTTTCCGCACACATGTGAAATACCCTAGACGTCACAGAAAATTATTACCAAAAATTAACTTCTCTTATATTCTGATTTTATACAAAGATAACGTACGCAACTCTTTCACAATGTTTCTTAATTGCATTCGTTTAAATCTAAAACCTCGCTCCAAAAATCGCCCGCTTTCAAAACATGTACTCTTGAAATAAAGCTTAACACTATAAACTAGTTGTGTAATATAGTACTATTCAAATGTTTGGAATACCAACAATAACTAACCATTAATACACCTCACAGATACCCCAACATTCACAAACTAACCCAGCACCTGCCCTTTCTTTGGGAAATTGAATTCCGCTGGCCCCGCTGCGGAGCCGCAGGTGTTGAGTCAAAGGGCCCGCGCCCGCCCGTTGGCACACGAAGGGCGAGGGCGTGCGTGGGCGCCGTGGCTGCCCGCCACAGTGAGCCGGCCCTTCGACCGCCCCGCGCCGCGCCGCGCCGCGCCGGCCCCAAGCCGAATCCGCGGGCACTTTGGCCCATTTGCATGCGGCCGGCGCCGCAGCTGATGAAATTCCCGTCTAAATATTTCAAGAGTAATCTGCTCGCGACAAAATATCGCGCCAAATTAAATTTCGCGACGCGTACCTGGCGCGGGGCAGGGCGTGTGGGGGCATCGGGGATGAGCGGGGGAGGGGAAGAGGTAACGGGCGCATTTGAATGCGAATGGGCTCCCCGCGCAGGGCAGCGGGAGGGGGAGTAACGGGGGGGGGAGGGACCGGAGGGAGCGAGGGGGCCCCAGGTGGCGCTGACGGGCCGCGCGCGAGAGGGCGCCAAGGAGCCCTACATCCACATCCAAAGGGATTCGGGGTTAATGGCCATGAAGCGGCCAGGGCGGCGGCGCTCCGGGTGAATGATATGAGCAGATGATAGGGGCGCCGACGCGAACACCCCTCTCGCAAATTGGAAATTCATTATAGAGAATCCCATTCCGATTTATTCGGTGGTTCATCACCAAGAAGATAAGAAACCGAAAGAAAAAATTTCAATATCAATTGGCATTTCAACAATGTACCCCCTGACAACTGCGAATGTCTTATACTACTCTCTCGTTTACCTCCAAGGTTTTTGCAAAGCGACCACCGATTATTGAAGTGAAGACGCACAAAATTAGACGTTGGTTGCACATCCAAGAAGTTTTGGAATCTCTCATGTTACATAAAAAAATAGAAATACATTTAACTCCGGTCATAGTGCACTCTCGATACCAACATTCTTCGTTCTCTGCGTCTGACATGATAAAATAGTTTCTCCATAATGGTCTATTTTGTTATTTCAAAAATTCAATTAAGTATCTAATGAAGGTGAATTCAAACTTTTTATATCTATATTTAGTTTTAGAACATTTATTATTATAATTATTTATAATAATAATTATCATTATTATTATTATTAATATTATTTGCTACCTTGAGTTTGTATGAATCATTTTTGTAGATCCTTCTCCAGAGCCCGGTCTACATTGCCCATGCTCGTGCATGCTTTTTAGATGTGACTTTTGTGCTGTTTGAACACCTTCATTTGTATCCTGCTTATCAATCATAATGGACTTGTGTCCTGGAACACACTTTTGCGATTACCTTGTTAGAAGGAATTCACTTATTTTTATTTCCGATTCGCGTTGATGGAGTCTTCCCAATTAAAAAAAAAATGCCCTAGATCTGAAACATGTTCGTCAGTGTTACGTTTCCTCAGATCTATTCACTGAAAATGTTACAAAAATACGAGATCTTCCGCATGCAAACTCTATGTTATTAATATTCTCAGGGTTGTGATGAAGTTTGTTTTAAGCAAGCTGTACTATTTTCTTTGTTCACTAGAGTTGATGTAAAGAGTTCACTATAACCAAATCACCTTGATTTTAGTTGCAACACATGTGAATTGGGGACAGGGACTTAAGTCGATTGTAATAGAAAGTTCACTGGATCCAGTTCAATACACTCAGAGACGACTGTAATAGTGATGTTCGTTTTTTTGACAATGAGTTGACATTTCAATATGAATGAAAGTAGAAATGTGCTCTGAATAATTATTGGAAATTCACAACCAAACAATTTACACCCAAATGATGTTGATAAATGATAGTTTTGACTTTTAAACGAGGGCGGGATGCTTTAAAGTGATGCAGGTCTAATTTTCTCCGAACTCTCCAAATTTTCCAAAATGGCAAAACTAAAAATACTGCTCGCAGCGAGTCAGCGCACTTCAGTGTGTAGGGGGTTTTAAGGTATTTATGACAATTTTAAGTTATCTATGACAATTAATTTAAGATGTGTTAATTTTAACTACTTTCCAGTTTACCTGAAGATGAAAACAAGTGTTTTCCGAAATATAGTAAGAGATATTTTAACCATATGTGATGAGTAGAGTAACAATATTATTAATGTTGATTGTTTTTAGTTTAAAAAAGGAATAGACCCGTTTTCAAAATTTGTTCTGTATATGTGTAGGATCGAAAACATTTGAATTCTCTTCTTTCCGTATTTGTAGATCTCCAAAACGAAAAGCACAAATGGTGATGTCCTTTTTGCATTACGTTTTACATATTTAGTGTTTGAGAACGTAATAGGTGCATGTAGCCGGAGGAGCGGTCCATGACGAGAGGGTCAGGGCAGAGTAATCGTGAAGACGAAACGCGAAAGTGACAGGAATAGAAAGAAGGGAGCACGCTGAAGAAGAAAAAAAACGAGGGCGGGTGGCGAGAGGTAAACGCAGGGTGGCAGATGGCAGCGGTGGCGAGGGAGCGGGCGAGGGCCGGGCGATATGCTAAGTGCGGCCGTGTTCTGTCACGGCGCGTCCAGCGGCCGACGCCCGTCAAGGTAATGGCGCTGTGGGGCGGTCGCTAATGATGCACTTCCCGCCCCGCACCACCCCGCCCCTCTCCGCCCCGCCCCGCCCCGCTCCAAGATGCTCGCTCATAATAGAGCGGGGCATGAATGTTTAATGCGCCTCCAAATCACTGACAGGCGGGGATGGGCGGGATGGGGCGGGATGGGGCGGGGCGGGGCGGGGCGGGGCGGGGTGGGGCGGGGCGGGGCGGGGCGGCCTCCGCTCCGCCGCGTCTATGCTAAAAGGAATTTGCTCTGCGTCGCGCCCATTTCCATAACGATGCATCTGGCGCCGCTGCAACCGATGCCTCCGCTCCGCTCCTTCCTTTCTCCCGTCGACGCACCGGCCTCTGCACCGTCTCGCGTACACGTGATGTGTTCACGTCCTCCGCTCATTATTCCGATCGAAAACACAAAATGTTGACCATCTACCCTTCTTGCTTTTACGATAGTCTGATTGTTAAATAGCATGGTATATATGACACCCTAATGTCTCTCTACACATGGATTCTATCAGAAGTTTATCTGTTAAAAAATAAGAAATATGAAACAATAAATTAATATCATTTTGTAAACTTCAGTTTTTTTGTAGAAAAGTAACAAATATACTGTTTACATTTATAATACATTAAAACTAGCTGAATATGGCGTCACCGACGCTTTAAACTGTTTTTAAACCAATTTCATGTTTTCAAAATGTCGACTATATAAATTTGAAATATAAAATAGAATTTAATCTTTGGATTGTGTGTTTTTTATCCTCAAGCGTAGTATTGCGTTGAAAAATTGTCTTTAAGAATTAAAATTAAATAATAAAAAATACACAAAATGTTTAAACGCAGCTCTTCTTGCCAGAAATTATTTCGAATCACGGTCACTACCCTCTCCAGAATACGGGGTTCGATAAACTAATTCGAACGCTTACCGAAGAGTAGTTCTGAAGAGTACAGTCTTACAGTGTACTCTCTAGCGGCTTATTAATAGTACTTAATGAAACAATGATATTTTGATGGGTTTTAATACAAGAGTGTGATATTATGATAATAGCGGGGAACGAGCGAGTATCGTAAACTTTACACGAGTGTATTAATACCCATTACATCGAGTTTCGTGCGGTCCTTCTTCTACGACCAGTGGTAACTTTTACGAGTTAAACGTTTACATTCAATTGTTTCGTGTCAATTGACATAGAGGATTCAGCCAAAGCCACCAAGCGGACTGTTCCTTGAGTTACTAGTTCGCCTGCGAGGGAGTGCAAAAGTTAAGTTTTAACTTGTTAAAGGAATATATTCCCATTAACCAAAAGAGAACTCATTGAAAACAGTTTGTTTTCTATGAATAATGAAAATGATATTGAATATTGTAGATGAGATTTATTTAATCTTATTTTCGCTTTTTCTTATTTCTGGAGGTGTCAACTCCACCTGCGATTCACTAGACTTTTTAAATTAAAGAATTGGCCGGTTTTTTAAGAACAATCATACGGCAGCAACGTATAACACAAAATGATCTGCGTTCTGATCTTAACGTCCGTCAAATGTTCCCTCCAATAATAACCACAGCGTTAGTGAAATAGGGTCAAAGTGAAATTATGACACAATTTATTTTAAATATATTTGCAATTAAAAATTATAATAATAAAAGAAATTAAAACTGCCGAGTATAAAGTTATATTAAATGCAGTTTTAATGTACACAATCTAATGAAACAATTACTAGAAAAATTCTCAATGATTAATTGTCACTACTTGGTTTGTAAAATTCTCTGTGATTTGTCAAGAACCTGTATAATACTAAAATCTGTATCGTAGTGAGTTTCATTAAGCAACGGGTTGCAGACATCAAATGGCAGGATTATACAATGGGAGTAGAAAAAAAATAAAATAAAAAAAACACACCTTTGAAAGCTTCTATTCTAAATAATCTTGTGTCATTCTTTTATATTTATATTAGAATATAATTTCTTGGTTGAAATTGTCCAACAAGAGAGGTTTATCCCATTAGTATAATCGTATATGAATTTATTTTTTACAATTTTGTAAGTACACAAAAGTTGGATTCATTTAAGACATACAATACAGACTGTGTAGAATGAGTTCTCTTATATTACAGTTCAAATATTGTACAATAATAGGCAACATAATATGCATTACCCTGTATCTCTCTACCCTACTGATCATTTCACCTTTGTTCTCTAATATCCACCTCACCTTATTCTGAATATTCCACCTTTCCCACATTCTTTCGTCCTCAAAAGCCAGACATTGCTCTTAAATATGTTCCCAGTCTTCCTTTTCCCACAGATCCTACACTTTCCCCCTCAATATTTAGTCAATATCTACTCGCTCTAGTTTAATTTCCTAATATCTATCTCGATATCCTTCTTATGGCACCTTCCTTACATTTCCCTTTTAAATAATTTGGAATATCATCCAACTGAATAATTTTATACCATTTGTTATAAGATGAATTTCTTATCTTTTCGTAATCTTCTTGCAATAACAGATATTTATCCATTTGAATCAATTGTTCACTTAAGTCATTCTCTTCTCCACTTCACCCCTTTATTTATTAACTTATTTATTTATTTACGTATTTATATATTTATTATCATTAATCTATTATCGTTTATGTTACACTTTTAAAAAAATCTACAAAATGATAATTATCCTAAGGGGTGGCAAAAACTCTATAGAACATTTTACTTCTGAGTTATTCACGTTCCATAGAATCTAGTATGAACTGCACCAAAATCCAAACGGCAGCCAATGACTATTTTCATACCCTAATATCACATTTTGAGAAAAAAAATCTTCGAAGTGTCATAGTTACACGTTGCCTGGAAACACATTGTTGTCAGTCGTTATTAGAAAGATTTCACCAACTTTCTAAAACAGCTATACTGGAAAATATGAATTCTCAGCATTACCCACCAATGAAATTGTACAGGATGTACAAATCACGATACCTAACTATTCTTGTAGCATTTCTATTATTAAACTCAGACAAGGACAGAGAAATAATTTGACTTCAGTGATTCTTTCACTATGACGTCAATTATAATAAGCTGGAGTATGCGGATCTATGCCATTGCTATATATGAATTACAAGAATTTCGGATATGCTAAAAAAATTGTCGTCGCCAACCACAGATGAACAGAACCACATCATGTCGCATCGCCCGTTATCTAAAGACGTCTCATCAAAATATGTTACCTGCACATCCAAAAATCTGAAAGCCAAATATGGACCAAAAATACATGACTGTTCCTAAACTCAAATGTTCGGCTATTTGCTGACGATTGCCTAATTTATCGTAGTATGAATTCGAAAGAAAAAGAAATGCTGCAACGGGATCTTGATGCGTTATATTACTAGGCGGAAAATAATGGAAAGACCATAAATAGCTCCAAAAGCAAATCCATCACTTTTGGTAGGAGTCATAATTACAGAGAAACAAATTACCGTTTAAATAACAACATTATTCCGAGAAAGTACCTAGGAATCCATTTCGATAATAAATTAAGCTAGAAACGTCACATAGATTTTGTTGTAGAGAAAGCCTGGAGATCTCACTTAGTAATGCGCACCTTAAAAAAGAGTACGGCAGACGCGAAGAAAATTGATTATTTTTCGTTCGTTCGTCCGATAATGGAATGTGGAACAATTTGTTGGGATCCGCACAAAATTATGGAGTGTAAAAATTTGGAAAGGATTCAGCGTAAGTCAGCTAATTTTACTTTCACGGACAAGAGAATGGCATGATGGGCTTCACTCGAAATCAGGCGATCAGTAGCAAGGCTGTGCGCTTTGTATAAAGCTTATAGCAGTCATTCAGCTTGGAAAGGCGGCCAAGTATTCCTACTTACATCAGTAGGGGGAAAACAGGCACAAAATAAATTTAAGACCGCAGAGAACAGATGTCGGGAAATTTTCTTTCACAAATCGAACGATAACGGAATGGAATAGATTGCCTGAAAAAAATCTTTGAACCCTTTCCTCGAAACAATCAACAGTTTAGGAAATTAATTTACAGGATTACTAAGTAAATGAGGGACTTTACTAAGAATAGTAGGTTATAGAACGAAGCGTAAGGGATATCTTGTGAAGTGAGGTGTCGGGCAGTGTAGAGCACAGAAATAATGATGGAAGCGATTCAAGGGCCACAGTGAAGTTAAGTGAAGTGCCAGTGCAGTGTAATCTTAATTGAACAAACATTCAGTGCGGAGTTAAGATAATAGAAGTTTCTTTTCCTTAAGGTAATTAGTTCAGTCAGTTATTATTATTATTATTATTATTATTATTATTATTATTATTATTATTATTATTATTATTATATATTATTATTATATAATATTATTAAAGAACATAGTGAGTTACCAATTCGTATTATAGATATTTAATACCGTGACGTCATATGCAACATTCCTCGTCTCGACCGTCACCAAGAAATACCTGCTTTCCCATATTAAATACCTCGACCATTCCAAAAGAAATGCATTTGCCTTTAAAACTTCTTCCAACAGCATAACTCACCATCCCTACTCTCCAAAAGCTCTCACCCATACACAAATCCTGTACTGATCCCATGCGCCAAATATGAATAATACAAATGTACGTGGCTTCCGAAATGGAATAACATATGCGCAATCTCTGAAAATCTCCCCTCACACAAAACCAACAGTTCCGATGATCCCTGGCATTCAATCTCTCTTAACTCCAATTATATTCCATTTCCAAAAGCAATTATTAACTAATATTATGAACTAAATAATGTAATCTCTCGCTCAAATGTAAATCAACGTCCACGGCATGTCACCCTAGATTTTCCTAAAAACCTTCAAATATAAAATAACAATTAAAAACCTATCTCTGTGATTTTGTTCCTCTCACATTAAATCCTACTCCACCAATGCCAACCAGTAGATGATGTGTGTATATCTTAAATAAATATAAATTCGTGGTCCAATTACGTTACCCGCAAAGGTAAAATCGTAAGATACATGTTGTGTACGAATGTATTTTGTTAAATTGAAACTATGTGGTGCAAACCCTTAGGGCTAGTTTTTAAATAAAAATAAATTTAAAAAAATGTCCCCTGCAAGCATCTCGCCACCAGAGCAAACGCGTTATCCCACGTCTTCTACTTCGAAACACTTCCTCTGCACGAGAGGCCACACAAAAATCAAACACAATATTCTTCCTATTTCTGTAAAATGTTGCAGCAAAAAAATTTCATATGATTTTGAAAGTTTTGAAAATTTAATAAAAATACATAGTTTGAAGAAATTCGGAGTGCGCCGAGAGCCAGAGCCGACCTATGACGGCTTCCCCAAACTAGGTGTCTTCTACCAGCGTGGCACAGCTCCAGCCGGGACAAGCTCTAAGCCCTCGATTGGTCTTTTGATTTATGTGGTAATGTGTACGGGTAAGAGTGTGTAGGTTTGGGGTGAGTATAGGACAAGGGAGAGGAAGGAAAGATGGGGCGCGGTCCGTGGCCCGTTTGTTAGGGTACTGCTCCGACATTTTCTCACGTTGATTGAGGAAAACAGAAAACTACCGAAGAGGGTAGCTGCCCATTAGAATTCTCCCCCACCCAGCGGCTGAATTTGATCTATCTGAAAATTTTGCCTCTCTCGGAATTCAAACCCTAAAGGCTTCATGTCAGAGGCAATGCAGTGACACTAATTCATGCCCTGAGCCACCTACGCCGGTCCCATTTAACATAGAATCCGTACATGTTGCTAAGAGAAACTCGCTCTACGCCAAGGTAATGACGTTTATGCTAATAAGTCCCAGAGGGGAGTTAACGAAGGCAGGCCAAGTGATATCAAGCGTAACAAAGATGATCCGCGGAAAAGCCAAAGTAATTCCAATTTGATAAAGATAAGACAAATTGCATGCAACAGAGTGCCCTGGATGTACAACACATTGCCCCACATGCTGTGTTGTAGCGCAGAGACAGAGTAGTAACGGCAGTATTTTTTTCAACGAGAGTGGTAGGAGCTGATCAGCTTTCCGCGTGGGCTACATTAGATGGACTTTATTGAAAGCGCTGGTTTCCGCAGCCGCCGCAACGGCATAAAAGCGTCACCTCCCACTGATTGGGAGACCCAAACAACGACCGGCCATTAGCAGGCGGTCGATAGCAAATTTATTTTGTCGCCTCTGCAGGAATAAATGTCGCACGCAGCAGAAGATAACCGACTTCTTAAAAGGTAGATAAGTCAATAAGCGTTTTTACAATCGCATGTGGCGCGTGCTGAATGGAAGGGACAACGATTGGGGACAGCGGCGGCGGCAGCAGCAGCACAGACTTAATGGGGTGGGTGCGGCAGCAGAGCAGCGACAACGATTACAATTACAAAACGCCTGCGGATAGTCTTTCAATTCTTTGCGTCCATTACCACACCTTCCGTCAGAGGAGAGAGTTTGGGCTCAGCGCTGGCATAGCCCGGGCGTTTCACGGACTTCGCGCGAGTGTAGTGCATAAGCAGGCGTATCACGAGCGTAGGAGAGCGTAGTAGAGTGAGCGTAGAGTGAGCGTAGAGTGAGCGTAGAGTGAGCATAGAGGGAGCGTAGAGCGGTCCTAGAGCAGGTGTAGAACGGGCGTAAAGCGAGCTTAGCGCAGGCATAGCGCGGGCGTAGAGTGGGATTAGAGCAAGCTCAGAGCGGACTTCAGAGCGGGCGTAGGGTGAGTACAACGGGGGCTTAGAGCAGGAGTAGATCGAGTGCAATGCAGTAGAGCGGGCGTAGGGCGTAGAGCGGGCGCAAAGCGGGCGTAGAGCGGGCGTAGAGCGGGCGTAGAGCGGGCGTAGAGCGGGCGTAGAGCGGGCGTAGAGCGGGCGTAGAGCGAACGTATTACGGACGTAGCCCGGGAGTAGCCGCAGCTCGCCGGGGGGGGGGGGGGCGGTGAAGGTCGCGCCTTCCGCGCTCATTGTATAGCCGCCGCAGGGGGCCATGGACACACGCCCGCAACACTGCACCAGGTGAATCCAGGATAGAGAAATGATTCCTGCAATTACACTCAGGTAACGATACTACATTTTCCAGAAGTCACGAGTTTTGAGCGCTTGTTCAGTTAATTGAATGGTTCTCAATATGTATATATGCACGTTGATGATCATGATGCATGTTGATGTTGATGACATGATGTTGACACTGAATGTTGATATGTTGATGAATGATGAATTATGTTAAACAAGTAATTAGTATAGTTCGTAATAAGAAATATAAAGAATATCACGTAGCACGCACAATGTATTAATTTATGAATTGCAGATTCCACAGTAGTACATGAATTTGAAAAATGTGGCACGGGGAAGACGCTAAATAATTCTATTGTGGGTGCAGATCACCAAACTTGAAATTGTTGTCAAAAATATTCTTACAATTGTGTCGTTCTGTCTTATCCCAGTCAATAATTATATTTTCTTTAAAAACATCTTTGCACATATCTGCCAAAATCTACATTCTGAACTGAAGTGCTATTTATTACGCTCTGGCGTTAATAAAGTATTTGAGCCTGCATCAAGCAGAAATGACCCATCGTATGCATTAAGAGTCTTCAATACCTAATATGTGCGTCCTCTGTAGAAACTCTGTAGATCTGAATGTAGTCCAGGTCCTGACTGTGAATTTTCGGCACCAGTCAAGGAATTATAGGGTCTACGATTGTAGTGTCTCAATTGTCAGAGCATTACAGTTACGTGGTTGCGTAGGCTTCCGCGGCCGGAGTTTGTGTTGTTTGGCTATCCGGGACGAGCCGCGTAAAGCAGTACGCTGTGAAGAAGGCCACAATACGCTGGCCGAAACGTTAGCCACCATGACATTGACGCGGCTCGTCCCGGATAGCCCGGCCAACATTACAGTTACGTTTTCATCGACTTCCCGTCGGTCGCTTCTCCTTTGAGAAATGATGGACTTTCTTATCAACAAAATAAATAACAATGTAATATAAAAATTTCCGACTACACTTAACAACTTACAACAGCTTCTTAAACACTTGGAAGTTATTACTGCTAATGTTCCTAGCATAACTTGCATTAATTTGTATACACCCACATTTCCGTGGAACTGAGAAGCTTTCGAACTTGACTCCACGACCTCGCGAAGCATTCTGGTTGTTTATTCAGTCTTCTGTCGTACATCCCTTTACTAGACAAATAAAACTTACAACGATAACCCGCCCAGATACCCCGTTGCTATATGGAGTCAACTGACAACGGTAACTCACTACGTTACAGATATCACTGGTCGAGAAGGCCTATTCTCCCCCTCTCGCTGATACGCCCAGACCAATGGGCTGATCCCATCCCTATAGGCCCCTGGAAGTACAGCAATATCGCTGACTTCAGCCGCAATTAGGTCGCAGCGTCGTAGTGAGAAGAATGAATACGAGAAGAATATGTTGCATTTAATATGTCTTTTCCAATCAAATCGACTATGAGATACAATATTTGTGGGTGTAGTTGAATTGTAGATGATCATAATAAGCGTGGCGGCTGCATTTTTTATACGAAGACTAGTTCGTTTTGATTCCACGTAGTAAGTGAAAAAAGAGAGAAGACTGAAAATAGAGAAAAGAAAAGAGGGAAAACGTATGAAAACATGTTGAACGCAAAATGTTTGCTTAAATATGAGATAAAAGCGATTAAAATCACTCGTTCAAACATTATGAAAATGTATTTTGAATTTTCAAGTCAGCAGGTTGTTGACACAATATTGACACCCATTTGTTTCGCGGAAATTATGAAATAGAGACGTTTTGTTCTTTATTTT
Source organism: Gryllus longicercus (assembly GCA_038098605.1). Lineage (NCBI taxonomy): Eukaryota > Metazoa > Arthropoda > Insecta > Orthoptera > Gryllidae > Gryllus > Gryllus longicercus. The sequence goes on along the minus strand of JAZDUA010000271.1, from coordinate 1,810,517 downwards.
CGTACAATATTTGTAGGAGATAACGTGATTGTTTTCGTTACCAATGAAAGTTGTATTCGTTTTTTCTTCGGGTGCGTCGGTCCCCATCATTTACCGAGAATAATTTGAAGAGATCTAGTTACGCCATATTAGTGTCTCGCCCAGTCTCGGATTGAAGCTTTCTCCAAGATCATGAAATTGCCAGTGTTTCGGAACCATTTAGGGCCATATCCACCAGTATTATCTCCCCCACACAATATGCGAAAAAATTTCAATCGCTCCCAAGAGTTTTTGTGCACATTTTTGAAATGTACTTAATTCGATATGAGGTTTCGAAGCGGATGGCCTACTCGTGTTCACTTTATGACTGCACGACCCAAAGCATTAGGCCTCGCATGGGCCCGTCCACGCCGACATTGGACTGTTGATGAGTGAAAAAAATGTTGCCTGATCTGACGAGTCTCGTTTCATACTGTTTTGAGCGGATGGACGTGTACTAGTATGGCGACAACCTCACGAATCCATGGATCTTGCATGTCATCAGTTCAAGCTGGTGGAGGCTCTGTGATAGTAAGGGGCGTGTGCAGTTGGAGTGATATGGGATTCTTGATACGACTAGATACGACTCTGAGAGCTGGCACGTACGTACCCATCCTGTCTAATCACCTGCATCCACTCATGTCCATTGTGCATCACGACGGACTTGGGCAATTCCAGCAGGACAATGCGACAGCCCACACGTCCTGAATTGCTATAGAGTGGCTCTAGGAACACTAAAACTCCATTCCTTCTTCATTTTAAATTTAAAATTGAGATAATTGTAGAAATGACCACGTGGTCTTTATTATTAAAGAACATAACAAAGTACTACTTTCATGATTGACTTCTGATTTTAAAGTGACAATAAAACTAAACATTTTTATATCTCAAATAAGTAATTTTGGAGATATCACGTTCTAACCAAACACCACAGAACCTTCCATTTAAATTCGTTATTACGACCATCTGGTTGATGGATGGCTGGATGCTTTTTGTACGAACAAAATAATTGTTTTATTTTTCTTTATCATTCGCGCACGTTTCCTTGAGCTCTGGAATGCCTACGTCACTCGTTTACTAACATTAGTTGCATTAAAAACTAATGACACCAACGAGCGTTATTGATGAAATTTTATAATCAGAATAGTTCGCTCCAGTGTAACAGTAACTATTTGTGTAACTACAGACCAAACCTGTCACTCCTCTCCTACCTAGCAAAGTGAGGGCTCACGAAAGCTCGCGGGTAATAGGAAGTCATTACAATTTGATGACAATGCTACAGGTGGCCCTCCGCCAAACCGAACCTTTGACACCGCGAAATCAGAATCCTTTGGGATATTTTTGGTTAGATTATACTAGTGTTTAATTTACAGGTAAATGTAGATGGCATTTCAAATTACTGTTGCCAGGTCAATAACAGCAAAATACATAGCATTAATTTCTCGAAATGCCACAACTATGCATTTCAACATAACGCAAAATCAAACGCCCGGGAACAATGGCTACGCAATATTGAAATTCGCAAAACTAGCACAATCACGAAATGTAGAACAGAGAAATTGTAGGACGAATCGTTTGTTCCACAATTTACACTGTAAGTGGCGAATATCATTTCGTTTCCAGAAAGACTGTAAAGTTCAAAGTTTTCACATGTCATTTGTATATCAAGTTTTGGAACAACCCTTAGATGGAAAATGTACCTGACCAATAGGGCTTTGAACGTGTGGCACCTGACTCCGTGGCCTCAGGGTCGCGCGCGCATGTGTTTGTGTGTGTGTGTGTTGGGGGTGGGAGTGTGTTACGTGCTATTGCCTCCTTGTACCTCAGTCTCGTGTGTGTGTGTGTCGCAGGCGTGTGCTGGTGGGGTTGGCGCTGCTGGGGGCGTGTGCGGCGGGCGGCGGCGCGGCGCGGCGGGGGCGGGCGGCGCTCGGGGCGGGTCAGCGGGCGGGGGCGGGGGCGGGGGCGCTGGGCACGCGCCTGGTGGGCGGGCCGCTGGTGGGCGGCGACGGCTGCCGCCGCCTGGTGGTGGGCGCCGGGAGCGAGGGGGCCGCCCAGGGCGACGCCGCCCGCCGCCTGCTGGCCGCCGCCCACGCCGCCGCGCGCTGCCCCGTGCAGTGGGCGCCCGCCCCAGCCCACGCCCAAGCTCCCGACGCCGCCCTCCGCCCCAGGCCACACGACGCCGCTGGGGCCACCGCCACCCTCATCCTAGGTACGTGCCACTAAATCGTGTCTACGCTAGACTTAAATATCGAATCCCTCAGATATGAAAAAAAACTGATATTGAAAAATGCCTAGACCCAAAACCATACTCCTTGCCGATTGCTATACAAGCCGCGTGTGATTAGATTCAGAGGATAAGTTTATAAATATAAAAATAATAAAATGAATAATAAAAAATAAGTCTACGTTGGTATTCTTCTACTATATCAGTCATGTTTTTGGTTTACGCTTGAATTTAAACCAGCGGTTACCAACTGGGTTGGTATCGAACCATTGAGAGTTGATTATATTTTAAAGGGGTCAATGAAAACATTTAATAATAAATTACAAATTTCATTTTCATTCTTAATCATCATTCATGGGTAAGGTATTTAGGTTAGTCGTTCATAATTAGCGTATCTCGTGAATTTGTAACTAGCTTTTGTTCACAACGTTACTCTACCGCACAAGAAAATATCTGCAAATTGCACTGCAAACATGATATGTCTATTTCTTAAAAAGAGTTCAAGACTGCGTTTTGTAACCATTAGAACCTCTCTTACAGAAGCAGAAACAACTCCGATTATTGGGAATCAGAATATTTACGAAAATACTAGTGTAAGGAATTGTTACCTTTAAGTTACTAATGTGTAATTTGTACTAAGAAAATGTAGTTTGTTGCGTATTATAGCTCTAAACCTAACGGGTTGATGAAGCAACCAGTTCTCTTAAAGGGGTTCGACGCAAGAAAATGCTCGGGTACCTAGTTTAGACTTTTACTTTGTAGAAAAAACTAATACGAAAAATAAAACAATTATATCCACTTAATTATTGCAAGTCTTGCTTTATAAAGGTAGGTATTCTACCATTGCCTTGACTCTTCACTTATGAATCAGTAGTTTTTGTCAAAAACGAAATACTGAAGTGTGTTGACCCATTTTTCGCTAGTACAAATGGTTATAACTATGACTAGACATAATCATATTGATCAGAAGACAGTATCAACAGCTCACCACAAAAACTTCGAATGCAATACTTGCACATTATTTTACGACACATTGCCAGATGACATTAAACGATGAAACGAGATTACACTGATCATCAAAACGAAAATAATATTGATTTTAATAATTATATTTAACGAATTAGTGTCAGAGATTCGGAGTCAATGAACCATACCTCTAACAGAATATCCGTCCAGTATCACAGATCATTGTAGCTAATGCTCAGATCGCCCCTAGCTAACACCTAATTCAGCTTAATGTGTACCCGAGATAGGACAAAGATTACAGATCTCAAGAAATCACGCATCTTTACACGTCTCCTCATAGAAAGTCACATCCATGACTTAGCTGTTTTTTGTTAATAAAAGAAATAATTTCATGGACCTTTAAGTGTCAGGGCAGGTAGGGACAAGTTAGTAACGCAACGTGTTTCGCTTTCTTTTTCGCGTAAAGGCCAACTTGGACCACACGTGCATCCTTCTTTAGCAGATGCAAGAACCTTTCTGGGGGGATCCGCATTTTACAACAGAACAATATACTTCTTTTTGTTGGAACTGTGCTGTATTTGACAATCCCCAAGAGTGAGGAGAACGCACAGTGACGTGGGGTAAGTGGAACACGGCGGCAGCTGAATTACATTGGAAATATCCACGATCGCGGCGCCTTCGGGAGCATAAGCTGGCGGGTTCAAACCCGATCGGCGCCGTGGATTTTTAAGGGCAAAAAAAATCCTTCGTACGCGTTCCATCGGATGGGAAGTAAAGCCGGCTGTCCCATGTTAGTAGATTTACTTGCATACTTGCATGTAAAAGATCCTCAAGCCTAAATGACGCCTCTGAGCTAAATTCAAATCGCAATCCAATCCCATCCAATCCAATCCCATCCCATCCAATTCAATGCAATTCAGTCCAATGCAATCCAATTCAGTCCAATTCAGTCCATTTCAGTCCATTTCAGTCCATTTCAGTCCAATCCAATCCATTTCAGTCCAATCCAATCCAATCCATTTCAGTCCAATCCAATCCAATCCATTTCAGTCCAATCCAATCCAATCCATTTCAGTCCAATCCAATCCAATCCATTTCAGTCCAATCCAATCCAATCCATTTCAGTCCAATCCAATCCAATCCATTTCAGTCCAATCCAATCCAATCCATTTCAGTCCAATCCAATCCATTTCAGTCCAATCCAATCCAATCCATTTCAGTCCAATCCAATCCATTTCAGTCCAATCCAATCCATTTCAGTCCAATCCAATCCATTTCAGTCCAATTCAATTCAACTCAATTCAACTCAATTCAACTCAATTCAATTCAACTCAATTCAACTCAATTCAATTCAACTCAATTCAACTCAATTCAATTCAACTCAATTCAACTCAACTCAATTCAATTTAATTCAATCCAATCCAATTCAATCCAATTGAATCCAATTCAATTCAATTCAATTCAATCCAATTCCATTAATTCATTAACTGTCGCGGGACATAATACGCGACATTTGATGCGCAGTGGAGGCGTGCTGCGCGGCGGGGGCGCGGGCGGCGCTGGCGGCGCTGCGCGCGTGGCGGCCCTGGGACCCCCGCGGCCGCGCGCTGCTCTTCGCCGCCCGATCGGCGGTCGGGGAGCGGGAGGAGGAGGAGGAGGAGGAGGAGGAAGAGGAGGAGGTGCGGGCGGCGTTCGAGGCGCTGTGGGCCGCCTTCGCGCTGGACGCCCTCGTGCTCGCAGCCGACGGCGACAGCGAGCGCCTCTTCGCCTACAACCCCTACGGCCCCGCGCGCTGCTCCCGGCGCCTCTGCGTGCGCCGCCTGCCCGCGCGGCGCCTGCCGCCCGACGCGGTCCTCTTCCCAGACAAGGTGCGCCGGCGCCGCTCCGGATGGCCGACATCGTTAAGGCAGTAGTGCCGTAGCGAGCTCGGACCCAAGAGTCCCGCCCCGGGCATGGATGTATTTGTCTTTTCACCCCCTATCATCCCTATATCATGTCATCTTCACAGTTATCATACAGTTAAATGCAAATAATTGTCGCTCATGAGCATGTTGATGCGATCTTAAATAACAAAAAAGGTACGCCGGCTAGCTTCGGCTCTTTGTTTGATAGAATATTTATTTCCAGGGGTGTCAACTGTAAAGGTCAAAGTCCTGTAACTGTGGTGAATGTTTTAACGCGGGAGGTGGCGGTGATCTTCCTCCGTTGAATGGCCATATGCGGTGCCGAACGACACGTCGGCTAGCGGGGTTTTCCCAAACCAGGTATCTCCCATCGGCAGGGCACTGCGCAAGCGGGAAAGGGAAATATGGATTAGAGCATCAACTCACGTCACTGCAGTACCTTCGACCAGGAGGTCCTAGGCTAATGTTCCGGTGGTTAGAGGACTTTCGACACTAGCTACGTAGGTAGCTCGAATTTAGTAGCTGTCTGGAGGAGAATTCTAGCATTCGGCGGATCTGATCGGTTGTTTTACGTGTTTTCTCCTATGGCTAATAGACAAATGCCGGAGCAGTACCCTACCAAACAGGCCACGGACCGCATGCAATATTTCCTTCGACTTTCTTGTTCCTTGTCCCTTGTTCCTCACCCCTTAAAAACACACACATTTTCTTCACATGCCGGGAGACCAGTCGGTTGCTTAGAGCTTATCCAGGCTAGGGCGGATTCGCTGGTGGGAGATACCTGGTTTGGGTAAACCCCCGCAAGCTGACGTGGAGGCGTGTCTCGCCATTTAACGGGGGAAATTTTCGCCACCTCCCACGAAAAAGATTCATGACACTTTCTGGACTAATGACCTTAACTGTTGAAGGCCCGGAATCATTAATCAATAAATGAATGATTTCGAATCAATGAATTATCGTTTTAAGTACTGATCAAAGTGGTGATTGTTTTTATATTGTTGGCACTGGTGCAGGTGCGCGACCTGCACGGCAACGCGGTGCGCGCGGCGGTGTTCAACGTGCCGCACAACGCGTCGGCGCTGCGCGGCGCGGACGACGTGCAGGGCCCCGACGGGCGCATGATGCGCGCGCTGCTGGCGGCGCTGCGGGCCGCGGCCGTCGTCGTCACCTCCGACGCCTCCACCTTCGGCCGCCGCCTGCCCAACGGCTCCCTCACGGGCTCCAGCGGCGACGTCGCGGCGCGCCGCGCCGACGTCGCCTTCAACTCGCGCTTCCTCAAGGTACGCACGCACGCGTGCACATGCGCAGCACACACGCACATGCACGCACTTAGGCACGCACACGCGTACACACGTATGCGTGCGCACCCACTCACATGCGCACACGCACGCGCACACACACGCACGCATACACACGCACGCACACACAGCTTGAGCACTACCCATATCAGGATTCCAAGATCCGTGGTGGTAGCAAATATCTTGTGGTAATCCATAATGGGAGAAAGAAATAATCGTCCACAAAAAGTACAATAATTGTATTAATTATTACTCTGTCAACTTTGGGGAAAACAATTTTCCCATCCTCAGTGGGTCAACGTGGATCACTTACAAATGTTCACAACATGGTCGGAAAAATAAAAAAACAACAACTGAAAAACATGCCATACCAAAAGATGGCTACCACCAAGCAGTACCATGCATGTTTTTCAATTTTTGTATTTTTCTGACCATGTTCTGAACATTTGTAAGTGATCCACGTTGCTCGGGCAAGACCCACTGAGGAAGGGAAAAAATGTTTTCCCGAAAGTTAACTGTGGGTAATAGTTAATAAAGATCCATAATGCTGTCGATTTCATTAACGCTTCGCCTTGAAATAACTGCCTATTCACGATTTGCGCTCACGTGCATGACATCATACCCCTTTCCTTCCAGCCCATGATCTTGAAGTGACACTACATTTAAATCGGACAATGTTACCCACATATATTTTTCAAAAGTCTTCTTCATTATGCCTCAAAATCTGTGTTTAAAATTGCGTATCTCAGATGTTAAATGATATCGGAAACTCTTGAACTACGGTCTCTCCTGAACTACAAGGTGAAACGTAAATACATTCTGTTCCTGAAAATTTCTTTTTAATGAAGTTACTTCACTTTGAAAATAAGTTCACTTCAGAGCTCGGTCACGTACAGACGAACATTCTCCATACAAAATACACCCACTGGTTTGAAACAAGTGTACTAGCTGATATTGCCAAGAAGAGACAAATATGATATTGCCCGTTACGTATTTTTTATTTTAAAAAAAGAATGAAAAGTGGTGCTAAATGAATTCCCAAATTTCATTATTTTTTGATCTTCTATGTTTTATAAAAGTACATCATGACAATACACAACGTTGCAGTCCTCACCTAAGTGTTCCATCTCGATTTTTCAGATATTAACTGCAGTGGGATGCGCAAGATAAGTTATTACGTAGACACTGCGAAGTACTTGTGCTTGTGTGGGTGTGTTTTGCAGATGGACCGCATCTGTGACGTGAACTCTCAATTCCCGCACGGACAGACGACCATGTCTATCCATGGGCATGATGTCCATCATGGTATCCACCTGTGCGCTACTCTAATATGGGTACTGCGGGCACTCAAAGAGGCGTTCAAAATGTTTCCGGGATGGTGGTTCAGCATGTCAATGTGTTAAACTAAGACAATGGTAACCTAATCAGTAATCATCTTCAAAGTAGGACCCTTGCGCACCCATAAACGTACTCCATCGTTCTTACCATTGTTTGAAGCAGCGGTAGTAGCTTCTTTCGACACCTATCGAAGATGAGCTGTCGCATTCGATTTCAGATTCTCCACGGTTGCAAAACGTCTCCCTTTAAGAACCATTTTCAGAGTAGAAAACAGTCATTTGGGAGCGAAATTCAGAGAGTGCGGTGGTTGAGGGAAGACAGGAATGTACTCGGCGAGGTATTTCTGCACAACAAGCAATGTGTGACTTGGTGCGGCACCACCCTCCTCGGAACTTGCTTTGTAGGGTCCTTCTAACCGCATCGCGCAAACTCTGCAAAACAGACTGTCGAGGATATTAACTCGTTGTACACCAAATTGTCGATGTCAAAGAAGGTAATGATCACCACTTCGACTCTGCTTCTGACAATGCCTGATTTTTTTGACTGCGTGACGCTAGTGTGTATCATTTCGAGACTGCAGTTTCGTCTCCGGGACGTAGGCGAACACCCAAGAGTCACCAGACTTAATCTGCGGTTTTCGTTAGAGCTTTATCATCGTAAACTTGCCGCAGGGCTAATAGCGTGAACGAGATGTTCGCTCGCGGTTTCAGCTGCGACATTACTCTCATGTAGCAGTGACAGCACTGAGCTCTAAAAATTTCCAGACCACTTTTACTCGCGTGCGAACATGCCCAGCCCCCTACCACAAGAATCTGAACGCTGTCTTATCGCTAGTTCGGCGACAGCAAGGTAATCCCGGGAACTTCCTGACTGCCCCTCGTATGCTCCTGTCGTCTAGAAGCTGAAGTGCACGTGCTTCCTTCCAGGTGGACCGCCTTGGCGACGTGGACTATCTGTTCCCGCACGACCAGAACGACCTGTCCATCATGGTGCCCAACTCGGCGCGCATCCCGCAGTACCTGAGCCTGTTCCTGCCGTTCGAGGCGCTGACGTGGGCGTGCACGTGGGGCAGCGTGCCGCTGGCCGGGGCGTGCCTGCTGGCGTTGCAACGCCTGGGGCGGAGGGCGCGGCGCGGCGCGGGGGCGGGGGCGGGAAAGACGCTGAGCGCGTCGGACGCGCTGCTGACGGCCTTCGCGGCGCTGCTGTCGGTGTCGGTGCCGCGGGGCGCGGGCGGCGGCGCCGCGCACAGCGCCTTCTTCGTGCTGTGGGTGTGGTTCAGCCTGCTGCTCACCAGCGTCTTCCAGGGCGCCTTCACCAGCTACATGGCGGTGGCGCTGTACGGCCGCCCCATCGACACCTTCGAGGACCTCTACGACTCGGGCCTCAAGGTCAGATCCCTGCTCTCTTTTACCGTGGCGTTTGAGGAACGCGTGAAACATACCAGCAACATTTGGCTTAGTATAAGATCTTAGACACTGCAGAAGGAAAAAGTTATCTACTGTACATTTAAAAACCGCTTTTTCGGTAACAGGGGACCCCAAAACATGTATTTCCGTTAAAATCTCGATATCAATTTTCCGCAGCATTGCATAACTTTCTCTATACTAAGTATATTAGTCCGTTTATACGTACACTTACGAGAAAAAAAAAAAGAAACAGACTGTTAAATAAAACATTTTTCCATTTAGTATTTTTCTCAAAATTTTTAAAATAAAAAAGGTGCTGTAATGGTTACTTATCAAGCATTAATTCATTATCTATAATATTTTTTACTAGATTATTTTTCAACACACACTGGCTACCATTTATAATCGAAACGTTCTATCTTTAACCATAATTTAGCATCCTTACGCGCTAGCGCAATCTTGACCTACCCCAATATTGTACCATCCGCGAGAAATAAATATCCAAAATCTGGGGAAAATCTATCCTCGCTGAGTGGTGACCCTTTATTTGTAATGTGGTAGGCCGGCTGCAGCAATTAAGTAATCGTCTAAGGCATGCGACACAGGTGCATCAAATGGCGGACGTTAAAGTGCGTCCGTCGTAGCGCGTCAGGAACGCATATGGACATTGGCACATAAACGCGCTGCAGTGACGTCCGTCGCCAACAATGTCCGTCGCGTAGCAGCGGACGTACATTAGCCACTAGAACGAGTACGTTGTTCCTGAAGGACGTAGTTGCTTCTTTGGCATCCATTGCGTGCAGAACACGTGAAGTATTAGCGACGTGCGTTATACGTAGAGCTGAATCGCGTTTAACGAGCGGCGTATAGTTTTTCATTAATGAAATGAATAGAATCGACATTGAAAGTTAAATTAATGATGGCCACATGCAAGCATTTCTTCTGCTGGTATAGCACATCTCACATTGGTATCTCACTGCTTAATATGATGATATAACATCGATAGCAATTCTTTAAAAATGGCTGAAAATTCAAAAAGAAAGTAAGAAATGTTGCGCTGTCGTTGAAGAAAATCTGAACGAGGGTTTAAAATGTTCTCTTCAAGAGCCGCTCTATATTAATAGGATGAATCCACCATCTCTTCTTTTCTTTTATATGTTTCATTTCAATGTAACATGTAATCGGTAACTCCGAGGCAGCCATGTTTGCTAGTAAAAGACCACAGGACAAATAACGTCCGTTGCGCGGCGGTTGTCATGCCTGTGTAACCTGCCCACTTTGCGGACGTGAAATCGACGGACGTCAACGGCGTACGATTTGCGACGCTCGTGTTCCGCTATCCTAAAATTGCGAGGCTCGTGTTTCGCTATCCACTCTTGGCCCTTTAATCACAGCCACATGTCCTCAGAGCGTGCATCTCAACTTGCGCCTGCAGGTTGCGATGCACCTGGGCGTGGTGGATATCTGGCGGGAGGGCGGGGCGCAGTTGCTCTCGCAGGTGGTGGAGGCGGTTTGAGGATAAAGACTTAGACACTGCAGAAGGAAACAAAGTTGATACGCAATATGTATTGAAAAAAACAGAACCAGTTCAGGGCCATGCTGAGATTTTTTTCATTTAGTACTTTTCTCACTATTTACAGAAAATAGAGCGTACTATAATGACTGATTATCGATCATTAATTACGTACTGTACCCTCCGAGAGATACAGTTTGCCACAATCTGGGAAAAATCTATTTTCGCTGAGTTGTTACGCTTGATAAGTTTCGTTGTAGACAGGCTGCAACAATTAAGAATCGTCCAAAATGCCACTTCGAATGACAGCCGCATGTCTTCAGGCTACCATCTATAAACCAGACAATCTACCTTTAAACACACATTAGCATCCTTACGGGATACTCCAATCTCGGCCTAGTCTACTATTGTACCCTCCGCGAGAAACAAGTTGCCAAAATCTGGGAAAATGTATGCTATAAGAATTAAAAGAACGTCCAAGATGCCGGTTCGAGTCACAGCTGCATGTCCGTCCGTTACAGCCGCATGTCCGCAGGCTACCATCTATAAACCAGACAATCTACCTTTAAACATACATTAGCATCCTTACGGGCTACTCCAATCTCGGCCTAGTCTAGTATTGTACCTTCCGCGACCAACAAGTTGCCGAACTCAGGGAAAATGTATGCTATAACAATTCAAAGAACGTCCAAGATGCCACTTGGAGTCGCAGCTGCATGTCCGCAGAGTGGGCGGCGCGCGCGTGCGCAGGTGGCGATGCACCCGGGCGTGATGGAGATCTGGCGCGAGGGCGGCGCGCTGGCGCGCGGGGCGCGGCTGCTGTCGCGCGTGGTGGAGGCGGACTTCGCGCGCGACCTGGAGCGCGTGGCGCTGGGCCGCAACCTGTCGTCGGTGACGACGGCGCGCTCGGCGGCGGCCACGCTGCGCCAGCGCCGCTTCGTGGGCGGCGACGGGCGGCCGCGCCTGCACGTCATGCGCGAGCGCTACCTCGCCTTCCAGCACGTGGCCGTGGCGCCGCGCCACCCGCTGGGCGCGCGCCTCGACGCCCTGCTGCGCCGCGTCGGCGCCGCCGGCCTCCTCGCCAAGTGGCACGACGACGACTTGGGCGAAGCGCGCGCCAAGGGGCTGCTCGTGCCGCCCCCGCCCACCGCCCGCGACCGCGCCCCGCGGCCCCCGCCCGCGCCCGTCGCCCTGCCGCACGTGCACGGCGCGCTGCTCGTGCTGGGGGCGGGGGAAGCGGCCGCGCTGCTGGCGTTCGCGGCCGAGGCGCTGCGACACCGCTTCGCGCGGCGGAGATGAACACGCCCCCTCTTCACCTCGAGTGAACGGAGCAGTGCCCGAAGCAGTGGCCGAAGCAGTGGCCGAAGCAGTGGCCGAAGCAGTGGCGGATCAGCGAGATAGAACGGGCATTGGTAGGCCTCCATCGCCACTACTTTGTCCTATCCAATGTTGACAATGATACCGTTGGCGGGTACATACACACCTCAGTTCCACACCTCACAGTGGACAAGCCACTGAAGGACATGCACTTGATGAACCTAACTATATTCAACCCCAGCATCCTCCCGAGGGCAAGGGTGCTTGGCACAGAAACGCGCTGCAGTGCAGTACGTCACCAGCAACGTCCGTCGCGTAGTAGCCAAAGGACGTTAGCCCCTAGAATGCATACGTCGTTCTTGAAAAACATTGAAGCTCCTTAGGCATCCCTAGCGTGCAGAAGACAGGGAGTACTTGCGACGAACGTTGTACGTACGTTGTACCGCGTGTAACGAACGGCGTACGGATTTCCATTCATAAAATTAACAGAGTCGATATTGTAAAATTAATTAATGAACTGTAACGCAAGGATTTTTCTCAGGGTATAGCACACCCCACACTAATATCTTGTCGTTTAACTACGGCTCAAACATTTGGAAATAACTAAAAATTGTCTCATCGTCGTTGTTTAAAATCTGAAAGATGGTGTAAAATGTTCTTGAGAGCAGTGATCGATGGAAGTCGCTAGGAGTGAATTGAACAGCTTCTCACCAACGAGGAAGGAGGGGCATCGTATATTGCCACAACTTTCGTCTTTCGAATATTTCCAATGCAGTTGGAATATACTCTCTTACCATCAACTCCAGCGCACGTCATAGTGGACAATCATCTGAAGGACGCGCATTCGAGAACGCAACTACACTCAGGGAGGAGGCAAAAAATATTAATTTTCACTTTCGTGTTTTCACCGCTACAATTCTCCTCCAGACAATGGCTGAATTTGGTCGAGCTACAGCTAGTGTTGAATATCCTACCACTGTCGGGACTGGAATCCTAGGACCTCCCAGTCAGAAATCCTGAGCTGACTCAGCCATTTTTTGTTTTTGTTTGTAAATCTTGTAAAAGTATACATTTTCTTTGAAATTATGATAAAGTGTTGCTTTTTTTAATTTATGGTTGAAATATCCTAATACTCATTGTGGTTACTACGCCCAACTTACTTCCAGATAATCAGTTGTTCGTGACCCGAAAAAGGCGACTCATTTCAGATGTAGAGCGTGTAATAACGAAAGGAAAGCATAGATATCACATCATTTAAACAATTAATCACATGATGAAAAATAATTATAATGCAAAATCGAGAGCAGGGGAGGAATAATACGGAAAGAATGATAAAAAGGTAAGAATCTACAATTCCCGAAAATTCATTTCTTTGGAAAATAACCAAGCTGAGATACTTGTGATCGAAGTACGAGGGTATGTTCTACTAATGTGATATTTTTGGTTTCAAAATGTCACTAGGAAGGCAAAATGCATGCTCTTAAACAAAAAATAGCCAGAAACAACGTTGATTAATATTTAATTTCAAGCTAGTGCTTAGTTCGACATTAATGATATTGAAACTTTCTTGTCAACACTGACGGGTTTGGAACTATCTATCGATTATCAATTTCTATCGACCTACAACGTTTCCTAAGTTTAGCTTTCCCCTCCATTTTTGAGGGATCGCCGTCCGTAAAGATGTAGTGTCCATCTAGAGGAGGGGGAAGCTGCAGCCGCCCCTCCCATTAGGAAGGCGGGGCGACCTTCTAAGAAGCCGGCGGCCCTCTCTCGTGAATTAGAAGTCGTGTAGTAGCAGTAACGTTATATTGTATTGGGAAGGCTTTCACTCTAGATCATTCCGACTATTGTAATACAGTGCGCCAGGAAAGTCTCTACGCCTTGGAACCGGTGGCTGGTGAGAGTGCTAGCAATAGAAGTTACTTTGGTGGCACGAATTGCAGCTTGTGAAAAATAAAAACGTAAATGGTTTACCTCCTACCATCATAACAAATGCTGGAACTGTTATCTCTTTTACTCGTTTCCCAATGTGATCTGTTTGCTATGAACAAAAATTAATCAGAGCCCGTGATTCGGCAAAGTAGAGACTGGTGGAGAGACTTTCCTGGCACACGTTTTTCTCTGTACGACGACTTGACATTGTATTATCATCTCCTGGATATTATGACCTGTGACTAAGATAAAGGTACCATTATCTTGGTTTTTGGTGTAATAAAATTGTTGCATTTCAGACCTAGCATCTGAAGTTTTATTTAGTACACAACAAAAAGAGGTTAGATTTTCTCTCCCATAGGGTTTCATGTTATTTGGGGTACCCTTTACGCAGAGCGCTTTTTCGCTGTTTAATAATGCCTATCCTCACACGGATACACCAACTCGACAATTTCTGGATCAATTTGGTTTCATTCAGTTTGAATAGCACGGAGAAAACTTTATTATGAATTTCAAATAAACTGACCTATTTAAACATTCACCGCACTGAGGACATACGAAATGAATCATATCAATTTGCTCTGAATTAATTTTCACACATTTCAAACGTCCAACATTCATTACAGAGCCCTAATACGCGCGCATTAGTATCAGAAAATAGTATAATCATTTGCATATGTGGCTGGCACATAACTTAGTGAGCACGCTAACCCAAAGTTATGTGTTTGCATCGTAAAAACGCATACGTGTGAATCCATGCAATACCACGTTGTTGACACTACACAAATTGAAATGGTCCGAACGACATCATCTGAATGAGGCAACCACTGACACGTGAAAACGAAGATTAATTCAACAGCTCTGTCATCGTAAAAATGCCCAACTCTTCAGCGCCTACTAACGAATACTTAGCACATTCATTACCAATATAATTCACTAAAAAGTAATTGCTAATAAAATGGGTAAAACGAGCACAATTTCAGTATCCAGCGGTCCTCATTACGGTTCTAAGCTTCCTCCGGTTCCTCGCTTCAGTTGCACTGTGAGCACTTCAGTATCACCCTCCTCTATTCACTTGTCATTCCAGACCCTTACTGATTTATTCATCTGTAGGAATTTAACGTGATATTTCACGAAGCATAAGCGCGCCACGAAGAATAATGACGTGCGTCATAGCATCTCCTTTTAACCCGAGTCTCTTCAAACTTATACTTTGTTCCGCCATTCTCGCTTCGGAAGCCTGACCCTTGACCCTCAAACTTCTTACGTTGAGCTGCGGCGAAGTATTCGCGGCGCCGCGACGCACGGGCGGGCGCCATGTTTTATGCATCGCCCACGGGCGCTCTGGGCGCGGGCGGAAGCGGAGCGCACCGCGTCGTCGTCGGTCGGCGGCGGGCGAACGAGACGACGCAGTCGCGGGGGCGGGGGCGGGGAGGCCGAAGGCAAACACGGCGACGGCCGAGGGGGGCGCGCGCCGCCCAAAGACAAAAAAGCGGGCGAGCGGCAGCGAATACGAGGTATGCGGGCGGTGCGGGCGATCGGCGGCAGGCAGCGCTCGTAACTCAATCCCAACGGGTGCCGGTGGCGGCGGCGGCGGAGGCCGTAAAATGCAGATCCGCCCCCGCCCCTCCCGCCCCGCCCCCGCGCGCGCTGTTCGCCCTGCTTGAGGCTGAGCGTCGCAATGAATAACCAAAGGCTCCGCCTCACCTCCTCTTCAGCACCTGCAGCGCTCTCATTTGCGCGGAAAGGCCGCTCGCCGGGCGCCGCCGGAAGATTTCTCGCGCGTTGGCCACGTGGCGCACGAGTTACTCGCAAGCAGCAGATGCAAGATGCACATTGAAGCAGAAGCTACATTTCTCGTGCTGGCTCTGAGGCACAAGCGTAACGTGATAGCAGCAGATGCAAGTTAATGATTGGATGCAAGATTTTTCGCATTGGCTACTTGCACATGTATAACGTGAAAAGAGGAGATGCAGATGCAGAGTGCAGCAGATGAAATATTTGTCGCATTGACAGTCGCATTACGTGAAAGCAGCATATGCAACAGAATATGCGTACCATGAGGTGCGCGAATGCGTAGTATTTAGTCTTTTCTTATTCAACGAAAGCAAAGGAAATAGATCACGAGGAAAGCGGAAATGGAAACCTTAAACGCCTTCCCACATATATATTTCTTGAAGATTCCTCAGAAGTGAATACACGCATGACAAGAGGAATACAAAAGTCAGTGCAATTTCCGTAGTTCATTTCGTAGAATAAACGGGTTTTTTGCTTCAAATATTGGTGTGAATATATTCTCCGGGCAACGCCGTACTCCACTTTCGTTTGAGACCCAGGCACAACTTTACAGCCTGTGAGATCACTGCCCTGCTAACTACCAACATTGATTATCTGTGAAGACATCCTTCATAGAGCAGAAATACGAAAGCTCTCCAATGGATCTGGATGGAACGTTCCACTAAACAGTGTGTGAAGTGTGGCTTTCAAAGCTCGTACTGAATTCATATTCTTCTGAGAAAGGGATTGAACTCTAGTTACCGATGAGCTCAAATAATACAAAAAACAATACATAATTTAAAAAAAAAAACAGAAATTTTGAACTCAGGAATTTATAAAATAGTTAATCAAAAATAATGTATCATAAGTACACACATATACAATACATTAAGAACTTGTAATCAAAACATCCACATAAAAGCCTGCATGTGTGGTACTTCTGAATAGGCAAGTACAACCTTATCCTGTCCTTAAAAGATTTATGATGAGAAAATAGAGGTTTACGAGTGTTGATATGCAAAACAGTTTACTGCAACACACACTATAATCGCACATCATTTCGATAAACCCTAGGTTCTTAAAACATAATTTCCTATCTCCTTAAAGACATGAATTTTGTGAGGACAAGTGTGACCTGGGGGGAACAAGTTGTGGAGGCAGAGGAGTGGACAAGTTGGACGGGGGGGGGGGCATTTGGAGAAATGAAGGGGACCGGTGGACTCCGAATTATTTCTTAATAATTTTCTACAAAATTACAACTTTCGACCTTTATATTATATTTTGGAAGATGGTTATTTTGGGAGCCACCATCCACGTTGACGTTGAGACACGAAATCTATGTAAAATTGAATTGCAGGAAAATGACAGAAATCTCTTCTATACTACAATGAAAGGAATTGTTTCATCATCTGTGCAATTTAATCTCAACGCTTTGCCACATTAGAATGGCTACACTTGACTCAGTATGCCAGATATTAAAGTAGGGTTCAAAAGCTTAGCATCCAGATAGTTAGCCTTAGTATGGATTTTATTGTCAAATTATTTGGATTTCTATTGATCTTCTATTGATGCACAGAAACTTCAATGTCTCTTACCCACTCCAATGAGCGTTTCCCGTTAGGAAGTTCTTCGAGCACTTTATTAAATATGGTGGTTTTGCACAGCAGAACAATGTTATGCATAACAATGCTATGTGCATTGTTGTGTGTCATACAGCAATCGATTGCATTCTCGATTTTCGCCGAATTCACAAAAGTGATGCAAAACCCAGCTGCACAGGCGCAAGATCGATAGTGCTGTCATTTGCTGCAAAGCATCCCTGTGCAAAAACGCCCTATTAACACAGCGCTCTTTGGCACGTGCGAGCGCCCCCGAGGCGCTAAGCAGCCCGCGAGGGGGAGGGGGAGTGGGAGGGCGAGGGTCGGAGGCGCGAGGCTGTGAGTAACGCCTTTTAATGGGAGGCGCCGCGGGGGGCGATGCGTCATCGGCGGGCGGCGCTGACCGGCGTCGGCGTCGATCGGCGGGCGGCCGACACGGGCAAGCCGCAGGGCGGGAGCAGCGCTCGTCGAAGGCGGGGCCGGAGGACTGGGGGCTGGGTTGAGAGGGACAGACCGCGGGGGGGGGCGGGGGGGAGGCGGGAGGGGGGGGATGGGGCGGGTCAGAGCGGGGAAGGGCAGGGCATGTCAGGGCGGGGCGGGGCGCGGTGGCCAAGGCAGGACGGTGAGGGGCGAGGCTTAGCGGGGCAGCGCTCGTTGAAGGTGGAGCGAGAGGACCGTAGGCTAGGTTGAGAGGGACGGAGCGGTGTGGGTGAGGGGCGGGGGATTGGGGCAGCGGATTGGTGCGGGGGGTTGGGGCGGGGGTTTGGGGCGGGGGTTTGGGGCGGGGGGTTAGGGCGGGGGGTTAGGGCGGGAGGTTGGGGAGGGGGTTTGGGGCGGGGGGTTGGGGCGGGGGGTTGGGGCGGGGGGTTGGGGCGGGGGGTTGGGGTGGGGGGTTGGGGCGGGGGGTTGGGGCGGGGGGTTGGGGCGGGGGGTTGGGGCGGGGGGTTGGGGCGGGGGTTGGGGCGGGGGGTTGGGGCGGGAGTTGGAGCGGGGGTTGGGGCGGGGGTTGGGGCGGGGGTATGCGGCGGGGGTATGCGGCGGGGGTATGCGGCGGGGGTATGCGGCGGGGGTATGCGGCGGGGGGGTGGGGCGGGGGGGGCGGAGAATGGCGGGGCAGAGCGGGGAAAGGCAGGGCATGCCAGGGCGGGGAAGAGCAGGGCATGCCAAGGCGGGGGAAGGCGGGACAGGACGGCGCTCGTCGAAGGCGGAGCGAGAGGACCGCGGGGTGAGTTGAGAGGGACGGACAGCCTATGGGCGGGGCGGGGAGGGGCGGAGCGGGGGTATTGGCAGGCAGGAGCTGCTCCTAACGAGGCTGTGGGGGGCGGGGGCGGGGGCGGGGGCGTGACGTCGAGGCACGCGCGCGCTGATTGTGCACTGTCGCCGGCGGCCGACACGTCACGACGCCCCGGGAGTGGCAAGTGCCTGCGAATCAGGCACTGCAAGGCTACTCGCGCACGCACACTCCAATCTCATAGACCGGGAGAGGTGGCTCAGTGCACCAACTCATGTCACTGCTGTGCCTCTGACCTGGAGATCCTAGGATCGAGTGGCAAGAGTTTAGACACTAGGCACTTGTCAGCTAGGTCGAACTCAGTCGCTGTCTGAAGTGGATTTCAAGCGGTATTCTGTTCTGATCGATAGTTCCCGTGATTTCTCCTGTCATCACAGGCGAATGCCGGAGCAGTACCCTAAGAAATGGGCCACGGACTGCGAGCTATCCTCCTGCATGCGGGGATCGTGGCTGCATAAGAGGTTACGATCTCTGGTGCAGAGTTGTAGACGACCACCCGGACTCCCAGTTTCGCGGCGACACGTCGATAACTTGAAGATGGAGGCAATGAATAGACGATGCTAAGCTCCTGGTTTCTGGACCTATTCGGTAATACATCATTTGGACCTATGTCGCGTCCACTGTTGAGCAGAGTCGGGTGAAGGAGATTCCTTCGGAAAGCTCTGGAATCCACTTGTAAAATGTCCGTCCGGAACCTGATACCACCCGCGAGGTTGCCTAGGTTTGGCGATACTCATGTTAATAGCCTAAAGGTGTAGGCAGTGAGGAGTCGGGAAGGAGGTTCCAAGCCGCTCAAACCTTGGTTCTGGTGGTTCCCTGTTTGGCTCTCGACTTTGCCGTGGCAGTGGCGCAATACTCTGGGCCAAGATGAGCTTGTTACCGGAGCATGTGAGTAAGCACATAGTTTGGACTCTGGTACTAGCCTGGATAGCTGGTAGCTCTAATCTGGCAGGGCGGCCTCAACCCGTGCATTGAATGGGGAGGTTGCCGTGAGGGAAACTGACCGACCGACCGACCGACCGACCGACCGATAAACCAACCAATTTAATCTAATAGGACTCTGGATGGTATGAATAAAAGTAAGCAAGTACTCTTTGCTCCGAGTTTCCGAGATCCTACTCAGTTTCGTATGAATAAAGTGGGTAAGCAATTGCTCAGTCTCTGAGCACTTGCTCCAACTCTGAGCGAACTCTCAACTGGCGAGCAAATGCTCAGAATTGGTATGAATAAAGTTAAGCGTTTACTCTCTAGAGTGAGCACTTGCTCCAAAATTTCGGAGGGACCTTAGTAGCAGACTCATGTTTGAAAAGTAAGGTTAAATTGGCCGATTTTTTACCGTGTGTTGATATGCATATGCAGCGGACTAAAAGAAATTCAAGATTAGGCGAAATTCTCGTGATGTAGACTATTAGAATCTTTGCCGATTCGAAAAGTACAATGTATGGTTAGTACGATTTTTATCAGCGTTTGCTTTCAGGCGCGTTTTCATATTGCATATCTTCTATGTTAATTGGCCATCGCTCTTTTCTACTTGGAATTTTTCGGGGTACTGTTTTTTGAAACTTTGTAATGTTTTGTTTCGGCCACAGCGTACTTCCGAAAGCTGGCTCGTTTCAAAAATAATTTTCTATTCACTTAGCATTTCGGTAGAAATTAGCTGGGCCACTAGCGCCTGTTTTTCGTTACTGCTATTCATATTCGAATTTAAAGAATGAGACAACAAACCATTGCTCTTTATTCCGCACAAATGTGCGCGACGCGCGTAACGTATGTAACCTCTTTGTTGCTCAAGAACCCAATTTTTAAAACTCTTAGCCGGCACTATCACGTTCACGACGAGCAAATGCTCGCGAGACATGAGTAAGTTCTTCGGAGACATACGAAGTTTTTATTCATACGAAATGGAGCTTCTGCTCAGTGCCGCGGAGTAGACTCACTTTGCTCCGGAGCAAGTACTCATGAGCAAGTGCTCATTTTTATTCATATGACCCTCTGTCTCGTCTATCCAACTTTCACCACTACCTGCTATTTAACACCCCACGTTTACAGCGCGAAGTTCACCATTGCAGGTTTATATTTTCTTCTTCGCATCTATTTAGTTTTAATCGGCTCACTTATGTACACACGGCAGAGTTAAATCATGAACAAAATACGATAAGATGGATTATGTGATAGTGAAAAGTCATGTTCGTTATAAAGGGATTTGATCTGCGCTGAATATAATTTTATACGGAAAGTGCAAGTAATTTCAGAGACCTTTATTTGAGCCAATCTGATCTATAAACGGAAGTCAACTGCGATGAAGTCAGTAAACTTAGGCCTACTCTTAGTAGCAGTCCCGCAAATCTACACAGGTATCTTGCCAATTCTGTCGTTATTTCCGCCCTCCAGCCGGGTCATTGATTGATTGGTATATTGATCGAAGATTTCGGGCATGTCAACTGCTAAGATCATTAAATCCGTATGTGTAGTGAAGGTTCTTATCGCGACCGGCGTCCAGGAATGTGTAGTACTGTAGTGAACGTAAGTGTAAATGTGTGAAAGTAAGTGGGTGAGAATATGACAAGGAAGTGGAAGCAAAGGCAGTGCGGGGATAGTGGCACATTTGTTAGGGTATTGTTACAGCATTCACTTGGTGTTGATAAGAGAAACCATGGAAGACTATCGATCAGAGCAGCCAACCTGTGTACGTAGTGTCGAAAATACTGCCGCTGTCGGGACTGGGGCACAAGGAACCTCCGTGGAGATGCAGTGCCTCTGCAGTGACATCGATGCCCTGAGCCAGCCAAGCCGGTGAGAACGACGGTGAGAAGGATTACGCTGCTGTGCACCCCCTTCGCCTTCAGCACCCACCCTCCTCCGCGGGCGAGGAGTCACAAAAAGCCAAGGCGCGCGAAGAAGCGCAAGGCACCGCGCCGCTCCCAAATTGAAACTTCGCCCGGGCGCGGGCGGCGCCGCCAAAAATCTGACGGCGTGGAGCGCAGCAGGGCGGGCGAAGCTGGGCGGGGAAGAGCGAAACCGAGAGGCGTAATTAGATGCTCGTTTGTCACGGGGTTGGCGCTGCTTCGGGTGGGTCGCCGCCGGAGCGCGCGCGCGCGTCGCCCGGGCGCGTGATTTATTAGAGCGCGCTGCCAGCGCATGGGGGTGTGGGAGGGTGAGACACGGTGGCGCGGCCATTCAAGACTCCGCGAACGCCCGCGAGCGAAGGACGCAAAGGCGTGTGCCCGCAAACTAAGGAATAATACTAGTATAAATCAAACTTGGAAACAAAATACTAATATACGCTCATTCACACTTTGAAAACACAACTTGTGGGAAGAAATAGAAACCAAAATAACTATTTTCATCAAGAAGCTATATTTTTTAAACTAACAACTTTGCAATTTTACAAATTCTATCTCAACAAATTTGCACGTTTTCACTAAGGCACTACTCGTGATCGTCTCTTTTCCGCATCTATCGACAATCGTCTTCGTTACAATGACAATGCTATCCCGCTCCTCAACCGAGAATCCCAAAAAATCCTCCCGCTGCCACAGTAGTAACTAAGGACTAAAATTTCTGGAAATTTAAATAAAAAATAAAATAAGCAAAAAATGTATGGTAATTCATTTCCATAAATACGTAATAAAAATAGAAAATATGTAAAATATAAATGGGTTTAATTCGTTCACAATGTATGGCCAACTATAAAGAAATCATTGGATACCTTTGATTCTACAATCTGCTAAAAATGTATGACTAAGCATAAAATACCGTTCCCTATAAATAACATTATATCCGTTTATTCATTATGTGCACACCGCATATAACTTCTTAAAATATCCAGGAACACACGAACTCTGAAAATCTACACTCAAAAACTCTTTGCAAGAACACTGACGCGCAGATTGGGCTGTCTTCATGTCCAGAGACAATGACGTGCATTGGTAATGTGAAAAGAATTTAGCATCATTGAATTGGTTGTGAACTCAAAATTTCAGGAAAAGTAACAATTTAAAAGTATTACTTTCATGATCGAAGAAACTGGTTACTTACATGTAAGCAAGCAATGCAGTAACCAAGTTTTCGTACGTAGCCATTGTTTAATAATATTATGTTTGGCATCTAAATCCAATCTGATTGTTGTGAGATGTACAGAATGCTAACTTAAAAATTTAATATAATCTTATTATTTCAATGTGAAGAATGCCACTCAATAGTGGAGCATCTTTTGCTGCTACAAATCACTAGTATGTGATTTTTTAAAGAAATTTTCAATCTTCGACAGATGCAACCGCAACAGTGCATATCATTTTCTTCTTCAATTTTAAAACATTTTTACAAGAAACTTTATTGTTTATAGAATGCGAAAGAAGACAACAAAAATGTGTTTGCCTTTCCTATGTTAGAACGCTTAATTATTTCCTTTTCAGGATGACAAAATTCGTACACTATAAGGTCTATCCACATTTGTAATGCTTTAATTACTGTTCTATATACTATATCTTTTTTATTGCACACCTTTATTGCACATTCAGGTACACTGAACAGAATTTACAACAGCACTACCTCTCTCACAACAACTACCAACATTTTATAGAATACAAATAGTTTTAAACTTTTTATTTAAAGTTCTTTAGTTTAGTTTATTACTGTTTTAGTTTCGTTTAGTTTATTACTTTTTTGGTTTCGTTTAGTTTATTACTTTTTTGGTTTCGTTTAGTTTATTACTTTTTTGGTTTCGTTTAGTTTATTACTTTTTTGGTTTCGTTTAGTTTATTACTTTTTTGGTTTCGTTTAGTTTATTACTTTTTTGGTTTCGTTTAGTTTATTACTTTTTTGGTTTCGTTTAGTTTATTACTTTTTTGGTTTCGTTTAGTTTATTACTTTTTCGGTTTAGTTTAGTTTATTACTTTTTCGGTTTAGTTTAGTTTATTACTTTTTCGGTTTAGTTTAGTTTATTACTTTTTTGGTTTAGTTTAGTTTATTACTTTTTGGTTTAGTTTAGTTTATTACTTTTTGGTTTAGTTTAGTTTATTACTTTTTAGTTTAGTTTATTACTTTTTTAGTTTAGTTTATTACTTTTTTAGTTTAGTTCATTACTTTTTTAGTTTAGTTCATTACTTTTTTAGTTTAGTTTATTACTTTTTTAATTTAGTTTATTACTTTTTTGGTTTATTAGTTTAAAATATTTATCAAATTTGGGATCTATGAAAGCAGACGAGCGCCTTTCATTTCAGTGAGAAATGTTTAGAAGTATTCAAATTAGAAACTTCGACGAAAGATTACTTTCATTAATTTTGAGAATGGATACTAATAAGCCGTCGACACTGCCATTTGTGAATACGCAAAGACCACAAAGTAAAGGGGAACTTTGGTCTGCTGGAAGTTGCAGGTCATGGCATATAACATTGAACGATTGCGCCATACAATAGTTGAAACAAAAGCAAGAGAAACTGAACTTACCGTGCAACAAGAACTAAAATTGAAAACAAGGAGATTCTGAAATATCCAGGAAGGAAATGATAAGGAAAAGAGAAATGAAGCCATTAATACGTTAGGAAGGCCCTTTTGCTGATTTAAGAAAGGGATTATCTCATTTTGGGACTGTGCTGCATCATTCCCTGTTCGTTTTCCCGCATCTCGCGCTAGGGCTAATAATTAAAATACAAACTTACTACTTTTCAGTTTGGGTTATTATTTCTAATTGAAGAATGTTTCATGATAAGAAATAGCTACACTTGATTTAGTACAATATCGATATTTTGTTTTCGTAAAAGGCATAGTGGAAAAACTCAGATTCACAGAGATCAAAACTGGCAGATATAGGAAGTAATATATATATATATATATATATATATATATATATATATATATATATATATATATATATATATATATATATTTAAGATACATTCTAAAACCAAACACTGTAACTTACATTTCATATTCAATAGAATATTTCGTGGGTCTTCGAAGATATCATTGAGATAACGAAGGTCGAAATGTATGGTTCTCAAGTCGTAGAGGTTCTGATTTTTGACTGAATATTTGTTACTTCCCACGTCTGCTCTAAAACCTTCGCAAGGCCCACCTGTGTGGAGTGGTCTGGTTGAAAATTCCTACATTATAACTTTATATAATTAACAATTACGGCATGAAAAACAACCGGGAATCGATAGGGGAAGCACGGCGCATTTCCTTGGCGCTGTCACCTCTGGAACAGAAACCTTGGAGCTTTTCTCACTGCCCATTAATAATAAATAAAAGAGAAGGAAAATTGTAGATATTTGTACAAACATGCTGCTCAATAAGAACATGAAGTTCGAAATGGACGCCATGGAACGCAAGTGGAAGAGTCGAAGTAAGTATGACGAGACGTGCGGACTGTTAAGATACCATGGAGATTTTTCCGCAAAGCGTCAAAAACTTCGACGCCACCACTTTTGAATCTATGCATACGCAGCTCGAGCTCGAGGGAGGAAAGGAGATGAAGAGAATGAGGGAGGGAGAGTAAGAGAGTAAGAGTAGAGGGTAAGAGAGGGTGAAAAGGGGAGAGAGGATGAGAGCTGAAAGATTGAGGGAGGGTGAGTGGAAGAAAGAGTGAGATGAGGGAGAGAGGTGTGAGGGAGAGAGACGGTGAGTGGGAGGGAAAGGGAGGGCGAGATGAAGGGCGAGACCGCGTGAAAGAGAGGGGCGCGGGAGGGGAGGTCGTAAACGGCGGCGGCGCACGCGAGCGAACGAGCGGGCCCGAGTTCGAGGCGATGGGCGGATCACGCGCGGCGCCATAAATATGCATCCCCCCCCACACTCGCTCACCGCTCACCCGCGCCCACACGCCGTTGTCATGCGATCGCCCCGAATCGTTTTGCATGGAAATCACCGCGCTACCTCCTGCTTCCGGCGCGCTCCGCCCGCCCACTCCGCGCACTCTTCAATTACCGCCCCCTCGTCCCTGCCACCCGCGCCACCGATGCAGCGCCTGATTTCTGTTTTTATGCAAAGTTCTTATTCCAGCGCTAATTGCTCCGTCACTCCGCTGATTCGCGCGTCGTGTCTTGTGGCTTCTGTTTCCAAACGAGTTGCACCAAGTTTCTGACGAGAGGTTTTAATAATTTGATGTAATCCACAACTTCGGTTCCTCTTCTGCCTCCTTTCTCGGTATATCACCTGTTAGGATACAACTTGTGGTAGGCAATTTAAATTAATAACTCCATCTTTGCCGCCTGCCAGGCAGCCTCGTGAATGCACTGAGTTAAGTCGCGCTCCCCGAAATTCCCCGGCGCCGGGGCGCAGTCGATGTTTTCGCGAAGTTTGGTGCCGCGCCTGCCCTCCCGCGCTCACCGCAACCCGCTCCCTGGCGGCGACGGGCGCGTGGCCTACCCGGCCCCTGTGCACGGAGAACGGCGCCCCGCGCAATCCTAGAGCCTCTTGGGCTGTGGAATCAACCGCCAGGAAATGCAGAGAATAATTTAGGAAGAAACGCCTCCAAGGCATTACGTCAGTCATTTCTCATATTTTGAAAATGGTATTTCTGAAACAGACTGTTTAAATTCTTTCACAGGCTATAGAAATATTATTTCGAAGTTAGGCATTTACCTCTGTTGAATATCTTACCAAGCCCCTATTCTACTTTGAACACAAAGTAGCCAATAGTATTATATCTCGAACAACCAAATATTGTTCCCTGACTTATTCCTTGATACTACGGGCTATTCAGGCGAAAACATCGATCCCATGAATCCAAAAGTACGTGAGGACAAAGGTTAGTTCACGTTACAAGTGCCTGATAGAAGAAGAGTATTGCCAGAAGTACATGACAAAAGACGTACGAATAAATAGAATTTTGAAGATTAATAATAAATACCATGGATTTTGGCAATGTAAAATCAATGTACACGGCAAATATATTATTATATACTAAGTTCAATATTTTTCCCAGCTTGTGGCTGTTGTCTCCAAAATGATTTAATAGAATGTCCACAGTACCTGTGTAAAAATTCGTTTTACTATTGTATATCGTGTTCTTTCCTAAACATTGCTTTCTCTTGGATGAATTTATTGAATGTACTGAAGTCGCAATCATAGAGTGAAACTTCTAGAATATCATGTGTGGCGTCTCAAGATTCACATTTCGAAAGTTTGACTGATTGGATGCAACAAGGTGCAGGTATGGATTATAAAATGTGAAGTGGCGGCATAATCATGAATTCAATAACATACTCTGACAAACGTAGAGAATGACGACAGCCACAATGACGATACTGGATGCGGTTAGCTTCCAAAAGGTGTCAAGTAAGGTGTTTCAAACTTGTTCCTATAATGAAGCAATTGGAGAAGATAGTCCAGAATCGGTGCAGGAGGAAAGAAGAGTATACGTGCTACTCTCTGAGTGTCGCAATTGATCACCGCTCACAGAGCGGTCATCGACTTGCCTAGTGCGGAGTTGAAGGAAATGTTTTCGGCACCTCTTCGTCGAAGCTGCTCTATCACTCAGAAGGATCAAGCAAACTAAAAAAAAAAAAAAAAAACGATCCACAAAACATGTAAGGATCTGTTGCGTGCTCGAGTAGATAACCGACGACGTGTGCGTTATGTGAACTTACATTGTCCTCCCTCAGAGTAGACGTAAACGCTTGTGCTCAATCTCGTTTCAGCGACCCTTTCCTTTTTTGTAATTGTATCCAATATCATAAAACAGAACATTTAAAGAACCAACATTTCATTCAATTATGTTTACTTCATTTTGCGCTCCACAGACCCCGTGTCGTACAACATCAAGCACAAAAAAGACAACTTATACGTTTCTTTCAAACGGAACGCATATTGGATAGAAATTAATCCGCAAAACGTGGTCGCCGGCCAAAAGCATTGCAGGCCTTTTAATTGAAAGGATTTAAAACGTCATAAAGGCTCGAGCTCACGCTGTCCCTGGGGGCCAAACGAAAATTAGGTTGAGCGAATGAAGAGTGCGCTGCGGCCGGCGCCCCGCGGTCGCAGGGGTGGGGGGTCGGTGGAATGAGAGGGAAGGGGAGGGGGAGAGGTAAATGTGACCACAGCGCCCTTTGAAGGAGATGATTGGAAAATCACCCGCGATTTGCGGTTAAACACTCGTTTCCGCGTCCGCGCAGCACCAGCGACTGACCAAGACCGCGAACCGCCGAAAGCTACGACGGACGGTAATTCATTTCGGAATGGAGCTCCGCCGGCGGTCGGCGCGGGCCGGGGCGGGGCGGGGCGGGCCGGGGCGGCGAGATACGTCGCTTGTCATTTGGCGCTGGCCGCCTCCCCTTTCACGGCTCGCAGCGGGCGAAGACGAGCGCAGGGCTGGCGGCACTCACGCCAAGGGGAGGGGGGCGAGGGGCGCGCTGACGGCGCACGCGGGCGAGGTGGACGGGTGAGGTGGACGAGCGGGGTAGATGAGCGAGATGGACGAGAGAGACGGACTGGCGAGGAGGACTGGCGAGGAGGACTGGCGAGGAGGACTGGCGAGGCGGACTGGCGAGGCGGACTGGCGAGGCGGACTGGCGAGGAGGACTGGCGAGGAGGACTGGCGAGGAGGACTGGCGAGGAGGACTGGCGAGGAGGACTGGCGAGGAGGACTGGCGAGGAGGACTGGCGAGGAGGACTGGCGAGGAGGACTGGCGAGGAGGACTGGCGAGGAGGACTGGCGAGGAGGACTGGCGAGGACGACTGGCGAGGACGACTGGCGAGGACGAGTGGCGAGGAGGACTGGCGAGGACGACTGGCGAGGACGACTGGCGAGGACGACTGGCGAGGAGGACTGGCGAGACGGACTGGCGAGACGGACTGGCGAGACGGACTGGCGACGGAAGAGGCGAACGGACGACGGAGGAAGGCGAGGGGAGAGGCAGACGGGTGAGGTGGGTGGACCGACGAGGTGGACAGACTGGTGAGGGGGGCTGATAGGCGAGACGGCGAGTGAGATGGGCGAGACGGATGGGGGGCGGCGAATGGGTGGTGGACAGGCGAGGCGCACGGGCGAGGAGGACGGACGAGGCTGCGGGCGGGCGGTCGAGGTGATCGGGGGTGAGCCGGGCGGGTGAGGAGTGAGGCGGGCTGACGAAGACGAGCGCAGGGCGGGCGGTCACACTCGCCGAGTGCGGGGACAGGGGGGCGAGGGGCGCGCTGACGGCGCACGCGGGCGAGGCGGACGGGTGAGGTGGACGAGCGGGGTAGATGAGCAAGGTGGACGAGCGAGACGGACTGGCGAAGCGGACTGGCGAGGAGGACTGGCGAGGAGGACTGGCGAAGCGGACTGGCGAGACGGATTGGCGAGGCGGACTGGCGAGGCGGACTGGCGAGACGGACTGGCGACGGAAGAGGCGAACGGACGACGGAGGAAGGCGAGGGGAGAGGCAGACGGGTGAGGTGGGTGGACCGACGAGGCGGACAGACTGGCGAGGGGGGCTGATAGGCGAGACGGCGAGTGAGATGGGCGAGACGGATGGGGGGGGGGTGCGAATGGGAGGTGGACAGGCGAGGCGCACGGACGAGGAGGACGGACGAGGCTGCGGGCGGGCGGTCGAGGTGATCGGGGGTGAGCCGGGCGGGTGCGGAGTGAGGCGGGCTGACGAAGACGAGCGCAGGGCGGGGGGTCACACTCGCCGAGTGCGGAAACAGGGGGGCGAGGGGCGCGCTGACGGCGCACGCGGGCGGGCGAGGCGACGGTGCGTGAGGCGTCGCGAGCAAAGAGCGCAGATTAAACTCGACGCAGCCATTTTAAATAATTAGGCTGACGCGGGTGGGCGGGCGGCGCGTGCACGCGGGCGAGGAGGAGTTGGGGAGAATGAAACAGCGGGCGCGTGAGGAGCTGGTCGTTAGGGAAGCGCGCGTCACCAACTATTCTGTGCTGCGTCTAGAGAAGAATGAAGTTGACTCGACGCAATTAGGGTTATATACATACAAATCAATACAAGTGAAATATCGATAATTTTATTCGGTACCGAAGATTGTTGGAATCGAAATTTATCAGCCGACATCGAGAAGCTCTTTAGCAATATTACTCTATATAAAAATAGTAGAAAAAATAAATTAAGTATTTATTGCACCAATAAATTGAAGGGCTCATGTAGTGATAAATACAAGCAACTCCCACGCATTTTTGAGATAAAGATTCTTTCAGGATTGGCAAAAACATTTACACAATGTATCAATAGTTCACGAAAGTCATATTATCTAACAATACCTATCACGAAAGTCATATTATCCATCTCATAAGAAAAACAAAGTTTTTATTATTGTAAGGGAAGAATTTTGGTCAAAGAACATGCTGCGATTCTCAACTCGGAAAAACTCAAAATTGTAGTAGTCAACTATCTCGCAATGTCGCCCACAAGTACAAAATCTAGGAACCTAATCTTAGGAAGAATAAAAAGTCGGAAATTGCGTTGTAATTTCTTATGACTTGTGGCTCTTTCCGTCATAGAAAGCGTGGGTAGTTATCGCAATTGCTTCCATGTCACTACGACTTGCTCACGGTAGCTATGCATCCTACAGTATACATAAATTATATTTCAATTTAAATATACGAGTAGTGGCACTTCAAGGTCACGAGCTGGAAGCAGACGGGGGCACTGTCATCCAATCGGGAGCTTCGTTACGACTTGAATTTTTGGTGTTGGAGCTCGCTCCCTTCTCCTCGCCCCCCCCCCCTCTTCCTTCAGCTCGTAACCTTGAATTTCCTTCATAACGTAACCGTGACACTATATTTAAATTGGAGTATAGTCCCTGCAAGAGGAGTTATTTTTATTCGATACTTGAGCAATTTCAAAAGTTTGAAACGACAGCACTTGGAGTAAAAGTGTTGCTATTCTCGGTGACGATAGACCCGCAGATAGGGTGTTGGTACGCGGCAGAGTGGAGTAGGGCCCAGTGACGAGAGAGAAGGGAGCGCTGCGGTCGCCGCGCCCGGGGCGGCGGGGCTGAGATTGCAGCGGGCGGCGGCTGACGGCTGACAGCGGGCGGCGCTGCTGCGACGGCGGCCGTCGAGGCGGGGGCGGGGACGGGAGCGGGGGCGACGTCTGGGCGCCGTCGCAGCGGGAAGTAGTTCCCCTGCGGAGTGTCAGGCGCCCGCGCCAGCGGAACAGCAACAGCGACAGACGGACGACCACGTGACCCCCCTCGCTGCCCCCTGTCCCTTCCCTTGGCCACCTCCACGCCCCGCTCTCGCGGTGGTCGATACGGAATTACCAGAGACAGCGCGCATTTGCTGACAAAGCGCCTCCGCAGTTCAGAACGCAAACCAAACAGTCCCCCATCCCCTCATGCAACGATATGGATAGTGATCATTTAGAATGTAAGTCACTGAAGCTTCCTCGAGGCATTATTGCATGATACACCCTGTTTTATAACTGATATATTAGAATTTGATGAACGTGTTAAAATGTTCACTAACACGAGTAAAAGGCGTTCAGTGTTATTACAAAAATGTGAAAGAAACTATGTTAAATTTCTAATATACTAATTGCCGCTATCAATTATCATAAGCCAATAAGCTTCCTCAGGGAATAATAGATACACTGCGTTTTATTACTGATTTATTAAAAGCTGATGAATATGTTAAAATGTTCGTTAAAACATGTAACACGCGTTCAGTATTATTATAAAAACGTGAAAGAAACAAGGTTAAAATTTTAATATTCGTATTGTCGCCATTAATTATCGTAAGCCAATGACAACAATAAAATCAATAATGTTATAGCCAAGTGTTCGAATGGAATAAGAGTATTAGCCTATTAAGTCCCAACACCACTAAAACCTAAAATATTTCTATTATCTTCAATTACTATAAATATCAAATATTACATAATTACCCTTGTACTTCACCTATAGTTCTAAGTATAATTTATTTATTTTACCACACAAAATTACCACCATCAAAATGGGAACTGGGCCCTTCTTATCAACTTGTGTAATACTATTATATCAAATGCAAAGAAAAAACAGTAAAGCTATATAACTTGGACTAAAGGTTCTTCGATTGATTTTTGCATGTGAGTGCAATTTAAGTTAATAATATTCAGAACAACGTAAGATACTAAAAGAAGTTAAGGAGATTTTAGTTATCAATCGCACTTACTTAGTTCAAACTTAAGAATTGTGGCTTACGTTGTTAAGGTGGTAGAGAATAAGAACTAGACATCTGATAATACAAATGGTGACACTCCTTATTTCTGTTTCCTATTTCTGTTATTCCTTGTACTGTAAGTGGCTGTGGGTAATGGCAAATTATTAACTAGTGAAGAAAACAGAAGCAATTTTTTAGAAAATGATGTAAATATCCTAGGGGCCTCATGTAAAGTACCCCCAAAATTCAAAGAACGTTTTTCAAAATCGCAGAAGTTCGAGTCCGGCCAGGTACACCGCGGAATTTTAATTTGGGGAAAATACTATTAATAGATTAGGCGCTAGTGTTGTTCACAGACGAATCGACAGACGGGCGGACGGACGGACGGACGGACCATAAATCAATTTTGGGGTATCAAGGACCCACAAATCGTGATATAAGACTATACAACTTGTTAGAGAAAGCCATTTACAACACATTATAAAAACAATTATCATTTTATTCTGTATCACGACCCCACAACGTTTCTATTGGAGAATCGCCATTTTTTGCAGCAGCATTACATGAGTTTCTCTATTCTGCGTACGCATACACTACGTACGCATACTAGAAAATAAAAATTACAAAATTAGTGAAGACAATCGAACGTCTCAAATGCTCAGATCACAAAGAGAAAAAGAGATTCTATAGAATTACTGTACATTAAGAATAATTACAATATATTAAATGTATTGTTAATGCAACATTAAGATAACTTACTTATAACTCATTTTGGTTAGCTACGGAAATCATCGGCATCAGTAACGGATAGAGAGGTTATGTCGACGATATTGAATATGTCAAGGATAATGAATTCAGAACGTGTGTGTGTCAGATTCTCGTTCATCATTTAAAATTCAAAACTGTTTTTTTTCCTTCGACTTGGGTCCTTGCGCAAGAATGTTTTAAAGATAACTTGATTTCACTTATATGTCCCTTTATGCAAAAAAATTTCATTAATAATTTACAAAAAATTAATTAAACTTTAGAATTAGAATTAGAATTAGAATTTTAGAAGATTTAATTTAAGACAGTTGATTTTCTATTGAAAAGGGCTATTTTTGGGCGCATGCACTCTTTAACTTCCGTAATAAGTTGTTCAAATTTTACAAAAAATGTCCCGTAAGGTTGACAAAACACAAGCTATATACTTAAAATAAAACAAAAAACAATAGAAGTATATGAAATGAGAAGCTACCAAAACTAGTAACGCACTACGTAGAAGAGACGGTAATTACGAGGTTACCATACAAATACGGTTCCTTATGGTGCCTCATGAAATGCCTCAAGGTGAACATACACAAATAAATATTTATATGAGAGCACCATACCTTTCTTATCTAGCTATTCTATCTTGACCATACGACCAAATGATCATCTTGTTCGCGAATAAGATAACAGCCTCATCCGGACGCGTTATGGGTCCGTTGGAGAGGTCTCGCAGGGCCGAGCGCTGATTGTGCCCAGCGGGGCCACGCATTAGCCCCCCCTTCCCAAAGGGGCTGATGGGCGCATTAGGCGTAGGAGCAACGTGGGCCGCTCCCGCACGCTGCAGCTGCAGGCGCAGGCCTCAGGGCCGCGGATGCCCCCAACCGCCCGCGGTCAACCAGGCCAGCCTAAATAGTGAGATGTGTATGTGATTGGTACGACTGCTGTGAACGTTTGACGATGCGCTTTGGGTGTGAACACCTGCACAAAAAGGAAAACAAGTCTTCACATTGATTGATTGATTGATTCGCCTTTCCAGACACGTGAACGACTAAAGTTGGTCCCGTAAGTGTAGTGCATGTATGCATGGCGGGAGGTGCCTGTGACCTTCCCCCGCTGGACAGCGAATTCCAGCGCCAACGTTGTCAATGGCTAGCGGGTTTTCTCCAGAACGGTATCTCCCACCTACGGGACACCGATCCAGCCGCGACAAGCTCTAAGCTCCTATCCGATCTCCTGTCATGTGTTGTAAGTGTTGGGACTGTAATTGTAAGTGTGTTTAAGAAAGAAGGAAGGATAGGGTAAGGAAGAGGAAAGAAAGATCGGGCGAGATCCGTGGCCCATTTGTTACGGTGTCACATCTGCATATGCCTGAGTGAGTTTTCCTTTTCAAGAGTGTCGAAAACTGTTTTCACTCCTTCATAATTTTTTGGAAGGGAGGTTAGTGGTAGTGGTCCCACTTTGTTGCTAACTAAATCACTTTCCGTACTCGTATTGTAAGAATAACATAAGTAGCATTTCTTGCGACCGAGATAAAATTTAACAACATTTGCCGTTGCGAAATGTAAAATTTGTTTCCCAATTTCAATTCAACAACTTCAATCTTTTTTCTTCCAGTATCCCATAATTCAATTCCATGCATTGATCATGATTATCCTTCCCTCCCTTTCAATACCGCAGTACTACTGTGACATTCCAAAAGTAATTTCGCACACGTTTATACGAGTCCTATCTACATCGGTAAATGCGTCGGTGACCGATGGGTCTATCTATACCGTTACATCATAGCACTAAAGGTACGTTTAGAGTGGCATCAAAACAGAGAATTATAGCTGCTGACGAGTGCCATAATCTTCCGTACGAAACTAGCCGAGGCTTAATCACGGCTGACCATCGCACAGAAGGCTGATGGTTCCGTCAGGAGAGGGCAAATCGGGGGAAAATCACGGAGGAGAGTTACGACCACACCGTGTGCAACATTGTAAACTATTACTTTCGACAGCGCGTATGGGGATCATCCGATTATGACACTCGATATTTCGCAGTATGACCTGCAATTATTCTAAAAAACTTTAGAGTGCCCAAATGGCACAGTCTTACGATAAGAGTAATCGCCATCCTTCACCTCTTACCATTCATGACGTTATACTCTTTCAATAACACAACTCTCGTTTCCGTACAGAGAGAGAGTGATGGCTTTATGAATGGCTCCTATGTTGTGAATGCATTCACGACTCTATGAAGATCCTATGATTTCCTTTAAACTCTGGATGAGATCAGTTCGAGCATTACCGACGCAATGTCGTTGTGCATACCTCAGAACTGTCTTTTAGCAGCTTTTGGTGAATCTATGTTGAAAGAAAATGCAACGGTTAACTTCCAATAAGATTGAACTGAGGGACCAGCTGATAACATTTTTTGCAAGTTTGGCAATTGCTATTCCACAGTTG
The DNA here is from genome assembly GCA_038098605.1 of Gryllus longicercus. Lineage (NCBI taxonomy): Eukaryota > Metazoa > Arthropoda > Insecta > Orthoptera > Gryllidae > Gryllus > Gryllus longicercus. The sequence goes on along the minus strand of JAZDUA010000271.1, from coordinate 1,775,667 downwards.
CATGACCTTTTAATATGAGTGTGTGCAACTTTATTTCATTTCTGAACTCATTGTTAGAACGCTATAATTTTTTACTTTCTTGTCTCGCTCCGTACGTAGACAAGTCATGTAATCGCGCATCTAAAAACGGCATTTTTTCGAGAAGGAAAAGTTGTTGCCACGCCCTAGTGCGGAAAAAGTGGATGAATCTTATTCCTAAATGTGTATGACTAGTAAATTACTTCAGCTATCAAGTAGTGTAATCAGAATCCACGTTTTGTGACTTCTTGATATTCACAGTCAGCAATACGTCTGTCTGTGTTCAATGCTAATCTCTGCCATTCAGATTTTCTCCAAAATTGATTTTCCACGATTGATCAAAATGAACAGAACACCTCGCGAGTTTGAAACGGATATTTTGATTCTGAGGGATACTTTACATTAAGTCTCAATTACATATTCAAAATTTTCTAAAAATGGCTTCATCTTTTTTTTAAACTTTGTCCTCCGATAGCGTACAAAATTCAAAAATCGGACTAGTCTCATTTTTGTTGAAATATTTAATTTTTCGAAAATTGTAATAGTTTAATTTTTTCGGGGTGTTTTTGGAACTTCAATAACTATTCAAGATATATATTTTCTTAATGGCATCTGTTGTTTAAAGACAGCTTGAGATAATGCCATGTATAAAATTTTCAAAAATATGAGTAGATTTCATATAATTACGTAAAATAACCGTCAATAATAAAAAATTAACAATTATTTTCACAATTGTTTTCTTTTAATTTTCTTCATGTTTACATCAAGATACGGGATAAAAAAATCAGTGCTCATCCCACTTTCTTCGAAGTCTCTATGTTTTCGACAATTACAGAATATCAGCATAAAAAAACACAATATTAAAGAAAGGTTTTTTACTTATTGAAATGTGTTCTTCAAAATTAGATCTTAAAATTATGTATATTTCTTTCATATATGAACAGTTTCGCGAAATGTTTGCAGTTTTGAAATTGCAGATTTGGAATTCCCGCACTTCGTTCGCTAGAATCTATTTCGTGTTATCAGGCTACAACACAACAATAAAAAAGCCGCTTCACGACACTGTGATATTCTGAAAATAACTTTTTGGGCGGTGTTTGTGAGTGAATGGAACGGAGTTTTGGATTATTGAATTTAGTTCATGTATAAGCTTTAAATGAATTAAATGTTCGCGCCTAATACATTACGATTAGTAATGAGTATTAAAAGGGATGGAGGAGATGCGTTAATATGGAGGGAAATTACCGTATTATAATGTTGCGTAAACATACTAATGCGAGATAGTATGCACTGTTGTAGAACTGGTACTTTCAAAGAGTGCACAATTCAATATTTTCATTCCATACGTAGGAGAAACAGTGATTCTGTCAAATAACTTCAGTTTCGATTATTAAGCGTCGTTTACCAATACAAATTAAAAACGCGAAGTGATACAATTGAAAGTTTTACTGAATCGTTTAAGACGTGACCCGGATTCCCCCCTCTTAAACGTTAAAACTTGCATTTCACCAAGAATCTCTTATGGAGTACCGGACGGTTTTCTCTTATCGAGTACACGACGTTCGTGGAATGATTGATAGGATCTTGTTCTTAACCTGTATGAAAGAATATAGGTAAGGGAGACAAATATTTAGAAGATGAATATTTAAAAATAAAAGGACAGATTAATAGCAAATGTAAGAAATCTTGCTAAATTCGAGAGCTGTTATTTTTGTAATGTTATCATCATAAATCAAGGTTATAAGATGGTAATTGTAACAACATATCTAAAAAATGTGTAATGGAAGAACTCATTCAAGATTATCCCAAACGTATTTATTGTTTCCACCACATCTTGCGAAGCGTAAAGAGCTGACTAGAGAAAAATCAACACTGTGGAATAATATCTCCATTATTGGTCACGCACGAATTCTCGAACAACTTTTGTTTTGCTGTTGAAGACTTCTCGCCTGCGTAGCTCCGTAATTGAAGGTTCGGTTCGGTTCGTTTCCGTTCCGTTCCGTATCGGCGGCGCATCGCGATCGCCGGAGCGAGGAGCAGCGCGTGCCGCGGCGACGCGCGTCTTTTCCGGAGACCTCCTCCTCGGAGTAAACACATCTGGAGGCCCCGCCGTATTATATTATGTCTGCGGCGGGCGCCGGGGCGGTCAGAGGGCGCCAGTATTTGCCCAGCGAGCGCGGCGCGGACGTCTTCTGTTTGTGCAGCCGCCTCGCCGCCCCGCACCGCGCCGCCCTCGCCCCTGTCCGCCCCGCGCCGGGCGAGCGGGGTGGGGGCGGGGGCGGGCGATGGCATCGCCCGGGGCGGCCACCGCGCCGAGCCGCACCGCCGCGCCGCCGGCACGCAGAGATGCGGACGCGATAGGCCGCGCACGCCGCCCCGCGCCCCCCCCCGCCGCCCCTGCCCCGCCCCCGCCGCGCCCTCACCACTCACCGCCCGGAACCTCGCGGCTTGCGCTGGGTAAGCGGAAGGCGAAGATGGAAGGGGCGTCTCAGCACCACGTTTTGCTTTCGCGATGCGCTGCGACGGGAATTAAATGCGTTATTTCCAAACGCACAGACCAGTCGGGAGCTTAGAGAGCTTGTCCCAGCGGGGGCGCTGCCCCGCTAGTGGGAGAAACCTGGTTGGGAAGAATCTCCGCAAGCCGACTCCTGGGTCAACGCCGAATCTCACCATCCAGTGGGGGGAGATCACCGCCGATAAAACCGCGATAAAAAATCGCGATAACATTCACTACTCTTACTGAACTAATGACCATAGTAGTTGAAGCGCCAGAAAACTCGAAATAATCAGTCAACCAAATCTTCACTTCCCCATTTGTACTGATTGTTTAATTCATTGATTAGTGTTTGCGAGCACGTCAACTGCTATCGTCATTAATCCCGTAAGTGCAGTGAATGCTATAAGTGGAAGTGGCGGGGTTGCTGCCTCACTAGAATGAGAGATTCGACATCGACCTACTCTTCGATTTCTGGAATTTCCTCCTCCAAGTTCAAAGTTGTAGATCCCCCCCCCCAGCCGTTGCAAGGTTTTAACTTCCGTTTTGAGTGGAAGAGAAGTGCATGCAAGAGTAAGTCTGTGTCTGGGAAGAGAAAACATAAAGGATGGGGAAGGAAGAGTGCGTGGTCGCTATGCAGCTTGTAACGGCACGTCTATGGAATTCGCTTGGAATCGATAGTAGAAACCCCGGAAAACAGCAATCAGAGCAACCGACAAACCGCTAGAATTTTCCTCCATACAGCGACTGAATTCGATCCAGTTATCGTGTCGAAAATCCACCACAATCTGACCTCGAACCCTACGACCTCCCAGTCAGAGTCACTGCCGTACCAACAGTTCTGTCCTGAGCTGACTCTAGTGGTCACATTACTACATTGGTGGTCAATACTACTTTGACGTACGCACATTATTGGAAAACGGCACATTTGTGGAAAAACTAAAATTATCATGTCACTTCCTCAATTACAGTTCTACAAATAACATACTGGAAAATCTAGGTTGACTTGCGTCGAATAAAGTACGGTTTTGGAAAAACATCTCACCCTACACTCTGATACCCTATAAAGAGGATTACGTGAAGGTACAGCATTTTATCAAATAATCACGAGAACCAAAGTCTGAGTCCTATTTATTGATTCTTCTTTTGAGCCACGGGAACAATGCAAAGCGAGCACTTGAGTGTTCCTTAGGTTTCAGCAGGGGGCGGCTGATTGTGCAGTCACGTGCGATTTGTTGCTGTGTTCAATTAAGACTCGTCAGCGCCAATCGGAAATGCAGGGAAACGCGCGACAGTCACGTAGCAGGGGTGCCACTCCCCCCACACTTCCCACTCCAGAGCGCCTCTTCCTTTTGCGGCTGCATGCCATGGAGGGCTCCATGAAAAGAAATGAACAGATCTTTGCGTTGACGTCTTCTGAAGAAGTGGTGCCATACGTGCTCCTATTTTCATGTTAATTCAATTTAAATTTTATAAAAATAAATAGAAATCAAAAAAAATAATAAATGACATTTAAATGTAACGTAATGTTTAAGTGCAAATAGCTCGATGATGCTTTCTGTTCGTGTGCATGCATGACTACTATGAGAAAAAATATAGATTTACCTAAAATTTAGAAGCCAAATAGAAGAAATATAATTTATAGCAATTCTATAATTTCAGTATTTCCAAATCAAATTAATTCACAGATTACTTCTCTTAATTAAACTCAACTCGAACAGCCATCTTCATTTTTACTGTTTCCCTCTTTTATATCAGAAATCCACTTAATCATTCTTCCGACGAGCTCGCTTGATTTATTTTATCTTCTCTATTTTTTTGATGCTCTCTCAGAATTATATTTATATTCAAACCTTCTTGGTCTTTTTTTTTATCAATCATGCTGTTCATGCTCCTTTAGATTCATTTCCTGTCTTTAAAGCTCGAAATCGAAAGCTCGAAAGCTTTTAATCATCAAATATATTTTTTACATCGACTCAACTTAGTCTCTTGTTCACAGACTAAAATATATTCAATTTTATTCTTTGATATTTTACCATGAACACTCTTTCAAAACCCCATTTACAATTTTCCACCATTTTCACTGTTAAAAATATTACATTATAATAATGTTTCGTAACTTTGCAATTCGCATTCGAATAGTTGGGTTGGAATGTGAGTAACATTTATTACCCCATATAACAATCCTAAACGTAAAAATTCCAAGATGAATCAGAAAGAGAAGGCTTCACATGATTTGCTGCAAATATGTTACACGAACCCTAAGGAAAACGCTCTTTGTCATATCAGTCTTGCAAGTGGTCATATTCTTATTAAACACCAAAGAGTCTATTCTTATTGGTATTAATTTTACTACAAAACGTCTTGTGGGCCGATGTTGGCACCAAAACCGTCAAAACCGGCTCTAGCCAAAATAAAAAAAAGCAAGTCGACAAAGATGGTGACTACTTTATCTCGATCTAAAAAATCCATCAACCACAAGAGACGCACGTCAACACCGTGGTCATTATCCCAAGTTGCTGAAAACAGGCGCCCTATCGCGGCTATTGATAGACGATGAGATGAATATGATACGTTACAAAACTGCTACCTCGTCGGGCGAGCTAAACTGCTAATATCCACAAAGCGCACTGTAAATAACGATAGGCCGTTTGGCTGCTTTTTACGTCGGAGGGAATTAATTCTGGGTGGAAGTGCTCCATCCGGCAACTGAAAAAGTCGGCCAACCTGTTCCACGGGGTATCGGATGAAGGTCAAGATTGTTGATTTTAATGAAACGGTCGCCTTCGAAATTGCCGCGCTCGTGTTCCCAGCTCCTTATCCCGCCATCTGACCACGCATCCGTCTCGGGAGCGAAGCCGCGGGAGCTCAAGTCCCAGCCGCAAGAACCCGCCCCGTCTACTTCCCTGATGGAATCTGCGCGCTTTATTTCGCTGAATGGAGTGTGAACTCTGGTTTTGCATGCGCGGTTATCTCTTTGAGAACCACCTGCTCATAAAGGAGAGAATATTATTACTTATCGTTCTGAGAACTCTGCAATCCACTGTTGGAAACAGCACATATATCTCCGCCAGGAAGGATTCAGACGGGAAGTAGCTTACAATTTATGTAGACGTCAGTAAAGTATAATAATTGTTTGTGGAATTCTTCAAGCCTGGAATGATTCATTCAATTTTCGCATTAAAATTAGAAGAATTATTTTACAGAAATAATATGAGTAAGGAAGAAAATAATTCAAAATGTAGGAAGATAATACGTATTTAAAATATATTACGGAAAGTTTGTTTAATACATTATAGCGAGATCGTAAATGAAAAAACGGTGTTAGCAAAAATTAAAATGGCTTGACAGGAAATAAGGAGGCTTTTCCTAAAGGAGAACCTATTACTATTTTCAGTTGTTTGCTATTTTTAACCAAACCATTAAAGAGTTTCATCAAATTTTAGTAGCCCAGTAGATAATAAAAAAATACTTCGGCTACTTTGAGACGTTCCAAAGAGTTTTCCTATTTCGTCATTCAATCATTTCAATATTAGTGTTAAGGCAATAGACCTTCTTTATATCGAAGTTTTGGCTAGTATTTCTTTCCCGTCCAGGGACAAATCTCCAATAATTTAAAATAAAGAATTTGAAATGGCTACTCTCTCAAAAACTGGGTCATCTCATGTTTACACAATGAGCAATGGCTGCAAACGCGAACTCAATGTAACAAGTTATAACACATTATGAATATCCTTAAAAACCCGATTCATTGGCTTGCGGTTTCAATAATTTAATAAATGAAACATGACGATTTTTAGGTTTTGCTCTCACTAGTAAAACGAGTATTAACTGTTTTTGTTATGTGCTTTTGTTTCTAACACAACTGCGAAAAAACATCAGAGCATTATTTTGAATATTACAAAAAAGGGAGTAGCTACCTTATAATCAGTTGCTTATTTAGTGCTTCAAAAATATGCACACTTTTCCAAAGACATTTGACAGCCTTCCAAAACGGGATGATCACCAGTAATAAGTACGTCGGGCGGTTTCAAACCGCTTTCCGTTGAATTCGCAGCGAATGATGAATTGCATAGCACTCCCGCCGGCCGTTGAGTGGGTGAGTGCAATGGGAAGCGCCCGCCGTGCCGCCCCGCGCGATAGCCATCGCTGCCGAGGGCGCGGGCTGACAGGCAAGACGCGGCGCAGACGCCCGCCCGCCCCCGCCCCCGCCCCCGCCCGCGTGGGGCGTGATGCGAATCACAATTAGAAGAAGCCTCCGGGGCGACACATGCCGCGCCCAAATTGTGCCAATTGGACGCCCGCGCGCCCCGCGGCGACAGCCTCAGCGGCGGCGGCGGCAGATCCACAGATAGCGCAGGCGGCGGGCGACAGGACGTGGAAAGGGGGATGGGAAGGGGAAGGGAGAGGGGGGAGGGGAGGGCGCGCGACAGACGCGTCACGGCGAGAGAGGGCTGGCTTCCATCGCCACGTCCCCACGCACTCATTGTACAATTGCTATTTCAAGAAGTAATTGTTCTGATTAGAATTCGGATTAAAACAAATGTTAAATCGATGGTGTTGGTGGAGGTCATTTTTTGTGAAGTTGAGATGCTTAAAGAATGGTTCATGACGAATGAAACATCTACTCTTAAAATGAACTAAATTTACTATTTCTGGAATATTTTCTGCTTTTAAATTATCACAAAAAATTGTATTTCCACTTTTCTTAAAATTGACTTTTATGACTAACTTCATTTGCGCGAATACCATCAAAATATACATAATTCAAAAGTTGGCAGGATGTATTCAAGAAATTCAAGGCAAGTTTTAGTGAGTGGAAATAGACTGCGTTTCCGTTCTCTGCCAATAATGTTAAAAATTATCGAAGAATAGACAAGAAAAAATCATTTTTGTGTATAGGGCAGATATTGTGATATCTTGCAATCAAAAGTGAACTGAAAGTACAAACTACATGAATGACTTTCATACACAAACAACTAGCACATCGTTGCGCCTTCATGGAAGTTTGGTCTCATATGGGACATGTAATGTTCAAATGCTGAGTTTAACTTTGCGTCAGAAATTGTCAGACCGCAGAACAAAAAAATTGCCACACTTTGGTGCAAGAAAACACACAAATCACACAACTCAAAGAATAACTAATGCTGCTAAAACAGCACGTACTTTCTCCCCCGTAATTTCATTCAAAATTACGCAAAAGTACTCAAATTTTCGAAAAATAGTACATGACCATATTTCAAAACCTATCTTTATGGAACAGATTTCATTAAGAGAAAAAATTTCTATCTCCAATATTTTGTTGTAGGAAGACCCCGAAAAAAATTGAACTTTCACAATTTTCGAGAAATCAGGGTATTCGACGATATGATATCGGCACCATTCTCGTAAATGTTCTTCACACTTTCCAACAACAGAATTTAATCAACAATGACGGAGCCATTTTGTTTTTTGAAAATTTGGAAAATGTCCCTGGGGCTTAACGTGAAGTACCCCCTAAAATTATAATAGCGGTGTTAAATTCAAAAGGTAGTTACACCAGCCATATCGATTACGGAATATCAATTTTGGAGAAAAACGGCTGAACGGTTTAGCCGCTAGCGTTGTTCACAGACTAACGAACAGACAGATGTTTTGCCGTCAATCGATTTTTCGATACCCAGGATCCACAAAACATGTACTCTGGCTACACCACGTGTTAGTGAATTTTTATTCTATATTTAGCAACTGGATATATCCACTTTTTCGTTACCAGGGCCTTGTAACAAGAGATCTGCTGTCGACAATTCCCCGTTTCTTCGTGCAACATAATATAACTATCTCCCTACTCCGTAGGGAAAAGTAACTAGATGGTACACCTCAAAATTAATTCAAAAATAAGTCTCTAATGTCCCTGTATGTTAGAGTGCAATACGAGAGAAACGTGAAGGCACAAAGGAAGCGACATTTTCATTATAAAGGTAACTTTCCTTCGTGTTCCTTCTGAGTCACACCTTTGTAACTTTTTTCTCACAGCCTAAGAAAACACGTGGCACTGAGAACTTTTCTTAAAAAAAGTCTCTTGATGTGTAAGAACCGAAACAAACTGAAGAAATTATTTCTGACACCCAAGCAGGTGCAACACAAAAAAGGCCACGACTTTGTATTCAACTGCAGTACAAGTGCGGCAATGCAGGGAAAGTGGGTGAAGTGGCGCTTCGCCAATTATTTATATAAGAATTATATTTTAAATTCATTTTCTCTTTAACGTACTACAAGTATCATGGTTTAAATAGACACATAAGTGTGTTTTTGATTGGCACACACGCTGAACTCCTCTGGGCAGTTAGAACTCTCGAAGGCGCCGGATGAGTGCGCCACCGACCACGTCGGCCGTTGAAGTGAAGTAGGGCAGTCCTTCAATGCGTCTCAACCTCCAGTCTCCGTCTCACCTCGGCCGTTGCTGTGACAACCGCGATGACATTCGCAATAAGATCGGGGTCTCAACGTCGTTGTCGTATTAGTGAAGAAGAGTCTAAGGAAATACGATTCATCTTCCGGTATGAAAAATATCGCGCTTTTTTAATAGTACTGCGGTGTTTCAAATATGAATCTTGTGAATGATATAGAGTGTATTTTATTAGAAACGCCATTTTCACGTTGGAAAGACTAGTGGTAACACTAGAAAGGCTACTAAATATCTGGTACAAAAGTTAAATATTCAAGAAAAAACGTAGTATGGAACTTTTCCCGGGAGAATTCCCGTGGTTGTGTTCCCCTCCAACCCTGCAGAAATTGGTTTGGTAGACATGCGTGATGTTTGAAACGTTTGGAACAGAAAAGGATTTGCTGCTCTGTTGAATATAACTGGATTGTTGCATAAACACTCAAATTCGGAAGAGCATAGAAAATGCTAATAAAATGAATTTACCAAGAGCATTTCAGACCGCATTAATTATTTTGTACAAACAGAATTTGTAACGTCTTATTATCTATATTCAGGTAAATGACACGACATATTCACAGAATACAAAACTGTCTCGGTGTTTCTGTGGGGATTTCTGTAATTACGAAGAAACGTCTTCTGCAGTTAATAATTAAACAAACTAATGAAAACATCACATATGTCCCCAGCCTTGAAGGACAGGAGGATCGATTTGGTGTACAAGAAATAAGTTTCTTCAATTATTAAGATAAGCATGAGTAAATTTATTTTCCCCTAGTAGACCTTCACCTAGTAGAACCTAACACACCCTAGTAGAACTTCACAGTCACGAAACGCCACTACCATATTTTGGACCTTGTTCATTGCCATTCCTCATGCGTTCAGAACAAATCTTATACTGAAATCACACAAACATGAATGTTGTTCTTCCTGATGATACCATAAACTGAAACACGTATAATAGCAGCCCTCTGAGTAGTTTTGCCTGGTTTTGTGAATGTGTGAATAGAGAGGGGACTGTATGATGAACTGGTTTTATAAACACTAGCCAGAACCCTAAGATTGTTCGGTAGGGTAATTTAAATGGGATATGACTCGCGGGATCCTTCGTACATTGTTCACACACACACAAATATGGTTAGAACAAAAGAACATTTATTCACATTGAATGCACCATATTCTGTGAAAGGGAAAAATACACTTAATATAAATAATGAGGCTCGAATCCCTGAAGAGTTAACTCGCACGCAGTCGAAAAGATTGTACTGATAACAAGTCGGTATTATATGCATTTAAATGTACAAAAAGTTCTGCCCACGCACTAAACAAAATTTCGTTTACTAACACTGTAGTTGGCTCGCGGGGCATCATTTTATGTCTCACAGTTTGTAACTTACTATGCAAACTATGTACAAGATTAATTACAATTCGTGTACTCGACGATTACCACAGTAATAAAATAACTTCAAATGACATGCTCATCAATGATAATGCCAAAACTGCCTAGAACAGGACTTCAATTTGCCCAAACGCAATAAAACTTTACATGGCACATATAACACGTCTGCTTGGAACTGAGTTCGCTCGGAATCTGATTGTAACTTAATTCTGCTGTGGTGCAATGCATTAGGCAAGTTGAAAAAGTGGAGATAGATTGTCCAATCGACATAACTGATTGGAAAGCTTCCAATCATTCGATATAGTAGCTATGAGTGATCAGCAGTAGTTCGAAGCGGTGCAGTCGACAGGTTTCTAAGAATTGCGCGCACGCATCACACGTGCTGTGACCTGCCATCGTGGGTGCAGATCAGCAGACAAATGCATGTTTCCAGCTCTAATAGATATCACACAGTAGAAAAAAGTTTGCATAAAGTTTGAACTGTGCGCTGAGGTTACCTCGCGAGAAATGATTTTTCGAGAATGAACGATTTTTCAAAAGTGGATAAATGCTAAAGATAGTGTTTCATTAAGTGAATGCTGAGTATGCATTTATATCAGATTTTGCGTCAGTCTTGTGATTGTGAGTGCTTGAAGCTACAGTTTCCCAACTTGTCGAGTTTTAATAAAACCCGATTTGAGGGATGATCAAACGGGTCAAAAAATTCCTAAACGTTGTATAACATGTATAGGATTTCTTTTGCATTTATCGGATTTTGAAAAAAATCGCCCCTCAATTACAGTATGTGCTTATGTGATTTTTTTGTTATTCCCTGGAGTCGACCAGTTTATCTGGAAGGGTCGATCAGCGCTCCTAAACTGGACTTACAAGTGAAATAAAAATATTTCCTACGGGTCGGCGTGTCAGCCTCGGGTTAAGGGAAACCGCTCCGCTCTCGCGGTCGAATCCACATATTTCTGGCAGTCGCCGCTGCGGCGGAGGTTCCCAAAGGCGGTGCACCCGAGCGAAGTCCTCGGCGGCGGAAGGAGCCTTTGAGAAGCGCGCGGGGGCGGGGGCGGGGCCGGAACGGGAAGCGCGCGGGCGAGGAAAGGGGGCGGGGGCGAAGGGGGACGAGGCCCCTCCGACGGCGAATGAAGATGCAGTTGGGGGGCACAGTGCTGCACAAAGGGCGCCTTGGCACTGCCTGCGACGCAGCCCCAACTGACATTTGGAGCCGCACACACGACACGCCTCTCTGCACAGTCCTCTTCCCCGACGATATGGCTGTCCGCGCGCGGATCAATACAGTGCAATCTCCACTTGCTTACATTCCAAATCAAGCGTTTTCCTTTTCTTTCGAAAACAAAATGTTTTTTTTTGCGTGTCAGCGCCGAAATTATCCCGGGAGCGAATTTGATACATCGCGATTCAATCTTTTACTTAATTCTGAATAATAATGAAAGCCTCTAATGGTGACAACAACTCTTTTTAATTGGTGAAACCGTGTCAAACTGAAACATGCTCGAGAACGCCCGGACTTTCCAAGGTGAATGGATCCAAACACATGCAAAGTGATTAGTCACGGAAGTTCCGGAACGTATTACCTGACCAGTTTCATTCCGGTCGATTTCTCCTCGAAATTGTCTCGGATGCGACGAACAACCGCGCTGACCGCCATCCTGAATGCGAGAGTTCTCTTTTTTGCCCACCGCAGCGCCAAGATGTACCACCCCCTCCCACGCACGCGCCCTATCTTCCCGCCTCCCCCCCACCGCTGCTCTGGACCCCGACCAGCCGCTTTTCAAGACGAAAGCGGAGCACGTCGCCGGAATGCGACGAGATTACAGTAATTATCACATAATTATCGATATGTAAAAAAGTTGGAAATTATATTGGTTTTACGGCGTTTAAGTTGCTCGTCAAGAAGTTAACCATGCGGGTGACCTATAAAACTGGTATCATTGGATCGTTTTAGAGACTAACAAGCTAATAGAAATCCTCTGTAAAATTATGGCTTCATGTTATTTTTTGACAATCATTATTAGAAACTCAGGGCAATTTGTTGACACAACAACAGTAATTTGTAAACATTAAAGTTTTCAAAAAGTCATGCGGTTTATTGAAAACGAAGGTAAACTCTTCATAAACAACGAAAGACGAATATATTATTAACACAAATAGTAGTTCAGTACATAAGTTATCACATGTTACTAATGTTTTATTCCAAGCACACATTCAGCGAATGAAGGGAAAAACAAAATATTTTGTGGCGATCTGCGAGATATCTTTAAAAAACTTGCTTTAATGTGGCTCAGAAAATAGTTCATTAAATACGTCAATCAATGTAGGCCACAAAAATCAGACAGGAAAATTAATATTGAAAGGAGCGAGCGCTGCAAGGAGAACGTACAGAGCCCAACTCGGAAAACTCAAAATTGTGGCTTATGGTTGTCCCTCGCAGACTCCGTCATTTGTGAAATTAGAAGAAAGAGGAAGGACAGATCGCACGCGGTTCATGGCCCGTTTGGTAGGGTACTGCACCGGCATTCGCCGGAGATTGATCAGAGAAACCACGGAAAACAAGCGATCGGAACAGCCGACCGCTAGAATTCTCAAGAGAGCGGCTGAAATCCTAAAAATCCTCTATGCGTATCTAGCCAGTGTGGAAAACCCTGCCACCGTCGGGGCTCGAAACCTACGACATCCCGGTGAGACATCAATTGCTTCCCTGAGTTACCTCTGTGGTTTTCTGTGGTCTTCGTCCGCCTCGTAGCCCCCCATGTCGCTCAGGATCTGTCGACGGTGGCGGGGCGCTGCGGCGCGCGAGGAGAGGGATGGATTCATGGCATCCACCGCGCGCAGGGGGAGAGAGGTACGCTCGCCCTCCGCGCGCGGCGTCTTCTTTCGCGCAAATAGAGGCGGCCAATCGACGCGGCGGCTTCCGGCGCGCCTGTTTGCCTCGCGGGCGCGCGATGCCTCATAGAGCAAACGCTCCGCGCGGCTCCGATTTCGGCTGCGCGCGCCCGCACCGGCAGCCGCGCTGACTCAGCCGCGTGTTTGCGCGCGCGCTCCCCGCTCGCTAATCGCCCGCCCTACGCCCGCGCCCCGCGCCCGCGTCGCGCCCGCTCCGTCCAGCGACGGCCCCGCGCCCGCCTCCGCCACCGCCCCGCGCCCGCCACCACCCCGCGCCCGCCACCGCCCCGCGCCCGCCTCCGCCACCGCCCCGCGCCCGCCACCGCCCCGCGCCCGCCTCCGCCCCGCGCCCGCCTCCGCCCCGCGCCCGCCTCCGCCCCGCGCCCGCGCCCGCCCGCCCTCGTCCCGCGCCCGCCACGGCCCCGCGCCCGCCCCCGTCCCGCGCCTGCCACGCCCTCGCAACTGCCTCCCGCCCTGCCGTGCGCCTACTAGCACCCGCCCTGCGCTTGCCCCGATCCAGGTCCGCGCCTGCCAAGCCCTGCACACTGCTCCGTTCCGTGCCCTCTCCTCACCCGCTTTGCTCCCGCACCACGCCCCCCACCCCACTCCACACCGTCCCGCGCTCGCCCCCTTGACCCCCGCCCGTCCTCTCGCGCCGCATGCCCCCCCCCCTATCCTCGCGCCCGCTCCGTGTCCATCCTTGCTCTGCATCCGCCCCACCCCGCTCCCCTCCCTTCCCCGCTTCCACCCCGCCCCCACGCCTCACTCGGCATGCGTCTCATCCCGGCGCGCGTACCAAGCCTCCGCGCTCGTGGCCACCCCACGCTCTGCCCTGCTCTGCCCTGCCCTGTCCTTCCACATCCGCCCCGGCGCGGCCCGCACTCGCGGCAGGTCGCTTCCGAGGGGGCGTGTCACCGAGTCCGCGCGGCTCCACTTACCGGCGGAAGACCCCGATGACTCACGGCGCGCGACACACGAGCCCCGGCCTCAATCCCCTCCACCGCTACCAAAATATACAGAACATTCTATACGGCGTGGGAATCGCTTCACATTTGCCCCTCCAAGGAGTGCTAGAGAGCCTCGCAGGCATATTTATGAAGCGTGGAAAGCACTTCACTGGCAGAAGATGGCGCAGATTCGGAGGGGATTTGCAGGGTCGTTTCGAATTGACGTTTCACGGTTTAGTGATTACAAAATTGAATGATCCAAACCATACACAAATTCTGCTATGTTTGGTATCTTAAAAATGCGAGGAAAAATACAGGTTTGTGAAAAGTACTTTAAGATATAAGATGTATTATTAGACGTTAGAAGTAATCTTAACACGTCTTTCATTGCCTTAATGTAGACAATCGGTCTAGTCGGTAACAACTTAAAACTAGGGAAAATTGGAAAAAGGCCCCACAAAAACTTAATTGGATATGTTGTATTCACACATGTACTGGCTCAAACCCTGTTAAAAGCCCGAAATCAAAGTTTTGGCACAAGGCACTGCCCTATTTCAAAGAGTGCCGATGTTTATGATATTGTAACCATTTAAAATAACAATAATTATTACATGTACTAATACTATAATTTAACTCACCGTCGGTGTAAACATTGTGTCACAAATGTAACCATTGCAAAACAACTTGGTATTCGGTTTTGAAAGAAATATTTTATACAAAAGTTGAAAGGAATTTTACTCTCTCCTAAAATTGATTGCAATCATTTTTTACGTTAAAAAGAGAGAATAATCCGAAAAATAGATTAAAAAATCAATTTTTCTTGCCTTTCGGACTTTGTACGGGGTTTGGGAGGTCGAAATCTTGGGTTTTTAATCGTTCCTTGGTATACATAATATATCCCGAAAAGTTTTGATGACATTTTCCAGGTAAATTGTGCCGGCTGAACTAAATTAACGAAGCATATTTTTCGGCTCCTCAAAGTTTGTAGCTTTCTGCGACGAGGGATATACCAAACACTTTCTCCATTGTTCAGTAGGTAATATTTTTATCCTCTGAAAGCTCAGCTCAGTTTTCAAACTTTTACTCACATAGTTTGATAAACAAACACACTTAATTTTCCCAATTAACATTTTTCGTCTCTCTAACGTTCAGTTCACCGCATTTTCCTCCCTTTCAATTCAAATTCTTTCATATGTTAACTTTATGACATACCTTTCTACAACTTGGTCCGCTGCTCTTGATTCACTTTTCTGCAACAGAAACAGTCAATATAACTCCAATGATATATTGTAGATTGTGAGTGTAAGCAGAGTTCTTATTTACGAGTAATGCAATTTTACTATGATAATATAACCTGCGTTATTGAAAAATTTTATAAACATAGATGGAATAATGATAAAGATCATTTAGACTCCTGTTCTACCTGCTACACTGCCAGCTGAAGTTTTAGATATGCTATATTCAGTATTTGGCGTAATAATCAAGTCAGTATTGACTTAATTATTGACCCCGTTCCCTTCATTACATAGTCGAAATTTCTCTTCCATTTCTATTTGTTGTAAATTAGGCAAGTAATATTTTTTTGTACAATCAACAATTAAACGGCTTGGATAATTGTTTCTGGTTTTGGCTAATGACGGTATATACAAATAAACCTCTACTAGCATGCGAGTTCATCTTTTCGTCAAATCAGGTCGTCAAAGCAGAGAAAGCAGAGTAGAATGGAGACGATGAAGCGTAACCTCATAGCAGGCGGAAGCGGAAGTGCGAGGAGGGCGGCAGGGAGGGGGAGGGAAGGCGGTGGGAGCTGCGGCCGCCATTTTCCGGGCGGAGGACTTCGTGGAGAGAACCTTCCGGTGAGTGGAAGCCTCGACTAATTAAATTAACAAATTCACATTGGGACTAATTACGTTGCTGTAAGCAATGGAACATTAGATAATTGTACTGTTGTTACCTTATTCTGTATTTAGTTGTTTAGACTCTACTCCCAAGAGAAAATAACAGAAATGTGAATATAAAAAATGAATTTTAAATGAAATAAGATTACAAAGAAAATGTTCGAATAGTTCAAACTGCACTTTTGATATGTAGTATTATACGTAGGGAGAACTAGGGAACATTGATACGTTTTTAAAAATAAGAATTGTTTGATGCCTAGAAAACATAAATTTTAAGTTTTTTTTTCCATTGATGTCAACAAAACTATTGTAGTAAATTGGTAACAAGGCACTATAATTGTGTTCAGTATTTCCGCATGTACTGAAATAAGCTAAAAAATGGCATTTGTATCAATGTGACCCGGGGTAGATTAATACTATTCATGGGGCGCTTTAATACGTTTGGGGAAAGTGAGGGAAAATAACTTCAACTGCTTATTTTTCATGGAAATTAATTAGCAAACTATTTTATATGAATTGAAAGAAATTCAAATTACCCGCAATTTATTTATAACGAATGTCAAACGACCAAAATCAAAATGATTAAAAAACTTTTTATAATGAAGCTCCCAGATGGAGGACCGACATCCCCTCTCGTTCCAGCTCCTGTCCCTGGGGATTTAAATCGGACAATAGTTGGAATTCATGTTTTGTAGGACCTTGATGCCGACTCTACGAGTTCTTCTTCTTCTTCTCCCTCAAGCATTAGACCGGTTGGTCCGTTGCGCCTCCTTGATCTAACCATCTTCTCCTGGGTCTACCAACGCTTCTTCTTCCTTTAGGGATGTACTGAAGCACTTGCTTTGGAATACGGTCGTCTTCCATTCTTTCGAGGTGTTTTTTCCATTGTTCTCTGTATTCCTTAATTTTTTCGTATAAGTTGTAAATTCCTATTTTTTTCCGGATGGTCTCGTTTTTTAATCTGTCCATTCTTGTTACTCCCAGGACTGATCTTAAAAATCTCATCTCGGCTGCTTGAAGTCTACTGTGTGTTCTGGAGTTCATAGTCCAGTTTTCGCTTCCGTAAAGTCCGCAAGGCACTGCCATAACTTTATAAAACTTTAGTTTTATATCCTTATCTTTACAAACCTTACTTACCTTATCGTTACAAACTCTACGAGTTTGTTACGATATTTTGATACTTGAGAGCACATTATAAGAATCGTTAATTACATTTTCAAAATTTTCTCAAACTGGGTTTTGATTAAGCTTTGGTCTTGGAGAGAGTAGCTTAAAAGAGTTGCGCAGGTCTTGTTTTCGTTGAAATCTCTGATTTTTAAAAACTCCAAAAGTTGATTTCTTCCTACATCTTTCATGTTGAAGATAGAGATTTTTTATCTTTAATAAACTCTGTAATCATAAACATCTTGAAATATGGCCATTTTTCAAAATATGAATAATTTTGGCGCAATTTTGCGTGAACTTTAGGCAATTTTAAAGCAACCCTTATTTTCTACAGAGCAACAATTATTTTCTACACAAGTGCTCCAATTTTTAATGTTAATTTATAAATGTTCTCCGCATCTCAAAGAACCGTATAAAAATGTTCCATTTCAGGTGAACTCTCTGTATTTTCCAAAACACAAAACGTTAACATTCCAAAACTACAAATTTGAAGATAGAGATTTCTCTTCTAAATAATTTCTGTTCCAACAAATCAGATCTTTAAAATAATCATGTACTATTTTAAAAATAGACGTTTTCGCGTTATTTCTGCTGGAAGTTTATTCAAATTATAAAAAAAACAGTTTTCTCAAAACTCGCTCAAAATTTTATCTTCAATCATTTTTTTATTAATAGAGGAGATATTATTAAAAAGTTGCGCAGATATAATTTTAGTTGAACTCTCTAAACTTTCAAAAATTGCAAAAGTGATTTGAATTCCCTGAGATGCAAACGAGCAGAAATATATATATTTCGGAATACGCTTTGGGAAATTAATCCCGGATAATTCTTCTTCAAAACGATGTTATTCAGAGCGCTCTTATATGGACTGCAATTTATCACAACAGGCCAAGTGAAATGATGGGGATATTAAACGGCACAATTTCGAATAAAACTCTTATCAAAGGAGGGTAGCTTTTTCTTTTTGCATCGCTCATAAAATTTTATTTAGCTTTTCGTTTACTAGAAAGAGAGGATAAAAATTTGCATCCATTTCTCCCCACAAAAGGAAATCGTTCTTTTTTTCTGAAAAATCCTCTTTAGTTTCAAAGAACAGATGAACTTTCCTTTCCTGAACTCTCTGGAGAAGGCGCTTCTGTAGAAATGCGCCAACGGTTCAGAAAGAAGCTGTCTGCCAAATTTAAATGAAAAATTGATATACACGTGCACAAAGCCTCTTCCAAAATGTTCTCAACTTCTCATTCATCCAGAAACTCATTTTCGAACGAGTTTCATACCCGTGAAAGGAGCTTAGGGCTTTTGTAATCCTCCAGGGGCAGAACTTGTCCCACTTTCTCTTTGAACTCATAAATCTTGTTTATTAATTCATAATCCTGCAGAATAATGCGCTAGATCTGTTTACGGCAAGCCAAAGCCCGCGCCGGACAGCACAATATGGCGCCCAACGAGGCGGGGCGAAGCGACGCGAGGCGACGCGACGCGAGGCGAGACGAGGCGAGGCGAGGCGAGGCGAGGCGAGGCGAGGCGAGGCGAGGCGAGGCGAGGCGAGGCGAGGCGTGGCGAGGCAGAGTTGCGAACTCGCGCGGGGCTGCCTCGTAGGACGCCGCAACAATGGACGGCATTGTGCGGTGCTCGCGCCGGCGCCAGCGATCGATCGATTCACGCCCACGCGCAGCCAACTGCACCGGGCGGGCGGAGGTATCTTCTTTCGTTTTCTCTCAGATTTCAGACTTTTCTAAAATTTTTTATCCCTTGGGTTGAATAGCACAACGCCAATATAATGTTTCATTTGGAAACAATGAATGTAAGGTTGTTTTAAGTTTGATGGTAAAAAAAAATCGATAATATCTTGCAAAGCGCGATACTCACACAAATAGTGAAATCGTAGGCTTCCGCGGCCAGACTTGCGACTGGCTGTCCGGCTGACGACACGTCGAAGCTCAGTCAAATTAGGCAAATCGAATGAAAAAAAGGAGTTTTGAAACTTGTCATGACTGTTTATTAGTACCTACTGCATAACATACTATAAATTCTGAAGTATTAGGGGTGAGCCGGGGGTTCGAAGGTGCTTTTCCATGTTTTTTGCATATATTTCCATAAGTATCAATTTCAATGAAAATTATGTTCTATACAAAATTAAAGAAGATATGATTTCCTACAAACAATTTCTAGAAAGTTTTGTCGTAAAATTAACCATTTTAGTGTTATAGTGTTGAAAATTTAATTTTGTTTACAGCAAGGCCCTAGTTATCTCTTATAAAAATGATATTTTGATGTGTTCAAGGCACGGAAATAATTTTATTTTTGTTCTACGTTTATCAACAATATGCACTTCCATATTTTGAGCAAAACAGGAACATTTTACACCTTCAAAAATCTTATTTTGTATATAAACGTGCGAGCATCTGTGATACGCTCCGCCAGCAGAGATGTATGGGCATGCGAAAATTATGACTAGTGACAGAGTATGTATGAATGAATACGCGGCTAGAAACATAGGAATGGTGAGAAAGAGGATCAAGATCCCGAGCGACGAAAGTCCGAAGGTGGGGGGAAGGGGGGGGAGGATGAAACTCCCACTTCCGAGAGACGCGCCGTCCGCCTCCTAGACGCGACGGCCACAGCGCGCGGCGCCGCTTCGATGTCGAGAAGAACGAATGAATGTGTGGCTAGAAAGATGGACGACGAGGAGCACGCTGAATCCCGAGCAACGAACGCCCCCTTTGGCGAATGTAACTCCCACTCCCGAGAGACGCGGCGACCGCCCTCAAGACGCGACGTCCACATTGCGCAGGGCGCCGTTAGTGCGCGTGGGCGGGCGGGCGGGCGGGCGGGCGGGCGGGCGGCCGTTCGGGCTCCGCAACGGAGGCGAACGGCGGGCGGACAATGCCCGTCGCCGCTGATCTGCATGACAAGGCGGCGGCGGAAGTCGGTCGCGCGCCCGGGGGCGGGGGCGGGAGCGGGGGCGGGGACTCGATAATCCGAGGAGGCCGCGGGGGCGGCGCTCGCTTGTGTTTAGGCCGCAGGGTCAATATTGGCGCAGCGGCCACCGCGACCGCCCGGGGCGCGGCGGGCGGAATCGATGGGCGGAACGGGTCCAGCGCCCGCGTCCCCGCCCGCGTCCCCGCCCGCGCCCCCGCCCCCGCCCCAGCAAGGAAGCGCTGCTTATCGAGTCCTCAGCCGCTCGCCAAGCAATCACGCGTTTCAAGCTCACGCGGTAGTTTTATATACTCTCGAACGTCCCCGGACGGCCTCTACCGTCAAAGATGGCTCGGAGGAACAAAGACGTCGCTAGAGCAATGCCTCAGACCGGCAGGTCATAGGGTTCGAATCGCGACGGTGGTCGGATTTTCCAGACTAGCTGGACAGGCACGTCGAGTTCAGATGCGGTCTGGAGGAGAATACTAGCGGTCGGCTGCTCTGATCGGGAGTTTTCCGTGGTTTATCCAATCAAGGAGCATCCTGGAGCAGTACCTACCAAAAGGACCACGTACGGCGCGGGATATTTCTTTCTTATGCTTTGTCCTATCCTCACCCCTTACTTACACACACACACACACACACACACACACACACTCGCATGAACTTCACTGCCACACGCGTTGGTAGCCCAGTCGGGGTATTAGAGCTTGTCCCGCCTCGGGCGTTGCCATGAAGAAGGGCGAAAAATCCCCGCATGCCGACGTAGGTCGAGGGGCGGAACTCACCATTCAGCGGGGGAAGATCACAGCCACCTCCCGCGATAAAACATACATTACACTTACGGGACGAACGGCCTTAGCAGTTGACCCGCCCAGAATCACTAATCAACAATCAATCACACCGGCCTTTTCAGGTGGCGGCTTCACTCCGACTGGTGATGTTGCATTTTGCCACCCTGCACCACACCCCATCACCCACCTCATTTAGAATTCGTCCCAATACACACACACACACACACACAAAAAAAGTACAAAATCCGAAAGAGTTTAAACGCCGCGTGTAATCAGAGGCTTAATGACGTCAATTCAAAGCCCTTTTGCAGCGATGTTCAAAACAACCTTTCACTCACGTTAAACGTTAACACACTTCAGTACGCGTGCGTGTCTAGTCGCGTAGTTTCCGCTCTATTACCTACTGCGCAAACAACTTCCCGCGGGAGGCTGGGCGATGCTCTGCCAGGCAGACTAAGAGCGAGCGACGACGGCGGAGGGGGAAGGACGAGGGCGTCTCGTAGTGCTGGTAGACCACAGCGCCGTCCGCGCCTCTCACACCAGACGCTGCCGGCCAAAAGGAAGGAAAGACGCATGGAAAATCCATGGGTAAAGGGTCGTTGGAGGTCTGTCGAATTATCGTCGCCAAATCGAACAATACTACTGCAATTCTTCGAATATATTTCACGTTGGTTAGCCAAATCCATATTTTCGCGCGTTATTCAAATACGCTGGCTAGATGGCCGAGGTGGCTAAGAGCGTGTATCGAATCAGTGCCTCGGTCTGACGGTTCGCGGGTTCGAGTCCGACCTTGGAGATTGTCTCATGTCTCTTATGTGTGCTGCCGCCTAGAGCCTTGCATTCTGCTATCCCCAGATCAGAAGAGTTTGCAAATGTGTTGGTGTCCTAGTGCGTTCCATCTACACGTAATGGGTGGCTGGAAAAAACGCAAGGACAAATATATGTATATCTATCTATCTATCTATCTATCTATCTATCTATCTATCTATCTATCTATCTATCTCTGTATGTATATATATATATATATATATATATATATATATATATATATATATATATATATATATATATATATATATATATATATATATATATATACAGAATCGTGCACACAATGCACTTCTCCCTATAGCACGCCATACACAGATGTATCTGATTTTGACGTTAATTAAATAAATATTGCTTTGTTTCGGGGGAGCGGGTTGACGACAGGCTGCGCGGGGGAATCTTTTCGTCTCACTGCTCCATCACTTTCTCTGTCGTGCTCTCCGTCCCCTGCTGATGAGGGGAATAGGTACAAGAAATCTTGTAAATAGACTAGAAAAACTAATGCCGCTAAACACCAAAATACTGTATCTGAGTATATACAGAAATGATACGTAGTGTTTCCGTCGGATTGTACTGAACTGCGTTTTTCAAACTCACTTTCATCTACTAATTATAATTAATATAATTCTGAATGAAAAAAAATTCAAAGCAAAGTTATAAAATCTGTTTAATCATCATTTGGAAAATATTCCAATTATTTATTAAAAGTGTACATGTATATGATTGAAATATACGCACATATCAGCGCCCCTGCTAGTGCAACAGACTGAGACATTTCAGAAAGGGCAATACGCGAAACATCCAGAAACAGCATTATGCAGTATCCAGGCTTGCGGACAGTCTGTAATTATTCACAATCATCGCTAGATCTACGCAATAAAGTCGTTAATCATGCAGCTAATAGGTCAGGATTGTTATTTAGCCATTTAATATGGCGTAATTGCTCGTATTTCCGCTGCTCTCGCATTCATGAAGAGACTGCCCCCTCCCTCGCGCCGTCAGAGGCCGTCCCAGCCCCTCCGCCCAGCGACGGCTGCGACCATAAAAGCGCGGGAAATCCATGTGATGTGCGGTAATGATTTCTATCTGATCCGATAATTATTTATTGAAAATGCTGCGAGCGCGCGCCTCCTTGATAACGCAATGATTTCCGTTGACGTGCGTTTAATTGCGCGGGCGCCGCTCCCACAATGCGACGAGCGCGGGGGCGGGACAGGGAGGGGAGAGGAAGACCAGGCGGGGATGGGGCGGAGTGGGGGGCAGCGGAACGGGGCGGAGTGGAGGGCAAAGCGGAGCGGAATGGGGCGGGGATGAGTGCGTCGGGGTGAGGATGCGTTGAGGAGCGGGGTGAAGCGGGTTGGAGCGGGTAGGAGCGGGGCGGAGTGGAGAGAGGCGGAATGGAGAGGGACGGGGCGGAACGGAGAGGGCTGGGCGGGGCGGGGTGAAGCGGAGCGGGACGGGCGGAATGCAGCAATGCGGAATGGGGTGGAGGGCGTCGGGCGGTGCGGGATAGAACGGGGCGGATTGGAGAGGGTGGGGCGAAGTGGAGCAGTGCGGTGCGAGGAAGAATGGGAAGGAGCGAGGAGGAGCGGGGACGAGCGGGCAGGTGCGGGGAGGAGCGGGGCGGAGAGGGGCAGAGAGGGGTAGAGAGGGGCGGAGAGGGGCGGAGAGGGGTAGAGAGGGGTAGAGAGGGTAGAAAGGGTAGAGACGGACGGAGAGGGGGGAGAGGGGCGGAGAGGGGGGAGAGGGGCGGAGAGGGGGGGGAGAGGGGCGGAGAGGGGGGAGAGGGGCGTAGAGGGGCGGAGAGGGGCGGGGCAGGGCGTGGCAGTGCGGAGCGGAGAGGGGTGGAGAGAGGCGGGGCGGGGCGTTGCCGGGCAAGGAGACGCGGAGTGTGGTAGGGACTGGGCAGGTTGATGTTATGGGATGAGGTTTCGTTAGACGGTTGTGTTGGCTGAGGTGGGGAGGAACAGTGATGCATTGTTGTGGTCACGGAAGGGAGGGGAGAAAGGGGGAAGGGAGGCAGGAGGTGGGGCAGCCACGTCAACGCGTCGTTGTCAAACGGCCGGACAGGTGTCACTAAATTCAGTTTGTCCACGAGATTTTATGAAAAAATATGTTACATCCATCCAGAACATCATCTACCGAACATAAAATTTCACTGATATGTCGATATGCTTTTCAGAACTCAATCTGTTCATAGCTAGTGAGTTTCGTAGATGGGAGTTCCGGTTTCTTCAAAATAAACTTTCCCAGTTTTCCTGGCTTTTTGCAACTCGCAAAAACTTACCGATTACACACTATATCTCTGAAATTATTATACAATTTTACAGTAGAAAGAAATTGTGTTATTTTCCAGTGAGGTAATTTTTGCACATACGCGTAAACACAAACACACATCACACCCAGATTATGAAGGGCTTACCCACTGGTGCAAAGAAATCCACAAATGTATTATTCTAAAAACCGAGGTTTAATGTCGACAATAAAATGGCACCAACTAAGCGCATTTTGTCTCGTCATTTTTCGTGTTTTTATGACGTGACCAGAAACAGCTGCGCCGCGGGAGCTCCGCGCCCAGTGGCCAACTTTGTTGGCTGTCGCAAAAGTTACGCGCGGTGGAGCTGTCGCGAGTAAATACGCGTGGAGGCGCTCAGAATTGTTTGAACGCGCGCCTGGGGGGGGGGCGGAATGAGCTATTTGCTTCAGAGGCGACAGTGCGCATCCGGCGCGTCCCATCGCGCCAAGACACACACACACACACACACACACACACACACACAACACGGCATGAGACGCACGCGCCCTGCTTCCAGTTGCAGCTGCCGGGCAGACACCGCAACGGAAAACACGCGCCTTTCAGCAAGAGCAATCATATATGCAATTTCAGAGCTGTTGTGTAAAACATCACCAAAAATGCTCATAAAATGTTTTTCAAATGCTATAAAAGCAACGAAAAACGACGTAAGCAATTTCGTCAAAACCAGTTGAGAACTCAAGTTGTTGGATCTGTGACTGATGTGATCCAGGTTTCTTCCTTTCAAGTGAACTCAGCTTGCAAACTTTTGGTTTGGACTGTTCTTTAGCAGGAATATCTCTGGTTATCCCGAAATCGGCCAAACTGACAATGGTGTTGGTAAGTGTCACAGGAACCTTGCATTACTTACTCACAACGGCGGACATTACAATTTCAGAACGAAGTAATCGAATACACTACTCAGTAATTCTGTGAAGAACATTTGTTGCATCTCAAAAATATTATTTTAAGTAAGTACAGTCGACTTCGCTTATGGTGAACTTCTGGAGACTAACATTTTTTGTTCTCTATAACCGAGGTTCACTATATCCAAGGATATCAAAATTAAACAAATTTTCCGTAACGATTGATTTTATTAATATAGCGATATAGCAAAATACATTAACAGCGTGAACTAATAATTTCAAAATACTTATTTCTACTTAAAAATCAATTTCTTTTCAAATGTGGTTTCGTAATTTTTCATGTGAAATTTCTCTAGATTCTTCTCCGCAGTTCGTGCTCTTTCCAAAATTGATTTTATTTTGACATCTGTGTCTAAGTACCGTAATGCAGTCTTGACACCCTTCCATACCTCTTGCACTATTGCGAAAACGTCCCATCTCTGAAGGCCCAAAAATTCGCCAAATAATATACGAAATGCTTTCGGTTGCGGGATGGCGCAAAACGCTAACAATGCTGATCGCTGTTCCGGGCGGCACGGCGGATATCGCCAGGTTGTGGCAGTCACGTGCTTCCCGTTGCCTGCGCAGAACTCAACGCGCTTTGTCCGGCGGAATATCAAGTAACACCAAGACTGATACTGAAGTAAGCATTTGCGCGTCGCCGCCGGCAGTTGTAGCCCACGCAGCAGACGGCCTTTGTTTCCGCAGTGAAGCTGAGTGGCGTAAGGTATGGTGCCCATTCCCGGTCTTCTACCTTCACCCCAGGGGACACTACTTCCTTTATAACACACACACACACATATATATATATATATATATATATATATATATATATATATATATATATATATATATATTCAAGATGCCTAGTGTTGGAATTTGTGGCAATGAGGCAATATACTCGTATTCTTTTCCAGGAAAGAATTAATTTCTCGGGTGTTGTATTTCCCGTTCCCTATAGCCGAGGCTCAGTTTCACTATAACCGAGTCCTCTTATGATGATTTGTAATATAAGTGAAACTGAACCAGTGACTTAAGTTTACTATAACAGAGGGTTCACTATATCAGATTGTTCACTATATCCGAATTCACTATAACCGGAGCCGACTGAACCATTAAAATGATATTAAAATCGATTAAATTAGCGAAAAATCTATAAGAATGAAGAAAAAAGGTAAAAAAAAACTTTTTAGTCGAAATCAAAGAAATATGCAAAAAAGTAATTTCCTTTCGACATAACATAAAATGAATTTCTATACTGAAAGTCATTGTACGAAAGTGGAAAGAAAAAAAAATACATTTCATTAAAATCCGCCCCCTAATATTAACATTGCTTTGTGTCGCCCGTGGAATTCTTTTTATGGAGTAGTTTTGTTGAAGAAACTTGTGTTGTGTGTGAAACTGAATTACGAAAATGAATGTTGTTCGTAATTTTTTTTTTCGGCTAATCATCGCTCCCAAGCAATATTGCACCTGTCGGGTAGACATCGCAACGGAAAATGCACGTTGTTAAGCTACATCAAAGACAGTGGTTGCAACCTTATTTAAATGTTCTTTTCGGATTTTGGTCTTTGCACTTTCAGTCGACACACTGTCCAGTCCCGCGTCGTGAGTGGTCCGCGATGGAGTAGGCAGCAACAGCTGCAGATGTGTCAGAGGTTCGTGCGCCAACCGCATCACGTATACTTCGATTCAAACACCGAGTCCTTTGACGTAAATCAGCTGGTACGGTGACGTCCAATAGGGAACTTGAACATCACTACAGTGACGTCACTGTGGTTACGTTTACGCTTCCAATAGACGATACGGTAACCGCTGATGACCTGTCAAAGGGCACTATGAATATATCGACGTATAGACAATTAAAAGGCTCTGATTTCATTCAGGCAGTTCAGGAAGAGTGAGTCCTTGGGAGTGCTCTCGGGTCAGCGAGGGACGTCTATCGTATAAATCGTGTGCATAGGGCCTATATCACGACACGATGGACCAAACGTCGATGGACAATCTGCGAAGAGACGATGATCCGATAACACTCTACGAGTAAATATTCACACTATCACAAATATAACCGCAACAACGTGGATCGATTTTAATCGTTGTCTACAACTCACACCAATCTCCTACATAGCGAGGCATATTCTGATTCGTTGTTAATGAAAGTAATATCTATTATATTAAGAAGAGAATAAATTATGTTGTTTCTAGACGATACAGTGCAGTAATAGGAAGTATTTTAGTCGTCATTCCCTTATTGATTCCATACGTCATCCACACAAGAACTTACAGCTGTACGAACTCAGTAAGAAGAATCCCCACACCGATGGCTCCAGTGATCTCCGTGACCTCACTGAGAGTGTAACGTCTAAATCCGCAATAATGCAAAGTCCTACATTAAAAAAAATGGTTTCTCTATTCCATGCAACACAAAATCACACAAAGTTTTATAATTTGTAATAATAATAATAATAATAATAATAATAATAATAATAATAATAATAATAATAATAATACCGTTATAACTGGTGAAGCTCAGGTCATAGTGCGTGCTCTTCCGCATAACCACTGAATTTACATATATAAGTAGTAATATTTTTAAAGGGGAGGATAAGCTGTACATTTACGTCGGGGAGTACAAATCTAGGTACCATCCCGGCATACGCCTAAAGCGATTGAGTAAACCCAGAAAACCTCAATCAGGATGGCAGCTTAGGGCCGAACATTAATACAACTGTGAATGTTATACATAGTAGTGAAAGAGAAGTTTAGTGAAAGAGAAGAGAAAAGACGTACAAGGGAAGGGGTCCTAAAGTAAAATTAATTAAATTTGCGACGGAGAGGGAAGAAAGAAGAAGCGAAGAAAAGGATAAAGAAGAATTAGGCGAAAAAGGCAAATTATTCGAGGAACGTTAAAGAAAGCTACGTTTGGTTTATCGTAGCACTTTACATCATTATAAAATAATTTTAACACCAGAGAAGCACAAACAGTATTTTTGAACACAATATTGGCAGTATTAAGGAAGAATACAAAGAGTGCTGGTATCTTAACATCAATTTTGTTTCTGCCAATATATTGTAATAAATATCATGATGATGGTACAAAGATAGCTACAAGTATATTTTATCTGGAACGTCACTAATAATTTTTGTACATTTTATTAAACAATTTACAACAAATTACAATACATTTGTATTGTTGTATACAATCAATTTCACGAAAACTGCTTTGGGCCGACACCTTCAAGCGCAGCGCGCAGCCGTGGCCGCAAGACGTCGACCAGCCGAGGCCGAGGGCGGCGCAAGAAAGCGATTTCCTTCTGGTCGTCTCCAAAGGAGGTTTATTGGGCGCGGGCGGCGGGCGGGCGCCCCGGGGCGACGCCGTCTGCGGGCGACAGCGGCTAGTGCGCGCGGCGCCCCGGGGCCTTTGAGCGGCGCCCGCCCCCATCGCCCACCCCGCCCCCGCCACCTGGCGCGCGCGCTCCTGCCTTACCTCCGCCGCCGCCCAGCGCCTGACCACACTCGCAATGCGCACGGTCTTCCTTGAGACGCATGGGCTTACCGCAACATTGGACCTGACAAAGGAAAATCCGGGTTTCGTTAGAGAAATAATTCGGTAGATATGGATTATTGTTAATATTTGCTCCCAATATAGTTCCTAAAACGATGATTCTTAGCTGTTGCCGTTTTAATTTTTCAGAAAAATGATAAACAGAAGAATATTGCTGTTTTATCCGGTGGAATATCATAATTAAGTACATAATAACCTTTTTATTAAAATGCAGAAGCGAGTTTCAACATTATCAACACCATTGAAATTAAACAGACTCTTAAACAGAATGGGTGAACAACGATAGGCTATAAAACTCTGAAATTGGCAACTAGCTTCACACAGAAGACGAGAAAGGCTTAGAAGCACGTGGCAGGAATGAGTGGAGAGGGCGATGGCTAAAAGAGCAGAAGTCTGCAGTCACAGACTTAAATGGAAACTTGTATGCGAAAGACTTCAAATGGTGTACAATCCTCGCAGTAAATGCAGCGCTAAACTACTTTGCAAAATTATAATACAACATAATTATATAAGTTAATATACTTTGCAAAATTTGTTTCCCAGAAATATTTAAATAAACGTATTCTGCAACTGCACTGGCGGTGAACAACACAGCACTGTTCATCATTCTACTCACGAGACATGGCATTTTTATGGACATCAGTAGCGACATTCAAATCACCGCCGTGAAAAATCCGATTTGACCACAACAATCGTAGTCTGCAATAAGCTCCCACCTGCTCTTACGCAGTAAATAACATTTGATTGGTCGCCAGTAGTTCGATGTGGCCAGGGGGCCCCATCTGGCGAAACGGAAGGCGCGGCGGCCGGCGGCGGCGTGCGCGCACGCATCAAACGCACGTTAACCCGGCGCTAACGAGCGAGGGCGGCGGCGGCGGGCACCTGCGCTAATGCCCCGCGCACTTAGCCCACTGCCCACCCCGCCCCGCCCCGCCCCGCCCCACCACGCCTTCTTACGCGCCTTCGCGCGGCGTCGAAGCTCTCGGCTACGCCTCCGCCCCTGCGCGCCGTCTCTCCGAAACCAGGCTTCCTACAAAGGCAGGCGATTGAACCTGGGCGATTTATCAATCCATAATGCGTCAATCGCTCATCGTTAACTCATATACCTATTTAGACACTCAAGGAATTTTCTTTGCTTGTCAATGACATGTTTCGATTTGCTCTCTAGTCCTATGGAATTATTATTTCTTCTCATTGACATCTTTCAATTTGCTCCTTAGACCTATGGTATGTTCTGTTCTTCTCAATAACATCTTTGATATGCTCTGTAGTGTTATAGTATTTTTTTTCTTTTCATATCAATTACATCTTTTGATTTGCTGTCTAAAGTAATCTCGATGTGTTAGAGATCTCGTTACTTTCTCTGCTATTGTACTGACATAAGTTATGACTGAAGATGAATGAATTAATTTCAAACATCATAGATTGAAATAACTAATCTGCCAAGACTCCACAGTTTCGTAATATGACATGATAAACGTTTTACACTAAACGAAAGGGACATTTGTGAGTAAGCTAAAAAAATAGTTATGAATATTCAAAACAATTGTGTATACTTCAACATGCAGGCACGGGAGTGACCTGAAGTTCTTGAAAATCAATAATCTACAACAATGTGGTAAAGATTTTAAAACTAAAATTGAAAATTCCAGAACCTTCTATCATTACATATAGAAATGTTTTTTAAACAAAATCCACAAAGTGATATAATTTAGAATTCGTTTTAAATTTCTGGTATGACACACAGGGTTCTTTTACAGTACAGTTGAGAGGTAAAATTACTTTCAGTAACGTCTTCTATATCTACATCAAGCATTTTTTCAGAATTATACCCGGAAAACAACAATGTGGCTTTGAAGAAGCCGACAAAGGCACAGACGACATGTTAACAGACCAGGAAGCCATACTGTAGAAGTGCAGACGACAAGAGAGAGATAGCGGCGTGCAGATAGCTTCACCTCCGATAGCATCAGGGACACAGCGGCGGGTCATCGTAGGGACCATCCTTTCCTGGTGACGTTCGCAATAGGCTTGCTTATCTTTCTTACCTTCCACACGCGTCATGCCTGCCCAGTTGTCTCAGTTCCTCAACATCTTGTACATCATACAACGTGCCGTCATACATCCCGTCTCACGGAACACCATACTGTACCCCACGCTCCAGTGTACAACCCGACTCTACATCCCTTCTCAAGCTCCATCATGCTTTACGCCACCCGCCACCCTACATCCCGTCTCACGCGCCACCATACTGTATCCCACGCGCAACCTTCCATGCCACCTAAGGCGCCATCCTTCATGGCATGCGCATCACGTTTAACCATTTTCTACTGTATGCGTTAACCCTCCATCCCATCTCACGCACAACTTACACGCCATCATCTCATGCATAACGTACGCGCCATCATGCTCTATCCCACGCGCCACCATTGTCTACTCCTTGCGCCTACTCTACATCTCATCTCAGGCGCCACCCACGCGCCTCAATTTTAGGGCCCCTTCCCACGGCGCGGCCGCGGCGCGCATCGCAGCAGCGCGGCGCGTAGCAGAGCATTGGTTTGAATGGAGGCCTTCCCACGTGCAGCGGGTGGCGGCTGCTGCGGCAGCCGACGCCGAACTCCAGCTACGCGAAGCGGAGGAGGGGGCACGCGCCACTGCTAGCAGAACACAGCTTTAAATGGGAGCGTTCCCACTGCGCCGCGGCCGCAGCGTTCTACCTGCTCCGGTCCTTTTGTTCGTCGTCGCCCGAGGGCCGGCGAAACCTACCCCTCCAGACCCCACCCCCTTCCACGGCGGGCGGCGGTGCGGCCGTGGCTCCGGCGGTGGCTGCGTCGGAAGGGCTCTGCTCCTTGAACGAAGCGCGCCGCGGTCGCGCCGTGGGAAGGCGCCCTAGACTTCAAGCGCCCACCCTCCATTCCCTCTCACGTGCCACCAAGGTTAATCCCACGCGTCTTGCCACGCGCCGCCCCAAACTCCGCTCCACGCTCATCCTACGCACCATTTTTCTTTCACACATCACCATGCGCGCCACGCCAAGCACCTCCTCACGCGTCACGTCACGTACAATCCCATGCATTTCTCCACTCGTCACCCCCACCCACCTCCCCGTAGTCCTCGCAGCCCTTGCCTCCCAGGCCTCATCCACCACAATGCTACTCCCCCAAAACCACTCCATGCTCATCGTACGCTCCACCTTTCATCATGACAAGCATCTCCCTACGTGTCACGTAACTTACAACCCCCAAGCATCTCTCCACACATCTCCTCCTCCTCCCCCCTCTCGCAGACCCTGCCTCGCCGCCCTCATGCTACACCCCCAAAACTGCTCCACGCTCGTCCTACGCTCCATCTTTCACACACCACCTCCCGCTGCACGCCACGCATCTCTCCAAACGTCGCTCCCCCACGCACGCCCACCCCCCTCTCAGCCCCTACCACTTCGGCCCTAGTCACCCCGCGCAGCCGCCGCCGCCGCCGCCGCCGCCTTCCGGACCGCAAGACCTCCAACTTCTTCCCCCCTCCGGAGCGAGGCGCCCTGCCGCACACGCGCTCGCGATTTACGACGCAGCGTCTTGGCAGATGATAATTCCACCTCCCTCCCCCCCTCGCACCTTCGCGCGCCGCCCCAGGAGACCTTCGAGTGAAGAATAATTTGCGTAACGACCGCGCGCCGTGCAGGGCGCGCGCGCTGTCCACCCCCGCGAGGAGCTAATTGCCGCGCGATGCGTTTTAGAGGACGGGCGTCACCCGCGCGTACAGGGTCTTGGGGATTGAGAAACTTCCTAACAAAATCACGGTCTCCCCTTCATGTTTATGGTCCTACCTTTGCAGATGGAGGTTGTATGGCACAAGCTAGTATTATTAACACATTAATGTCTGGAAATATTAATATTTTGAATCATAAGGTCGTACATCACCAAATTATACAAGTCAATAATATTACAAAATTTCAATATTTCTCCCCACTTGTTTAGCTCAAAATTTGTTGTATATCTTGTTTTAATGTTTCGCATCTGTTAACAATTTTGATATTGATGTCATGTTTTTAAAATGTATGTTTTGTTATAAAATATGATAAATAGATAGCTAATTTTAATTTGTCTGTTATATATGGCGTTATGATTGAAAAAATATTATTATTATTATTATTATTATTATTATTATTATTATTATTGAGTAGTCACCAACGAACCTTCAACCAGAGACCGCGGCACCAACTCGGATATCCACTGGAGATAAGTCTTCTGTGAGATCACGGTTCCCCACCTGGACAATAACAATAAAAATATATTTAATATGGTCTGAGCATATGATGCAATACACAAAATGTTTTTTTTAAAGTTTCGATTACATTTTCAGTGTTACAAATACTTCCACACACTCCATTCCCGTCGTATTTCCTAAACCTTCGATTTGGCAACATCTTAGCTTCGCTTCTCTTGCGGCCAGTTCTATAATACTTTCAATAGCCTTTAGACGCACGTGCGCGTCCTTGATTTCCGATATATGCCAAAATGTGTCTATCAGTTCCTTCCAAAAATCTTTAACTAAGAGATTAGTATTACTGATCTATCATCACGTAAATATACCTTCGTTTTGATTGACTATTCCGATCGCGTTAACTGCAGAGATCATTAATACCGTTCGTGAATGGCATGTTTTATGGCGGGAGAGGTGGTAATCTTTCGTCGCAGGATGGTGAGGTCTGGTGCCGACCTATCCGTCGATTTGCGTGGTTTTCCCCAACCAGGTATCGTATGGTCGGAACAATTACTAAGCACCCGACTGGCAAGGAGAGAGGACAAGGAAGAGGACGCAAATATCGTGCGCTGTTCGTGTCCCGTTTCTTAGGCAACTGCTCCAGGATGCGCTGGGTATTAATCAGAAAAAAAACAACAGAAAAAAAACGTGTCAGAGCAGCCGGCCACTAGAATTATCCTCTAGACAGCGTCTGAGCTCGACCAAACTTTCTAGCTAGTGTCGAAAATCCTAGGACCTCCCGGTCAGAGGCACTGCAGTAACATCGAATGAAGACCGAATCCACCCAAGCCGGTGTTTGCTGTCGTGCATCATCTCGAGACAAGAGCTCCGATTGTGGGGAGTGAACCATCGTGTTGGTGTTCAGCACGTAACAAGCTCCTCGGGTCGCGGAAGGCGGTGCAAGTGACGCAGAGCGAGAGGGACCCGCCCCTTCCTCGTAACCCATGAGACACAGCATGTGCGGAAGGCGGCGATCTCGCACAGCCATTCCCCAACCCCAGTCTGAGCTTCTCATCTGACCAACACTCAGGAGCAGCAGCGCAACCCGCGGCTCTGACTCACTCTTCACCGGAAACCTCTATTGCCACAGTACCTTATCCTTTCCCGGTACAATAACAGCCAACAGAAACAGAACGTCTTACAGCTCGTAGATGGGTTGATCGATTACAGGGAGTATCGATCGAGTCATCGTCTGTAACGAGGGTCTGCGAGGTATTGTGTAATCCACATCGATTCCAAATTACAGCCTGCACCACCAAGTTTTGTACAATTGATGTTGGATTGTACTATTAATATGAGCGCTGGATCAAACATAAACCACCTCTTTAAAGGTGGCGTTATTAGGATATAACCATAAGCGGGGAGGGACTGAGAGAATAAGATTGAGACATGATGTGCGATATGATTATCGCACGACAAACTCTGAAATTGAAACAATTGAAAATACAATTTTGTGACGAATGAGACAATAAGATTGTGTAGGACAAGAAGTCTCCCGCCAGCAATGCTATCAAGAGGAATATATTAATATTCAACTGAATTCGACAAAATTCAAATCACTCGCTCGAAAGATGTTAGCAGAAGGAAGTAGCCGAAAGATGCTTAGAACAGAAGGACCTACTAAAAGAGGGAAACAGAATTATAAAACGTGCGGAGGTTAGCAGGGCAATTGAGGTTATAAGTGAATTTATTGATGGGCGTGAATTCGAAAGGTCATATGTCCCATAAGAGTAGTGCATAGTTTTTCCTCGGAAGGTTGCGGTGATCTTCCCGCGCTAGAGATCCGGCTCCGACCTACTACCGTCCGCTTCCTAAACCAGGTTTCTCCCACAAGAGGGGCACAGCCCCAGCCGAGACAAGCTATACGCTCCCAACCGGTTTCCAGAAATGTGCGGTAGTGTAGAGCATGTAAGTGCGTTTGTAAGTAATGGGTGACCATAGAACAAGGAAGAAGAAGGAAAGATAGCGTGTGACCCTTTGTTAGGATACTGCAGCGGCATTTGCTTGCTGTGGATCGGAGAAACAACGGAAAACTACTGATCGAGCAGCAGGCCGCTAAGATTTTCCTCCAGTCAGCGACGGAACTCGACCTAGCTAGCTAGAGTCCAAAATCCTGCCACCGTCGAGACGCGAACCCTAGGACCTCTCGGTCAGAGGCATTGCAGTGACATCAGTCGATGCCTTGAGACACCTCCCCCGGTCTACGATTGAATGAATCACCACAAACAGTGCCCAATAGGAAGGGAAAGACAAGCCCTGCGGGAAGGACAGCGCTGCGACCAGAAGCAGCGGCCGTCGGGGAGGGGAGAGGAGGGGAGGGGAGGGACGGGGCGGGGCGGGGCGGACGGGGCGGGGCGGGGAGGGGAGTGGTAGGGCGAGGCGGGGAGGGGCGGGGAGGGGTGGGGCAGGGCGGGGCGGGGCGGGGCGGGGCGGGGCAGAGCAGAGCAGAGCAGAGCAGAGCAGAGTTGGCCCGAAGGCGTTAATGTGTGCCCGAGGCGGACCATAAGCGAAGGCGGCGCAGGCAGGATATTGCCCCGGAAATGAGCGCGCGACGCCGGCGACGCCGGCGGGGCGGAGGAGGAGGGGGAGGGCGGGAAACCTGAGGTAACGCCCAGAAGCCCCTGGGCCCTTCCCACTCCACAACAGAGCCTAAGAAAGGCAACCTTACGTGCAGACCCTTCAGACTGGATTTCCACACCGCATCACACGCCGAAACACCGCTCTTCCAAACGAGAATTATACAATATAATTATATTAACGAATTATATTAGTACATTATGAAATGATGCAATGCTATGCATGAATACACGCGAGTTAATTTCACACAAATGCATTAATACCCAGCATTATATCATCGGTTTATAATGTACTAATATAGTTCTTCAATACACGTGTGTGATATTACGATACGAGCGAGTATCGTAAACTTCACACTATTGTATTAACACCTATTACATCGAGTTTCATACGGTACGGTTTCCACCACTTATAATAACTTTTATATGTTAAACTTTTAACATTGAATAGTTTCGTCACCGTTGAAAAGCAAGATTCTTTCCAAGGCCATCTAGTGGACAGCTCCTTACTCTAGCTTGTCGTAGGTGACTTTGGTTCATCACTGCGCTAGTTAAATATAGAATCAAAGTAAAATTACGATCCAAACAAAATATATCCCACGTAAAAAATTATTACTAATAAAATAAATCAAAACTGACAAGCTTATTATAATATTATGTGCAATTTTAATGTACACAATCGAACAAAACATTTATTAGAAAAATTCTCAATGATTAAAAGTCAATTCTTCTCTGTGGTTGGCCAAGAACCGTTTTGAAATTTGAATCTTGTATCTTGAAAAATGAAATCTTGTATCAAATCTGAATTTGAAAATTGAGTATCATTATGCAACGGATTGCAGCCATCAAATGACAGAATTATACAATAGGAATGGAAAAAAATATATTGTATATAATGTATATTATTATTATTATTATTATTATTATTATTATTATTATTATTTAGAATCACATTAAACACATTGATCGGTTATTAGAGCTTTGATAAGTGTCGTGAGGTATAATTCTCTACCCACACATTTGAAATAATCGGTAATGTTTCTCACATTCTCACGCACTAATTACAAAATATGAGAAAGAATTGTAATACTGAGCAGAAACAGCAGAAACTACGCAGAAAACAGCGATGTTTCGACAGAAAACTCGTATCATGAATCCCTATTATTACTAGTGGATAAATCTTGTTCCTGTTTGTAATAAGTTACTTCTAAAACGAAATAGACGCAGAGTACTCGTTTCAGGCGCCCTTGATAGCCACAAAGTTTTCTAACGGCAAAATACCTCTCTGTGTACAACGCTAAGGCCTTAATATTTCAGATGACTTTCCCCATAATCGATATTCCATCGACCAGGCCGAACACGAGCCACTTAGAATTCGAAATTAATATTTCTGGCTGTATGGAACGCAATTTTGGATTGCCGAATTTGTATTATCTTTTAAGAAATAGTTTTCGCACCTGATGCAGTAAGATGAGTACTGAGTTCTACAAGTGAAAGGTAAGATGTGTTAAAGTTGTCAGAAATTGCATAATTATAATAATACCCAATCATCAGTAATGCGACAAAATACTTGCTGTTGTATCATCACTAGTTCTTCCATTTAGTGGACACGTCACGCATCCGTTGAAGCACTGTAACAGACTTTTAAAGGTCGAGAACGCAGTTTTGAAGTTGGTGACGTACGATTGCGCGTAATATGAGTTACAGATTACATGTAGTACGAATAGCATTACATGATTACGTCTGGTGATTAGCTCGAAATAAAATCTACAAAATAATACAATTTTCATCTCAAATATGTTTGATTCACACTTAGCTTATCACAAAGATAAGGTAAGATATTTCTTAAAAATATTTGGCCAGGATGATCCGAAGTTCTAAACTATCATTTATTCATTTATTAGCATTTCGAATATGAATTGAAATTGTAATGAAACTGAGAAAATAAGCATTACAAGTTTCTTGCAAATATCGCTTATTGTAATCATTTCAAAAACAATTATAACTGCTCATGTTAATTAATATTTATTAAAAATGAGTAAACTCAGCGGCGCGTTTCCCCAAAATTTACATTGCGAAAGTGTCAAATAGAACCAATAAGAAGATAAAATTACAAGACCCACATTGGAAAATTTTCGAGGAAAGAAGAGTTTCGATAAAGCGAAGAAAGAAGCCTGTTTAAACAATAGATTCATTTCGCATCTTGAAAACAGTCTAATACGTCTTTTCATAAAGTTTTGGGATTCTGATTTGAAAAAGTTAATAATGAAAAAAGGAGTCCTAAGAAGACGATAGGTAATTGAATTTACGAATCGCTGAGGTATTGAATTGACTTATAGAGTTCGATTTATAAAACGTCACTTTAAGGAAAAGATCTTCGCCTTTAATGTAGGGCAAAGTTCATTTCAATCGTATTGAATCATTAAAGCAACGTTTACAGAAAGAGTTAATTGAAATGTCGTGTTTGCCCTATAAGTGTAATCGGATAAACGTTTTTTTTAAGTCAAAAATAAGCGAAACCTTCCACGTAGTAATGGTTTTCGAACTGACGAAAGGGATATCCAGTGCACTAACTTGATAAATTATTTTCAGTCACTCATGTACACACCGTATAAAGGGACGTATTGAGTGGATATTCATTAACATAATCGGTGCTATTTATTGTGAAATTCGTATCGTCAGTGTTATTAATCTCAGAAATGCTATTGATTTTTTCATAGGTCAGATTAAATGAAGTTAACAAATTGGTTAGTTCGATGCGGTCACTAATTATAATTTTTCATCAAATAAATTTTAATTTTGTTCTGAATTACCTCCATTACCAGGGTAACGGGGTTTGTATTTCATTTATTTTTGTCCAGTAACAGATTACAAATTTAATGAGAGCTGAAAGAGCACACAGAGCTCATGGATATACATACAGCTATTTTATAATTTTTTTCGGGGAAAGTAAAGATATATTTGAAGTTTCCTCGAGACTACAATTTAAACTACAATGTACTGTAACTATTGTTATGTGAACAACCTACCCATCTAACTTTATAATCATAACAATATTTCTTGTGAGAATGGAACTGTACTTACCAGCTGTAGTAAAACAAAAGTAAATATTACTTTAATTTAAAAAATATAAAAATTACTTCAAGTAAATATTAAATATGTAAATATTTGCATAATTAACGATAGTTTTTATTCCAAATTTGAAATTTGTACTTGAAATTGGAATCTCGTGGATGAGATACCGAAAGATATAAACAGAGGAAATGTGTTTTCTAACGACGCAAGCATCTAACACTTTCCCTTTCCAGACGACTACCCGCCAACCTGTTGCCAGAAATAAATAAATGTGTTGAAAAATATAGTAGAGCTAATGGCCTGCAACAGCAAAAATGTTTCTGAACAAAACAACACAACATGATTTTCCAAAAAGTAGTATGCACACTGCTCAAGAATAACTTATAAAATGATCATGTGTAACATGACAATAAATGAAATATTTTAATGAAAATAGTCTTCACGAATGCTACAATAACGTTGTATTTGTACTGTACTATTTAATGGCGGACGGCTTCTTCCTTGGAGCCTTGTAGCATGACATCGAGCTTGTCAGCAGTGACATATTGTCAAAAAAAATTCGAGATACGTAGTTTGGGAACAGGCGGAATAACACAAATATTTGAAATTTTCAGTAAAAATAAAAATTTCCCATTGTTTTTATATTTTTCCTTCGTTCTTAGGTATCTAACAAAACCATATGTGCCTTTCACATAGCGGCAGGGTGTATATTCATCTTTCGATTTCTGCGCACATCGAAAATTAATAACATAGATGGTTTTTGATTTTTCCTTATTCCTGAGAATCAGCGAAATCATAAACAATTTGCACAAATGCCTAAGACACAAAGGTTTCTTTCGATTTCTGCACACATTGGAAATTAGTATTGTAGATGTTTGTGTATTTAAGCGAATTCCTGGGTACCTAACGAAATCATAGATACCTCTCACACAGACAGATGTCGCGGTTTTCTTTCAATTTCTGATCTGTAATAATTCATAACACAGTTGCTTTTGTATTTTCCTCGTATTGCTGGGTATCTAGGGAAACCATAGTCACCTCTCACATTTCCATAGGGAGCGTAGTTTCTTTCAATTTGTTCGCGCCTTCGAAATTAGTAATATGTTTATTTCGGAAAACAAATTTAATAGGACATTTGTTCCTGAAAATGAGTTGTCAGGAAGTGCGTTGACGTTATTTCTATTTTCCAATGAATATTCACAAATTTTGCACATCTATCTTGATTACAGGATTGCTTTTATTTCAGTAACAAATCCACTTTTCACGGACCTTAACTCATATTAACGGCAATACATCGGAATCTCCTGACACTCAGAAACGTTTTCCTTGAAATTTTTCAACAACTTTGACATTGCATAATTGGTAAATGTAGTCACAAATGACTCATGACAAAATAATGAATCAATGACTGCGTTGTATTATATTTTGTTCTTTATCACTCGAGGAAAATATTTTCAAATTCCCATAACATTCTACTGGTACGTTATGTGCCCAAATTCGATATATTTTCATTTTAAACACCTTCAAATCATCTTGATTTTTTGAAATGGATAGTGGACAAACAACTGTTACCATTATCATCACCGCAACTACATAAGAAGCATTTGGACCACAAAGATGTAAATTCACTATATATAATTTTAAAGAAATTGAGTTCAAAGTTGAATGTCCATACGGAAGACATTTTCTTTCCACCGCTAGAACACAGTATCTGTTTGAAGAATTTGAATACCCTCCGTACACTGAATAAAAGAGAGTTTTCACTTTACACTCGTACTCTTATATCAAAATTTGCCAGAAATGCATTTATTCTATTTGTGCCCTCCACTTCTCATATAGTAATCTGTGCGTGTGTGTCCCATGTCCGTTCGGTCACTACTCACAGTTAGCCATCTTCTAGTCCTCTTTGCGCAAGTGATATGCCAATTGATGCAACTCGATCCACTGAAGGGGAAAGGCCACTTTTCTAATCGTTTCAGAACATTCTAATATTGTTGTTGGAGAAAAATATGTTGTGTGGAGTTGAAGTACCTAAAACATGTCCTTGGGATTTCAAGGCACCTACAGAGGTAATCAATAGCTCATTCGATTCCCCTCATCAATAGGAATCGATTATCGCTATTTTGGCTTATTTATAGAATATTCAGAAACAATTCTAGAAAAACCTTCTTTTGGGAGGGTTTCAAAGCATCTACAAGTAAAGAAGGGAAAAGTGAGTAATTGCCGCTTTTTCGACATGACATGTATCTTTATACATCAGACAGACAATAATTAAATAATAGTCTAAAAAACAATTTTAAACTGTATTTTTGTAGATACATAACATTCCGTAATTGAGTATAGAAGAGACAGACACGTGCATTATTCTTTGTATAACTTACAAAGCCCAAATACAAATTTCTGTAAAGACAATGCTGGTCGGATGCTCATTTTAAATAAATAATCCAAATAATATATAAATAATATTAATACCTAAAAATATTATATTAACACTAGTATAAAAATATCAGGGATTTGGTACAATCATTACAAATAAAGTGGGAATTCAATAATAAGAAAGATTCAAATGACCCCGACAGAGTGCAGGTATTGAAACTAAATAGATTACTGTGTAGGTACCAAATACATTGCAACGTATACTGGGATCATAGGACATGCAAATTATGAAAATGAATTACAAGCTTCTGCTATAGTCCTTGTGGCAATTTGCATTTCATAGTAACTGCACGGTTAATTATTAATATGTGATTATTGTCTTAGTGCCCTTTGGGCAGGTTAATTCACTTCGCAGAGCAGGTAACTTAGTTGAACATCAAAGGGATAGCAGTGTGTAGGTACGAAATCTAGTTTCGTTTACAATAGTATTCAATTGATGCATTTTTACTATTATATTTTTACTCTGTTACCGTATGGTGTAGTAATTCGTCCTTGCTATGACGCTAGAAAATTCGAAACTGTCGGGCCTCGAACCTAGAATTTCTTAGCCAGAGTCACTGCAGGGACATCGGGAATGGTCTCTCTGAGGTAACACATCCGCTTCTGTGTATGTTTGTG
The DNA here is from genome assembly GCA_038098605.1 of Gryllus longicercus. Taxonomy (NCBI): domain Eukaryota; kingdom Metazoa; phylum Arthropoda; class Insecta; order Orthoptera; family Gryllidae; genus Gryllus; species Gryllus longicercus. Next base: position 1,734,162 of record JAZDUA010000271.1, on the reverse strand, counting down.
TGAATGCGTGTTTTGATGAAATTGGCGTTGTCAAAACTAGCAATAGAATTGTTTTAAATTTATTGTCAGTTTACTATGATTTTCAATTGTTCTTCATATTTGTATGAGTTTCTTGTGATTAAATTAGAGTTTTTCATTACTGTTTTGATACATTAAATTATTAGTTTTTTATTTTGTTTGAAATAATTTTAAAAATAATTAAACATTTCAATTGTTTTTTAGGAATGTTTGAAGTTTTTCCAGGTTACTTAAAAACCCGAAGAGGTGTGGAAACTTTCTTTAGAGAACCCTCGTTGAAGCGTGTAAATCAAGGAAGATAAACATATTTACTTATTACGACAAAACGCGCAGATATGTGTCAGTACCTGAATTTAAAGCATATTGGAAGTAAGAATTGAATATATTTATAAAGTGTTAAATTCGGTAATGTAATTAAATCACATTGATTACATTAAAACATTAATTTTGTTAAACTCATATTACAATACTTTTTACAATTTCATGATTTGGAAGTTACACGTATATTTATTACTATAGCAGCTGAAAATTCATTGTTGCTCGGGTTTTTACTTACCCCCCCCCCCGCCTTCCGCCCCCCCCCCGCCGTTTCTTTTCTCGCTCCACACGGTCCCGCACTCCACACGTCGCCAAACAATCCTCCGCCGTAATGTTGCCCAGATGCATTGCGGAGAGCATTAAAGAAAAATTTACAAACTCCGTTTTGGGTAACATTTTGAATCACACGCTAGTACATATACTTCTTGGCCGAACAGAAATATTTTTACAAAATTTTGGAGCAAAACTATTTTGCCCCAACCAATGAAGTGTCAGTAGTTACAAATATACATGCATACATACACGTATTGAAACGCACACAAACGACAACAAAAGTTTACTAAAGTAGTGAATGTATTTACTACTGAAGTAAACTTTTACTAACAATGTTGATGTGAAATGCTCTGAGCCTCAGCTAATGTGTCTCGTCTGCCCTGGTGCCGCGCGTCCACAGGGCGCCTGGGTGGAGAGCGTCTTGCGGGGCGGTTGTCGCGGGCGGCGCCATTTGCATAAAGGAATTCATTAAATCGGGCGGTGCCAAGCGCACGGTGGGCGTCGGCGGGGTGGGGCGGGGCGGGGCGGAGGAGCAGGCGCTCGCAGAGGGAAGGGCGGGGGGTAGTTAGGAGGGATGTGTGAAACAGGGAGAGAGCGCGGGGTGAGTGGCAATAGCAAGTAGACAGCGATGCCGAGACGAGAAGCGAGAGTGGCAACGGCGATAAGAGAGCGAGGTGAAAGCGGAAAACGAGAGTGGCAACGGCGATAAGAGAGCGAGGTGAAAGCGGAAAACGAGAGTGGCAACATCGAGAAGAGGGCGAGGCGAAGGCGGAAAGTGAGAGTGGGAACAGCGAGAAGAGAGCGAAGCGAAGGCGGAAAGCAAGAGGTTGGGAGCGAGACAAGAGGATGGTGAGAGCGGATGTATAGCGTGCGAGATTGGGGACGCAGAGAGAGAAGAGGGATGGGTGAGAGCAAGGAGGCGCGAGAGTGTCTCCAGGGCGGGGTAGAGGGAGTGTGAAGCGACAACGGAGCGAGGCGAGCCAGAAGAAGAATAGGGCGGAGTTGTGGTGTTGGGCAGGGCGGGGGGGGGGGGGGGAGGGCAATCGAGAACTTCTTGCTGCTGAGCGCTTGCGCGCCCTCGTTAGCGCGTGGGGGCGGAAATACGCATATTTTGACCCCCCCCCCCCACCGCGGAGGTAAGAGCTGCTCGCAAGCGCCATTTTCCCACCACATATTCAAATATTCTGAACGAAGTTATTAATTTCGGCGCTGTATCACAACTTTCAACACCGCCACTACACTCCAGGCCTTCCGACGCATCTGGATTTGCTTCATCGCCCGAGCCGCCTTTGCAATGCGGATGAGGCTAAACAGCACGTCACGCGAACTCCCTCGTGTGTTCAACTTCATTTGGCCTAACGCACACTTATGGAATCAAATTGTACCAACTCAAGTGATGTTGGTTCAAGGTACTTTTTCTTCCATTTTGTTGGAGAGAAGTGAAACTCGTGTAATATGTACGAGATTTTACTCTTCTAATAAACAAACGTGGTGATCGAGGAAGCAAAAATCTGCAACAAAGAATTCTATTACATTAAAATAATACATTTCAATTTGGAAATAGTAACAATCAAATTAAATGAGAGCTTGATCGTTCTTCACCTCTGGCAGCAATTAGCGGTGATGCTTCGGTGTTATGCATCGCAGGTAAAGAACATCCCGGAAGACACGAATTCGCAGATGTCCATATCAAGAACTCTCAGGGAGGCGATGAAAGGGAATGAAGGGAGAAAAAACTGGCAGCGTACTGAACACCTGAGGTTCTCCCCCAGGAGGTTTGGACGTTAGCAGGCAGGTACGTCATTCCGGTTGCTAGAATTCTCCTCTAGGCAGTGATTGAATTCCATATAACTACGTAAGAACGTTAATTCGTCCACTGCATGAACCCTAAGTCGGTAGCCGATGCTGCACTGATCAATTAGAGCCGTTTGACGCCCACAAATTAAGTACAGGACAAACACTATATTCTAGAAGCAGCAGAAGTAGTAGTAGTAGTGCGATCTTTCACATTGTATACACGTCTACCTCCATCCCTTGCCGGCTATAGCTGCTGAGAATCATAAGTGCATCGAATACATTGCTTTGGCTGGGCGTTAGGGAAAATTCTATTGGAACACACGGAACAGAATGAGCGCGTTTTCATCCCATGCACGGCGAATTAGAAGAATTATATCACGTGTAAGGTGATTGACTGATAATTCCGGGCACGTTAACTGCTAAGGTCACTAGTTCCGTAAGTATAGTGCATTTTTATCGTGGGAGGAAGCTGTGATTGTCCAACGATGAATGATGAGATCCGGCGCTGACCTACTGTCGTTTTGCTCCAGCCAGGTATGCCCAACCCGCGGAGAACCTCCCCTGTCGGGACAGGCTCTACGTTCCTAACCGGTTTTCGGCATGTGTGCGTAGTTCGTGTAGGTGTAAGTGTGAGTATAAGTACGGGGTGAGGATAGAACAAAGAAGAGGAAGGAAATATCACGAAGGAAATTGTCCGTTTATTAGGATACTGCTCAGTCATTCCCCTGGTATTGATCGGAGAAACCACGAGGTAATAATACCGATCAGAGCAGCGTCTGCTAGAATTCTCCTCCAGACAGCGACAGAAGTCGACCTTGCTATGTGGCTAGCGTTCAAAATCCCCCCGGTCAGATGCACTCCCTGAGAACTTTCCCGGTCCTCTAATTGGAACGATATATTTGAAACGTTTCAGAAACATTCTGTTAAGCATGTTAATATAATGTAAATTACATTAATTCGTGAAGTCTTACATGAGAAATTGTGACTACCCTCTTTCAATCATTTAATTACACGAGATTACGGACATGATTACGGCTTAGCGGAACATTTACAAATAATGACTTGGAATGTTAGATCGTTGAAAGGAAAAGAGCAACGCCTAATTAATATAATGAAAGAAAAAGAAGTGGATATAGCCATGTTAACAGAAACAAAAAAGAAAGCTAAAGGCTCAATGGATTTAGATGATTATGCCCTTATATACAGTGGTGTTGATATCAATGAAAGAGCAGCATCAGGAGTTGCAATCCTAGTAAGCAGAAGATGGAAAAACCGAATTCACTCTTACTGTTGGATATCAGACAGAATTATCACACTGCGGACTAAAGTAGATAGAGGGTATATATGCTTCATCTGTGTATACGCACCAGAAGAGGGGAAAACCTTGGCTACAGAGGAATTTTACAACTGCCTACAAAAAACTCTCGACGAAATAAATAAAAATGATTATATTGTCATATGTGGAGACCTCAATGCCAGAATTGGAAATGCATCTATGGATAAGATAATTGGCCCCAATAACGAAGATACTCTAAATAAAAATGGACGCAAACTAAGAGATTTTGCATGTTTTAACAATATGAAAATAATGAACACTTTCTATAAGCATAAACGTATTCACAAGATGACATGGGCAGCACGTGGTCAAATTAGTACTATTGACTACATCATGGCAAACGATAAAATAAGCAAACTCTTTACAGATGTAAGAGCTTATAGAAGCTACGATATAGATAGTGATCACTTCGCACTTCTTGGAAAGCTAAAATTATTGAAGAGATGGGTTAAAATCAAAAACAGCCAAACCTGTCCTACCCAAAAAACCTGGAAAGTATATCTACTAAATAAAGAATCTGTCAAACTGATGTACCAACAACGTCTGAACCAACATAATAAAACAATTGAAATTAGTAATGATGTGGAAGAAGAGTGGAGGAATTTGAAAACTATAATTGAAGTAACAGCATATGAAACACTAGGCTCTACTTCAAAGAGAACGAAGAAGAAAGGGCTTAAAATATGGAATGAAGAAATCGAAGAAGCTGTTAACGAGAAAAAGAAACTATATCTGAGATATCTATCTAACAAATCCTCACAAACTAAGAAGGAATACACCACAATTTCCAACCACGTCAGGTACCTAACAAGAAAAGCCCAACAGGATTCATGGGATAAATATATAGCTGATATCGAAATTGACATACATGGACGGCAGAAAACAGCATATAAAATTATGAGACATCTTAACAGACAAGAGAAGGACATAGCAGATATACAAATAATTAAGCCAGATGAATGGCTTTCTTACTACAGGAACTTATGGACAAATAAGAATGCGAGGGATAATAATAAGAAGGAAGACAAAAATGAAAACCTCATTGAAGACAGCGTAGATCAGATAGAAAGGGAAGAACTGGAAGAGGCACTAAGTAAAATGAGAAATAGAAAAGCTAGTGGCAGTGATGGCATAAAGGCAGAAATGCTTAAATGTGCAACTGAAGAATTTAAAATAAGGCTTCTCCACTTCTTCAACCTATGCTGGAATAGAAGAAAAATACCAACCGAATGGAAACTCGCCGTAGTGCTACCTATTTTCAAAAAGGGAGACCGATCAATATGTGACAACTACAGAGGTATAAGTCTTCTAAACGTTGCTTATAAGATATATTCAAAAATTGTGACCACTAGACTAAGAAAAATTGCAGAAACAGTGTTGATGGAAGAACAAAGTGGCTTTCGTCAAGGAAGGTCCTGCACAGACAATATCTTCATCTTAAAACAAATTTTAGAGAAACACAGAGAATATAACAAGGAAACCCACATCTTGTTTGTAGATTACAAGAAAGCTTTTGACACTGTAGCCAGGCATACCCTCTTTGAAATACTAAGAAAGAAAGGAATCCCCGAACATCTTATCCTTGTAATTGAAAATATGTATAATAAATCTGAAATATGTATTACTTGGAAACCAGACCGAAAAGCGGAAGTGGACCAAGGCCTACGACAAGGATGTAGCCTTTCACCGCTACTGTTTAATATCTACATAGACGAAGCTCTTCGTGAGTGGAAGAGCAGATTAAAATTTTATAGCCTAGACCTAACTACATCAAAATTATGGACAATACTTTTTGCAGATGACCAAGCAATAATAGCAGAAGGAGAAGATATATAACAAAAAGCAACATATGAACTGCAGCGGATAATGGCAGAATATAATCTTGAAATATCAGACACCAAAACGAAAGTGATGGCATTCCAAGGTCGATACCCGATACGCTCAAAAATTGTAGTAAATAATAAAACAGTAGAGCAAATACAACACTTCACATTCTTGGGAGCAGACATATCATTCTATGGCGAAATCGACATAAATAAGAAAATAGAAAGATTCAATCAAATGAATGGAACTATAAGAAGAACACTGAGTTCAAAAGTGAGAAGAGACACTCTCATTAAATTTTACAAAGTTATGTCAATACCAACCTGCTTATACGGGAGTGAAGTGTGGACAATGACAAATAAGGATATATCAAGACTGCAGGCAGCGGAAATGAGATTCCTTAGAGCGGTAGCGGGATATAGCCTTTTGGACAGACAAAGAAACATACAAATCCGAAACGAGCTAAATGTAGAAAGTCTTGTAGAGAAAGTCACCAACTACAGACTCTCATGGCAAGATCACATGTTGCGAATGAACAACGACAGAATTCCTAAACAAGTGGCAAATTATCAGCCGAAAGGAAAAAGGAATATAGGACGTCCAAGAATGCGCTGGAGAGACCAAAACTAAGCGGCGTAACAGGCATTATGCCTAAATACTTGAAGATAAGAAGAAGAAGAAGAATTACACGAGATTAATACAGATATACTAGTCAAACTGTATTTGGACCGCACCACAGTGTGTAATTTTGGCTATCTAGGCGGACGTAAGTCCATTTTCCAAAGTATTAATATTGGTTAGTTTGGGTATTTGTTTGATTATAGAAGGTCCAAAGTATACAAAATGGGTATTGTTCTTATTCTGCGTCGCATGAAGCGGCAGTAGAACAAGTTCAAACATTCACAATCTTGTACTAGCACCGCACGTCTATATCAGTTGCATTTCAGTACAGCTCCTGTTGGAGATCAGTGTGCATCCCCTGGAACGCATATCAAGGCAGTGATTAAACATTTGTGTTTTTGAGTATATTGCCTTTTTATTAGTGCCTAAGAATAACCAAAAAGTGCCTGTGATTGTTCGTGGGTGGCTTTTGAAAAGTAAGTAATTTTAGTTTTATTTTCGCGCCATTTTACAAATATCTGTAGATGTTTAAATTGAGTTTACAATAGTTGACGTTTGTGACTACATTGTCGTTAAACCTTGTTCTTTTGGCTATTTAAATTACAAAAGATCAGCTGCGCATATCTGCGCACTTACGAGTATTTCATTTTTTTTTTTTTCACACTGGAGCGTTCAATTTCTCGAAAGACGCAATTTGATGTATGGTGTGTAAGCTCTCCGGAGTCAAGGTATGACGCTGTATTTTCGTATGTGTTACACGAATTAGGTGAAGAAACTATTACTCACATTTCAATAAGGTCCATAAAAACTCAAATTAAAAATTTTTGTCAGTTCATTATCAAAAAATGGAAAAAATGTGGGAGGCATAAACAGAGATTTATAGATAATTACACATCGTGGCTGCAGGAAGACATCAACTTTTCTATAAATTTAATGAAAATTGATCCAAGCTCTTCAAAATCTTATGATGCTAGTAGAGGAATTGGTCGTCCACTTAAGCCTTTTGGTTCATGAGGCCCTAAAGCTAAAATACAGAGAGTGAAACAGCTGTTTCGTTCATCCACAGAAGAATTAGGAACAGCTACTGAAATAAAATTAAGGAAAGAAGGAAAAAGAGATTCAGCGAATACAGTAAAGGAACTTACACTTGCTTCTCCTAATAGAGGCACAACAATTAAGAAAGTTCGCATCAAATCGTTGCATCAAGAACCATCTTTACTCTCTCCAGATCAAGCACTCGCATCAATGGTGGGTACGCATTTGTCTAATCGGCAATATTTACGAATCCGAGAACAAGCCGAGAAAATAAATTGTAAATTTATTCTACAGAGTTAAAGAGGCAAAAACTATGTGTTATCCAAGAGATGTGAAATTGACAGAAATATCGGCTGAGATACCTTTACAGTCAGTTATTGACCACACAATTCGTCGTTTGTGCCAAATTGAAGATGTAAAAAAGAAATTTCAACTTCAATTTAATACTGTTTTTGAAATTATTATAAAATAGGGTTGCGATGGATCAGAACAAAACAAATACAAACAAAAGTTCACTAAAGTAAATTACACAGACGAAAATTTGTTTAGTGTGTCTATGGTGCCAATTCAAATGCATTGTATGGGGAGTCAAAATGTTATTTGGAAAAATTCCACACCATCTTCAACTAAACACTGTCGCCCTATAAAATTTATTTTTGCAAAAGAAACGTCAAGTTTGATAAATACTGAAGTAAGCAAAATAAAATGCCAGATAGAATTACTAACTCCCACCAATATACGATTTCTACATTCAGAAATATCCATTACACCAAGAATGATCTTTTGTATGGTGGACGGTAAAGTCATCAATGCCATTTCATCGTGTTCTTCCACTCAGAATTGCTACCTATGTGGAGCGAAACCGCCTGAAATGAACAATTTTGAAGTTCTAAGCACAAAAAATGTGAAGGAAGAATGTCTTTGCTTTGGAATATCTCCTCTTCATGCCTGGATAACGCTATTTGAGTGTCTTCTGCACATTTCGTATCGACTAGAAATTCGTACAACTCAGATAAGAGGAGCTGTAAATAAAGAAAAAATGTCTCAAAGGAAGAAAAGCATCCAAAATAAATTCAGACAGAAGTTAGGGCTGCTAGTTGATATGCCTAAAGCGCAAAGTGGCAATACTAATGATGGAAATACTGCTCGAAAGTTCTTCAGAAACCCTGAGATATCTTCAGAAATAACTGGAATAAATCTGGGTATAATAAAGCGTTTTGGGGTCATATTAGAATGCCTAAACAGTGGGGAAAATCAATTTACATAATTTTGAAAAATTTATTAATTGCACACGTGACTTGTACCTCCAACATTACTACTGGTATCGCATGCCAGTAACTCTACATAAGATTCTCTTTCATGGAAGATACATAATTGAAAACTGCATTCTGCCTATTGGACAATTTTCTGAGGAAGCTCAAGAAGCTAGAAATAAGTACAACAGAAAGTTCAGGGAACTATTTACAAGGAAAACGTCAAGAGTAGACACCAACACTGATCTCATGAACAGGCTTCTCATAACATCTGATCCATACATTGCAAGTTTACAGCGATCTTTGGAACCTAAAAAGAAGAAATACAATGAAGAAATGATCAGTTTGTTGGACATTGATCAACAAGACATTGAAGAAGTAGATGTCATCACCTCATCTGAGGATTCATCGGATGAAGACTGATTATATAGTGCTTCATAATAATTCTTTTCCTCTCTAATTATTAAATTTGTTTTCATTTTAGTTTATCTATACTATTATTCATTTGGTAGTAATTCACAATTATAATATAAAAATTAGCTACTTTTATTTATTATATATACACTTTATTTTATTTTCTATTGGCGTGTTTCAATCTCAATTCGTATGATTACAGTAGTTGCCCGATTATTTCATTATTTAAAAAAAATAGTTTCCTTTAAAATATTTCAACGAATGTTGTTCCATGTATGAGATTTATCATTTATTTTCAATATATGTTTTGTAGAAAAATAAACAATTCATAGTTTTGTAGATTCTGAATTTATTCCACCTAGATTGCCAAAATTACACACTGACACAAATTAAAGTGCGCGCACTTTAAAAACAACAATTTATTATAAAATTAATGTATTATATCAATATATTACATATGAAACATTATAGTAACAGCAACGCTTCGGAAAATAATGCTTTTCATTTCCATGCTTAATGACAAAAAAATAATACAATATTTTTTAACATAGAAATAATTGTTTTCCGTAACGTTGCTGTTACTATTATGTATCATATGTAATACATAACAGTGATATAAAACAGTTATTTTATAATAATTTTCTCTCTTTGAAATAAGGGCTAAATACCATGCAATTTGAAAAGACCATAGACATAAAAGTATATAATAATCTTAATAGATATATTAATTGATTTATGATTTTTGAAGTCTCTCATTATTTAGGAAGGGGGGGTCACCGACGGAGCACAATGTTCTTTCTTTCCTAGCTCTTTTTAGGTAAGGATTTTCTGTTTCATCATTTAGGAATATTATTATTAGAAGTTTTCTGAAACTTTAGAGATAGTTTCGCGTTTCAACACGTATCGAATGTTTACGAAACATCGGAACCGTCGCCATGCGTAATATTTTTGATTGTCTGTCATTATGTTCAAATCATTACTTTAGTTATTCACGTTGTTTTAGTAGCTGCCGATTTAGAGTTGTGCTATCGAAGTTAAACATCGTGAATGTTTTTAAAATATAGAAATATATAGCCCCTTATCATTTGTCAATAACGAAAAATATTTTAATTTAACATAGTCATACAGAGATTAATTTCATTATATTCATGCATTATTATCGTTATTTCTTAAATATGATTTATTATGTAATACATAATACATACATTATATAATCTAAATATTATATAAATTATTTACATGTATGTGTATTATATATTATATACGTTATATACTTTTTTCTTCCTGGGGTTTTCTCCAGATTCAGGTGATGTCGATTTCGACTATCCCCCCCCCCCGGGTACTTACTACGCCCCTCTTGACGTCACACATTAATCATTACATTTGACACACATGCGGGCTCCTCCGTCTTTAGTCAGCAGACCCATAAGGCTTTCAGCGACAACACACAAACGTGAAAAACAAGGGAGATGGCGAGACTGGAACCCGCGACCCTTCTGGCCCAGGCGCTGAGTCCGTACACGTTCTACCCACCTCGGCCGTCCAGGTCGGCATACACGTTATATACATATTACCATAATATACGAATTATCATTTGTTCTTAAACATGAACAATATCCTCCAATTATACAGTAACTTATTCTGAGGTTTGCCGTTGACGTCTCTCCCTCCCCTGGTGTTCTCCACGAGTCGGAATGGCACCGGAATACGAATGTTAAAGAAATAATTTTGAACACCATATCCTCTTCATTTCCAATGTCCAAACTTTTCTAACATATTGAGAAGAGATGCGAATTCCACACCGATTATAGGATCAAGAAAAGGGAATTGCAAATATTGAATCGTTCCTATGTATTCAGAGAAATTTCATTTGCCTACGAAAACATTTGGAGTTCAATACACCAAGTTAGTCAATTCCTCGTTTTAAAATATTTGCACATACTCGTAGCAGTCTGTGAAGAGATTTTCCTTTCAAAAAAATTATTGCGTAGCTGCATTCCTCTAACCCAATCAAATAAATGTATATCGAATGCATTGCAAAGCCGAAAGGTTCCCGCCCGCGCCACCGTTTAGCCTCTGTGCGTAAAGGTGAACCACCGACTCTGCGATCACCATTGAAGGACGCGTTCCGCTCCCAGTGAACATCGTCCGTCGGCTGAAAAGCCCCCGTTCGCGCCGCGACGTTCATTTGAATTTGTTTTGAGCGATGGCGCGGGAGCGAGCGGAGCCTTAACGCCTTAGCATTTCAAAGCCACTCTCCACCTCAATGAGGAACGCAGTATCCAGGACACATTAATCCCCGCGGCCCTCGCGTAATGCCGCACATAAATTACGCGTTAAGGCGGGGGACGACGCGTCGGCGCGGCGCGATGCAAGCGCCGCCAGCGGCGGTGGAGGAAACGACGGCTACGAGGGAGGAAGTGGAAGCGGGTGCGGCGGAACCGCTGGTGTCGCCGGTGGGGAAGGGGGGAGCGGGAGCGGGGTTGTAGAGGCGCCGACGGGGACGGTGGAGGAAGCGGCCGCCACGGGGGTGGAGGGACCGGCGTGACGGGGGGGAGAGGGAGGGCGGAGGAACCAGCGGCGAGGTTGCAGGCGGAGACGAAGCGGGGCCACGGGCGGAAAGTGTAGGCGGGCACAGAGCTCTGCAAGCGAGGGCCGTGGTGGTGGCAGTGGCGGTGGCAGCGGCGGTGGAGGGGGTGCTGACGTTGGTGGTGGTGGTGGCGGTGGAGGTATGGGTGGGGGGGTGGCGATGGCGGCGGTGGGAGTGGGGGCGGTGGCGGTGGGAGTGGGGGCGGTGGCGGTGGGAGTGGGGGCGGTGGCGGTGGGAGTGGGGGCGGTGGCGGTGGGAGTGGGGGCATTGGCGGCGGGGGTGGGGGCGGCGGCGGCGGGGGGGGCGGTGGCGGCAGGGGTGGGGGCGGGGGCGGCGGGGGTGGGGGCGGTGAATGCGAATCTAGTGGTGGTTGGGGTGGAGGGAACGGGGGCGGGGTGGTAGGAGCGGTCGCGGGGGGTGATGTAGGCAGTGATGGCGAGGTGGTTGAAGTGTGGTGGGGTGAGGCATAGGCAGCGGCGAGGTCGGCGATGGAGGAGGGAAAAGCGTGTCCGAAATACAGCTGTGGGGGAAAGTGTAGGTGTACACAGGGCCAGGAGGAAGATCCAGCGGGGCAAACGAACGCAAATTCTGCCTCTAACAAATAAATAGGCGCGTTCTATGTAACTTTTCCGTTTACATAAGAATTTATCAAAGAAATTCATTGATGAATTTTTTCAAACACAATGCCTGTGTGATTTCAATATAGATGGAACTTTATCGTAGCATTTCTCATTCTCTATTGAAAACAAAATTAACTCTTTGTAAAATAATTCGTAGCAGTATGTGGGATTCTTCTGTCTCTATTAATAAAGCTCATGTCCGTCTGCCATTTTCAAATAACTGCATTTTTAGGCCGTATTTTTATATACGAGACATAAAAAACATACAATTGATTTACAATATTTATTTCATTTTTGTCTTTGAGTTTATTAATAGCAGCGTAGAACAATTAATTTATTTTACTTATCTATGTCTGGTATGAGGCCTTACAATTCAGGACCTTTCTGTTCGAAATGGGCAAAGTATCATACATTTATAAACAATGATTTAGAAATTGTGAAATGTTTGTTACTTCAAAGACAATACTTTTTAAGATTATAAAGGGATGATTTTTGAAGAAGAGATTAAAGACGAATTTACCACATGCGTCCATAGGTATACTTAATGACATGCAATAAGTTTGTTTGAATTCAATCAAGTTGTAAATTTGCGGAATGGGACAAAATTATGAGAGAACCACATTGCCTAGAGGAGAAGAGACAATATGTAGTATTATATCCCTTACCACTCAGAAAGTCGCTGATGAATTTCACTGATGTTTCTCAATAAAATAGAAATCTATATAGAAAATAATACAAATAGAAAATAATAAAAGGAACTATTGCACTCTAGTATAATCTGCGTATTTATTGCACAATGCAATTCAATATTCTAAGTCTGTTGTATCTTACCCATATTGTATGAAAAAACGTGTGCAGTTCAAGAGATTCTGAGAGTATTGCGATGATGCAGATGTTAGGTCAAGAGCTGAAGGTAAGATCAGCGCAATCGGAAAGAAAACTGTTTTATTAGTAGTTTAGTGCAATAGATGAGCAGAATTTTATGATTTTAGTCAGTAATTCAAATTAAAATAGGATAATCCATAGGGAAGCCATCACCTATCTAAATAATAAGAAACAAGTTCCTAGTCGTAAGACAGAAAAGGAGAGAAAGGAAGGATAGAAAAAAGGATGGAAAAGTAGAGACACTGATGTGTTGATCACTTCGTCACTTTTGCTTGTGTACAACTCTTATTTTCTAAGTCGAAGAATCAATTATGTCAATGATCTGGCTAAGTCCTCACATTACAACGACCCACTAAGCAGTAAAAGATTAAAATACAATGGAAAACTGGTTCAATTTTGTGATTTAAACAGCCTCGAAAGTACACTGCAGAACATTCTACTCGATAAAAAAGAACATATACGCAGAACTGACGGTTTCTCTTCAAGTTCAATTTGAACAAGACAGACATCATAAAAGTGAAACAGGAAACGAAGTGTTATATATCAAAATTTGCTGTCTTAATGTAATTACTAATGTCGATATTTTAAAAAACTTACCCAAACTCATGGGAATAGGAAATGTAGCTATGGAATCCAAAAACAGAGTATTTAGTCCCTATATAAGGCAATTTCGATCTTCAAAATGGAATCGACATAGTAAAAGATAAGTAATCGATATAGTAAAAGACAAATTCCCAGCCGGTCCGGATGGCCGAGATCGCTAAGGCAGTAGTGCCGTCTCGGGTTCGAGTCCCGCCTCGGGCATGGTTGTATTGTGTTCGTCCTTTCACAACCCAATCATCATCATATCGTGTCATACTCGTAGTTACCATACCGTTACCCGCAATAGTGGTCGCTAATGACCTAGTAGTTGATGTGACCTTAAATAAAAAAAAATTAAAAAATAACCAGGTTTGTTTCGTCAATTGCATTCGTTTCATTTTAGTGACATGTGTCGTCTTGAGCGCGTCATGCAATTCGGATTTCCTCAAGATGAACTGATGAGCCGTTGTGATGAATTCATTTGGTTTTTGCCCAGCTGCAAGTGCCTTTGGGGCGTGGGGTGGCGTGGGGTGGCGTGGGGTGGCGGGCGGCGCCAGGCGTCATGTGGAGGGCCGGCGCGGCGGACGAGGCTGCGGGGAGCGAAGAGGAGCGGAGGAGAAGTTAATGGGGGCCACGCGGAGACGCGCTGGCGAGGGTGCAGCGAGCGCGGCGCAGTGGAAGGGCGGAGCGGGGCGGAGCGGGGACGGGCGGGGAAGGAGCGGAGCGCTGGGGACGGATGAAATGGGATGGGATGGGACGCGGCCTGCCCCTGTACGGCGCGTCGAGGAAAGACGAGGGACCGTGTGCTGCAGCTCACCCAGAAGAGGCTGTTTACGAGATGTTCACTTCGTTTTGCAATCAGCAATTAGCAGTTTCAAAACGTTTCTACTAAGTTGCCGTAAGTGCTGAGAATTTCTCTTGCTAGAATGTGCTTCTCTTTGAAGTGCTGCGTATTAAATTTAGAGAAAACCTGATTTACAATTTCTTAATCACGACTAGAGAGGGTGGATTGCAGAGGGATGTGTGTAGAGAAGGAATCATGGGTAGCGAAATCAGATTTCTAATAAAGATAAAAATGAGATCTAGTTAAAAGTATTGAAGTTGCTAAATCCTTAAACCTTATGATTGAAATTAAAGCTCCCACGTTTAAATAAACGAGCGTTGCACTTTTCTTTTAACGAACTTTTTTTTCTCGTTTAGAATAACTTCAACTGTTTCCAGCAACACTACTATTATAAATTTAAAATGTATAACCATTCACATTTTAATGTTCATGGATGAATGTCATGTCAAGACACAGAGTTGCATTGGGTGGTAGGGTAGAATGTGTCGACGAAGAGTCACCAATGAATACATTTTCCTCAAAATGCAGATGCTAACGGTTCTTACGTACACAAATAATCCAAAATAAACTCAACAAACTTTACAAAACGTGTATCAACAATTTGGAAGTGAATTTTGTTTTAATAAAAAGATTGTGTTGCTCCATTAGCATATATTTATTCATAGTAATTGTATATCTTACATAATAAAACTTTTTGTATTATTTGTAACGATTAAATAATATTATAAACCTGGACTTTATGAAGATTTAAAATATACGACACGCAAACATGCAAAATCAACCGTAAGAAGGAATTAAACATATTCTTTCAGATTTAAAGATTTATTAACTTATTTTGAGTTTTAGTTGCCTTTTGTAGCAATTAACAATCAACCATTTTTCAATTAACATCAGTTGATCGTTAGATCTCCGGAATCATCCGTCAAAAGGAAGGGTGCAAATTTGATCCAAGTAAGTTTCGTCTTTCATGCCTTAGTGAATGTATACAAAAAGCTCGAAGAGCTACAGAATGGCACAGACTTTCTTTCTTCTTCTTTTTCTTACTCTTTAAATCAGGCTACGTTCTCGATATTGCTCCTCCCTCTTTTAAGTTGCTATCTCTCGGATCCTACGAGCTACTTTTTTACATTTTCACAATTTTTCGATTCCCTAATGAGTAAGAATTGAAATATCATTAAACGAAATCTAAAGAGATATTTAAAATTAGAAGAGAAAAAAACGCTACTGAATTATCATTGAACTCTCACATTATTTATACATTTTGGAATTATAGAAAATTCATAGAGATCGGTGAACATAAAGACCTGCGACATTCGCTTTAGAGTCCATATCAATGAAAACATACCGTTTAAAATTGACAGGGTCCCATGTTTACCGAAATCTATCGTTGAATATACATTTGGAATCCTGTGTACGATTTATGGGCTAGTGTTGTTCACGTACAGTCGGGCAGAATTTTCAGAAATAACTTTTCATGTTTCAGACATCGTCACATGTGTAATTCCGTCAAAATTTCGACATCGGTTTTCTCTGCACAATCACTTAACTTTCCCTACGCTACGTACATCCTAATATTTCTGATATTAAAAACACGGTCTGATTTTCACAGACTTCGATGAAAAAGTAGGTTACATAAATGGACAGGAGTCAGAGAATTGGGACACCAAACAAAACCGCTCCTGGTCATACAAACACTAGCGACGAGATTGGAATCTATACCAATTAATTCAAACGACATGAAATCGACATCAAATTCACAAAGAGCAGAATATGAATAGATACGAAATTTTCACAGACTCTTCTTCAGGATTGTCGCTCTGTTCTTGGACATTTTGGTAAATATTAATACAACGCATTTGCGTAAAATAATTAATTTAAGTATGTTGGTAGATGCACCATGGTCATTATTTTCCGCCTGTCACTAAGAGCAGAATGGTGCCTAATATATTTCGCCAGAGGCCAGTGGGAGTGCGTAAATTAAACATTTTAATCGAATAGCAATATACTGTAAAATAAAATTATAGAAAATTAAAATATTTTATTAATGTTGAGTCAATTTTATGAAAAATATTTATATTAAACACCGTGGTTTATGTACACTCAATCGTTTTCCTCATTCACAAAGATTGGATATGAAGAAATCCCAGACAACACATGGTACTTTGCTCGTACACAATACCCTACCGTTCCAATGTCACGCTCTCTCAAAGGAACCTGACGGGGAGCAGGGTTTCGGGAAGTCGCCATCGGCAGGCGACGCGACGCGACGCGACGTGTGTCTGCGGAGCCGTCCCTTCCGGCGAGGACGCATTGTTCTCTCTTCCCGATGAGGACGAGGGCGAGGGCGAGCCCCGAGGCGGAGGCGTCCTCGGGAGGAAGCGCGCGCGTCCATTGAGCGAGGACTGCGCGCGCCGATAAGCGCATTATTCACTCATCTGGCGGAAGCGCGCAAGTCGCGCAGGCGGCGGTGGCGGTGGCGGCGATAAGCGCGCGCCGTACGTCAAGGCGCGATACGCATCACCTGCGGCCCGGCGCGCAAAGGCCAAGCGGTGAGAAGCGGTGGGGGGGGGGGCGGGGGGGGGCTGGGTGAGAAGGGCAGACTGTGGCGAGGCGGAGCCGGGCGGGGTGGTATACTGCAATTATGGAGCGGGGAGAAGCAAAGCAGAGGGGAGTGGGGTTGGATGGGATAGGGTGGGGTGGAATAGGGTGGGGTGGGGTGGGGTGGGGTAGAATAGGGTTGGGTGGGGTGGATGGAATTGGGTAGGGTGGGGTGGATGGAATAGTGTAGGGTGGGGTGGGGTGCGGTGAGGTAGGGTAGGGTGAGGTGAGGTGGGGTGGGGTGGGGTGGGGTGGGGTGGGGTAGAGTGGGTTAAGGTGGAGTGGGGAGGAAGGGAAGTACAGGCCTTGGCGTGGCAGAGCCTGACGGGGTGGAGTACTGCAGGGAAAAAGCGGAGCAGGACAAACAGGGTGAGAAGTTCGGGGCGAGGCCAAGCGGTGAGAGCGGTAGGTGTGGGGTTTTGGATGTGTATGCGGCTGGGCGTTGGAAAGTGCAGACCACGGCGAGGCGGGTCCGGGGATGAATGGGAGATGTGCAAAGCGGAGTGGGATGCGCGGGATGAGGTGGGATGTGGCGGTGCAGAGAGGAGAGGTGGGAGTGAGCGTGGGGTGCGGTGCGGTAGGGTGAGAAGTTCAGGCCGTGGCGAGGCGGAGTGGGTCGGAGTGGAGTAATCCGGGGATGAAGCGGAGTGGGATATGCGGGGTGAGGAGGCCGGGGCGAGGTGGTGCGGAGGAGAGCGGAGGAGAGCGGTGGGAGCGGAAGAACGGAAAGTACAGGCCGTGGGGAAGTGGAGCCGGACGGAGTGAAGAAATGCGGAGCTGAAGCGGATCGGGATAAGCGGGGTGAGGAGATTGGGGCGAGCAGGAGCGGAGAAGAGCGGTGGGAGCGGTAGGGTGGGGTGAGAGGAATGGGAAGAGCAGGCCACGGCGAGGCGGAGACCGATGGGGTGGAGTAGTGGGTGCAAGAAGCGGAGCGGGATAAGAGAGGTGAGGACGACGGTGCGAGGCGGAACAGAGGGAAGAGATGGGAACAGTGAATGCGGCGGTTGAGGGGTATGGTAACTGCAGGCTGCGGCGTGGCGGATGCGCTCGGGGTGGTGGTGTGCAGGGATGAAGCGGAGCGGGGTGAGAAGGTCGGAGCGAGGCGCAGCGGACGGAGAAGACTGTTATCGGCGCGGGACGGGGAGAAGTGCATGGCGGGGGGGGGGGGGGACAGGTGCCCAAAGGGCGTTCGCGGCGCTCCTTTAATCAGCACGCGCCGTAAATCCTCCTTCGAACGCCACCGCAGGCCGCGGGCGACGTCACTGCGCCCACATCCTCCGCACGCTGCCTGGCGCGACCGCCTTGCCACGATATTGCCTCCGTATTTTGTGACTTAGCCAATGCAGGTGTGGAATATCCAACAAATGATGATTAACATCGAGAGAGCAGCAGACATGCAGACTTTTCTCGTCGGCGATCTTGAAGAACGGCGTCCTAATTCTCACCATAACAATAGCCAGCCTTCACCGCTGTTATTTTCGGTTTAAAGATGTAACAGATTGTGGATACGATCCGGACAACGGGACACCAGTCGCTCACAGTGCAGAAAGATACATTATTTAGCAGTACTTAATGTAGCTCCACTGACCTCGGTGGTTCAAGGTTTCGTGTGACTCTGCTTCCAACGGTGGCACACGTTCCACACAGAGAGCTAGGTCGAATTTAGCGGCTGTCTTAGGAGAATACTAGAGACTGCTCTGCTTCGTAGTTTTCCGTAGGTTCCCTAATCAACACCAGGCGAACGCGGGAACAGTAGCTTTACAAAGGGGTCAAAGACCGCGCGCGATCTTTACATCCATTTCCTTGTCTTGTTCTCTACCCTTACTTACACATGCTTACTACAGTGTCCCTTTTTGTTAACTTCGAAATTTTTGAACCCTCGCCCTCCAATTTTGTTCGAATTGCCTCAAAACATGCTTGTATAAAATTTTGTTGAGATCGGAGCGTTCTAACGCGTGCCGACGTGAGCGCGAACCCGCGTGACGGCAAGTCCAGGCCTACACAGTTTTTGCATTTTAATCGATCATCTTACATATGTTTATAGGTCGCTAATCTAACATAATTTCATGTGTTAGTGTAATATGCTGTGTCGAGAAACGTGTGTTTTTAAAAGAAAATAATATTAATTATGAATATAAAACACCAAATAGCTAGACTAAATTTACGACCAAATAAACAAGTGCTTGATATTTTATTTTATAACAAACGGGAAGTAAAATTTAACTATTTGTGCAAGTGCTAAACGTGCGGTTAGTGAGTGCATGATATTTAGGGAGTAGCAAGAATTTCGACAAGAGCGAATCAGCAGTGTTTGCAAAACACTACTGATTCGGGTATCCGGAGTGTAGAAAATTACCAATGAAAGCAAACAAGAGTGAAGATACTTTTAAGAATCGTGAAGAAATAATTAATAGAAATTAGAAATAATTTGTACAATTTATTTGATATTACACATGCAAACGCTTTACAAATGATTGCGTTGGAAGAAGACAGGTTGATTTCCCTTTGGCAGGCAGAGAGAGGAAAGGAAAGAGAAACTAGTATGAAGAGTCTACATCTAATGCTGAACCTCCTTCACAGTCTGAAGATTCGGATAACAATCTTTAAAGTTCAGAGGAAATCATTGTTGGTGAATATTTAGAAGAGCTGCAGTACAGCTATAAAAGTTCATTATCAAGATATCTGCATTTTAAATAAAGTTCTAAAATCACATGAAATGATAGATTCCAAAATTTCAAAGCTCTAACAAAGTTACCGTATACCGTACTTGGTACAAATACCGTATGTGGTATTTATTAGAAGATTTGTCTGTCCTACTACTCTTTGATGAAGTAGATGTATAAATTAAAATCGAAATGGTAGCAAATTTAGCCTGAGAGAATCTGCATATGGAAAAGAGTTTATTACTTTTTGTGAAGAATTGGATAGAGAAAAATATGGTAAGAGTAATTGTATCACGAAGACAGTTATTTAATTATTAATTCGTTAATATACAATATATCTATTTCAATTTAATCATAATTTCAGAGAAATCAATATCCGACTTTGTGTCAACCAAAAGGAGATATTTGTTCTTATGTCTAAAGATGCATACTAGTTTCATTGGAAAATGTCCTTCGTCCTGGAAAGCAACTCTACATATTTATAAGATCAAAGGATAGTTATAAAGGTGAAAGCTGTGAATGACTGTGCTCAAATGGGTGTTAAATTAATACAATTTTCACGGACTACTGACTGTAGATAAGGAGCGAAAGCAATTAGTCTTATATTCAAGAATATCGATCTGTGTACAAATACTGCAAGAAATAAACACTGAAAAGCTTACCCACAAAACAGTAAAAACTATAACAGTCAAAAGAGTGAAAATGAATTAAATTTTAATATAAATTATATATTACACGAGTATCAGTAGTTTTTCATTGACTTAAAACAAAACAAATTAATCCTAACATTCAAAATTCGCACTTAAGTCGGCACGGTTTAATGTCGGCGTACTGAGATGAAATATAATTTTTGGGTAAATTTGACGCAATGAAAAAATATTGGGGGTCGAGCCTAAAAAAATTAGCAAACATCATTTTGCAATATGAGGAATAACCTACTGCTTGCACTTACAAATTCATGCTCTATTCAACCACACAGGTTGAGAGACTAGTCGAGAACTTGGGGCTTGACCCAGCTCGGGCTATGTCCCGCTGGTGGAGATACTTGGTCGGGAAAATTCTTTCAAGCTGACGCGTAGGTCGCCATCCAGAGGGCGAAGATCACTAACATCTCTCGTGATGAAAAATGCACACCACTTACGGGGCTAATTACTTAACAGTTGACGGGCCCGGAGGCACTAATAAATGAATGAATGAATCAATCAATAACGAAGGTCAGAACATCAAACAATTGATCTAGGCCTCCGCTTTTCTTAGCATTTTTCTTCTTTCTTAAATGATGCGGTGTACATCGTTGACATTAGAAGCGTTTTTAAGTATATTGTAATTAACACAATCGTCAAACTATGATTGAGGTAAACTTAGTGAAGTAGCATTTGAGGCGAAATTTTTCCCAACAGTTTGTGGCTCAAGTTAATGGGTAATAAAATGCATTTTTCGTCAGATTTTCTCATAAATATTTCTGTAGAGATTTTAAAAAGGCCATTTATTGAAAAAAGATTTAATTTTTACTAAGTTTTAAGTCGTAGGACACATATACAAAGAGTTCAACGGACTGTTTTAACAAGTTCTATGGATTCACACAAAGAACAGGCCCAATAACTACTCGTAAAAACGAAAAGAACTTGCTTCACATAGTAACATTGAAAAGAATCAAGATTTTACAATTAAATTCCCAATAACAAAATATTGTTATCAACCCTGAAATTTTTGTATTTACAGTCTAATTTCGGTGCTATTTGGTGTCATACAGAGTAGGAGTTAATTCCCGTCGTTATGGCATAAGAAAACCACAAGGAAGATTGTGTTAATCCGTCTGAAACTACGGCGAAGGCCCAAACCCTGAGTGAGTGCATGCAACGCCGCGGACCGGCGATCGCCATAAGGCCGAGGGCGTCTCCGCCGCGGGTCGGAAATTGCGGAAGGCGCGTGTCAGCTACTGGAGACGGCCCCCGAGGCGGAGGTGGGGGAAGAAAAAGGAGGAGAAAGAAGAGGAGGAGGAAGAGGAGGAAGAGGAGGAGGAAGAGGAGGAGGAAGAGGAGGAGGAAGAGGAGGAGGAAGAGGAGAAGGAAGAGGAGAAGGAAGAGGAGGAGGAAGAGGAGGAAGAGGAGGAAGAGGAGGAAGAGGAGGAGGAGGAGGAAGAGGAGGAGGAGGAAGAGGAGGAAGAGGAGGAAGAGGAGGGAGAGGAGGAAGAGGAGGAGGAGGAAGAGGAGGAAGAGGAAGAGGAAGAAGAGGAGGGAGAGGAAGAGGAGGGAGAGGAAGAGGAGGAAGAGGAAGAGGAGGAAGAGGAAGAGGAGGAAGAGGAAGAGGAGGAGGAGGAAGAGGAGGAGGAGGAGGAAGAGGAGGAGGAGGAAGAGGAGGAAGAGGAAGAGGAAGAAGAGGAGGAGGAAGAGGAGGAGGAGGAGGAAGAGGAGGAGGAGGAAGAGGAGGAAGAGGAAGAGGAAGAAGAGGAGGAAGAGGAAGAGGAGGAAGAGGAAGAGGAGGAAGAGGAAGAGGAGGAAGAGGAAGAGGAGGAGGAGGAAGAGGAGGAGGAGGAGGAAGAAGAGGAGGAGGAGGAGGAAGAGGAGGAGGAGGAAGAGGAGGAAGAGGAAGAGGAAGAGGAAGAAGAGGAGGAAGAGGAGGAAGAGGAAGAGGAGGAAGAGGAAGAGGAGGAAGAGGAAGAGGAGGAGGAGGAAGAGGAGGAGGAGGAGGAAGAGGAGGAGGAGGAGGAAGAGGAGGAGGAGGAGGAAGAGGAGGAAGAGGAAGAGGAGGAAGAGGAGGAGGAGGAGGAGGAAGAGGAGGAGGAGGAGGAGGAGGAAGAGGGGGAAGAGGAAGAGGAAGAGGAGGAGGAGGAGGAGGAGGAGGAAGAGGGGGAGGAGGAGGAGGAGGAGGAAGAGGGGGAGGAGGAGGAGGAGGGGGAGGAGGAGGAGGAGGAGGGGGGAGGAGGATAATGACAAGAGAGGACGGGCTTGGGTGCGCGTGTACAAGGTACACACTGGGTATATAGGTTATATCACAACAACATCAACATCATCATCATCATCATCATGCAAGTGAATAATCGTGTTCACTACTGCTGCTTTTGAAAAGAGATCGCCTCCGGACATTATAAAATAGCACATTTTTTCTCGCCTGTATTTGCAGTTTAAAATTGCAAAATTATTAAAAACTTACCCGCCATCAAAGCATTAGATCACGATAACGTAAATAATAACCGCAGTGGCTACCAATAAATACCTACCTTCCCTTGATATACCGAATTAACTAACATTTATAACAATCAGAATAGGATACTTTCCTAAATATTGGAAACAGCCATAATTATTCACATTCCCAAATTCAATAAAAACCATGCGGTCACTAACAGTTACTAACCCATACGATTTCGATCCACTTTACCAAAGATCAAATAATCTTCCAAAATAATTCCCAAAAGATTCAAAGAACACTTGAAGTTATCTAAAAATGTTCTAAGGGATAATTTGGATTCATCGAAAAATATGCTCACGTTGCACTGACTTCTCCGCATTGTTGAACACATGTTTACACTATTTGAAAAACTTCCTATGATATGTGCTCTTGTTTACGATTTCGAAAATATCCTCTTTGAATTATTTTGTTTTGATATTGAACAAATATTGTTGCTTTAACTCTTATTACGTATACTACCGACAGAGCCCCCCTTCGATACTTAGCTGTGCAAGTTTTGCTTACATACTTACATTACGTACATACTCAAAGACGCTGCCAATACAACCACAATGAAAACCTCAGGCGTACAAGAAAAGAAGAAGCATCTAATATAAAACGATAAACAAATTTGCGAGTTTTCTGGTGATTCAATGGTTTTATATGTTTGCGTGGAGGTTAATTCGCTACAGGAAGTGTGAACTGCTCTTGCCCGTGCCTGTGCAGCATTTCCTCCGTCCTGGAAAAATACTTGTGAATGGCGATTCGGGCTCCGACGAAACGAAGTTCCGGGAACAGCTCCCATCCAGAATTGTTTTTCATTGCCTTCGGAGCAAGACAAAGAGAAAACTTTGTACATCTCCCTGCGTACTGCGCTGCTGTTGCAAAAGTTCCTCGCATTCTGATATCATCTATTTGGCCGGGCCCCCTCGTAGGCCGCCGAAAATGGCCGTGCCCCGCGCAGTGGGGCTACGGGGGGCGGGGGGGGGGATGGACGAGGAGGCACAGGGGGGGCCGCTGAATCAGAGCAGTCGTCTGGCTTCTCCCTTCGGCCGCGCCATAAAAGGCATCGAGAACGACAAATGAAGAGCCCGTTCCCATGGCAACTCCTCTGCCAACAGGCCCTCATTTCCGCTGACAATACATCACGCTCTTCGGATTTTCTTTCGACGCTGCGGAGGAAAGTAGCGGAGTCATTGCCTCATTTGGGATCTATAGCCTGCGACGGAGCGCGTCTCAAGAAAGTGAGCGGCCATGAATCAGAAATACGCAGCGTCTGCGGGCGTCGAGTTATTGCTTACTTGTGCCTCAGCAACAATGTCATCTCAAACATCCTAACAAGATCGTGCGTGCGTTCAACCCTCGTTGCGATCGAGTGCAACTGCGCTATTGAGTATATTTTATTAGCTATTTCTTGTGAAAACATTTGGACTCGTATGTTGTTTTGGTGGCCCGTTTTTAATTGGAACTAATTATTTCTAAATTAGAATACATTACTTAGTCAAAATATAATATATTTTTAGGATATAGTTTTGCCTATATTCATATAGTTTTGTTAAAATGACACATTTTCATCTTGTTAAATCTAACAAAGCGGTATCTTTTAGTAGCTGGCATACTTTTCTATTCTGTAACGCATTTATGGGTAGGAAATGGTATAGGTTTTTACGGCATTGGCATTAGTATAGAAATAAATCTGAGGCGTTGTTTTATCGTTAGTGTTTATAGCTGCGTAAAGTTTCTTCGGACGCATTGCGGCCATCGTCAGTGCTCTGTTTTGTCTGGACCGGTCTCGTATCCGCTTCAGAATCGCACTATAGATGGCCGCAGTGAGCCCGAAAGAGCAGCCACAAACACAATAAAACTACGCCTCTTATTTATTTCTATAGCTAATTTATTGTACCTTACAGTCATTTTCCATGTTGGTCTTACTGCAGGGTCTATTAATCACTTCAGTTAAAATAACAAGAAACTGAATAGGAAATCCACAAGGAAAGAAAACACCAGTCAACTGAAACGGCTTGAATCGAGCTTTCTTTTAAAGGCTTTTGTGTTTACTGTTGTTGAAGATTTTGCAGTTTGAATTTTGCAGTTCAGTTACATGCAAAAACAGTTCAAATACATTGTCGTTATCTGCGCGATACCAACACCTTATGAAGGCTCTCGGCCGTCCGGTGACGCCGCGTGGAGGGGCAGTGTTGCCGATGTTTCCAACATTACGTCGTCTTTTTCAGGGCACGAGCGCATGGAGTGAAAAAGACCACGATAATAAAATCGAAACGTCGGTTACACTGGGACAGCCGAGCGGCGTCACCCGAACAGCCGAAAACCTTCACATGACTCCGGCTGCGGAAGCTTACGATTGAACGTACGCCTTATGCTCGGCAACTGCGGCGTTGGCGTCAACGCAGGGTGGCATCGCGCGACCTCTGGCGAGCTTCCGTCAGCGCGTCCACAGCCCGTTGACCGAGCTCCTAACGAGGCGCTTTAAACCGCCGCAAGGGCCTCCCCTTCCGCCTCTCCCTCATCCAACGCGCCATTTTCCGCGAGATCCCTCTCGTCGGGAAGGCTTTATCAAATTTTCGGAATCAGCAGGCAGTCGTCGGAAGAAAAGGAGAGGTTACGCGCCGAAAATGAGTGTATTTTTACCTTTATAGGAAGCAGTTTAAAATGTAAGCGGCTTTGTCCGCGAGCGCAGATAGCGCGCTTAATGTGCGGGAAAGCCGCGCGGGCAGTGGAGGCGGCGGCGGCGGCGGCGCAGCCCACGATAACAAGAGAGAGGCTTTCCACCACCGCTGCGCTCTGGCGGCAGCGGAACACACTCGCAGTCCCCCGCTCCGCCCCGCTCACACACGGGCGCCGGGAAGCGCGGGTCGTGTGGGTATAATAGATTCGTCGGGGGGCGGAGCGGCGCGCTGGCTCGCCTCGCCCTGGCCAGGCCCACCGCCGGCGCCCGCTGTAATTAAACGAGTTGTCACATGAATTTTAATTACAATCACTTGCCGCCGCTGCGGCGCTGCGCGGGGATTGTGGTGGCGTGCCGAGCGCGCGGCGAGAGAGGGGGCGGGGGCAGGGGGGACTGGTGTCGCCCGCAAGAACATCCCCGGCCGGCGGCGGCGCCCCACGCAGGGAGACGCTGTCGCCCGCGGAAACGGCCGCCGCCGCCGCCACCGCCGTCGCCGCCGGGGGCGGAGAGGAGCGGGGGAAAGACGGGGCGGGGGAGGGCGCGGCGCCCCTCCGAGGGCTACGCTGTCGCCCGCGGTAACGGCCGTCGGGAAGCGACTCGGAGCCAGGGCGGGCAGGGGTGGCACAGCGGGATCCGGGGGTGGAAGGGCGGCAGGGGTGGAGGGGCGGCGGGGGTGGATCGGGGGATAGAAGGAAGAGGGGCGGGGAGGAAGAGGGGTGGAGCGGGGAGGAAAAGGGGGTGGGGCGGGGAGGAAGAGGGGTGGGGCGGGGCATGGGTCAAGACGGACGGGGGAGAGGCGGGGCGGCGGCAAGGTGGGGCGAGGCATGGCGTTGGGGCCAGGCGGGGCGGGGGGCAGGGCGCGGGGCATGGCGGGGCGAGGCGGCGGCGAGGCAGGGCGGGACGAGACGAGGCGGGGGCGAGGCGGGTCGCTGGCGAGACGGCGTAGGGGCGAAGCAGGGCAGGGGCGGAGAAGGGGTGAAGCAGGGGCAGAGTGGGGGCGCGGGTGGAGGTGGGGGTGGCGCCGCCCGAGGGAAGCGCCAACCAAAGAGCGAGCGGAGCACGCGGGACTCCGACGGCGCGGCGCAGCGAGCGACGCACAACTTCCAAACTTCGCTCCGATAACTCGAACGCGGGCGGGCAGAGAAAGAAATCGATTCCCGACAGAACGCTCGGGTCAATGTTGTTTTACTTTCTCTCGTTCGCGCACAACTACGTATAAACACGTAACTTCTAAAACTGTTTTCCACGTGGAGCCGACATAACTCCGACCAAGAAGGCTGTCCGCGGCGCCGGCGGGGCTGGGCGGGACTGGGTGGGGCTGGGCGCCGCGAGGGAAGTTGCGAAGGGCCTGCGTGAGACAATCCCGGGCGCAGCGGAGCGGTCGCGCCCTCCGGCAACGCCGCCCTCGGCCCTGCGTCCTGCTCCAGACGCGGCCGACGCCACTCCAAGCTCCAACGATTCACGAAATACGGGATATAAACATCGTTTTGAGACTATGGGAGAAGTGTGTTGCGATTGAGCAATGAGAGAGCTTATTAAACATGTTTGTGGTCGGTAAGATAGTGTTATTCAGGAACATGCAACGCCGCAAGAAAGTACTTTCTGTATCGCAATTTCTTTTCTTAGCCACATTTACTCGCTGGCAACTTTGCTCTTTAACTTGTGTCGGCATGTCTTACTTTTTGAATCGACATTTATTTGGGGAAACATGTTTTGCTTTCGGAGAAGATAAGTTACACAAAGTGTGCAAAAATCAGCTGAGTTTAGCTCAAAGCCAGCATTGCAGCTGTGCAGCGACTCTGCTCAGGAGAACCTAGGGTTCGAGTTTTGATGGTGGTGGGTTTTCGACACTAAATTCAGAGCAAGGTCGAATTCAGCCACTGCCTGGAGCAGCATTCTAGCGGCTGGCTGCTCTAATTGGTGTTTTCCGGACTTTCAGCGATCAATACCCGGCAGATACGAGAGCAGTACCCTCACAAATGGGACACTTATCACGCTCACTCTTTCCTTCATCTTCCATGTTCGATCGTCTGTCCTTGCTCATACACTTACATGCACTACAGTAGCACACATGTCGAGAGACCAATGGGGAGCTTAAGAGCTTGTACCTGCTGAGGCGGTGCCCTGCTGGAGGAAATATTTCGAAGGGAATTGCCCGCAAGCTGATGTGCAAGACGGCGACAGATCTCTCTATCAAACGAAAAGGAATATATAGACCAGACATAACAGTCACTACAGTAACGGAACACGTGACCATAGAATTTGCCGGGCCGGGAAATATAAATCAATGAATCAAAGTAATAAAAACGCCAAATTACCTTTTGAGATGAAAAACGAAGTTAACGTTGATTATTTTTGCTCTCTAAGATTGTCATGAAGAGGTAGAAGGGTACGGCCTTCTTTCAGCTTTTGATCAATGGCGAAACAAATCTAGAACGAGTGTTCATTTGTATTAGACAAAGATATACAAATGCAGATTAGACATGCCTTTTACACACAGCCATCTTCTCATTACATTTACACAAACCACTTGCAGGTGGCAACATCCTTGTCTTCTTTAAACGCTACGTATTCATTTCAGCACCACAACAATAAGACACAGAAGGCGCAAGGTCATCATGTTTGCTTTACACGAGCGCTACAAAACTCAGTCACTCCGGACAGCCCCAAAACAAAGTTCCCCTCTTCTTCATAGAGTTACATAGCAACACTGCGCAACAACGAGCAGCAAGGGGGAGGGAAGGGACAGAGAGGGAGGGGCGAGTGAGTGGGGCGGGGGGGGGGGACGCGCGCGACAACCGTAACAAGGAGACTCCCCCACACGCACAATTCTCTCCGCGAGGGGCGCTGGCTGGGCGGGCGACAGCGGCAGCGGCGGCGGCGGCTGCAATACACCAAGTTGAGGGCCGCGCGACAGAAGTTGGGGAGAGTGAGGCAACAGAGCTCAACTGAGCGGCGGGTGGCGGGTGGCGGGTGGCGGGTGGCGCGCCGGTGTCGGAGCTGATGGAAGCGAAGGAGAGCGCGAGCTGCGGCGGCGGGCGCGGTGTGCGGTGTGCTGCCGCTGGTGCTGCTGGCTGTGTGCGGCGGAGCGCGTGAGAGACGCGAGAAGTGCGGTGGAGCGGCGACCGCGAGAGGCCCGACAAGAGCCCTGCCCCCCCCCCGCCTCCCCCCCCCCGCTTGCATTGTCTTCGCTTCTCGCAGACGCGGCGCCAAGAGAAGCGGCTTCGGCGGTCCACACGCCTCTGCGTTGCTACCCAATGTTGGAGTGGGTTCTTGGTTGGGTGGGGTACGCATTACTCTAAGAATTGCAGCCAAAGTTTCGGTCGCTAAACTGTGGCCTTCTTCAGAGCAAAAATGATGACGACGTCGTCTTCATAGCCATGCATATCTAGCAGATTTTTGTCTCTGGAAAAAAAATTGTCTCATGTCTAAAAATGTGACGTCAACCCGTCTGCCAAGAAAACATTGACTCTAAACATGGAAGCGTACATCCGAGTATCGAGTATTGATCTGTTTCCCCACACCTCGTGGTTAGAACCCGTGAAATCTTGGCTGCCGGGAGGAGTGGCATAAAACAAATTCTCATTAAGGAAGCATTGTCTTCGTTACGTCTTGTCACCGTATGTTTATGCGTATATTTTCGTAACATTTACAAGGCAGATTTTTAAAATATTCATTAAAACTCTTAACAGTACGCAATAGAAAGCAGACTGTCTAGACGGTAGTGTCCGATTACAAATTCGAGTATGCTACCGCTGTGCCCACGAAGAGAGAGCACGCTCGCAGCCCCCAGGGGGCGAGGGCGTCGCCCGTCGGAGCGCTGTGGGCGGCGAGAACCCGCCGGAGCCTCCCGCATGTGCGCGGCGTGGGCGTCTGCGTATAAATAACAAGTGACAAGCGGCCACAATGGGGTGTGCGGCGCGGCCGCCCAGCGCGCTCCCCGCTGCCCTCGCCCGCCATTTAAAAAACTTTCATTAATCCTCGCCCGGGGAAAAACTGCCGCAATAAAGAGGCGTTTTCGCGGCGCGCGTCGACGCTCTGCGGGCGCGGGGACGTGAGGACGAGAGGCGTCGTGAGGACGAGAAGCAGAGCGAAGCGAGCCTGGGCCTTGATGTAATGTGACACGAAGTGAGGCGACACGACCGGAGGCGATGTGAAGCGACGTGAGGCGATGTGAAGCGACGTGAGGCGATGTGAAGCGACGTGAGGCGATGTGAAGCGACGTGAGGCGATGTGAAGCGACGTGAGGCGATGTGAAGCGACGTGAGGCGATGTGAAGCGACGTGAGGCGATGTGAAGCGACGTGAGGCGATGTGAAGCGACGTGAGGCGATGTGAAGCGACGTGAGGCGATGTGAAGCGACGTGAGGCGATGTGAAGCGACGTGAGGCGATGTGAAGCGTCATGGGGCAATTTGGTGCGATGCGAGGCAACGTGGGGCATTGCGAGGTGCTGAGCCGAGCCTTGCGGGATGCCGCCTCTGTGAGGCGAAAAGCCGCAAAATGAGCTTGACCTACCCTGTGCCAGCGCCGACGACAGGCGTGCCTCGGGCGACGGGCATTGCATGTGTCTGGCAGAAGTCGCTTCTTTGTCTGCTATGAGAGTACAACGCCCATCCAACGAGGAATGCAGCGAGACGAGGAAAACTACAAGGAATATTTAAGAAATTGAATTCGTATTGTTCACGGTATTCAAGAATTGTACATTTTAACGTCATCACTCAAAATTACATTATTTCAAACATGTTTCATTAATGCATACCAAAAGGTATTTTAGCAAATGCATATCAGTGATCCTTAGATAATTGTATGCTTTATGATAGTGTGGTTCAGAGCTAAGTTTGTGACGGTTTTTGACACATTCTTAATCATTCGAAAATTATTTTCTGAAATGAATATAAAAACTTTATAAAATATCAACTTGATAGTTTTGGATAAAAATCAATAAGGATTTGCTACACGTGTAGAGTGTTAAATGTTCCTTACTACGTCTGGATTTCCAAAAATTAATTCAAAAAGCGTATGGTACCCTTAGCTTGAGGAATATACTTTTCTCACTTCTTAAACCCCCCATTCAGATGTCTGAAAGAATTAGGCCCTTTTGAATGCTGATCAATTTTGTATGATTACTATCGAGAGAAACTGTGTTATACCAATGCACAAATATTCGAATGTACTTTTAAATATTTTACAATCAAATCAATATTTGTATACCAAAAAGAAAGGAAACCACAAAGCACATGAGTGTATGAAAGAGTGGCTTAGTGGCACTATAATTGCTAGCAATAGTGGATTTGACACGAGAATGTTTGTGCTTTTTTGAGAGGGTAATGCTTAATGTAACTCTGAAGAAATCTTCAGAATATCCTTAATAAACGGTTCGCGGTAAAATACACATTTCGTTCTTAATAAAATATAGATATGTATATTCGGATTAAAATAATTAATAAACAAACAAAAAAATAGATGAAAGGCTAGGCAAAGGCTATTCGACTGTAGTATCGCTTTGACTACCAGGACCCGCGTAGCAACACAGTGAACTGCAGATCTCCTTCCCACGTGCAGCGGGCGTCCGCTACGCGAAGCGGAGGAGGGGGTACCCGCCACAGCAGAATACATCGAAATAACAAGGTACGTTGTTACATTCAGAACACAAGTAATCTGAATGCGGAGTGAGATACCGAGGTCACATCGTCGCTATAAAGGTTACAGAATCTTCTGGTCAGTGATGAACCAGACAGAGCCCTCGATATTGCGTCGGCCGCGCGCCAACAAAGT
This sequence comes from Gryllus longicercus, assembly GCA_038098605.1. Classification (NCBI taxonomy): domain Eukaryota; kingdom Metazoa; phylum Arthropoda; class Insecta; order Orthoptera; family Gryllidae; genus Gryllus; species Gryllus longicercus. The sequence goes on along the minus strand of JAZDUA010000271.1, from coordinate 1,702,861 downwards.
CCAAGCGACAGAGGGAGGCGCCCGCACAGAATTAAGGGCTCCTTCCCACGTGCAGCGGGCGTCCGCTACGCGAAGCGGAGGAGGGGGTACCCGCCACAGCAGAATACAGCTTTAAATGGCATCCTTCCCACTGCACCACGGCCACAGCGCAGAACTGCTGTTTAGGGCCCCTTCCCACGGCGCGCTTCGCAGCAGCTCGGCGCGTAGCAGAGCATTGGTTTGAATGGAGGCCTTCCCACGTGCAGCGGGAGGCGGCTGCTGCGGCAGCCGACGCCGAACTCCAGCTACGCGAAGCGGAGGAGGGGGCACGCGCCACCGCTAGCAGAACACAGCTTTAAATGGGAGCCTTCTCACTGCGCCAAGGCCGCAGCGTTCTACCTGCTCCGGTCCCTTTGTTCGTCGTCGCCGGAGGGTCTGCGAAACGTACCCCTCCAGACCCCACCCCCTTCCACGGCGGGCGGCGGTGCGGCCGTCGCTCCGGCGGTGGCTGCGTCGGAAGGGCTCTGCTGCTTGAAGGACGCGCGGCGGTCGCGCCGTGGGAAGGCGCCTTTATACCTGCTGCGATCCCTTTGTCCGTCGTCGCCGGAGGGTCGGCGAAGAGCCCTGCTGATTGACGTACGCGCGCTGCCGTGGAGGCGTGGGAAGGCGGAAGGACTCTTTCGGACGGCGCCGTTCTGACCCTTTGACGCCGCAGGGCGGAGGGTGTCGACGCAGAAGTCACAAACGGCCGTCGCAGCCGAGTCGCGGCCACCTGCCGCCGCGGAGTGCGTTATGTGCATTTCGATTCGCTCGCATAAAATATTTTTAAGGTCTCCGGCCGCGCGGCGCGGCGCAGTGCGGCGCGGGGACGCGGGGTGGGCGGAGAAGAAGGGGTATGTCACCGGGACACAGGAGTAGGACTAGGCGGAGCGAGGTGACGGGAAAGCCGGGGCGGGACAGGCGGGGACGTTTAGAAGTGTTGAGGGCGGGAGTGGCAAGCCATTGTGAGGCGGGGAGGGGCCGGGCGTCAAGGGGTGGGGCGGGGCAAAAGGGAGCGGGGGAAACCGATGTGGGGCAGAGCGAGGCGGGCGTGGCCAGGGCAAGGGAAAGGTGGGGCGACCAGGAGCGAGATGGGGCGAGATGGGGCGAGATGGGGAGAGACGGGGAGAAATGGAGCGAGATGGAGCGAGATGGAGCGAGATGGGGCGGGGTGGGCGGGATGGAGTGGAGTAGGATAGGGTGTGTGGCAGGGTGGGCCGGGATGGGACGGGGCGGGGGGCGCGGTGGGACGGGGTAGGTTTGGGCGGGGCTGGGTGGGGTGGGAGGTAGAGGCGAGGTGAGGCGGGGCGGAGCGGGGTGAGTGAAGGTCGAGCGGGTTGGGCGGGGAGGGGCGGGGCGGGGTGGAGCTTGGTGGAGAGGGGTGTGGCGGGGTAAGTAGGGTATGGTGGGGTGGGGTGCGGTCCGGCGGGGTGGTGCAGGGTGCGCCTTTTAGAGCGGCGTATAAAGCGACGTAATAGGGATATTTTATCGCCCCGGGCGCATTCGCTGCGTCCGAGGAGCATAATCGTGACAAAAAGCGGACGTTTGCCGCCCTCACTGAGGTGGAACGTGTTGGGAGCGGTGATGCCGTCTGGAGCCTCCCGCATTCACACAGCGCCGCGCGCACGGAGTCAAATAGAGTCTCTGCACACAGAGTATTTGCGCCGCCGATTTAACCGTTTTATATCCATTTGTCAGAAGAGTTCGAACTATGTTGTATTGGGAATGTTGGGAACCACTAAGCTATTGAAAAATAATATTAGTACATCATATCCTCAAAAATATCCAAAGTGCTATCAATCGTCACCATTTCTGCTCAACTACTGTATACTACTTGAAGGGTCTCTGTACCTAGGGACTCCAGAAGGAAACAGTTTCAGTTTATTTGAAGGAGTACAAGAAAATATAGCGTATCCAAATATATAACCAGTGTTTTAACTTTGAAGACACATTTCAATTCTACAATTAGTGGCCCTGAAAATTAAAAAGTGTAAATAATTCGTATTGACGCTGATAGGTAGCCGCTGGAAAAAGGGTGGGGCAATACCGGATAGCTAGACTACTCTCAGGAGATTTAAAATATCAACTAGTGCGAGAAAGTGTGAAGCCGGGGGTGTGGGTTGATAATTTTTTAGCAATACTATAAAGTTAAGTTTGGAAATCGTTTACCGATGCAAATGAGTTTTCTATAATTCGGGTGAAAAAATGTCTAGTTTTCAAATGTTGCTAACCTCACTTTGTTGGTACTACTAATATTGATCATTCAAATGAATAGTATAACAGAGGGGAAGGGATCTGGAGCTCAGCAAAACGTGTAAAATGTATTCTTCTCAACACAGGTTACATATAACGTTAACTGTATTTGACGAAAATAAATTAAATCCAATCAAGTAATCTGTTAATGAGCGCCACAGGAAACGCAAGAGGTGGGTATTTGGTATTTGCATGCTGATTGGTAGCGTTCAAGAAAGGCACGTACGGATGATAGCAGGATAAAGTGAATTCATTGAACACGTTTCCTTTTATATTCCAAGTTCATACAAGAGTAAACTTATTGACAATAATTACCAGTATTTTTGCTTAACGAATGTGCTAAAAACGCTACGTTCCTTCACTACCAATTAACTGATATTTGTTCTCGATATTTTATTTTATGGCCGGTAAGGCATGATTTGGTAATGATATTTTGTAAATTGTGGAAAACAAAGTAATTTCTAAAGAACTATATGCTGACCGTGGTCACTAGCCGGTGAAAGAGATAGTGTATTTTAATTCAATTACTATTTTTTTTAATTTGCCGTTTTCCGTGCAAATCACAAAAATATTTTATTTCTTACTGATGCGTTATTGCTTGATACGATTAGATACGAATCTCGATATTCACCGCATAACTCACACGGATCGAGAGAATCGAGGTTACGAAGCAAATATGGAAGCAGTTGAATGTTGATAAATTCTCTTATGGAAGGAATTATGAGAGGGAATTATGAGAGAGAAATATGAAATGACAAATCGAGTCAAGTTAACAGCTAGTTAATTAGTAAATAAGTAATAATGAATAATTAAAATTAGGTAAAAAATAAAATCATGTACGTATCACGGGCGTTAACTGGTTTTAATAATCTGAGATTAGGCGACAAAAATCCCACTGGCACAGGCCCTCAGGCTTTTTGTTGGCATTCGATCATTAGTACCCTTTTAAAGCCCTTGATGCATGAAAAACTACTGTTGTAGTGAAGCATAGGGCAGTGAAAAATATCGCCGCATAATACACTGCAATTTTTTTTAATTAACAGTCAGCAAATAAATAGTTTCCTTCACAGTACCTTTCAGAGTACCACTTAACAGACAGTAAGAATAACTACAAATTTAATCGAAGTATCCCAATCATAATCTAAAAATTATGAACCATATCTTCACAGTGTGATTCTACAGAAGGATGGAACAGACTTCGTCTCCCATGCTACTGTGGAAAAAGTTGCGGGGTGAGAGAAGCACAGCTGCGCATTTCGCCGAGAATTGCTCACCCGCGCGAATCATCGGCGCCGCCGCTGCCGCAATCGAAGCGAGGCAGCAGCTGCGTTTGTTTCGCGTTATTAAGATTCATAAAGGCAGAGGGCGCCACTGGGATCCAAACCAGCGCGGCGATTACGCGCCGTCATTACAAGGGAATCGGCGCTGCACTAAAGCGCTAAAGAGTTACGTAAGAGCTTTAAAAGATCATCAATTATCTCCATTAGGGAAGCACAACTTTTATGAAGTCAGAATTCCGTCATGAGCTTTAACTTGCGAAATCTCTCTATTTAAAAACGAAAGTCGCCTCCCCCCCCCCCCCGAATGCCGGGTAATCTTGTTTCCTGGCTGATATCCTCGTGGGGGCGGGAAGCAGAGGGCGCGGGTCAGGGGTGGGGTGGGTAGCGGGTGAGAGGGAGGGGGGGAGCGCTTCTCGTTGAGCTTCGTCTCTCTCTCTCTCTCTCTCTTCGAGCAATCGCGAGTAATGGTCTTCGACTGAAATTAGTAGGCGTTTACTTCCGGGCCGAAAAACTGCGTTTGGCGTTTTGTAATATTGCGGTAAAAAGTAAAAATGGATACAGGAATGAGTCGAGATGAAGTTTGAAACGAAAAACCTGTGCAGAAACGAAGTGCTTAACTTGAACACGCCTTCTCTCACGACGTAGAAGTTACAATTGCCGGATCATGGCTTTTGCAAGATAACACATATGACAATTTACAATGATGGTATTGCTGACGAAATTTTGATAAGTCGAAATAGAAGGCTGGTGGACCTCGCAGAGCAGGCGCGCATCCCCACATGTGAAATACACCACTAGTCAGCTCAGAGGAATTAGTTGTTAGCAACCTTTTACGAGACGCAAATACGCGGTATGGACATGGACACTGAAGTCGCGATATCACAGAATTGTGCTGTACACAGATAACGGTTTATAATTCATTACTCGCAATTCGAGAACAATACGAAAAAATATACTTTATATATAATAAAAATAATATATAATATATATATATTAATATATAATTATAATATAAAATAAAAATAACTATAATATAAAATAATATAAAATTAATATATAATAAAAAATATACCGCACTTTCACAGATATACTTTTAAAATGACATGCATATTTGTTCCAATGCAATGATTGCTTTAAATAGGATTTGAAAGTTGCATAATGCAAGCAACATTTACGTGACGTCAGGCTTGGCCGGAGTGCGCGGTAAGCCAGCGCAATGGCATTAATATTAGAGGTGGGGACTAATCGCTCAATCAAATGAGCGTATTCCAAATGACCCGAAAGCTTCCAGAATGAGGATATTGTGTGAAATACGTGGGCGATACGCCGAAATCCGGCAACGGGCCCGTGGTGATACGTGGACGCGATTCTCAGCAATCGCGAGCGCCATTTGATAAACACATTTGAGGAAACTCCATTAGCATGCCTTGAAAGTTCTCGGGACCTGTGAATCTCATAGTAAATTGCACAAAGTATTTTTTTTCCATTTTCATGCTTTCATATAAAATTTTATTATGATAGTTATTTAGCATAATTACTATACGTGAAAATATAATTCTCAGTTTTGCTTGAGATTGACCGTAAAGGTACAACAATATCAAAATACCTAGAAAATATAGAGTTTTAACATCATAAGGAATCAATGCTTAGTATAATACAATATCATACTTGGCTAGAAAGCATTTGTGATTATTTACATTTTAATCAGCCTTCGCATTGCACATTTATTAAATGATTATTTCTTTAATATATCGTTTATGATCTGTAGTAGTGTCACAACTCGAAAAATGAAGTTTCAAGATAAAAATGTATAAAATTTTAAGTGGTGTTTGAATTACAGGCATCACTTGCTTGGTAACTGTTGTATACTGGTGTAGGTTAAGAATTACTGAAAGAAGTTATTTTAATATTAACAATTATAAAATGTTTTAAAACGAGTGTCGTAATTCAAAATTCGTATTTTTCGAATTGTGTCAGCATTGCAGCCTGCGAACGATATGTTCAATTTTAGTGAAATCTATCTATTTCGTGACTACAGAAAAAATATTTTGAGTGTCTTTTAAAGCAGATTAATTCTACGAATATTACAGAAAATATCAATTAAAGTATGTATTTGAACAGGCTATCACCAGTAGTAATAATACTTTGAACGTCGTTTAACTTCGTCAGTTAACAATAACTGACGTATTGTGCTGGCCTTCCTGAATATCCATCATACACCGATTGTGACATAACACGTCCTTGGGCACTATATCGCAGGGCACACACACCCGACGATTGTTTAATTTCGTACGAAACGTCGATTTGGCACCAAGCGGGGCTCTCCAGAAAAAGCAAGCGCTCTTCGCAGAACAACCGCCCGTGGAGACGCCACGCGCGCGGCGAGCGGCCAAAGCAAACATTTGCAGCCGCAGCGTCTGCGGCGCGGCGCGGCACGGCGCGGCACGGCACGGTCACCACCGGGAGCGGCGGCGGCGCCCGCCCGCAAACAAAGCAGCCGCCGACCGCGTCGCGTCGCGTCGCTTCTGCGCCCGCGCGCACAGTTATTAACCGCCGCATCGCCTCGCTGCGCCGCGCCGCGCCCCTGGGAGGGGGACGGGGAAAGAGAGCGAGAGAATGGGAATGGGGGCGGAGTGGGGTAGTCTGTGGTCGTGGGGGTGACATGGGTGGATGGATCGCAGGCGGCGTGGGAGAGAGAAAAAGAAGGGTCAGGGAATGATGTATCCCTCGGCGAGAGCAGACCGGCCAGCGGTGGGCAATGGTGGGGAACGGGAGGGGAGTGATGACCCGGCAGAAGAAGGGGGTGAGGGCCGGGTTTCTAGGCGGATGGAAAAGGCTGTGGCAGCAGGAGAGGGTGAAAGTAAGGTGTCGTTGGTGGTGGTGACAGCAGTAGAAGGGGATTGGGATGAGGGGGAGAGGAGTCGCAAGATAGAGATGGAGAAGCCCTGTGAGGGCGGGGCTGCGAGGCGGGGGCTGACTTATATGGCAGGAACAGTGTGCAGCTGAACGGATGGAGCGAGAGCGAAGCGGGAAGTAGGGTCTGGGGCGGGGAATCGACGAGGGCGGGGTGGAGCAGCGGAGGACACCGAGGACCGAAGGGGAGGATAGGGGTGCAGTGCAAGGGGAACCAGGGTGGTGGGGATGCAAAGGGCGAAGTGGGGATTTGGGGCAGCGGAGGGCAAGGGCAAGCAGGGAAGCAATAGAAGTGACCATCGGTGGTAGTGGAGTACACAACGGAGAGCTGCATCGACTACAAGATTGATGGTTTTATATTTGCAGACGTATCAACTGCTACGATCATTAGTACCGTTAGTGGAGTGCATGTTGTATCCCGGGAAACGGCAGTTTCTCCTACGCTGAAACATGAGATCAGGCGCCGACTAATACACGGGATTGCAGGCTTCCCCCTCTCCAGTACCTTCGATAGAGGAGACAGGCGGAAAAAGCTCTCCCACTAGGCTCTCGAAATGTATGGTAGTGTAGTGGATGTAAGACTGCACCTACGAGTATAAGGGTAAGAAGTATGGAATGATGAAGGAAAGATCGCGCAGTCTCTGGACCGTTTGTTAGTGTACTACTCCAGCATTCGCCTGATATTGATTGAAGAAAACTCGGAAAACTCCCGCTCAGAGCAGCCGGCGTGGATAGAGGCGAACACAAGTGCCAGAAGCGGGGGGAGTCCAGAGCGAGGGCTGCGGGGGCAGCAGTGGCGGCAACGTCGGCCGCAGCGACGGAAGAGGAGCAAAGAGCCGTAGGGGGGGGGGAGGCGACGGGGCGGAGCGGAGCGGCAACCGCGTATCGCCGCGCGCTGCTAAATGGCGCCTCATTAAATGGAGCGAAAACGCGAGGGAAAACGCAACAATTGCCGGCGCGGTTTTAACAGTCAGCCGCGCGTGCGCTGCGACTTCGCGTCCCCTCCGCCCCCGCGCAGAAACAATTGTAAATCACGACGCTGCTCCGCGCCTCCACCGCCGCCCCCGCCCGCCACCATCGCCCTCGCCCGCCCCGCGAGCGCGTGAAATATCAGAGGGCCTCTCGCAGCAGCGGCGGCGGTGGCGGAATGCCCTCGTAAAATTAAATTCGCGCAAATATATGTCATTAAATATTTTCATAACTATTACACGGGTATTTCATGCGAATGTGGCCTGTGGTGATTTTTTTTTAAAAAAATTTCGATGCAATTGCTATTGACGGATCCATTTTTCATAGGCTGCGAGCGAGAAGTAATGAAGCGCGCCGTGATGGCTCCCTGGGAACGCAACGAGACAGAAATTAGTGACGCACGGAGAGTAATAGAGTGAGTCATTTCTCGCTATTTGGATCATTTGCGTCATACATGTGTTGCAAAACACACGCAACGGGATTACGGAGTTGAAGATGATAGGTTGTGCCGAGGTATAATTTTAAATTATTCATGAAATTATTGGTTCCTGAGTGCTTGTTGCTTATTTTTGGTGGTTGTGTCGTTTAGAAATGTCATACAGATCAGTTATTCCAAATTATAAGAGTTAAGTCACAAATGCATGCTTGCAGTTTTTTTAAGAGCGTAATGATTAATTTAATTGCAATATACGGATAATATTGGAGATATAATTGCAAAATAACAGTGCATAAAATTAATATGCAAAATGGCGTCGAATCGTTCGAGTCGGATAAACTGAGATCCTCAGAAATATAGTCCCTTGAAATTTTTCAATAGTATTTCAAAACGTTTTTTTTAAAATTTGTCCATTGCTTTAAAGATCAACAGAAAATACGGAATCCTCATCCCTCCTATCATTAATCCATCTCAGGGACGGAATGAGTCGATATATCGATCAGGCACACGTATGGAACGTTCTTGTCTGTCGTTGGGACTCTGCAAGGCGCAAGTTCTTTTCCCCGCAATACTTGCGTGTACAGCGGATTGCATTCCCAGGCGACTCAATTTGCACAGCCTGCTTGTTACAGTGGTTGATGAATTCACATTTACAATTCAAACGCATTCCAAACGGTCACCTGCAAATCACATGACATAAAAAAGATCAAACACTATAACGGAGTTAAGAACGTACCGTGTTTCACTTCTAAGGTGACGATACTTCTTTATTCAGGTATACAAATGCGGTTTAATAGCATTTATTGTGGTTTGTGACTGCAATCTATAAATTAATAGAAATATTCGGATTTTCAACCATTTAAATATATTTTCCTTTCTTTTAGACATATATTTGATTATTATTCGTCATGCCGCGAAGTGCGTCATATTTTTTATTGCATTATACATTTTCAATTCTATTACGGCAATTTTGTACGCTATTATACTAATTCTACCAGGCTAGAAAAAGAAATACTTATCATCAAAAGAAAATTATATAACTAAATGATATTACTTCTGTCTCTCTCCTGTTAAGCACTTCCATTCAGAGTGGATCGTAGCCCGACTGTAACGGAATGTTGGCTTCTTGCGCGCTCCATCATCTTTTCATCAAGCCGGCGCTACTTGCGTGCGTGCACTCGGAAGCAGTCGAACGCGTCTCTGTCGCCGCAGCGCGGCGCTAACGTCGCACAGCCGCCATTGCGTTCGCCTCTAAATCACGGCCCAGCGCCCTCGGCGGCGGCAGCGGCGGCGGCGCGCGGGGAATCCCGGGCGACGACAGCGCGCGCGGCGGCGGCGCCGGGAACCGCTCTCCATTATTCATCGCCTCGTCGCGGCGGCGAAGGCGTAGGCGGAAGCCGCGCGGCGCAGGTTATGTTTGCGCGCGTGTTGCCGCCAGAGACGGAATTCCAGAGCGCGGGAAATAATTACGCGACGCCCGATTCCGGACTCTCCTCTTTAACGGGCGCGCAACATACGTTCCATACCTCGCAACCTACTCGCAAAAATACTCCACATACCTAAATATTTGAATTTCGCAACAAAAAAAATTAAAGCGCTCGAGCCATAGTGAGTGGCTGGCGGCGTGCCTGTAAATATGGAGATGAGCGCCCTTGTTGTCGAAACGTCGCGGCGCGGCGATGGCGGTTCCGCGGCGGGCGACGCGTGCGGATCGGGCCAGTCGTAAAATTTTCCACGGCCCCATTAGGCGCGGCGCGGCGCGGCCGGAGGCAGGTGCGCGGCCGCATTAACATAATAATTCGGGGCCGCTCACAAAGCGCTCGGACAATGAACAAGTCATGTATCAGCCGCGCCGCGCTGTGCGGCGCGCTCTGTATAATTTTCGAATTAAATGTAGAGCGCGTTCAATTCGCGGGCGGCCGGACCGCTGCGCCGCGCCGGACGGCCAGAGCGCTTCCAAGGGCGCGTTGTATCCGCTGCCGACAGCGCAGTGGCTCCGTGACCGCGCAACGCGTGAATTGCGGCCCGGGCGTATCTTTCAAACACGCTCAACAAGGGACTCGTTCTATTTCATTTTCGTTTATGCTACCGTTCTGCTTACACATTACTATTATTATATCAGACACTCTATGTTGTTTACTCTAGAGTCGGGTTTTACGTCAGGAGCATGCACTACTAACGGTTTACAAGCTGTTCCAAATGGAAAGGGTTCATTTCAGTAAAGACTTACTTTACTGCACGCGTAGTTTATCTTGGTGGAGCGCGCAGCTCGGAGGGTTTAATTTTGCTGTAAATCAGCGCGGATTTAAATGAGCGCAGCACAGTACATTTTCGTGATCCACAAGAATTAGGGAAAGCTTGGGAAACGCGTTGTCATACACCTGAACAGAATCAGTAATTACAAGTAACTAAACTAATGAACTACATTATACTTGAAACACTTTTATTACCGTTAAACTATTGTTATGACTAATATCACACATTAATTTGAAAAAATTAAATGTGTTTTTATGCGAAAAATTAGAAACTTTAGAAGCTTGGAGTGCACGTTTACTGTGTCTTACTGTGTTTCAATAAAGTTATTTTAAAAACAGTTGTGAATACGTTGATTGATTTGAGAAAATCTGTCCTTCCATAATATCTTTATAGAATAATCATTAAAATTAATGAATTACGGCGATCGGACTGTTGTGAAGCACTGATTTACTCATGTAAACATATTCAAATTGAGAACCAAAGCATGTAATTCATTTCTAACCGCGATCTCCTGAACGCACTCTGCTTCGAAGATAATAACAAGATGGTGGAATGTCCCACAAAGACGTCTTTTGCTTTATAGAATAAATCCATGAGAAAAAATACATTTGAAGGCAATATGGTTGCTGAGGACGATTTTTTGAAGTAGTGTACAATATTCTCAAACGCAAAAGCATTCTACTTCATTCGAAAATATTTTGGACTGCGAAATACAGATTCACGCATTGCGCCGCGTAACGATTGTGTACGCGGAAGTCTATCGCTTAGCAAGGGCCAGCAGTGCGTCGGGACGGACGTCCTTTGGCCACTCGTCCCGATATTCTCATTAAATCCCGCGCGCGAACCAAGTTGCAGACCACACGAGACGACGCGCGCGAACAGCGTGGACGCAATTGAAATCGCGGGACACGACACGGACGTGGCGCAGCAAGTGTTTGTGGCTGGCCGCCGGCAGGGGGAGGGGCCGAAGGTGACTGTAGTTGCGGCGGTGGCAGCTGCAAGAGGAAAGGTAGATATGGCTGGCGGTTGGGGTGGGAGGGTATGGCAGGCTAGGGTTAGAGATGTGGGAAACTGGGGTCGGAGCTGGCAATGTCAGTAGGCAGGGACGGTGGAGGTGACCGCGAGATGGCAGAGGAGCCTTAGGGGGCTTGACAGGGAGCAGCTTAGGGCGTAGGCGACAGAACTGGGAGCGGATCAGAGGATGGCTGGAGACGTGGGCGTGTACGGGGGCAACTGGCGGAGGAGTAGTTGGAGACAGGGTTGGAGCGGCTAGAGGCGTAGGCGGTGACGAAGGGTCAGCACGCGAAGGGGGGGGGGTGGCTGTGACAGACGGCAGTAGATGGGGGAGTGGACAGAAGAGGGAGGGATGGTGACGTCGGGGCCAGTGGCGGCTGAGGGGGGAGGTGGCAGTGGAGAGGGGCGGCGGGGGTAGCTACGACTAGGGGTGGCAGTGCAGCCTCTGAGGGTTTGAGCGAGGGCAGCTCAGTGTGCATGCGGCAGAGGTGAGGGCTGGTGGGGGTGGATTTGAGGACGGCTGGGGGGTGGGATGGAAGCGACTAGGGACGAGTCCGGGAAGAAAGGGCGGTGTCCGCGGCAGCAGCTGTGAGTGCGGGCAGCGGGGGGAGACTACATGGGTTTGGACGGTGAGGTCGGGGGCAGGGGCGGCTGGGGGCGTTGGAAACGGGCGCTGCCTTTACGCCCAGCGCCCGCCCGTGCTCTTAATTGCAGCGCGCGCCGCGGGGGGCGCCGCGAGCGCCGCCCTCGAACTCGGCGAGCATTGTCCGCGCCCTAATTGTGCGAGATGTTGGGTTAATGTGGCCATGAGCCGTCCGTAAACACGCGCCGCTGAAAAGGCGCCGGGCAGAGCGCGACACGCCCTGGGCGACGCGGGGACGGAGGTGGGGGCGAGGGCGCGGGCGGAGCGGGGGGAGGAGGAGGCATTGAGGCACAACCGCAGAGCTAGTTTAAGGTAGTGTTTGTTCGATCGACCACAAAGTACACCCAAAAAATTCCATTAAATGAAAGTAAAATATTTATTCTTCAAAATGGTGAGAAAAATTTGTCCTTGTCCGCCTAACGTTTGAATAAAATAAGTATAAAATTAGTATATGATCTCTCTAAAGAACGCCATCAGGTATGTTTTTTATAACATTGAAAAAGTTATACAGCTACCAATTTCTCTCATTCAATACGAAGTAATGTTTTGGAGGAGTCAAATGATATTACCTCTCTGGCATTCTAAGGAGTAATGAATAAAAAACGGCTAATAAAGTATCACAAACGGAAATATTGACTCTCTTCCCAAAAGTTATGCTGTTTCTTTTGTAGAAAGAAAAAAATCATACTAATGTAAAATTTAATATCACATACAAGTACAAATTAATTATTCTTGAGTTTCTCGGAACACTTGCCGTAATTAGTGTTGATGAAGAAGATAATTGTGAATGTAAACTCAAACTTTTCATGGGAGACTTTTATGTAAATATCATTTGCAAATATATGATATCGCAGCTACAATTTTTTTTACAATGAGATTTAATTTATTATTTATCATTTTCACTGTACAATTCTTAAAGGCGAAATATATCTTTCAGAAGCAGAGATACAAAACAGATATTGTATCTCTGCTTGTGAGTCAATGAAACAGTTCGATGAGATTTTTCGTCCAGTTTTCTGATGTTTGGAACAAATGCTGAAAGGACTCCTGGACAAAAAAGGAGCTTCTTTGTTAGTCCAGCCAAATGGCAGAAAATAAGGGAAAGTTTTGGTATAATTTTGAAGTTTGGTACCTACATATTTTTTTGTATTGCTGAACAACACGAATATCAGGTTTACCAACAAAAACTTCTTCTGAAAAAACGTTTTCTAAGCAAAAAATTCTAAAAATCTCGATTTCTTCATTTTGTTTAAATAACTCAAAACCCATCCATTATCCTTGAATAATGGCTCTATTTGAAGAAGAAGAAGATACAGTTTAATATCATTACGTATTTTTCTCCATTCACGGTTTAGGCATGAGAGCTCCCCGAATTGCCGGCAAACCGGAATTACCTGATTTTATCTCAACATAACTTGAAAACTATTTATATTTCGTAAATGTTAACATTATTCGAAATGAGGGAGGATAAAATTGTCTATATTTTATGTATTCAACGTGTTTTATAGGATCAATTGAACTGTCGTTAGTATGCAAAAAAATGCTTGATGTTAAAAATTGCACTTCACTTAATCTTCCTCGCTCACTATCTCCTTTATGTATGTAATTTACACCCAAAAAAATACAAAAACATTTATATACGAATAAATGCGGCTCCTTGTGAATCATGTTAGATTTTAATTGAAAAAGTACATTAATAATGTAAAAAAGAAAATTAATATTTTGGAAGACGCTGGACTGATTTTAAATGCTCTGATTTTCATAGACATCTGCCACATACAAATGGAATTAGTGGATATTTTATTACTATAATTCTTATATATAACGAAATATATTGTTTTCAATATTTTGCATTATATAATATATTGTAGAATATTCAAATTCTCTTCTATTGGTTAGTCACGATCAACAGCTTCATCTTATTGTCTTGTTCCAGCTTGTAACTTCCCGCTTCGGGTCATTTTTAAAAACCACTGTCATATTATCACAACACTTTTTGTAGTTAAGTCAAAGTTAGATCATTAATTCCTGCCTTCTTGCAGTCTCTTTGTTTTGCAGTTTTTGGAGCATTTAGAGGTAACATTCTTCAATAACATAGTGAAGCAGATGATATTAAATCTTTATTGTCACAGGAAGTGTGGAAGGCCTTGGTGGTTCTATTTTTTTCGACATCTAGTCATTGCTGAACTTGATGGTAAACCCTTAAGAAGTGTTATGCTGTTGCAGATGGCACTAGTACATCAATGTTTGCCATGTATATGAGGACAAATTTAACAGGCATATCTGAACTGTTTGAGTAAAGGCACGTTCTTTCCTCTGTACCCGAATAATGAAATCATAAATAGTTCACCAACATCAGAAATCATCACTTTAGTTGCGTTGGAGATTTTGAATACCTTTAGAGTCAGCATGATTAGGTTCTCGTTCAGTCCAAAAGAAAAATTTTCTCGTGCTTACCTAATGTCGAGATGATTTTGCAACCACTCGCTTCATATAAGAAAAGAAAGTTACCACCAAATGTTTCACTCATAGGAGCAAATAGGAAAATATGACTAAATAAACTTTGTCCTCAGTTTTCAAAAAGGACACTTTTGCATGCTTTCAAATAACCCTCAATATTTTCAACAGATCTACCACATCCTCACATCCCTATAATCATGATCGTATTTGTTGGGTAAAAGGACAAAGCTGTTAATTATTGTGGTGTTTGTGTCTCTCTTCGTTTGCATGTAATTACTGCTGATAGAAACTTTGTAATCAGCATTGCTAATAATCGTTATTTTATTATTCTGTGTTAATAATGTTCCTTTTTTGACGTCAAGTGCATTATTGTGTTGTCAAAGGCTATTTAAGCATATTTTCTAGACCGCTCATTTTGCCGAACATTTTAGGTTAGCCATAAAAACAACTACTATTTGCGATTTGTTACTGTGACACGTATTCAACATAATTCTCATGGATAAACTCATGAGTCAAAAAAACTTATGGGATAAAAAATACATCATTCATGACTTATTGAACTTGAACATTGAATTTCTTGTTTATTATTGGTTCAAATGGTTTATAGAGAGTGGATTTGGTTTCTTTCCTTAAATCAATTGATTATAAGGACAATAAATATTTGCCTAGATCATAGGTCAAACTCCTCAAGCTGGTCATTGAACTGCTTAGCAATGACAATTATTTGAAGATGGACTGTAGAATAGAAAGAAAGCAACTTCTTGTGCGCATATTTTGATATTGCACTGCTCATTACTGCAAGTTTTTTAAATCTGTCATTCTGTTTGAATGTGGCAGTTGCCAAGTCATCACCTCTGTTAATGCTCTTACTGTCCAAATATCACTCCTTGTGGCAATGAATTACGTCGACGGCCAAGATAATAGTGCTGATTGAAAATACAAGGTTTTGTGGGTAAACGATATGCTGCAGAAAGAATTGAAACATCTCTGCCCCATATTTGTTGATCCGTTTTACCCTTGAGTGTTTCAGCTCTACGTGCTGTTCTGACTAGTGAAATGTAACAAAGGCATATTTTATCTCTTCATGAACATCTTGCACAGACATCATTCTCATTGACCATTTCAATTCATAACGGGGAAAACCCTGCACTTATTTTGGCGTAGGAGGAATTGAATCTTAGATATCAGAAGTTGAAAATCTAAATTATGAAAGAAAAATATACACTATAAACATATAATTTCACAGCGCTCTCTCGGCTAGGCGGTTGAATGGAGAAAAACATTAACATTTAAAATATATATAAATGTAACTTCTTTCATTTCATATTAGGTTAACTTCCACGTAAAATGGACATTTTTGAATTTTCTTGAAACTTAGTACGTCTTCCCGCTTTTCCAAGATTTTCTGCTTATAACACCGATTTTCGCGGTACTATGGTATTTAAAATGCTAGTTAGAGTTTAATGACATTAAATGTAGATAATTTTATCGTCTAATTTCATATATGATCATTATTTACAAAATAACAGAGGGCTTCTGAGTTATTTTGAAGAAAAAAAAAACAACTGAAAAAAGTTGTGATTTTTGCTTCAAAACGTGCTAACTGGCAAATTTCTTGCTAGAAAACCTGATATTCGTGTTCAGAGACCCCCCAAAAAACCTAGAAACCAACACTTTTCGCTATTCGCCTATTTTTCAAAACTACTCCCAAACTTTCTGCTGTTTGCCCATTTTTAGCACCACTTGTTTGGACTATATCTGTGCCTATTTTTATGACCTGTTTGTGGAATACAGTTATTCAAATAACCCACAGCTGAACGTACTTTAAACATATTGTAGATAAACTAGTTGTACATAGCGTTCGTCTCTGTGTCATTTAGCTACCGCGGCGCCACATGTGTGTATAGGTGACCGTAAGGATCCAAGAGCTCAAAACAACGTGCACAGATAGCATTTCCATTAATACCCCAAACAGTTTTTAACATTTTTGTGTAAATAAATAAAAATTAGAAAATGCGTTCATCGAGTTTTGCCAGGGATGTCGGTAGACCAGAGGAAACATTCGGGCAAAAGAATTGCAAATGCAAATGTAGAAATGCCATATCGTGAAGAGGAGCCGACCGCCACACGTGTCCCTGCGCAAAGGCTTCGAGGTGATTACACCCCGCATTCATTTGAGCTCACGTGGCGGTGTGTGTGTGTGGGGGGGGGGGGGGGGGGAAGCGGGGCAGCGGTGACAGTCCGCGCCTCTTTGAGCGCACACCCGCGCGCTGTTGCGTTAACCCCTCCCCGCCACATCACGCGCCCGGCAAGTCGTGTACGGCAACACGGCACGGCAGAGCACAGCCTCACTCGCGCCACGCGGACACGATTAACACCACGCACCAGCGCGGCACACGACGTCCTCGCGCAGCGCGCATCACGGCCTGACGGGCAGCTCCCTGACTCGACGCGCACTCCGCTCCCATCTCCGCGCTGCCCCCCCCCCCACCCTGTGCAGCCTGCCTTGCTAGGGGGCACTGACTCTTCTCCTGCCGCCCGCACTGCCGCCCGCACTGCTGCCCGAACTACCTCCTCTCGTGCGCAGCCTTGCAGTTCCTATCACCGGGAGGTCGTGGGATCGAGTCCCGACGGTGGTAGGATTTTCGGTACCGGCTCTTCAACCATGTCGAATTCATCCGCTGTCTGGACAAGAATTCTAGCGGCCCGCTGCACTAATCGGTAGTTTTCCGTGATTTCTCCGATCAACATCAGGCGAATACCAGAGCTGAACCCTAACTAACGGGCCACGGACCGCCTTCCCAGTTCTTGACCTATCTTACTCCTCACTTAAACAGACACGTAATATTCATTACACTACGACGAATGCCTGGCGACCGGTCGGGAGCTTAGAGCTTGCCCGGGCTGGGGCGGGCCCCACGGGAGATACCTGGATGGGAGTAAACCCCGTAAGCCGACGTTAAGTCGGCGCTGGATCCCGCCATCCAGCGGAGGAATATCACCGCTACCTCCCGCGCTAAAGCATGCACTACAGTTACGGAACTAAGGACCTTTGCAGTTGACGCTCCGGAATCACTAACGATCAAAAATAAATTCACCCGCCACCGTTGTGCCCCGTCCTGCACCACGGCTCGATCGACTGCGCTTCCCGCTGTCAGGTTCCGTCTCAATCCATCCATTCCGACTCGTGGAAACCTGTCGTCTCTGTATTGAACATAGCCTAGCGCCTCGCTTCTCTTTCTATACGTTATACCACACTTTATATTTGACAGACGGGCCTCGACAGAAAAAAAGCGTTGCCGCGCTCTACTGCCTTTGCCACGGGCGCGCTGAATTATGTTTCGTGGGCAATCTAAAGCGTCTAAATACCGGATTTCAATCCTGTACTTCTGAGATTTTTCTGTTCGATATCTAGACCATCTGGGTACTTTCATGGACGTAATAATTTGACACAGAGTCGTAAATGCGTGAGGAAAGCGGTCAGCTGATACGATGCTGTATATCGTTCATGTAGTTTTTCCGAGTTGGGGACAGCAAAGTTAGATTACGGCACTAGAAAAGGTGGTCAAATCGCGTGTAACTGGCAAACCACTGTCGGCGTCATCACATGACTCTCAAACGTCAACCACCAGTAATGATTGATTTATTGATTGATTAGTGATTCCGGGCGCGTCTACTGCTAAGAGCTTTCGTTCTATAAATGAAGGCATGTTTTTATCACGGAATGAGGCGGTGACTTTTCCCCACTGACTGGCGAGGTCCGGCACCGAGCTACAATTCCGTTAGCGGGGTTTTCTGGAACCAGGCGTCACCCACCGATGGAGCCTGGACAAGCTCTTAGCGCCGACTAAAATCCCGACATGTGCAGGTGCGTAGTGCAAGTAAGTGTAAGTGTAAGGGGCTGAGAATAGGAGAAGGAGTAGGAAGGAAATATCGCACGTTGTACAATCATTTGTTGGGATACTGCTCCGGCACTCTCCTGGTGTTGATCGAAAAACAAAAGCACGGAAAAGTACGGATCAGAGCAGCCAGTTACAAGAGTTCTTCTCTAGATAGCGGCTGAAATCGACCTAGCAACAAGCTAGTATCGAATCTTCTGTCAGCATTGGGACTCGAACCGTAGGACTTCCTGATCAGAGGCACTGCGGTGACATCCATGAGCCTTCTAATCCGACCAAGCACAAATAAGTGTGTCACACTCAGCCCTGCCTCGCCCCGCGCCATCGCCCCGCGCCATCGCCCCGCGCCATCGCCCCGCGCCATCGCCCCGCACCATCGCCCCGCGAATGGCGTCGGCTGAAGTCCAAAAGCGATTGTTTGCTTTCCCTCGGCGGCGGCACAACAGCACGCGCGCGTGGCAACAGCCCGCAGCGCCCCCCCCCCCCTCCCCTGCCCCCCACACCACCCCCTCTCCACTCCGCGCGCGTGGCTCAAAGAGGAGCGCGAAAGTCCTGTTGTCCCCGGTAGAAGCGCAATGTCGGCGCGAAATGGATGTTTGTTGCGTTTAAGTGCATTATTCTGCGACCAGAGATAATATCGACACAGGCCGAATTGCATGGCCTCACGCGCTGACACACGGGAGGAGTAAAGACATCCTAGCTTTCATCATGCAAACCGAACGTGTAGTTGCATAGACGCCACGCAATTTCCGTGTGCTGGAAAAATCGTCATGTGGCGTCGATCAAAGAAATAGTAACGTTCCAAAATAAAGAAAAATTGGGGGAGTAACAAGTTAAAAATATACTTCAATTTTAGGTGTACATATCACACTTCTCTGAAGAATGAATAATTATTAATTACATCATTTAGTTCTTAATTTCCATGAGCAATGTACTGCGATTTTTTAGCATTTTAATAATTTTCTCCATGAATAATATAAAAATACTATGAGCCAGCACGAATACTGCTGAACAAACCATATAAAATGGTTTTCCAAAAAGTAGCACGCACACTGTTCAAGAACAAACAAAATACCCTCTTATAAAACTGAAATAAATTAAAGAGTTTATAAAAAATAGTCTTCACTAATACCGCAATAAAGTAGTACAAAATGTACGTACTACTACAGTTTTTACGAACCAAGAAAGTCAAAAAGTTGCTGTTCCATACTCAAAACGTGCATAGCAAATATTTAATGGCGGACGGCCCCTTCCTAGAAGCCTTTCGGTATCTTATGTCGCATTATGTCGAAATGAGCTCTGTCGAGAGCAATGACGCACAGAGCATGAGAATTCACTCGGAACGCGCAGTATGAGATTACACGAAATAACGCAAAACATATTTGCATCTTTCAGTCAAAATCGGAACTTTTGCATTATTTTTCTGAGTAACTTCCGAAACCGTAAATACTTCCCTTCATGATTAGGGTCGGCATAGTTTTCTTTGTATTTTTGTACTCATTGGAAAATTTGTGATATATATTTCCTCTAAAGTTATAGAAATAATATTGAAATAGATAACGGAAGCTAATACTTGAGGTCCAACTGAATTGGTATCTTGATGACTGAGAAAACAGAATATGATTTTCCATGGCTCGTACGAGCGTTCAGTATCAGCAAAAGGTGCTGCTTGCTTGAGTGCTTACAAAAAATGTAAGAAAAACATGTGGGCGACTCAATCTATTATTTGACATCCTCATGTTCAAATGTTGTAACACGAGACAGAAGGTGCTCGATAAGTATCTTTATTTTTTAAGTATCCAATGATCTCATCGGTAGGAATAATGATTTTTTTATTAAATTGATCGATTGTTCTATTGATCTCCGTTAGAACACTAGCGTCTACTGCAATTGCTTCTTGGATTCTGGTCAACGTTAGAATATTTCCTATGAAACAGATCTTCTCACCAATCTTCTGCACTAAATTTCTACACAGTTATGGTCCATTTATAAAACCACGGTGCCAAATTAATTTCGAAGGTCAATGGCGCTTTCTTTCTTCATTCACTTTTAGTAGCAAGTAGTGAGTATAAAATTTTAAGCCTCAATCTCACCAATATATCATTATGAGAAAATGTGAGATTGTCTCAATTTGTTGCAATGTAATGTTTTGTGAATTCTATCAAAACTTTTATTGTAAATAAAGTATTATTCACTAAAGAAGTCATGCAGTGATTAAGCAGTGATATGTAAAGAAAGAAGTAAGATGTAAAGAAAAATTGGATAAACACCGGTATGTTTTTGTTTAACTCCATGAAACCAACTGAAAATTATTTATTACTATATCAGATGTTCTACAGTCACGATATTTGTAACCTTTACGTCTAAACAAATTATTAAAATTTTGCTTTTATCAATTTATGGCTGCTCCTGAAGAAGCTGTTCGATTTAAGGCTGCACAAGGAAAATACTCGTAGGCGTATTCAAAACATTGTCCAGGGAAGCAGAATGTCGAATAAAGGATACCCTCTGACCAAAGAATCGTAGGTTCTCTCAAAAGTTGCGATGCTAATCTGCGCCGCCAACGTTCAGAGCTGATAGTTGGAAAAGCCATCGTCGAGTTCGATCCACGAACCCAGAAGCTATAAGTATAGTTCTGCTCATGTGGTGAGACGAGATTAACGTATGTGCGTCGCTAATTTGCCAGAGGCTTGATCGGTGCGGAAGATATTTCGTAAGATACTTATTCAGTCACATGTGGCGTAAAATTCGCCACGGTGCGTTTCAATGTGTAACGTTTACCATTTTCTTATGCTGATACACAGATAATTTACATCTACAAATATACATCAGCAACAGCAATATACTTCTACAAATGTCACTCGCTTCGCTCATCATTACAAGGTGGAAACTGATTTTTAAACTAACCGTACGTAATCCAAAACATACATGCTAGTGCATGCGTGTATTACATTTTTGGTATAAAACAACTTAATTTCAATCTCCCCACAATATATGTGGGTGTGCTGTAATTTACAAGTTAATATCAGCAACAGGTAAGGTATGGAATGAACATTACTGTCTTTCTATGTATTTAAACGTTCCTTTCTTATACATGAGTTTGCGTTAAATTAAAGTACATATATAAACACTATAATTTTAAGTGCATTTATAAAGACTTCTCACAGGTGCATAACAAATTTCATAATTATACTACTGTTACGCTACCAAGTATTGTTTACTCTAATGTTTTTCAGCATTCACAACTGTGTCATCTTTCAGCTACGTGTCGTACCAGGCTGTAAGTCGACATCCACTGCTAATATAGTTGTTGACTGCACAGGAAATGTCCTAAAATACGCAAATAACAGTTTAGGCACTATTTTTTCAGTATTTAATTTGATAAATGAAGAATAAAATTGATTTCTGGATGTAATTAGAGGCTTCAAATTTGGTAAAATATAAGATTTACTATAACCCCTAAAATAGTAAGTATGGTCTTCACCGAAACTGTAATTTCCGTCGGCAAACCCATTGTACGAAACATCCTCAAATAACGAAAATAATAAACATTTTTAATTGTTGAAATAATTCAAGGGCGCTCGTATTTTGAATGAAAACTGGTACATACATTTCTACGCTGAAGAGGACAGTAAACGAAGCATTTAGAAGAATATAATAAAACTTTTAAAAGAAAAACATATATACAAAAAGAAACAAATTTGTTCAAACACAATTAATATCAGCACAAATTGAAAGTATGATGCCTCAGGGCAATCGATGTTGCCACCGCAGCATTTGTGACTCAAGGTTAAAGTCAGGATGGAGGCGGATTTTCAGCACTAGCTGGATAAATCGAATTCAGCTGCCGCTGACTGGACGATAATTCTAATAAATTGCTGTTGTAATCAGTTGTTTTCCTTGGCTTCTCCAATCAATATATGGCGAATTCCGGAGCAGTATCCTAACAATTGATCCACTGACTGCGCACAATCTTTCCTTCCTCTTCCTCGTCCTACCATCTGCCCTTACACACACACACACACACACACACACACACACACACACACACTTTCATGCACTGAACACACAAGGGATATCAGTTGGGAGCTTCGATGTTGTCTCGGAAAATCTGGAGGGGGAAGCTCCCGCAAGCAGACAGGTCCGCCCCGGATCTCATAGGGGGGGGGGAACCGCCACCGCCTGGAGATCTGTAGGTACCCATGAACTTCCATGATCAAAGCAGATTACACGCTTGGAATAACATAATGATCAATCAACAACTCGAAAGTAAGGTCGTAAACGCCGATGTCCACATGGTGAAGGCTGTCAAGGTTTTTTGAAAGTCTTCTTTTAGTTCGTGAATACAGCCTGGACATCTAACACGTCATTCATAGGATTTTCTGTAACCACACAGATGCAAGAAGAATGATAATCATTACAATTCACAAAGGGGTGAATAAAGAACAAATACTTTTCTACCACAAATATCTCTACTATTAGGTTAGCAGTCGCAGCGACGACGGGAAAAGTCTAGGTCGAACTCTCACCTCCACCCGGACTTTCTATTATGTTACGCAAAGAACCCGCACCTCCTCTCGCGATGGGGCAATGCCCTACTACTCTCACTATCCTCTCCACCTCGCCGTGCTGTGCTCCGCTGTGCCCTGCTGTGCTATTCTGCGCGGTGCTGCGCCGCGCCGCGCCGCGCCGCCCGCTTACGTCGTATTAATTAACGCTAGAGCGCGCTTGCGCTAGAGAGCGGGCGGGCGCTGGCATCATTCGGCGGAGTGCTAACAGAATTAACAGCGCGGGGGCGTGTGGGCGCGGCGGGGGCCGTAACTCGGGCGTGTGGGCGCCGCCCGCACCGCCCCGAGCGGGGCAGGGGGGAGGGGGGCGACGGGGCGACACGCTTCCAATTGTCCGCGGGGGATGTCGGCGGCGCGACACGGCCGCGCATCGCCGCGCCGTGATTCACGCGCGCGCCCCCGCCCACGCCCCCACAACGCCGCGCCGCGCCGCGCCGCCCGCGGTGGCTCTGGACAGCGCCCATTTTTGCGCTCGCCTGCCGCGGGCGGGGGCGGGGGCCGTGCGGGGCGCAGACACAAGCGTGTGCGATGCAGGATGCGTGGGAGAGGGGCGTGGCGAGGCTCTGGCGGGAGCGGGGGGGGGGGGTGCATGCGGTGTTGGGGCCAAGAGCGTGTGCATGAAGGGGGTAGTGGGAGGACCTGGGTTTGTGCAGGGTGCCTGGGCGATTGATGGGGTCGTGAGTGGGTTTGATTGATTAGTGATTCTGGGCACGTCAACAGCTAAGGTCATTCGCCCGTAAATGTAGTGAATGTTTTTATTGCTAGAAGCTTGTGGTATTTTCCTCAACCAGGTATCTCCATTCAGTGGGGCACCGGCTCAGCCGGGACAAGCTTTAAGCCAGTCTCCGGCATGTGTGATAAGGTATTGTATGTAAGTGTAAGTGTATTCAAAAAAGGAGTGAGAATAGGACCGTGGCCAGTTTGTTAGGGGTTCTGCTCCAGCCTTCGCCTGGAGTAGATCGGTGAAGCGCGATCAGAATAGCCGGCCGCTAGAATTCTCCTCCAGAGAGTCGCTGAATTCGGCCTAGCTATGAAACTCAAGTCGAAAACCCAGCCATCATCGAACCTCGAACCCTAGGATCTCCTTGTCAGAGGCACTGCAGCCACATCATTTGATGTCCTGAACCACCTAATTCGGTGGGTCGTGGGTGGGAGTGGGAGGGGGAGGGGGCGCAGGGGTTTGTGACGCATGGGCGTGGCGCAGTTCGAATAGGTAGGTCGCGCGGTGATAACGGAAGCGGCCACGGGAAGCCACGCCATGAGGTGCGGCGGAGCGGAGCGCGCTGTGATGGAGATGAATTTAAAAGGCAATTGCTGCGCGAGTGGTCTTGAGGGGAAGGGGAAGAGGTGAAGGGTGAAAGGCAGTCCGTCACAGGACGAGTTGGCGCACGCCGTGGCGCCGCCATCACTGCCATGCGGTTCAAGAGAGACAGCGGACGAACCGTCGACGCCAGCGCGGTGGTTCAAATATCGATCAGCGCACTTCCTGCCACCATGAACTCCACTTCATTTGTCTCATTACCCCGATCTGTATCAATTTACATATAGGATAAAAGTGCCAGTAATGGCAGTAGGCAAGAACATTTTTCTAGTTGCGTTGGGTGGTATACCATCAAAATCGTTTTGTGTAACTCAATCGGCAATTAATATAAACATTTCTGGATGTATTCCTTCCATAAAAATATCCAGTCTTCATTGTGTTCTATTTTTGTATTAATTTATTTCAAACCCCCATTTTCATCCAGTAGTGGTCACTTGAAAGACGTAATTTTTTGTAATGGTCAAATACGTGATGTGACACTCAGTAATGATGATCGAGATTGCATCACCTGAACAGTTGGAGACACTACGTTAAAAAATGTACCAGCTAGTATTACATTTTTGCAATGTTGATAATAAGTAAATTATTTCAACTTCTTCTCTGCACATATAACAAAAGAAAATAAATAAATTCCTTTCTTACCTCACCACCAGAAGGCATTAGTTCAACGGTCAAGTTAAAAAAAGTTAGAAGTGTTCTGATTTTTCTGATGTGCTTTAAGAAGCCACAATTGAAGGAATGGACACTATTATTGCCTCTACCATTATAAATCACGAATCGCCATTTCTTACATTTCTTCAATTTGCTTATGTGTGTCAATATCAGATACTTCCCCCATAAACTGATTTTAAATAGCTGATGACAACTGCAGTTACCCTGACCCTGACCCTGCTACGCGAAAGCAAACAACAGCGAAAACAAAATAGCATACATATGGGTAAGTGAGGAAAGAATGAGTAAATGTGAAAATTACTCATAATTCGACACTCGTGTAATGGATGAATAAAACACTTGAATCATTATTACAGACTTGTGATGGTCGGTTGCACTTGTGCAAAGGGCTTGTCCAATTTGCTCTTTGCAAGGCTAACATCGAGTAGAGTGCCTCCCTTGTGCGATGCCATCGCAAACGAAATTCCAATGACATCGCCCTCAACTGCAGACATCTTGCTACAAGGAAAAAATCATCACCATAACTCCCTACCCCTTTCGCGGTGGACTGTAGTCTGTATTATGTGAATGTTATGTACTGTAATCTTCTAATGATCCTATTTGAGCTCACAATTTTTTGTGTTCTGCATTCAGAGAGATGAAAGAACGAAATGTTTTATTCGATTGTGGTAACGGTTGAAATAAATAGGACTGTCGCTGAAAGCTCAAATTGCGACCGGAATTACCAGCCCTTGTGAGCTAGTGGGTTTTGTTCCTGATTTTTGTGAGTTCCACAGGCACTGTTATCAACTTACTCACTATTTTTACACCATTAGTCCTTCAACTACAAGTCTAAGACATCTCCTTTGCATTGCGCGTGTAGTAAAAATGTTAGAGAGAGTGGCTTCACATAACTTGTTTCAATTTGTTAAACTCATTGAATTTTGAAAGCAACAGCATTTTATTTTAATTATCAGCATGTTTTTATGGAAGAAAATATCAAAATTACAATTACATCCACCTACTTTAAAATTGAAAAAATGTTTAATTTAATATGTTAATTTACTAAGGTGTGCAAATGGTAAGAAGTTCACAATAGATTTTTAAACTCGTGTAGCATTGTTTTTGCGCCAGGATCTACATTGCGGAGGCACTCGACAACCGTATCCATTCCTCTGGCTCGCTTCAGGTTAACTGTTTACACCAGCGGCGTGAGCTCAGGAGGCGTTTTCGAACATTTTTCCGACCGGAGCAAACGCTTGGGAACGCGATGAAATTTACCGAGTAACAGATGGCAAACTGCGTAATACAAGCCATTCACGGCAGCGATGACTTATTCGGACGGCAGCGGACGCAGGTTGCTAATCTCATTGCGCAACGACGCCCCGTGGGCCACGCCGAGAGCGGGGGCGGGGGCGGGGGCGGGAGCGGGGCAACGCGTCCGGGCGAGCGCTGCGATCCGATTTCGCGCGCTAGTCGATGCGGCCCGCACGCGTCATAAATTCCGCAGCAAATCTCGACTTCCCGAAAGCGGCGCCAATTACAAAGTTGGCAACAGGTCCCGCGGCTGCGAAACAGCGGAACGTACTTTGGGACACGAACCTCGTTACTGGTCGGCGGCTGAGCCTGACATCGGGAAACATATGACGCATGGCCCGCGGCCGCCGCCGGAAAAGAGCCCAGGGCTCCGGGCGCCGAACGCGGGCGCGGACCGTCACCCGCGTAGGAGGCCGCGCCTCTGCGCCGGCACTCGCGCCCGATGCCGCCCCCGCCCCTCACGCCGCTGCCAGCGCCGCCGCCGCCGTCCCCGCCGCGCATGCGGGGGAGGGCGCGGCCGAGACATTAAAAAATCGCGTATCGCGATCAATTCGGTTTCCGGCCGCTGTGTTTGCGTTGCAATCCAAATAGGAAATGTATCACCGGGGGCGGGGCGGAGCGGGGCGGGGAAGGGCGCTCGAACAATGTTGTCAATTGTCGGCCTCCGCGGCGCGACGCGGAGGGGCGTGGGTGGGGTAGCGTTGGTGGTGGGGGAAGCGAGGGCGGGGGAGGCTGTTGGCGGCAGGGTGGGGCATCAGCGGTCTCTGGCGGACGAACCGCCCTCGCCCTCGCCCTCGCCCTCGCCCTCGCCCTCGCCCTCGCCCTCACCACCACTATGCGGGCACCAACCACAAGAAGCTGCGATGCCAAATAAGAGAAAATAATTCTTTATCGTTCTCACACAAAGAAGCTCTTCTTTAACGATTCAAAATGCTCAACTGAACTCGTAAAAGTTTATTGTAAACAAATCTCATGTGTTTTTCTAGAAACTAGTGAAAATGGGTAGTTTCCGAGTAGTAATAGTTTCACCAAAATGGTAATTTGTATATTTGTTTGCACTATTTTCTGAACACTGATAAATTATATTTTTATCGAGCTTTTTTATTTCATCACATGCAACCTTCTTATCTTTCCCAATCTCTAAAAGTCAATTTTGACTCATTATTTCCTGCTACTTTAACTTCCTTTCTCGACATCCAAATTGTATCTGATACTATTCACCCGTAATTCGCGTTTCCTTACTTAAATATATTACCTTTTTAACCAATCATTTTAAAACAAAGGCGCAAGAGTGTGCAACAGAATTTATCAGATACAACTTGACTGCACGTTTCTAAATCAGTATGTGGGCCAGTAACAAAACTTTTTAAGATGTTATATTTTCATCGCCGAGATACTTGCTAACCAAAACAATTATTGTAATGGAAGCACTTTGAATGTTTGTTTAGGGCACTCAAAGAATATATATATATATATATATATATATATATATATATATATATATATATATAAAATATGCTATAAGTACTCATTATTTTAAGTATAGAATTACGTTATTCACATTTATGTATAAAATGAAGTAGATCTATAATAAAATTTTACATGAATATTTTGCTTCGAGTAACTTGTTTGGTTAAGAATATTAAGTGATGTGACGGTTACACACTACTCCGCAGACTCGTGACAAAATCTACTGTGTTGTTAACGGCCAATTTTACACCTTTTTAGGAACACCTTTTTTTTTTCTTTTTCGCATTCTACTTACGTAGTATAGAGCCGATAATTATGCGTCAAAAAACGGCGATTTTCGACCGAAAAACTTGTGAGGCCATGATACTAATATATAAAATAATTATTTTCCCTATATGTTCATATTTTCCTATATGAACTACTTCCTCTAACGTGTTGTGAACTCTGAATCCCCGTTTGGTAGATCCTTGATGCAGAAAAATTGGCCGACGACAAAACGTTTGTACGTCTGTCTGTCCGTCCGTCTTGCTGCAACGCTAAAACTTAAACCGTTAAGACGCTTCTCTCCAAATTGATACTTCCACATCGATCTGGTCGAACCCAACGATCTGCGAAATTGAAATGAATATTTTGATTTTTCGGCGACATTTTTAAAATTTTCTCATGAATAGATCAAATTATAATAAGGCAATTTAACAAAATATTTTTTTTCGAAAATGGCTCCAAATTGTTTATTTCTTTCTTCAATGTTGAAATGTATGCCAATAAAATTGTTGCACGTCTCATTTTCGGTGAATACTTTGTATTTTTGAAATTTGCAAAGAATGAGCATTGTAAAACTACAATATTCCCGTTCAAGCAATCAATGCCAAGGTACAAAGTTACAGACAGGAATGGTTACATGTGGAAAGAATGGAAGAGACTCGCATTCCAAAGCAGGTGTTTAAATATTGGCCTCATGGCAGAAGAGATCCAGGTAAACCCCTAAACAGATGGAATTCGTAGAAGCCGGAACAGGTCATAGACCTATCCTTGAAGTTGAGAAGAAGAAGAAGAAGAAGAAGAAGAAGAAGAAGAAGAAGAAGAAGAAGAAGAAGAAGAAGAAGAAGAAGAAGAAGAAGCAGAAGAAGCCCAACAATGTTGAAATTATTTTCTTAATGAATTCTATCGTTCAAAATCAGAACATTAAATTAAGTAGAGTTCAATTTATGTTTGAAAATAGTAGTGTTGAGCAATGTTTGCATATTCGAAATTGCAAATTCGAATCTCTCGAGCTTAAATGGAAAGCAGTTTCGAATTGTCAAATTTGTGTTAATGTATTAACTTAAAAATAATTATTTTTCGTACTTAATACGCTTCGATTTGTAATGAGCTTTTTTATAAGTAATGGTTTGTGTGTGTTTATATTTACAGAAATTACGGAATTAAAACTTCATGTAACCGTGACTAATGCGAGAAAGTACGTGATGTTCAGCACCACTAGTTCCTAAATTACATTTTTAAATAGGCAAAACGAACACCCCAACGCGGCACGCCACCAACAGAAAAAAATGATTTACACTTGAAAGCGAATTCGAATAGGACTGATTTTCTATATTATTTTTCGTACTGCGCAACAAAGTGCACGTACTGTTATGTTTCACCATCCCGCGAAATGGCAGAAATTGAATTGCGTTGTTCCTGCTTCGACCATTTTGCAGAAAAGATGTCGACTTTTGACACATTTCACATTACCTCCCGGTTCATCATTCTACACAATTCCTTTCGAGAATTGTAACTTCTTTTATCTCAAACAATCTCTCTGTGAATGGAAAGAAAAACCGCTCGTTTGTGTTTAAGTACATTCTACTACTCTTGTTACCCTGCACTGTCAAGTACGTGAATAGAGCCTCGTTAGTCAAATGTTTCTTTTCTACCCATGTAATTGAAGTTTGAATGTGGAGTCGTCTTTAGACGGAACGTTCACTCTCTATTTATGGTTTCAATTGAATACAGAATTGAGCTTTCGTTGAGGAGTATGACGATTCAAAGATAAACAAACTGGAAGGTCTGGTTTGCATTTTTAGGGAAACGATAACTATTTTATGACTTTACAAACTTTATTGAATAACAAAATATTTCTCTGGAAACTCGACGACTACAAAAGAGCAATCACTAAATTAAATTATTCGTCTGTATTTGCTACAATTTTCATGGCATCTTGGTCATCTCAGTGTAGAAAATCGCAGGACAAAACATCAAATTTTGAATACTACTACGTACTGTTCGCCAGCAATAACATTAAAACAAATATAATTTGTTTTCAAGCTTTCTTAATCGGAAAAATACATAAAACTCGTTCCAAGAGAAAGGCTCTTCCGTGTCGGAAGGAAAGTGTCCTCAGTCATTTTCACGTTGGCAGTGCAGAATGGCTTGGAAGGACAACGGGCGTTCAGATCGCATTACTCGCGTGCAATTAACGACACATTATGAAGCGGCGAATGAACGCGACCTCGCCCCCAGGCGGGTACGCCCCCCGTGTTATTTCGTCCCCTTTGGGCTCGCGCCGCCTGACTGCGCTCTGCGTCGCCCAGGGACCGCGCCCCGCCCCGCCCCCGCCAGGGCACAGTGAAAACAATTGCCGGACGCGACGCGCCCACCTCCGCACCGACGTGCCGAACAGGGGTCGCTGGGGGCGGCGGGGTTTCGGCCTCACCTAAGGACCCCAAGACCGGAAATAGATCCTATCGATGGAAAGCACTGAATGGCGAGTACATCATCCCACTGACTCTCGTAGATGCAACAACATTGGTTGTATGAACACTTTGGTAGAATGAAAAGTGGACAAGTGCCGTACGATTTCCTTCTCCTTTGTTTTAATCTTTTGAGTTTTACGTCCACGTGCCTTACATTGAAACTTATTACAAACGACCATTGAACGTTTTAAAACTACGTTAAATACTATTTTCAAGACATTCACTCAATAGTGTCAAGTTTATATCATTCATATTGTACCCATGTACTCAGTTCTACACTAATTAAATCTAGCTTTTGGATGGCCAAATAGGTTCTGGTCAGCAAATTAAAATTCATTAAAAAATTCTGTTTACGAAAAATAATTCAATAATTATTGACAAAATTATCACCACATTCATATTGTCGAAAAGGAAACATGTTCCATTGGTTTAAAGTGCTGTTAGGAATATGTAATTCATATCGCGCCGATAAAGGATCGTAGTTTCGTCAGTAAAATACATTACAGTCGGAGAATACACTGTTGATTGACCTGGAACACCGCACTCCCCAACTGTACGTTGACTCTTGGTGTTGTGGGGAGTGCGGCGAAAGCGCGGTACGCCGGAAGAGGGGAACGAAGGGCGAGAGGCAACGGCGGGGAGCGAAGTGTGGAAGCCAAGGGTAGGACGTAGAGGTGGTGGTCAAAGGGCGGGGCGAAGTGGGGGGCGAAAGGTGGGGAGGGAGTCGAAGCGTGCTCTGGAATGGCGGGGAGAAAAGACGGGAGAAGGGCGGAGAAAGAAGGGAAGTAAAGGGTGAGAGGAAGGGCAGAGCAAAGGGCGCGGGCAAAGAGCAGTGAGGAAGGGCGGGAGGCGAATTGGCGGAAGACGAAGTGCGAGGGGAGAAGAGCAGGAGGTAAAGAAAAGAGGCGAAGAGCGGCAGGAGAAAGAGAGGGAAGTGACGCGCGGACGGCGAAAGAAGAGAAGCGAAAGGTTGGTGGAGAACGGGCTGGATGTGACGGGCGTGAAGTGGAGAGCAGGAGGTAAAGGGCGGGAGTCGAATAGCGGGAAATGAAACGCGAAAGATGAAAGGCTCGAGGCGAAGATCGAGTGGAGAAGGGGGAATGTGAAGAGAGGGAGGTAAAGGGAGGGAGGTGAATTGAGGGAGAGGAAAGGAAGGAGGCGAAGGGCAGGGATTGAATGGCGAGAGGAAGGGCCTTGGGCGAGTGTTGTGGGCGGGCAGTAGCGGGACCCCGGTGGCGTGGGTCACGAGGGGTCAGTCTATGGCCTTTCACGTCCATTAACGTTAACGCGGAGAGCTTTAAACGACTTAGCATGCCAATTTTGTGTGTATTTTGCACATTTTTCACCAAACTATCAATAGTATCACTGATCCATTCATATTTATTGCCTGCACAATTTATAAGAGAGTGAACACAATTTCCGAACGTCATCATTGCAAATAGGATAAAGTATCGACAGTAGCAGAAACATATTACCCCTTCATTTCATTTTGCGTTTGAAAAATTGTTTACGATACAAATATTATCAAATCGCTTTTACATGGTTTTATTTGAATAGGAAATACCAGGCATTAATAGCTTAGGAGAAGAGAAGCTGTTAACATAAATTCATTGAAGAGTTAACGAATTTACTAGTAATGCAAAATAACTAAACGAAAACTTTAAGAGACAGAACACGAGTACGATACAAGAAGTTTTTAAAAATCGCTGAAAGAAGCCGAGCACGCATTTTAACTCTTTTACATTTATAAATTAGCAAAACACAGAAGTCATCTAGAAGAGATATTTTTATGCGAGCATTAGAAACAGAAAAGAAAAGCACTTAATCACCATGGTTCTAAAGGCAGAGTTGATACATTAACATTGCAATGATGTTGCAACAGTGTTGAAAGTCTTTCGCACAAACACCAATTGCTAATAGAAATTGAAATCGAAATCAATATAAATACTCTTCCAAGGCTCGTTACCCCATATCGTGATCACTCAAAACACGTTTCCGTTGTTTCATTGTGCACGCCAGTCAGTTGAACATCACAACTCGCAGGGAAGGTGGGGGCGTCCGAGAGTGCGCTTCTGAATCAAAGACCACACAGCGCGCCTTCTCCTCCTCCTTCTCCCTCTCGTCTTCCTCCTCCTCCTCCTCCGATTCCGCAAAGGCTCCCACAAAGGAAGCGAGTAGCACTGCAACTGCTTGAATTGAAACTCTTTTTTACTTCTCTCGACATACTAATTATTTACCTAGACAAAAGAAAGTATAATAATCGTTCTAGTAGCGAAAAAGGAAATAAATTTTGTTCCTAAATGTATATTACTTCTTCTAACACGTTGTGAAGTCAGAATACACGTCAAAAGGGTCCCTGATACCCAAAAATTGACTAAAATCATAATGTCGGTGTCTGACTGTTTAACTGTCAATTGCTAATGTTCAAATTTTTATCGGCGTCGTTCTAGAACGACAGTAATGACAGCAGAGAGTTTTCTTTTATAAAATGTACTTTTCAAAGAGTTATTTAAATAAGGTCATATCGATTTTTTTGAAAATATAAGTTTTCAGTAATTCTGCGTAAAATATAGGCAATTTAAAAATTCCCAAAAATTATTCCAATATTTTTCTTTATTTTTCACTGAAATGGAGCAAAGGAAGCTGATAAAAATGGTAAAGGTCCCATTTTTAGTGAATTAACATTTTTAAAAATTACATAAAATAATATTTCAAAAATGCAATACTGATTCATGATGGGGTTTTTCCCTTAATGCAATTGTTAAAAAAATAGATCTTATATAAGGTCATTTATTATTTTTAGAAAACAGTTGTAGTTTTCGCATAATTTTTGCTTAAAGTGAAGTGTTTAAAGAGAAAGCAATTAAATAAGTTCTCAAAATTGAATACAATTTTTTTTCTTAATTTGTTTCACCAGCAAAGAAGCTTATAAAAATGTGTTAGGATTTATTTCAGTTGATCTCTGAATTTTCGAAAATTGCAAACATTAGAAATAGTATGAAAAAGTATATGGTGATGTAGCATCTCTAGTTTCGATGTCAAGCACCCACAAAAATTAGATTTTCACTAGACAACGTATTACAGGAAATAATTAACTAAAAACGGAAGTAAGATTTTTCCAACTTATATGATTTCTGGGACGCAAAATACATCTGTAAAAAATCCGACTGTTTCAAATGAAGAATTACAATACGTTGTCTTTGCTACGTAAATACGTAGTAGGCGATAAAATAAAAATTCCAACAATTTTTTTATATATTTACTTCAACGTTACAAATTAAGGTGTGCAATATTCTTGAAATATTAATGTCGAGTTTCGAGTTATCGAAGGCGTCACAGAGATTACTTCTTCGCAAGAATTCTATACTTCCATGCTGATGAAATTTATTGCACGAGAGGAAGTATTCATAGAAGTGTTAAAAACACAAAACTATTATTTTACCTCATATATATCCTACCTTTGTAGTTTCACTTGAAACGCGCATGGCAACCATGCCTCGTACTTTTTCCGGTTCCTTCCGCTTCCGGCAACTCCCCGGAGCCTCCGGATCCCCCGAACCGCCTCTGCCCATCGCTCTTTCCCCACTCCCCCACCCCACCCGCATCCCCCGCTCCAATTGGCCGGCTTCAATTAATGAGCCGCCTCAGGAGGGGAGGAACGTTCAGAGGAAGAAAAGGGGAGCCAGCAGAGAGCTAACCGCTCCCACATTAAGACTGAACGGCTCACAGCAACAGTCATTCGATATGTCGCTGAGAACAGAGGGCTAGTACAGGGTCTGATCTCTTCAGGCCCTAATTGAGATACGCAATCGTTACAGCACTTCGGAAAAAAATTGCCCAAATGTGAAGGGATGCTACAAGAGCCACACAACATTTCTGAAGTAACGAACCAAGCAATGCAAGAGGGAAAAGCCAAACAAACAGCCTACGCACGGGATCAAAAGTGGGGAACTGAATTCGATGCTAAACTGGAAAGCTCATTACAGAAGATTCATAGTATGTTGATCCAAATTCCTTTCGAGAAGCATTTCATTTCATTTGTTGATTTGCATATTCAAAATATCCCATTTTATTACTATTATTATCACTATTATTATTACTATTATTATTAATCCACTTAGAAATAAGGCCGGAAAATACACATCACTGTTGGGAAGAATGCCTATATGGACGCTGTTGCGTTACAACCACCCGTTTTACGAATCGAGGTTCTTGACGTCATGATCCGTTTATGCGTTTATGCGCCTGATCTGCCACGTCCGCACATTTTAGCAACACACATTGTTCTACGTCGCATCAACAGCATGTATTATGCAGTTACAAACAGCGTAGGATATCGCGAGTGCTTCAAAAAAGCTAGACGACACAGCCAGCAATACATATGCAAAGAAGACGCCACGACTTGAAGTGCGAAGAAGCCTACTCCCCTTCGCGCGCAAAAGCGCCGTTACCAATCGCAATAGGTGCAGGGGGAGGCGCCGCGTGGAGGACGTGTGAGGGGGCGGGGCAGGCCGAGCCGGGCGGGGGGGGGGGAAGGTGCGGGGAGGGGAGGGACGGGGATAGGGGCGGGACGGGAATGGACGGGTCTAGTGGGGACGGATATGCACGAGGATAGGGGCGGGGCTAGAGGCTGGGCGGGGAGGGAAGTAGAGAGGTGGGGAGAAGGCGGGGCGGGGCGGAGAGGGGCAGGGAGGGGAGGGCGGGGCGGGGCGGGGAAGGGCGTGGCAGGGCGGAGCGGGGCGGAGCGGGGAGGGGCGGGGCGGAGCGGGGAGGGGCGGGGCGGGGAGGGGAGGGGAGGGGCGGGGACAAGGGGACTGCGCCGCAGGTGGCGAAGGGGCGGTGCCGGGCGCTGAAATATCGCTTTAATCTCGGCCGCTTCACGGATCAGCCCTTCGCCCCCTCCCCCCGCCTCCCACGCAAATGTCGCCCCGTGATCTTTGTCGCCCCCGCTCCGCCCCCGCTACGCCTCGCCCCACAGCGCTGTCAAGCAGCAACGAGCAGCAACACGTGCGTCAGGGCGGTCGCTCGGCCGCAGCCCTTGCCCTTGTCCCCGCAGCTGCTCAGGCCCTCACGCCTCGGCCCGCCCCCATCGCCCCGCGCGCTGCCGCGGCGCTCACGCAACTGACGACTGTGGTGCAAGTTTCCACCAGCCATCGCTCTGGAAACTATGTCTATTCTGGCTTCAGCCATGGCTTGGCACGTATTCCTAGGGAATAAGAAACCCTACACAAGCAATCATTTCCCAATTAATTTAAAGCAGTGTGAGTCTTTATTCAGAAATGAATAGTCCATTCCAATAAGATCGTTTTCATCAGGGGTTATGGATTAGGAAAAGGTTATGATTTTTTTTTTGCGCTTATCACTTTCTATTCATGAAACAAACATTTGGCCAATTCAACTTAGTAAGTGAGTGAACAACATCCCTAAAACAATGAAGGAAAACGTGTTGTTTTTAATTTTAACTCGGACGATCAGAGTTTCAGATATTTTGTTGAGAAAATGTATCTATTGAAGTTCTATCTAGAATACCAAAAGAGAAATGTCCCATCGATATATCTGTTCTCTGTTTCCGCCTGATGCTCGCCTCGTATCTCCCATTTAACGCCTCCTAACTCCCCCGAAGCTGCTGCTGCTGCCGCCAGGATCGTTCGGGCGCGGCGCGCCGTGCAGTGCTGGGAGCTACGAGGCAACGTTGACGTCGGGACATGGGCTGAGCGATGTGGCGGCGATGGCATTCGCTTCGGCGCTCGCAGCGCTCCCGGCGGCCGGGCGGCGCGGCTTGCGCGCGTTGCGGTAGGCGCAGATGGCGCAGATGGCAGCTCACCGCACCTCAACCCCCCCCCCCCCCCTCCACGCACCCGCTACCAGCGCCCCACGCAGAGGAAGTGTCTCTCTCTTGCATAGGACACGAAATGCACTTCTCGACTTATGACCACTTTAAGGTGATATGTTCGTGCCAGCCGCTAGTCAAACACTCGACCATTTTTACATTTACAAATTAACAATACCTGCTTGTAAATGTAAAAGAAGCATTTAAATAATTGTTTGTAAATAGTTAAAAGAGAAGAATTGAATACTTGCTGTATAAAAACAATGTTTACTAATAAATTTAGTTTCTCGTATGATGTTCAGTTTTAAAAGTTGGCAATACCTAATAAAAGTTAGGTTCGGCGCTCGCACTTTTCTTTCTTTCGGCGTTGCATATTAGAGCACATTGTTCATAATGAAAGTGCGTTATAGTCAAGTAGTATGTAGTTGTGTGGGGTACAAAATGTTAAGTTAGGATGGTTTTATCTCGTTCCGTAAGAGAAGCAATGGTGAAAATAGCTTGATTTGTTCAGCATAATTCCTTGGCACATCCTTTGTCGGAATTATTAACGGTTACCTAATATTATAATACCGCAATTTCTGCCCATACTACCACATCTCAATCATCAGTTGTAAAACTCATTGCAAATCGTAGAACATTAGCGTCGAAAACTAATTATTTTAAAGCTAATATATTATCACAGATTCGACGATTAAATTGCCATTCATACAGCTATAATCTCTCCGAATAATGAGAAGCAAATCTCAGAATGGCAAACTGCCGTAACGCGGCGTGACATAACATTATCATATTCCAATCTGAAATCTCTTGAAAGACTAGGAAATGGAGCGCGGTAAATTAGAATATGCAAATTCGAAAATTTGTAAAACTTCGCTGAACTATTTAAAAAAAATACATGACCTTTTTTAAAGAACTGATTTTTTAGAACAGATTTCATTTAATAGAAAACTATCATAAATATTGTGCTTTTGCATTTTTCGAAAATACAGAGTTTACCGAGAAAGAAACCTGAACTAAAATCTTTACCATATTTTTTGCATACGAGGGAAAAATATAACAACAAAATTCGGAGTCGTTTTTGAGAAATCAATTATTTAAAATCGTTTAAAAAATTCCTGTTTCACCTAAAAGTCGAAAAAATTTTCAATTTTTGCAATTTTCGAGAATTTGGGGAGTACAACGAAAATGCAACCTACGCCGTTTCTTTAACCCTTTATAGGCCGGGTAACGTTTTCTCCGGAATTATTATAATTTATCTTTTATTTTTTTAATTTTGATCTTAGGAACATGAGAAAATTCTTAATTTGTGATTTGAATAAATATAAGATAAGATAAATAAGAAAATGATGTGATCGTAATATATGCACTGTGGTTGCGTACAGCTGAACGTAGTATAATTTCTGAATAAAAAGCTTATATCCAGTCACAAATAAACATGTGTATGTTCTTTACAAAATAGAAGAAAACAAATAGGAAGAGACATAAAATACAAATATAGGAAAATTGAATAAATAGTGCAAATAAATAAATAATGAAAATACTTACGATATACAGTTACATACGTGAAACTACATTTATACAATTATTGTTTAAGGAAATCAATATTAGCGAAGGAAACGTGGGCTGCTGGAGTTCATTGCGTGATAGGCGTCGCGCCATCTGCATCGGAATCTCCCCCATTTCCCGAATTAAACGCCGCATCATTATTCCCGCCAGTATCCCTAAAGGAATGGTTAAATTCCTATCAGGTCATAGTTTACAAACCGTGGAAACTCCAACGTTTAGCCAGACTACAAAAAAGAATACCACTAGTAACAATCACGTTTATTAGGATATACAATGCAAATAGTACATAACACTGAGCAAATGCAACAAGATAAAATATTCGAAGACTATGTAAGCCACAAATAATCGGACAACTAGACCGTTTTAGCGATAACCATACATTATTAGATAACAAATTTAATTGTATAACCACTTTCTTAAAATTCATATCTTCACAAAACAAAGAAATATTTGCGATTATGTACTTATTCCTGACTACACCCTTCTAAATATAAATTAACCTTATTGAAATAAAAAAGAAGTATTTTATTATTAAATATATTGTAAAAAACATCGCAATAAAGTGTAATACGTAACAAACCTCTGTTCTCGATAAACTCCGTAAACTCGAAGCACGAAATATCACTTCTCAACCAAAATGCTCAAACGAACAGTCTGCGTGAGCATTGCGGTTTCGGCGACCACCACATGCATGGCACAGCAGCTACATTTCTAAGAATTATGCTATCACACTATCTGCAAGATTTGTATTACATTGAAGCAGACTCTACAACGAGAAATTAGCAATAAGGTTGAAAATTACTTTGCTTTGCCAAGCAATAAACGACCGTACATGTGGTAACGGAGAGAACCACAATCCTATAATGGATAACATCTTTTACTCTACCAGAAGAACTAGCTTTCTTAATTGAAGTCATATACTAGAATATTTTTAAAATGTTGAGGCTTCATATAAAGTACTTTCGAAAATTCAAGGGGTCGCGAAACTAGTCAAATCGATCAAGGGATATCAATTCTTGTGAAAGTTCTGTTTATGGATTTAGCCGCTAACTTTGTTCACAGAGAGACGGAAGGGCAGACGTTTTGAGATAATCGAATTGTTCAGGCGTAACAGGGGATGTGGATTGTGACTAAATGAGTTAGACAAAATAATTTTCTACATAGGAACCAGTTATATCCACTTTTTTATTACCAGGGCTCGGCAATAAAAGTTTTCCTACCACAAACTGGGCATTTTCTTCGCAGCATTATACTTTCTCTATATTCAATAAGTACTATACAATAAAGAATGAATTTAGAGCAGTTTTTGAGAAAATAATTGCTTCAACAAATTTTTAAATTGCCTACATTTCACCAAAAATACTCGTATTTGCGAAAACGTGAATATGACCTTATTAATTTCATGATCTGTCTTTGTGAACAACAAATTTCATTCAGGAAAAAAGTTTACCTTCAATATTGTTGTAGGACGACTCGGATAAAAATGTGAACGTTCGTAATTTTCAAATAAGCAAGGATTTCAACGAAGATGAGTCCCGAGACATTTTTTTCGCTATCAGACTAGAAAGTATAATCAAAATTATCGGAGATATTTTGGAGAAATTTTCGAAAATGATATGGCTCTATGTAAAGTATCCCCTCAAAGCCATTACATCTGTTTCAAACCCGCAGGTCCTCGAGGTCGTTCAGATCGATCACGGGATATCAATTTTAGAGAAAATCGTCGTTAAGGTTTACACGTTAGCAGTTACCTAAGACTGACAGAGAGACGACCGTCGGACAGACTTTTTGCTGTCAATCGATATTACGGCATCAAGGACTCACAAAACATGGAATCTAAGTTAGAAGAACAACGGTAACAGAAAGTAAATGTCTACTCAAAAATGATATATGCTGGTCTTTCCAAGCGAGTGTTGGCGCAGCAGTTGTTTTTGCACACAATTCAAAGATAACAGGAAGCACTGAATTGTAATCTCTCCTCTATCTTTGTAAAGAAGTTGCAGAGCATCTCTTTCTAAATCACTTGGGCGTCGCAAGAGAACATTGTCATGAAATGCCCCGTAAGTCGCACGTCCCTTCCCGTCTACTCTTCTACTCTGCATTCCACACCCATCTACCTCTCTGGCATCTGTTCCTCCCCTCTCCCCACCCCACCCACTCACTGCCCCCTCCCCCCACCACAACCCCTCGTGCCCTTCCCTCCTGGGGCGCGCCATCGCTCTCCGTCGGCTGCCGACATCCTCTGATCTCCAACCTCATTATCCCCACACGAAGTGGGCCAATTTAGCATCACAACATCGACCGGAACAGGCACCTAAATACATAACTACGATGCATTGAAATATCACTTTCTACTAACAATTGAGAATATTAAATAAAAAATATCATGGTGCAAATTGAGTGAAAAATGAGAGCGCTACGTAGAGATGCAATATCAATGTCGATATTTTCAAAATGTTTTTTAAATGAAAACTTCCCGTCATCAAAATTTTGTAAAAGTTAAAAATATGAAATAGTAACAGATCCTACTACTGTGAGTTTAACTGTTCGATTCAAAGAACAATGTTTGTTCTACCCTCATGGATCAGACTTTCTCACGCCCGAGATGACTTCAACACCGTGGTATTTCCTATTCTCTCCTTCCTCGTATTTCGCACATGGAGAGGAGTTTTTAACTCTGTTTTCTCGTAAATGTTAATTACAAATTAATAAACTGAATCACTGTCAAATTAATTTGATTGCAGACGAATTTAGTGTTAGACGTTACTAAACCTGCATTAAACATAATGTTTAAAAGCATTAACTGATTTTGATTCATATATTATTAAATGTGGAAATTACGTGTTGACGTAATTACATGAAGAAATAATAGAAGTCATGTCCGTCAACTTAATATATCTATTTAGAGAGTCTGCAGGCTTTTGCCACACATAGCGAGACTGATGATGACGGCAAAGCCGTCGAAAGCTGGCTCTCTAAATAATATATTAAGTTGATGAAGATGACTTCTATTATTTCATGATGTATTGTTAATATCGATGTTTTAATTTTGAAAAGGAATCATTGCAAACATCTATCTTTTGTTATCGATGTCGGATCACTAGTGGCGTCTGGCAGCTGCTTCCTCTTCGCTAGTACCTGCCCCGATCGTTCCATCGTTTCCTATGTCTTTCCTCGTATTTCTCGCATGGAGAGGCGTTTGTAAACTTCGTCTTCTAGTAAATCTTAATTAAAGATTAATAAACTGGGTTTCTGCCAAATTAAATTTTGTTTTGGGCAAATTTAAGGTTAGACGTAACTAAACCAGCTTTAAAACATTGTTATTTAAAAGCACCGACTGTTTTTGGTTGATATATTATTAATTGTATAAATTCCGAAGTGGAAGTTTTGACGTAATTACATGAAGGAATGTTTTATATATAATTTCTTCATGATATATTATTAATAGCAATGTTTTCATTTTGAACATTATTAATATCGATGTTTTCATTTTAAACATCATTAATAGCGATATTTTCATTTTGAACATCATTAATATCGATGTTTTGTTATCGATGTCGGATCACTAGTGGCGCCTCGCCGCTACTCCCTCTTCTCTGGCACCTGCGCCGATCGCCCCCGCCCTCCCTGCGCTCCTCCTCCCCGAGGACGGCGCGGCGCGGCGTCGCAAACTGCCTGCAAGTTCGCTAAGAGCGCCAGCCGCCGGTTCCGTCGCAAGAGACGCTGTTTGCGGAGAAAATTTCAGCGGAGTTTCTAAATATTAATCTTGCCCGAACCCCCGTCTACGCCTCCACTCCCGCCGGATGGGGAACAAAACGTTGCCGCCGCCGCCACCGCCCCTCCCGGGAGTTTTCTGTACTCGCACCTCAGTTTTATGTGCAGACATCCGTCTCTCCGCGGAGATAATTAAACTGCGTTGAGGAGTAAGAACAGCGCGAGGAGGCAGCGGCCTTTGTTCTACGATGGGGGGGGATGAAGCTCCTCTCGTCACAGTCAAAAGTATTGGGCGGCGCGCGCTCGCACAGAGGGAACTGGGTCGCTCTTTCATTCATTGCGACTCCTCATTGCGGCTCCGCCGCGAGACGTGTCCTACAGTCTGATTTTTGTAGAAGAAAATACGTGAAAATACAATCACACACAAAAAAAGGTTCATTTCTCCGGTTCAAAATATAACAGACAAAATTATAAAAATATATATCAATTTTGATCAGCTGAATATCTACAACACTGACAGAAAGAACAAACGTATCCCGACGTTCTGTTATAAAAGTGTATCCAGAATGCACAGAAGTATTATGATCGTTAACCGAAAGTCTCCAATACTGGCAAAAAATGTAATGACCTTTGAAGTGGCGGGAAGAAATTCAATCACCTTAAAGCAACGTACAATTTCTGTTGCAAAATTATTTTATAAACAGAGAGTTCATACTTAAGCGTATATCACATTCGTAGAGCCTTAATCTTGTAGACAAACACGAGACATTGGAATGATTTGGAAACTCACCTAAACACCCTGTGAGCACAAGTCACTTATTTGTATACAAATATAAAGTATTTAATTAATGTGATAACTACGTAACATACCACATAACATAGATGTCAATATCTTCAACGAATGAATGTGACAATCAATCTCAGTAGATCAGCTTCATCAATCTTGCATTCTGCATTCGTGAGTGCGTGAATTGAAGATGAAGTTTACAAATATAAATGTCAGTATTAAGAGAATAAAAAGAGTGTGACATTTTCAGAATCTGGTTCCTTATATGTGCGAATTATTAAATATTATAATTTAACAATGAAAATAATAATATAATAATAACCATAATAATACTTTATTACGTCAAAACTCAATTTAATTTGCATAAGACGTGACATCTTTCCAACTAGGGCAGTTTAATCCGTACAAAACGAAATTCTAACTTCTTTTC
Organism: Gryllus longicercus; assembly: GCA_038098605.1. Taxonomy (NCBI): domain Eukaryota; kingdom Metazoa; phylum Arthropoda; class Insecta; order Orthoptera; family Gryllidae; genus Gryllus; species Gryllus longicercus. Next base: position 1,660,331 of record JAZDUA010000271.1, on the reverse strand, counting down.
TGCCAGGTGCCCAGTCAAAGCGTATCAAAAATTCCAGTTCATCGCTCGGGAATCGCTCTTAAAAATTCACCTCACAGTGAAATCCGTGGTCGACCGTGATGATCAACTTATGGTGCGTCTGCATTTGAGGGCTAACAAACATTTATCGCCCGTTGAGTATTGACCGGTCGCAAAAGCACTGCAAACCGCTATGCATCGTTTCGCAGGTAAAAGCTAAAGCACATTCTGCATTGGGTTGGGATCACTAAATCATTTAACACGAGCGTCGGCATGTTTCGTTCTGGCACTGGCGAACTGCGTTTGAGTCTGCACTTCACAGTCTGCCCCGCCCTTTGCACCTCGCTACGGCCTTTGCCCTTCACCCAATGAGTAACGCCCAACTCCACGTAATGAAGTGGGTTTCGACTGGAACATGGATTCCAAATCTTTTTCATTCACCGACCCCTTTTAAGAGAATAGTCTGTTTCATCGACGCCCTTACGTTTTCTCTGTAATACAGAGTAACCTTAATAATACCTCAAAGAATGTAAATGGCTTGTAAATGCCATGAACAAAAGCATTTCTCATAAATATCTCGATTTTCAATAATCGAACGCTGCTGTTTATGATTAGCTGAGTTTGGTCTACCAGCAGACCAGCCCTGAGGAATACCACGATAAGATGGTCGACACGTCGGCAACGGAGCCTGCGACGCGGCGTCACCCGGACAGCCAAGACCATTCACTGAGATGAAACGAGGTTTTCTGTTAGAATAGATGCACATTGAAGTCCAAATATTCGTGGCACTTCGTAATGTAAATTACAAACAAGGTAGAATTATCTTCAATCAACGAGTTTTTAATAATTAGAGGGACATCAGATTCCACACAATACATTTGAATAAATTTCATTATTATACTATGAGTTCTTTCGAAGTTTTTGTGTTACTCAATCTAGGCGAGGTGTGAATGACGTAGTGAAAAAGGAGAAAACGCATTAAATAAAAGGAACAACTAGTTATAATGTATTGTAAGTAGCAGCATGGCAGAATTTTTATGTATAAATAAAATTGACTGTCTTGTAAAACAGTCTCATAAAAAATATAAGTTCGGGGTCAAGATATACAGGTGTCCCATTTAACTTGACAACTTGAAATAACTCAAAAAATACCAATGTACGAAAAATTGAATCGAGACCAAATCTTAACAGTTTTGAAGGGGGAATCATTCTATGCTAAAATCAGCACCCCCCTGCCCCCAGCGGGTGGGGCGGTGGGCAACATTGAAATCTTAAATAGGAACCCCCATTTTTTATTTCAGATTCGGATTCTACGGACAAAATACATAACTTTGTCTGGAACTTTTTTTCTGATTTGTGATAGGTGGCGCTGTAATCGCAAAAATTTAATTCCCGAAAATTTCCGACTGCAATTTGAGTGGTTTTGAGTGTGGCCTCAGGGCACACCCGTCAATTTATTGGTAGCGCCTTTCCATGGTTCGTGCCTACAGTACTAGTAAGTTAAATGGGACACCCTGTATAGGTAGTCTGAAAATGTGTTCATAAACGTGTGGGATTGCTCCTGACGCTAAAACATAAGAAAAAGCTCGTATGAAAATGGGTTCGAAAATCCTTCATTATGAACTTATGAGTTATGAAAGTAACTTCAAATTTGCATTTTCCCACTTCCATCATTTCAATTGATAATGACATTTGTTTTACATTATCGAATTTTTTCTTTCTTTGTTTTCTATTTACAGTAACATCCATCACAGTACAAAGTGTATTTAGTGAAAGAAGCGACGGAGGTCCTCTACATTTATAGAGTAGCAGATGGGAATCCGGCAGCAGCACGTCAGCTTTACACAGAAAGGTATTTTAGGACGCAATTACTTGTTTAAACACGTTTAAACGCATCTTCCAAAGCCTGTTAGAGTCAGGTTTATTTGCGGAAACAGTTTCATAATTTGGGGGCCACGAGAAGGAAGAACCTCTGCACTTGAGGAACGACTTCTTCGTACTGTGGATGGAAGTTCATCAACTGGTATAAGATATATTGGGAAAAAGGATGGTGTTTGTCACATGATCATGTGTAAAATTCTTCATTCTGCATTCTTTTTACCATTATCATCACCAACGTGACCAAGGATTAACTGAGGTATAATTCCAGTCAAGAGACATATTCTGTTTTGCTTTGTCGTACTTTGTAGAAATGTCCTGAGATGTTTGGAATTCGATCAAATTCATTTTAGATGCGCTCCCTTAGACCAACGATATTAGGTTCAGATGTTGAATACATCAAGGAATTTCAATGGCCCTAGAGGTAAAAACCCATTGGATTTAAATCAGACGATGGGGAAGGCCATGCAATGGATCCCTTCAAGCGATCCCTTTGTCCTGAGTGCCCTTGAACTATCAGAGAATAGAGAGGTCGTGCATACATCAGATTATTTGGGTGACGTCTACCGGTGGGCTAGACATTTAAGTGTCCAGCCAACTTGGTGATTTCTTAACATTAATTTTTCTTTGATTCTGAATATCAAATGAATGCATTTTTGTTGACTTGAAGTTAATTTTTATAACGTCAACTATTGATATATTGAATGACTTTCGTTAGTATAGAAAATTATTGAAGTTATATTTTTGAATATGCATCATTGACTTCTATAGGGGAAGGTGAAACTTCATAAAACCCTTCCTTGGGTGCGCCACAGAATAAACCTTATATTAAATACAACTTAATTGATTTTGTTCATCTACTTTTACTTCAGTGTAATCAATTACTTTTTATAAAGTTTCTAAAGGAGAGCAAGTATACAGAAATCCCTGGTATTTTGAGCCTTCTTTTACTTTGTTTTCAAAACAGGAAAATTGACAGGTTGTGGATAAAATATTTTAACCAGGCTCTTCTCGACGAAACTTCGTAAAAGCTGATCCTTCTTCTTACTTGAGATCATAAGCGAAGTTCCTGGTCCGTCGCAAGGGAGTCCTCCGTCCATCGTTGTGGCACCCGAGCAGCTTGGGACCCCGCACCACGCCACCCCGCTCCACGCCACCCCGCTCCACGCCTGGCGCCCGTCCACGGGCTTCTCGGATTTCGGCGCAGCGGCTGGGCGGAGGTGGGCGGGGCGGGGCCGAGGATATTTGCGCGCAATGCTCCATGTCGCTCTTACGGATAATGCGTCATTATCGAAATATCTGTAACACGTGTCACATCGAGCGCGTCGCATGACGCGTGTACACATGTCGGTTTGGATTCGTTAATTAATATTTGCCATCTGTCATGCATTGGCGCGCGTCCGGCGCGGCGCGGCGCGACGCGGACTGACAGCGCGTCAATCAGGAAAATCGCATCGCGGCTCTAAGAGCCCCCTCTCCCCCCGCGCATACATCAAAAACAATGTCGACATCGACGCGCGATCAAGAAAACATGCGTCACGAATAGCGGCCACCGCGTTTTGCCGAATTTTTACGTACACGATAGCAACTTGTTTTTATTTCGCTACGAGAATATCTTAATAATGTATGAGGCAAGAAGACTGGCGAATCGAAAGGATCGTTTCTAGTTTAAAATGTCAAGGGTTTTTATTTCGAAAGTTTTTAAGCGTTCTACACAACACATTTCCAATTTTCTTTACAAATGAAAAGGTTGTGGATCTTTTGTTCCATTAGGTTATCCCTTGTTCTTTATCAGTTTTATGGAATAAACAGTAAATATTTACAATATCTTCAAATTAATACTGACGTCTACATTGACGACGCCACAACTATCCTCATTTATTCATTAGAGAGTTTGTAAAAGTTAAAACAATCGAAAGCATTATCGTTCTGTTGAGCATGACAAGTGCAAGTTTCGTATCACTTTCGTGCATCTGCGCATGCGCAGCAAATCGAAATTGCATACGATTGCTGCCCGCTAAGACGTACACAAAATAGGGAGTTTGTGCACGCCATAGCGGACAGCACTATCGAAATTCTGCGCATGCGCAGATGATCTAAAATGATGCGAAACAAACTGCGCATGCGCAGAAGATCGATTGTGCGTTGACGTTCGAGGGTGCACCAACTCTCTAATCCCTGTTAATTATTTTGTTGTGCGAGCTGCAATCTATCGATCGAAACCAGTCGTTTCGAGGTTTGCTTGAGGTACGTTCTTGAGTCGGTCTTGCTTACATCATGTTCGTCCTGGGCGTGAGTAACCTTTGGAATGTGTGGTGAATGACGAGTGTTGGTTAGCGAAAGGAGATGACTTTAAATGCGAAGATCAGCAAATGCATGAAAACTGGAAAAATCTGTCAGGTTTACACAAGTCACTTTTATTTCGGTTATTCCATAACTCTTACGATAGTAAGAGTACAAGTGGAACAAATAGGCATCCACGACGATGGACCCAGTTCAAAATCATGCACACAGGCGCACATAAATCCACTCTGAAGTTCTGACTTCTAGGTTTTTAAAAGTTCTGAAGGAGGCCAAAAGTTCTAAAGAGGTCTAAAATTTCAAAGGACGAGGGCTCATGAGGGCTAAAACTCCTGACAAGGGCCTCGTCAGACAACGAGGTGTTCATTAGTGACGTGCATGAACTAGCGCAAAAGCTTGTCAACCACGGTTTTTGCGAAACGGACTACCACAAGGATCGGTAATGTCTCCGTGTTTATTTAATCTCTATATAGCAGATCTTCCGGAGCTGAAAGCAAAAAAGTTTGCGTATGCTGACGACCTTGCGGTAGCTCTCCAACGTAAGACTTTTGAGCAATTGGAAAAAGATTTAAACCCGGACCTGACGAGACTACAGCATTACTATCGGAGATGGCACTTGATGGCTAACCCACACAAAACTGTATGTACGGTAATGCATCTCAATAACAAAGAGGCTAAGAGAGAGATGAAATTGAAGTTCTGCGGCCGGAACATAAAACATGAAAGAGCACCAAAATATCTAGGAGTTAAACTCGATCGAAGTCTTACCTACAGAGAGCACCTGGTGGCGACAAGTCAAAAAATGAAGACCCGAAACAACCTTATTTCGAAATTGGCAGGTACCTCGTGGGGAAGTTCTGCTGCTACTCTCCGTACATCCGCGCTGGCGCTGGTCTATTCCGTTGCGGAGTATTGTGCCCCAGTATGGAAGAACAGCGTACATGCCAAAAAAGTGGACGTCCAGCTAAACGAGGCCATGAGGCTGATTAGCGGAACGCTGAAAGCAGCCCCTGTCCACTGGCTTCCTGTGTTAACTAATATACAGCCACCATATATCCGCAGAGAACAAGCCGCATCTAAAGAAAGATCGAAAATAGAAGCCAATCCCAAACTCCCAATACATGAGTATGTGTATGGAAACAATCGTCTCAAATCGAGGCGACCCTTTTGCATGAACCCAAGAGACCTGTACGACTCCTCTGGAGAATGGAAAAGAATATGGAAGGAGACGAAGGTTAGGAATTGGACCCTCATAGATGACCCCACTAAGCGGGTTCCAGGTTTCAACCTGAAGAGGCGCCAGTGGACAACGTTAAATCGACTCCTGACTGGATTTGGAAGATGCAAAGAGCAGCTAAGGAAATGGGGATATAGTGAGGACGGTGAGTGTGAGTGTGGACTACCCCAGACCATGGACCACATTATTCAGTGCCCGATTTATGGATTTGAAAATGGTAATCTTGAATCACTTCATAACTTAAGCGACGCGGGAGCCGAATGGCTGAGAGACCTAAAAGTGTGTTTGTAGTACTATATTACTATATTATTTTATTGTTATGTTTTATTTCTTGCATGAAGTGACTGTGTATGATTCGTGTAAGCTTCTGGCAAATCGAACGAATAAATAAATAAAATAAATCATGAACTAGCGCGAAATCAACCATCCGCCGTTCTTCGTCACATAAAATTTACAAGCGGCATAAGTAAATATTATGGTTTACTACTTAATAGCTGTGCGATTACGGAACTGAAACAAAACAATAATAGCATTGTTAATACCTTTGCGGGCCTTTCTAATTCTTATTCTCGCGTGACCCTTTTGAATACTTTTTGGTCCGACCTTATGCCAACACAACAAATAAAACATTTTTATGAATTCGATTTATTGAAGTTAAGATGCAATTTATTGCAATTGCAATAAATAAATTGAATAATGCTCAAATAAGTAAAATAATTCGTTATGTATCTTACTTTGCTTAATTGACAGGAAACTTGCAATTTTGGAATGTTCCCGTGAATTTATAATAGTCATCAGTCTCTCATATTTCACTGTTACGTATCACCATTTTTTGGACATATATTGTAACACCCCCCAGTCGCCTCGTGAGAGAACGCCCGGTAAGCGGCCCTTTGTAGCTCAGTCGGTGATGGAAGGAATCGTTAAACAGATACTGGTAGCATGAAAGAAACACTTGGATCACTGGTAAAAATTACTTTTATTCCTGGGCAATCAAATTAAAATGCCCCAGGGAAGTTACACTTGTAAATAGAATGAAGAAATGTGAAAATTAGGTGGAAAGAAAAGAAGATGAAATGTTAGATTCAGAGTAAAGCTTAAAAAACTAGGAAGAATTATAATTAACATTACAATGGTAAAATAAAAAAAAACAAAAGTTGCAAGTCAATGCGCAATAGTGCGGCGCCGCATTACAAATTTTTACACGGGACGAATGCCCATTGAATAATACTGCCTGGAAGAAAGGTCTCTGCGCGCCCGGGGAGGGCGCGGTCGAGGAGGAGGGGGCGGCGGCAACCTTCACAAAGGGCGCGGCCGGGGCGATGCCCTTGCACCCTCTCAGACACGCACGTCAGCTGGTCGGCCGTCTGGTGACGTCACCCAGGGGTGGGTGGCGCGTGGCGGCGTTGTAACGGCGTCTGGTAGTCTGGTTGAACTCGGAGCGGAGAACTGGCAGAACTGGTAGTAACTGGTAGACTTGGAGCGGCCGGGCAGTCTCAATCTCAGGAACGTAGTAATTAACTATGCGTACCTCCGATTCTCATTATAATAATTGTCGAACACAACTTCGGACAGTTTAGCAATCCTTCGGAGAAACGTTCGCCTCTCTCCACGGCGAATTCCCACCCCAGAGAATTTTCTCTGTCTCCTGCAGTCGGCTCAATGCTCAAAACTCGCAGTAAGATAATAAAATCCCACATAGGCACATTCGCCCGAATAATTCCCACCCCAGATAAGTTTTTCTCCCAACTGCCCTCAGCCTAGAACTCAGGCTCCTTCCGACGAATAATTATAAGTTTTTCAGAGGCACACTGGTCTCTCCCCGACGAATAGTTATCCCCCCAGAGAAGATTCTCTCCCGACTGCTCCCCGTCTAAATGATCTGGCCCCTTCTGATGCTCAGCACTTTCTGGTATTCTATCAGTCGAAATCGCATCAAGTTAACTTTTGCCCCCACCCAATTTTCTCGTATGTTCCAGCTCCTTATAATAGTCGCGTCGCTATTGGCCAAAGGAAATGGCGCATTACGCTATTTCAACCAATCGTGACGGGAGTAGTGAAGGGAGTTTCAACTCTTTGCGTCACTGTGAGCGTACAGAATTTTCTTATTCCTTCTAGAACATCAGCCATGCTTGCACAAGGCAGGCGTTGTCCGTGAAAGAATTTATCGCTCTGGGATTCCCTGGATGTCGATTTCAAGAGCGTTCTAGAAATTTCGCAGCTGGTCTTACGAACACGTGCCTCTGTCAGTTAAATGTTTCGACGCCGACCCTTTTAACGACCTTCTTAATGGGCCGGGGGCGCAAATAGCTGTCCGATAAGCGAGGTTGCACGTGCAACGCCATCTGTTTATCCTCTCAGTAGGACTCAGGGTGGCCGAGTCTGTTTGTTTAATTTAATTTTCCTGGCATGAGGAAATCGGTATCGCTACATTAGCCTTCCCCTCCGAATAAAAAGAAATTGGAGTTCGAGAAATTAAATTTCGAAAAGCGAGAATTTTTTTAAAGTAAAAATTTAAAAAAAATAGCGAGACCAGAAATGAATACTATTACCCGTTATTCTAGCAAAATCTTATTTACCATTGTAAGTTAAGGATAAAATGCTATTTTTAATTAAATCTAACAAAATTTTAGAAAATTGATAAACTTAGAAAAAATGAAAAACGTTTGGTGAGGCCAGGGTGGTTTTGGATTTTCTGCCGTTTTGCCCCAGAAACACAGATTCTGCGGAGGAATCCACGGGAATCTCAAATCTAATACACCTATCAAATTTACCGTAGGATTATTTTCCGTTCCCTTCTTTATTATTTCCGTCACTAATTGTCTTAGATTTTGGCCAATTTCCCTCTTTAGATTTTCTTCCCTTTTCCTGATATTTCCCCCGTCGATAATACCTGATTTCTCGAATTTATCATGAATCTGGCTGACTTCTGTGCTAAATTTGGGTTCAATTCCAGTCAATTTTCCGCTCATTTCTGCCCTAATCTCGGTAATACTTCCGATAACTGGCTCGCAGCACGCTTCAATTTTGCTATCACCTACTTGGAGCTTCTGACTAATTTCTGACTGACTATCCCCAGGATGCGATTTTACTTCAGCCACCGAACTTTCTAGTTCTTTGTCCAGGTTTTCTACACTATTTTCAATTTCCCCGCATCTACCCTCGAGACGGTTCTGCAATGTTCCAATCTCGCGATTAGATTTTGCCTCCAATCTTTCGACTTTTGCAATGTGCCCAGTTAAGCAGCTGCTCAGCCGGTCAAGTCTTTGCGAATATTTCTCGTTAATGTCCGAAGTTTGTTCCGAGAGTTTTTCGTAATTTCCTGAAAATTTTTTGTTACTTTCTAAAATTTCTGATTGTTTTTTGTTAATCTCTGAAGAATATTTTATGAAGGTTCGCAGGAAATCCTTGAAGATGGTTTCAATCGATGATTGTTCCCCTGAACTACCATTTCCTGCCACGTTGATACCTGATTTGTCCAGCATTTTGGCCGTTTCGAGTGAGTCGCGCACACGGTAGTCACAACACACGAAGCACAACACAACAACACTCACAAACAAAATACAATAATAAAGTAAATCGTTACCAGTCCACAAATTGTTTCTTTCGTAACAATGTCCTTCCATCCATTTATAACAAAAATTTAGTCAAATTTAACTTTAAAATTGGGCGTGGAAAACCTCAATTATTAGGCCGTCGAGCCCCACGGTGGGAAAGCCAATTGTAACACCCCCCGGTCGCCTCGTGAGAGAACGCCCGGTTAGCGGCCCTTTGTAGCTCAGTCGGTGATGGAAGGAATCGTTAAACAGATACTGGTAACATGAAAGAAACACTTTGGTCACTGGTAAAAATCACTTTTATTCCTGGGCAATCAAATTAAAATGCCCCAGGGAAGTTACACTTGTAAATAGAATGAAGAAATGTGAAAATTAGGTGGAAAGAAAAGAAGATGAAAAGTTAGTATTCAGAGTAAAGCTTAAAAACTAGGAAGAATTATAATTAACATTACAATGGTAAAATAAAAAAAAACAAAAGTTACAAGTCAATGCGCCATAGCGCGGCGCCGCATTACAAATTTTTACACGGGACGAATGCCCATTGAATAATACTGCCTGGAAGAAAGTTTTTTTCTGTGGGCCCGAGACGGGCGCGGCGCGGCGGAGGGGGCGGCGGCAACCTTCACAGAGGGCGCGGCCGGGGCGATGCCCTTGCACCCTCTCAGACACGCACGTCAGCTGGTCGGCCGTCTGGTGACGTCACCCAGGGGTGGGTGGCGCGTGGCGGCGTTGTAACGGCGTCTGGTAGTCTGGTTGAACTCGGAGCGGAGAACTGGCAGAACTGGTAGTAACTGGTAGACTTGGAGCGGCCGGGCAGTCTCAATCTCAGGAACGTAGTAATTAACTATGCGTACCTCCGATTCTCATTATAATAATTGTCGAACACAACTTCGGACAGTTTAGCAATCCTTCGGAGAAACGTTCGCCTCTCTCCACGGCGAATTCCCACCCCAGAGAATTTTCTCTGTCTCCTGCAGTCGGCTCAATGCTCAAAACTCGCAGTAAGATAATAAAATCCCACATAGGCACATTCGCCCGAATAATTCCCACCCCAGATAAGTTTTTCTCCCAACTGCCCTCAGCCTAGAACTCAGGCTCCTTCCGACGAATAATTATAAGTTTTTCAGAGGCACACTGGTCTCTCCCCGACGAATAGTTATCCCCCCAGAGAAGATTCTCTCCCGACTGCTCCCCGTCTAAATGATCTGGCCCCTTCTGATGCTCAGCACTTTCTGGTATTCTATCAGTCGAAATCGCATCAAGTTAACTTTTGCCCCCACCCAATTTTCTCGTATGTTCCAGCTCCTTATAATAGTCGCGTCGCTATTGGCCAAAGGAAATGGCGCATTACGCTATTTCAACCAATCGTGACGGGAGTAGTGAAGGGAGTTTCAACTCTTTGCGTCACTGTGAGCGTACAGAATTTTCTTATTCCTTCTAGAACATCAGCCATGCTTGCACAAGGCAGGCGTTGTCCGTGAAAGAATTTATCGCTCTGGGATTCCCTGGATGTCGATTTCAAGAGCGTTCTAGAAATTTCGCAGCTGGTCTTACGAACACGTGCCTCTGTCAGTTAAATGTTTCGACGCCGACCCTTTTAACGACCTTCTTAATGGGCCGGGGGCGCAAATAGCTGTCCGATAAGCGAGGTTGCACGTGCAACGCCATCTGTTTATCCTCTCAGTAGGACTCAGGGTGGCCGAGTCTGTTTGTTTAATTTAATTTTCCTGGCATGAGGAAATAGGTATCGCTACAATATGCTTCTTGAAATCAGTACGTCTAGTAGTAATAAGACGTATTAGCTACATCGGCTCACATCCTCAAAGTGTTATTTGTTGATGCAAATATCCTAAAAGAATCATATCGCTCGCAGGATTTCACAGGTATCCACACTGTCATAACTCTCAAATAAACCATACATATTTTCATTTATTTCTCGAGATTTTATTGGCAATAAGTATCCGTAGCTAAGTTAGAGAATTTCCGCGGAACTCCACAATATTCTTTCATTTTGTAGGAACAAATCAGACCAACAAATATTATGTAATAGATACACACACTGTTTTGTTTATCTGCCGTCATATTGAAAAATAACGATGACAATTTATTCGCTTTAAACGCAAGAAAAAACATAAATTGTTTTGAATCCTCCTGTGATTCAGAAACGAACTAGTAAACCATAAATTTGTTTATGCGCCACTGGTGTTACTAGATGTTTTTGCCCCTCGGCTGACTTCCGACCCCTTACGCCAGAGGTCTCCGGTTTTTGGAAGTCGTCCTCAGTGCAAAAAACATATATTCAGCGCCCTTAGTGGCCGCTGAAGAAGGCCACAGCAGTATAGCTCTGAAGGAGGTCACAGCAAGGTGGCCGAAACGTCAGTACAATTGACCGAGTCGCGGATCATCCCGAAGTGCCAAGAATACATTTTCACGAATTTATTTGTCATAGAAGAGTCAACGTAAGAAACTGAAATGGGTATCTAGAAATTAATCAATATTATTGGAAAGAATAAATACGTTGGTGTTTATGAGAATAACTGCGATTGAGGAAATAGAGATTAGAATAAAAACGATTAAAATGAAAACATAAAATTTATCGGATTAAAAGAGTGGGATGGTGCTCCCACGCTGTAGCCAGTGCAACGTTTTAAGCACATTACTTTTCCTGGCTGACATCCTCATGTCGGAAAGCAACAAATTTCATTTGTGACATTGATTGCGCTGGAAATAAACACTTGGCGCTTTCACTTTATGTACGCAATGTGGTATATTTTTTTTGTGCTGACTGAATATTTAGTCTGCAGAATATGCATCTTTGTCTTGTATTCTCTGCATGCGCTTACCGTTGCACTTTAGAACGATTGTTCACTGTCTCCTTCACTTATTCGCTTCGACTTGGTGGCAACCAGGTTAGGTCATTTTAGAATCTGCCAAATCCTTTTCTTATCACTAGGACGTGACTGTCGGCGTCTCCACGTTACTATCAAAAGTAAACTACAAAGAATACTGGGTCAAAGTGTATACTAACGAATTCATTCGGATATTAATACTCTGCTAAACGACTTCCTTTCCCGAACTATTAAAAATAATAAAAAATCGATGTCCTGAAGAGCAAAAATGAAGCTGAAGAAAACCGAATACAGTTGTTTTCAAAAGAATAGCTCATACTTACACAAGAACAAATAAAATATTCATGTATAACACTGGAATAGTTAAACATGTTACCAAAAATAGCCTTCACGATTACTGAAATAATACAGTAGATGGATTACTACAATACATAGTGTTTCAGAAACGGTGAGAAAATACCTTGTAAACACGTTGAGAAGAACCATGCGTGAATTTTTTATCATTACGGTTTGTCGTCAGTCAATTACTTTACGTTATACACGCATTTTTTTACATAACGCTTTCAGATTTGTTTGCGTTGATGGCGCCTTCACAAAAATCTCTATTTTCGTATTTTCTTCAAAAAAAATCTTTCTTTGCATCTTCACATTTTGATTTTTTAAGCACTGAAACGGTTTCGAATACTGAAGGCACAACTGTATCTTTTATAGAAACTGAGTGTACAGTGAAAGCGCGAGTGAAACAAAGAAAGAAATGTCGGTCACATCATTAAAGATTTTATTCATATTCTAAGAGATTAATTATCATATACATTATGAGAAAATCTTAGAAACCATCCACTATCTTCCCGTGATATGGACGTTGTTCAAAGAATAATAGTACTGAACGAAATTGCATTGCAAAAGGCGTGGTATTCTACAGATGTGGGAAGAAAAGTATTATTTGAGAATATTGTAAACAAACCTAATGATGCTCTCAACTAGCCCCACGCTGGGACCAGCCAAATGTAAACAAACCTAATGTGCACGGGGGAGGGCGCCAGGTTCAGCTCCTGAAATGTAACTGAATGGAAGAGTTGGGAGGTCAAGAATGAGCAATTGAGTCATTTGTGACAAACAACTGTTTATTCCTGGCACCAAAAGCTACCAGGGAAATTACAATGTCGCAATGGGCGACGCAAGTTTTTTTACTAAAACTGCTCTGTGAATTAATTACAAGTGGTTAATTCTGCTGGGCCAGAGCGCGGCCACTTGCAGTTTTTCGCTGTTATAATTGTTCAGTGAGAAAGCATCGTCTCATAGTTTCACCAATGGCTGCTGGTCTTCGTGGGCGGGCCAAGGCGGCAGCCTCAAAGCAGAGGCGGCGGCGGCTCCGGGTTGCTGATCTTCTGCGGCGCGTCTTCTCTCGCTCAGGTAGCGGCGATTCCAGGCTGTCAGCTCGAGCAGGCTCAGAGGGGGCGAGTGGCCACGGGCGTTGACGTTGCGAAAAGGGCTGTCACTTAGCCCGGGACGAGAGGCGGCAAGGCTGGCGGGCCGAAGCGAAAACGGCGCGGGATCCGGTAGTTTCCCGCCCGAGTTTTCTCCGCAACAATTTACGAGTCGCGTCCTGACTGATTCGGCTCTGGGAAAGTCTTTTCCCAAACTCGCGTCCCGATCGGGAATGACTGAATAATTAGGCACATTTAGCTACCAAGAAGTATCTTGGAACTCTCCCGTAGTAACAAAAATTTACAAGTCTCTCTCGAAGAAATCTTACAAGGTGAAGTCTCCGAAGAAATTTTACAAGTGCCCGAAGAAATTTTACAAAAGATCTCTTTTCCCACTGTGCATCGCGTTTATAAAAGAGCTACGTTTCCCCTTCCCAAAATGTTCCTGACACCAAATTTCTCCCTTCCCTCATGGCGAAGCTTCCCATTGGCCGAGGGTGGCTGCGTCGCGGAATTCTGATTAACCAATCTCGTGTCGATTTTTCTGTAATTTTCCGTAAATGTTCTCTGTCTGTCGCTGGTTTCGCTCTCTCACTCGCTTCCCTTTGTCAGTTGTTCCAGAAGCTGATCGCAGCTGTCCTGGACACGTGCGCGCGTAAAGGCGCATTTCACGGATTCCCGATTCCCGGATTCCCGGACCGTCATGGGCTAATTGACTGTCTACTGTATTTAGAGAGAAACAGCTCCCGCGAGGCTTCTGGTGCCCATCGCGTGCCCAGACGCGTGCCAGAACGAATGTGGGGAGTTAGCATTGTTCGAGGAGGGACCGAGAAAGGTTCTCGCTTACGACGTGTCGTAAATGCGTCGTCGTCTTTAATTGACACCCGGCCAATCCTTTCTTTGGGGTTTGCACCCCCCGGTCGCGCGGCTGGAGAAAGGACGCGGGGGCGCGTTCTGTCCCAGGAGAGGGCCGGCGAACGGCTCCGAAAACTAGAATGGCTGTTTATGAGTGCAATAAACCAGCTGCCTTCTGGAAAAAAGGCCGGCGCGCGGTCGGGTGAGGCCGGCGGCGTGACGAAAGAACCCTCCGCTGCGAGGGCCATGCCTCTCGACCCACTTCTGTGCCGCGGCGCGAGCTATTTCCAGCTGTAGGAATTATTGGTTATTGGCGATGCCATAATAAAATTATATTTAATTAATCGGTGACGCCACAATATGGATATCAAATTGAACATTGTGAATAATGATAATCAATAAGGAGTTAGTGAAACTTTCTGTTATTAAGTAAACTGTGCATGTTATTTCTGTGTATAACGGTTTTTGGGCCGATCATTCGCCGTATTCCGATGCACCATTACAATACTTGATCTTCTTACGAAGTAAATGTGAGAAAGTAAAATTCGTAAAATTAATACAGCACACTAGAAAAGTCTCTTCACACTGAACCAAGTCCGCCCCTCCCATTAAACATTTCATTTATGTTAGTAGCAACCAAATCACAGGGAAACAAATGAAGGGGACAACACTTCAAGAGACTTATGATTGTTAGCACATTGCAATCAACACAACATAACATATATAACCAAAATTTTTGTTGCCAGCATTCTCACCGGCAAGAATTCACTGCGAAGAGACTCATCTGGCGCTCTATCGAATGAACGCTTATCTCCCCTCATTTGTTCCTAATTTTATTTCGCGTTTCTGATCGTTCCGACACATAGCGCAAGTGAGTCTGGATGTGACGATAAAGTTATACATTTACAAAGGATATGACTATATAAACACGCACATTACAACAGAAAATGGATATATTATTGACGATGAGCTGCCTACTTTTTAAATATCATGTAAATGAGCCCATGTGCAGCTTTTCTACAGATTTTTCGCCTACATGCCTGAGCAATCACGCTGTGTGATCCGTTTACCGTTTCATTTTCTGTCCCAAGTGCATTTTACTGAAAACAAGGCTTCTGAGGCATTGCTTCAAGAACACGCTTAGTTTAATTTACACCTAGAGTATTTCATTTAGCCGGTTAATTTTGATACGAGTAAAAGAAATTAGAGATGGAAGACATGGAATATTTTAAAAAATATTGTGTTTACAAAACAGGCACTTCTATGGGTTTCTTCCAGGTTACCGTCAAAGCTTGGCCACCTACCACTCGACGGTTAAATATTTTTGTTGCACTTATGCACAATGAGGTTTTATGTTAAATTCTGATTTTACTTTAGATGAAGAGCCGGATGGCTTGAAGTCGACGATATTTTGAAAACACGGCATTATATACTTTGTCCAATAGAATTTACAATGCAACTTCGACAATCTGTTTATGACAGAAATATTATCAATATTCACCCAATGACACCTTGTGCGTTAAGGGAAAATATAGCTGCAATGAAAACACGTTTAGCAGCTCTAACGATGCAGAGCTTAATCATTCGTTTTCAAATTTGAAGAAGATAGCAGATAACTTTGTTAACACAATTTTGTTCCAAATTCATGAAAGTGAAAAAATAGCACGCAACCTGTGTCAAGGTACATTGAAATCTGGTTATGATTATCAAGCCCTCACTCCCACTCTCGTTTGCGTTTTAATTCATCTCACGGATTGCCATTCGTATAAACGTATTACATCACTTGTACCTCTTAACCTGTAGCATTTTCGTTGTAAAATCATCACCTACATTATTCCCGTACAATATAATCCGTTTTGCAGGTACCTCATCCAACCTATTTTAAACAAAGAGTCAAATATATTCAGAGCGAAATGAGTAATGGTTGTTTCACTTTATAAATAGGCGATTAAAAATTCCATACTGTTGTAAAGTGATTGATTTTACTTACTTCACTTACATACAATAATCTCAAACAAAACCTACTTTTGAAAGATTGATTACTGTATTTCGAAAAACATCTCTTTTTAATGTTCAGTAATAGTCCGAAAACATACTTAGATTCCATTTTCCCTGATGGCGTTTTTCCATTGCTGCTCGGTGGAATCGTTCGAGTTCTCAGCGCCGAGATTTTCAGGAAAGAAGTCTAATAATCAACATGAGTACAATTCACTATATTGCTTTCTGCGTAGTGCAGCCGTCGCAGGACTTGTTCCCGTCGGCGATGCACAGTAGTTGTTTTCTTCTGAAGAAGACGCCAATACTTAAGTAGGGACGCCAACAATTCTGCCTAATTTTTGACAAGTTTATATCACGATCAATATTACTGAGCTCTCACTGATTGATTCTATTCGGAGATGTTCCGTCGAAATCTGGGTCTTGACTGTCGTTCTTTTCGGTAATGAAGAAATATCAGTACGTGGAATGGTCTTATGGTTCATGGGAATTGTAAATGGTGTACGTCGGGAATTTACGTGAAGCTAACCACTAAGAAATATTACATAAGAGGCACAGCAAATATAAGGGGCCCACGATTTGTACTGATTACGACACCCGAAATACAATTCATATGTCTGTTTTCAAGGGAGTAATATTCCGCCTTTGGCTCATTAAAATTGTCTTACCATACGCATGACAAAAATTGTTTGGACATACTGTCACAACTTTGCAAGGAATCTGTTCGTAAATATATAACAGTCGAACAGAATGCGAAGATGAGTCGTGCACTACACAGTAATACCAACTTTCTTACTTGACACTCAGGGCGCAACTAATGTGTCACGCCAAGTTGGCGGGTCGTTTCTGTGAATCACCGCACTTCATTTCTCTATTTTCGAAGTTGCTCAATTGATTTGGCAGGTCTGGTATCTATTTCATATCTTTATTGGAATTCAGTATACATATAATGCATTGTTGACAACCACTTCCATTTAATAAACATGCAAGCAATTAGAGTTTATGTATAAACGACAGGTAGGATTCCGCAAAATATATTAGTTTTAGTACATGTGCGATTGCACAAAAACTGAGCCCGTTGGGTAACGTTTATGGTTGTATTCGGCTTTCGTGTAGTAAAATATATAAAAAACAGCTACAGTTAGCCATTTAACAAAATCGCTGTCGACCAGTGTTATTTGTCAAAAGAAGGCAGACACAAAAAAATTGAAACCTCCTCCTCGCCCTTGCGCAAAAATAAACATAACTCTCTTCGCCAAAAAAATGCACATTAATACTTGCAATTCTTCAAACCTATGCAATGTTAGAAAATGCAGAGTTCAATCAATATTATGTCTGTACCATTTTGAGCGTACTTTACTCTATCCAACAACAAACTGTTATAAAGAAATTCGTTAGCCATTTTTGAGAGAACTTTTAAAATGTTGGACCTTCGTGTAAAGTACCTCAGAAAATCGAGGTACTCGTTCTAACTCGCAGTGTCTTGAGTTAGTTTAGATCGATCGGCGAATATCCATTTCGGAGAAAATCGTTCGAGAGTTTCAGGCATTAGGCGATATATACATATAGTGACCAAACACTCAAGCGGGGCATTCGCACAAGACAGCAGACGCCGCGCCAAGATGATCTACCGACTCTGACACACACTGTATAAGGGAAGGGACTTTCCCGTCTGAGACGGACAGCAAACTTCTTCGGGATTCTCCTTACATGACAAGAAATACCGACAGGGGAACCACGCAAGCTAATACTTATAAAAATCCGGGATTCAGCGTGCACGTGACCAAATGGACGAATCCCGACGACTTCACTCGATACAGACCCCATCACACTGACTAGACTGAACACGTGACGAGATGGGGAGACGTGTGCAGAGATGAACCCGGAGACGAAAGGACAGAAGCAGCTAGTGGACGCGGACGCGTTTGGGAGAAACTCTCGGCAAGCCAGTGGAGGAGATCGTGCTTGGGAGAGAAAGACACGGACGACACCAAGGGGATGTGCGACAAGTCAGACGTGTGCGTCCCAAAACGCGCCGGGAATCGAACTGTGACCATGGAACCGAATCCACTCACTCCGGTTGCTCGTGGCACCGCACCACTGTAAATAAGCGGCGCGTGCGCGTGCCTTCGGTGCGGCGGGGATCACCACAGGCCTACCGGCGACGCCCCACGTAACCTTTCGAGCTGACGAAGGGCGTTGACCCATTGCAACGCCTTCTTCCCAACGCGCAACTTCGCAACTGCAACTCAACCAATGTAACTGCGGTGTCCGCGCGCCAAGCGCATTGTTAATAAATGTACTTTAACTCCATGATGCCATTTCAAAACAAGGTAAGCCTCTTTGCGTTTCCCTAGCCAAGCAACATGAAATAAGCCCGCCCTGATTCGAGCTTTCAAATCTGTGCGGGATTGCGTCCGTGGAGCTTCCGAGACTGCAATCCTTGCTTCTATCGCCCGGGAGCCGCCGCAGGTAGGCCGCCGCATGTAGCGGTCACCAAGCCAGCAGTTCCCGTGACCTTCGGGCGAGAGTTTCTACATTTCTTCACTTCTACATTTGGCCCCAAACCTGGTATTGTACCCCGCCACGATCACTATATATATCTATATCTATATCTATATATATATATATATATATATATATATATATATATATATATATATATATATGTATGTATGTATGTGCGTTTGTGCGTGTGGAGAGGGGGAGGGAGAGAGAGAGAGAGAGAGAGAGAGAGAGAGAGAGAGAGAGAGAGAGAGAGAGAGAGAGAGAGAGAGAGAGAGAGAGAGAGAGAGAGAGAGAGAAAACAGACAGACCTTTTGCCTTTGCCGTCAATCCATTATTCGGAATGAAGGACTCATAAAACAAGTATTCAGAGAACACAATATGTGAGAAGTAATTTACTGCCTATAGTAACAAGCTTTTTCATTTCCAGGACCTTTACAATACGAAACTTTCTGTAAAAAAGTCGCAGATTTTGGCCACAGCACTACAATATTTTCTCTCCACTGCATAAGTCGATATTAAGGAGAGAATGGCGATCCAAGTGACCGAGATCAGAGTGTCTCAGCGATCTCGGACCGAAGGATCGAGTCCTGCCTCAGGCATGGTATTTGTGTTCGTGCTTTCACGCACACCCATCAACACCATTACACTTTATTCAGTTTACAGATACCCCTAACGTTAATCAATAGTGGTCGCTAATGATCTTGTAGTTAATGCGATCTTAAAAATAAAAAAGAGAGAAGGTATAAGCTATAAAGTAGTAAGTGGGTTTGAATTTTCACGACAATTTTGATTGTTGATTCGCCCATATGGCGTATGCTATTTTAAGCCCGCTTGCTACATTCTTAAGGCAGCTCCAGACATTCGGCATTCGCCAAACAGCGAGCAACTGCTCTTCCAATACCGAGCACCTTAAATGCTCGGCGAATGTTCGCCCCCTTTGATATGTCAAAAAGAGCGACATGCGGTGGGTAGGGCGAGCACCGAATGTTCGTCACTCGGTAAACAAGAAAGAACTCATCTACACTACCGGGAATTCGATGAGCGGTTGCCCGCTACTCGTCCAATATCGAATGCGTGGAGCTGCTTTAAAACAAAGCGTAGGCTTTCGCAGTCGGGATCAGAATCTTGTCTGTCCGGGTGACGCCCCGTTCTAAACGCAGATGCCAACGTTCCGGCCATTTAGATGCGACGTTCCTCAGAGCTAAATGCGTTTTCGGACAGCCCTGTAGATACGCTTCAGGAGGTTCCACATATTCGGCATTTGGCGAGCAGCAAGCAACTGCTCTTCCAATACCGGGCAGCTGATGTGTTCAGCGAATGTTCCCATCCCTTTGATGTGTCCAAATAGGCCGACACGTGTTATATACGGTGAGCACCGAATGTTCGTCGCTTAGGATTCGGTGTGGGTCGCTCGCTTCTCGCCGAATACCGAATGTGTGGAGCCGCCTTTAGATTTTGTCCGCAAATGTTGTTCTGCTCTGTTCGTTGGCGACCGCGGCGCCGGGCAACGTGGCGCCCTCCGCAGGCCGAATGCGCGCGAGCGACTGTGTCCCTGGCAGCGCCGCGCCGCGTCGCCCCGCCCCGCCCCGCCCTGCCCTGCCCTGCCCTGCCCTGCCCCGCCCCGCCCCGCCCCGCCCCGCCCCGCCCCGTCCCGTCCCGCCCCGCCCCGCCCCGCGCTCCGCCCCGCCCCGCCTCGCCCGCTTCCGCAGCAGCCCATAAATCACGGACGGCGGCGGTGGCGCGGGCGGGTGGAGGCAGGGGGGGGTGAGCTTCCAGCTCTGCGTTTTGAGCCCCCTCCCCCTCTCGGCTTCCTAAATCAGAGCGCGACGCAATTCGAAAATTGATAGAGCTAGCGCTCTATCCCGTAAAACAGGCAAAATTATCACTGGCCGACCGCCATGAAAAATCAGCCGCAAGCATCGTGCCTCGAAGGCGGACGCCTAATTGCACGCGCTGAGCGTTTTGTGTGCGGACATGGCCAAGTGGTCGCGTTTGACGTTTCACATCGAGATATCGATGGATGAATAGTGAACAACACATCGAGTCGTCGCAGCTGAAGTCTTAAATGAGCAGCTGTCGATGAAAATTGTCCTGCGGTGAACGTACAGTTCTCTAACGAAACAAACCGACTTAGGTTGCCGCTGCAATGCCTTTGACCGGGGGTCCTAGGGTTTGCGTTCCGACGCTGGCAGGGTTTTCGACACTAGATAGATAGCTCGGTCGAGTTCAGTCGCTATCAGAAGGAAATTTTTAGCGGCCGTTTGCTCTAATCGGCACTGTACTATGGCGCCTCCAATCAACACAAGGAGAATCCTGGAGCAGTGTCCTAACAAACGGGCCTTATACCCAATTTACGGACAGCTAATTGAGTTGTGAAAAATCATGTACATTTTGTCGTAGTAATAGGCGTGAGATCTTTGCACTTTCAATGCAGATACTTGAAAAGAGCTCTGTGAAAGCGAGAGAATTAGTCTTTATCGTCCATTAATGAGAAATGGTTTGCTGACGTCTTTATAGAAATTTACAACAGAAAAATCCGAATAGAATACATAAAAGAGCGCGTGTGCTTTCTTTCCGGGTAAATACTCGTAGAATGAAGGTAGAATGGGATTCGTTAGAAATCAGTTGGGTTAAAGCATTGTGCACACAAAGCACATGTCAGTCATTCCGCTTTGATTATTAGCTCCGCCCGACTCGGTGGACCAACGCTCTTTAGTACAGAGGATCACAAGGACAAAACATAATTGAAAGCACAGAGAGCAGTTATTGGAAAAATTTCCTTTATGAACAGAACAAATACGGAATAAATCGCCTGCGGCAGTCTTTGGACTCTTTCCTCTAGTTGTTCAAGCATTCCTTGGTCTACGGAAAGGGAAATCTTGTCCAGATCACCGTGGAATAAAATTTGTGCGTGTAGAGAATAACGCGATGTTATCGCTGTCTGGCTTATTCCAACAACGCAGGCAACCTACTTTGTCAGCCAGTGGCCAGCGGCCACCAGTCATTGGCCGAATTGCGGATTTTGGTATACTATCAAGACTAGTACAGCATAAAAGTGTTAACCAAATTTCGGCCTGTTTTTTAACGTTTATGCAGTGAAGTGCTTTCCAATCCCTTTTATAACCGCATGCTAGTGAAGCGCTCCTACCACAAGTGCACCGAAGCCTACATGTTATAATCCGGCAATTGAAGATGCACTAAGATTTGCCCTCCCAGTTATTCATAATAGTGACACCGATCCAGATGACGGATACATTACCAACGGTAACCCTCATCTCAGACATCATTGATGAAGATCGGAACAACATCAACCCTTGAGACATCCTGGTGAAGGAGACTATGCAAATCGGTAGTTGAACACAAGCAACCCACGTAAAAGGTCAAAAGATGATAACAACACTGCAACGAGAAAGGAAGAAATTATGTGGAGCCTCTAGCAGTCAATCAGAAAACACCCGTGAATCAGACCATGATATGTTTAATGTTTCAGTAAGTAATACCTACGAACCATTACAAAAACAGATTCCGGTCTTCAAAGAAATAGATTGGGTTTTCTAAATGGTACAGAAAAATAAACTAGTGAAACTCCTATCAGAATCCCTCCCATTTATGTAGAACGCTTTTCCAAATTTAATACTTGTATCAAAGAACTAAGGACTTATGGGTCGAACAATTTGATAGAAGAACTAAAAAAAGTGAAAGTGGATGCTCCGATTTTCATAAAATTATAATGAACTTAATTCAAATGCAGCTACGTTTCCACCCAAATAAAACACGGTCATAAACAACGTTCAATGGTGTTGAATCATTTTAAGACCTAGAAATATTTCAGAACAATAAGCAAAGATTTCCATAATTAATTAAAGTAAAAAGACTCTTCAAAAATAATATTTCTACTTCAGTCTTAGTGACCGAATTTAATGAGAAAGACCACGAATATAACATTCTCAGTTTTCATTAAATTTTCAACCACATACCACGGAAAAAATGGGAAAACCAGAAGGCCCAATACACTGTCATAAATGCCAGAAACTTCGGCCATACAAAACACCATTGGAAAAGAACATTATATATGCACACTGTGCTAAAGGAACATTATACTGTACTCTGTCCACACACGAATTTAGAACCAAAATACTAACGGTATGCAAAAACCCCAAAGGTATGCATAAAAAGCAAACTATCGGATCTCATCACTCCCTACTTCAATGATATTAATGATCCAAAGGTCTTCATCCTTACACATGCACAAAATAGTCAACTTTCAGATCCAATATTAATATTCTGTCAAACATACTCCAAAAATATAATATTAACTATACCGCATCAGAAAATTCTTATCTTCGCCGTAAAAACCGTTAACCCATCAACCGATAATCAACAGAATAGCCATTTCCATAACTCCGTAATATAAACTATTACGACATGCATAATTAATATTGTAAACTCGTCAATCTCCGCCATAATTAATTCGATCTTCACATCCTTATTCTCTCTATTAATAAACAAGACTAGCAATACATATATTAAATATAATTACTTTCATGAACTGAAATGCGAATACTATTTCTCATAAAAAAGTAGAATATTCGCAATTTCTCCATACTTATGATATTGATGTAGCTTTCATTACTGAAGCACATTCAAAACCCAACAATAAGTTCTACTGACCACTCTATGCCACAAACAGGAACGATATATCACCCATAAAGGAGGAGGAGGAGACTTAATTGCACACAAATCCAACTTAAAACATCACTTCATACCTACATTTAACTTCAATGAAATCGAAGTAATTGCAGTTAACATTAAAACAGTACTAGAATAAACCTGGTCGATTATAACAATACATAACGTTACGATTACGTGAAGCTTAACGTTAACAGCATCAAAAATCTATTTCAAATAACTAAAAAGTTCTAATACTAGGAGATCTGAATGAAAAACGCACGTCATAGGGGCTGAAAAAAAATTCCGAAACGAAAAAAAATGGCAAACTTCATAAATAGTTCCACATTAAACATAATGACACAGGAACCTACGTACTATACTCATGACAATTCAAGGAACACCGACATAATAGTCATACAAATAACAAACTCATCCCTAAAATTCCACGCTTCGACAATAATTGAGTTACATTTAGACCACGATCTCATATTCATAACCTCCCAACAAATCTCTACCTCTCATTTCCCATTTCCCAAAATAAAAATTGGCAAAATTAATTGACTGAAATGAAATTAAACAATTGTAAATTAATTGAAAGTTAATTGAAAGTAGTGAGCCCTCTCATTAAATAATAGCGCTAAACATCAACTTAATATTCTAAGAAATATTTTTGAAAAGCATCAATGAATCATAAAAATAGGGAACTTGTCCTGTGTCTTTGCGGATAAGACAATTTAGTATTTCACAAAACAGATACTCAGGAAAATAATTATAATTTTTCTAATCAAATCAGGGGCAACTACACATACGTATTCCCTCCCTTAAGGCTAAATATGGGGCCACTTGCTTTTCGTGCACCTTTACTACGAACACAAATCAATACCACCCCTCTCCAAATAATCAACAATGCATGAATACCCTCACTTATGGATCACACCCACGAATAAAGTTAATCTTACTCAAATAAATTAAAATATCATATCCAAACTCCCAGTGAAAAAACTTCCCCTGCACACCACAACCAATATAATAGTTAAACTTTCCTCCATCTGTCCTGGCCTTCATCACAAATATCAATAACACGAGTGCCAGGTCACCAATAACACGAGCCTCGAATATTTCCTAGTGACCCGGAAGTAAGCTATCTAAACCAAATAAAAATCCCTCGTAAGCTGAAATCCTCCGTCTTATTAATTTACTGCCTACCCTCGCAAAAATATTCGAACTAGTGGTACTGCAATTGGCACAGACTTTCTCGTAGTAGTTTTCTCATTTTCTTGATGTGGACGGGATTTACGGTCTTGCTCCATCCTCTTCCCAGCTGCCATCTATCGCTGCCCAACATTTTTTTTTACGTTTTCTCAATTTTTTTGTTTCCTAATAAAAGAACCGAAATATTATTTTAACAATATTAAAGAAGAGTGAAAGGTCATCAAGAATGGCAATTTTTATTGAAAAAATTAAGCCCATCTAAATAAAATGGCGCTTAAGCGTTTCTGTGAATGCGAAATTTTAACCCATCACAGAAAACTATCGAGTTTTCGAAAAAATTAATGTGAAGTCATTTCGAGCATTTCCAGTCTCAAATGCAATAGTATTTAGAAACCGCTAGAAATTTGCATATTAAAGACGCGAGAAATGTTTAAAAAATTACATTTGTGTATTTAAAAAAACAAACGAATATAGAAAAATGAACTTTATGTCATTATAAACAGTGCAATTAGCACTATTACTTCGAAAAGTTTAAAAAAACTAGTGGTGCAACAAAATGGCACAGACTTACCCGTATTAATTTTCTATTTCCTTTGGTTTCAGCTAGATATTCGAACTTGCCACATACTCTTGCCAGCTACCATCTATCGCCGCACAAAGTACATTGTTTTGAAATTTTCTTAGTTTTTAGATTATCTAATAATAGAGCGGAAATATTATTTTAAGAATGTTAATGAACAGTAAAACCTAGTTCTTAACGGCAATTTTCTTTGAACAATTTGGAGCCGTTTTTAAGAAAATGGCGCTGAAGCGTTACTGTAAATTAGAAATTTGAGTTTTCGAGTTTTCGAAAAACTTCATTTAAAGTCATTTTAAGTACTTTAACTCACAAATACAATTGTGTTTAAAATTTGCTGGAAATGTGCATACCAATGGTATGAGAAATCTTAAAAAAATTAAATTTGTGTAATTTTTTAAAAAAATACACCGAAATTAACTTAACGCCATATTAAAGAGAGCTATACGCACTATTCGTTCGAAAAGTTTGAAGAACAAATTGAACCATTTTTGAGAAAATAGCGTTTGGCATTTCTGAAAATGCGGTTTTTCACAATAAATGATTAAGTTTTCGAGAAACTTAATGTGACATTATTAAAGCACATGTACTTATAAGTATAATAATGTGAAGAAATTGCTGCTAATGTAAATATTAACGTGAGGGAGAAATAAAATACTTTTTTTCATTTTTGAAAAAAGAAAAGGAAGAGCTACATGTGTTTATGTCATATTATAGTGTGTATTTGGCACTATCACTATCAAAAGTTTAAAACAAAATTCGAGAACATCTTGTTTCAGCACTTTTTAAATTGCGCATACTGCTCCCTATATTGGGCGAAAACGACGAAGTTTTAAAAATGTACATATGTACTTCATGTAAAGTACCCCCAAATTTTTAAGAAAAAAATTTCAAAATCGCAGCGCCTTGAGTCGAGTCAGATCGATCGGGAAATATATGCATTTTGAATAATATACTACGTATGGTTGAGGTGCTAGTGCCATTCACACACGAACAGACGGACAGACGTTTTGAAAAAATACACATTTTCAATATCTGGGGACCCTAAAAATTGTATTTCCCTTGAAATCTCCAAATCCATTGTCTGCAGCATTTGATAACTTTCCGTATTCTACTTATATTACTCCGTATATACGTACGTATACGGAAAAGTAAAAATTATAACAATTTTTGAGAAAATAATTTTTTTAAATTACCTATATTTCACAAACAGTTTCGCAAAACTACTCATATTTTCGAAAAATTGTAGCTGACTTTATTTCGAGATCCGTCGAACTCGTTCGAATGGAGACTACTCGCCTTTTCCAACGGTTTTTGAAACTTTGGTGTTTGTTATACGAAACTCTCTGCAACAAAGATATTCATGGAGACACCCACAACCAAATCTTAATACCGGAGATTTACCCGTAATTAAGACGATTTTGCAATGTCTTCCTTATTCTATATCACTTCTTAAGATAAATTGGAAATCACGATCTTGGTGGGTCGGAAGTTTATAATAAAAATAATTTTTAAGATTGTAATGTTACCTTGTTCGTTGTAGTAAGATAATTACAAAATAATCGTTAGAAATACTTAAAGATTTTTATGATTTAGTAGAACATTAAGATTAATTATCATTCTGATTCATGACATGCCGGAGATGTTGCGTGGTAAATAACACCTTTAACACCCCAACAGGTGCCTTATTACTCCTAAATACATCGTTATACTAGAACTCTCCCAAGATATTGTAGAAAGATCGTTCTGAAAATAGAGCCAATCAATTCGTCTTGTCGAGAGGATTTGAAGGAGCTATCGATTGATTACCTATGTAATTGCATTAAAAAGCTCCCCAATTTCATTTTGTATGCTCGCCCGCCCCTAAACTATGTTTTTTAGCTTTGTTTTAGAATGTTCTAAAGGGATCCGGAAAATATTTCCCCAGCATTACACCGAGACGCATCGAATGACACATCACGTACGTCGAATAGAGGACCGAAAGATGCCTAACCGTTAGCAACGGACACCGTCACGCGCAAGTTACTCGATTACCATACGTAGAATTTGTATTTGTTTAAATATATCTACCATTTCTTCCTCTCTGAAGGTGATGGACCAGGATGAACGGGACCAGTCATCCCTGTGCGAGGCCGTGTGTTGTGAAAGTGACCGCTGATGAATACTAAGGCAAGCGTTTCTGTGCACGGAATACGACATAACGTGGGATTTGGTGCTGGGCGTGAACTGAGAAATAATGAAGTGGAGAGGGTTCGCCTGCTGAGCTCCGGGATTCTTTCGCACGGGCATCTAACACGTGAGGATCCAAAAGCGAGATACATCTAACAACTTCGATATACCCGTTTATTCACTTTCCTGCGTGTAAAAGAGGTTTTGGAGGTCCCTCTATGATGTGCTGTTAATTCAAAATTCGATTTAGCTGTTATGAAAGTAATGTATTTGATATTATGGAACTGAAATATTCTAACATTCTAGGGCCTTGAAAGGTTAAAAGATAATTGTTTATGGTTGCTGATCTTTATTGTTATATTAAAATATTACATAACGTTTAAATAATAAAAAAATACATTAAATAACTGTTGACTTATAAATCTTAAAGACATTAGAGTTTTAGTTTATTTCGGAATCAAGTCAATACTCAGGAATAATGAACTCCATTGTAATCGAAATTTTTCATTTCAACTGAGATAGTGTCAATCGTATTGGCATTGAAATGAGATTCCGATGAAGAAATGTAAATATTTTTAAATGTTCCATAAGTGCAAAATATGGAAAATATAGATTCATTTTATTTTAAAATAAAATAAAATAAAATTTTGAAACTGATTTCTTGAAATCGTTTCCCTACTCTTGCAATCAAAGGAATTCCCATGACTATCACAACACGGAGTAACGTCACATTAATGCCATAATAACTATCAAAACACACAAATTTATCACGGGTTTGGGTTATAGAATTCAAGTAAAAATACAGAATTTCGGATCAAAAATAGTTCATTTTAATAGTCGTAATCTGATTTCTTTCCGCAGTCTAGACCAGGGCTTATCAGAAAGGTGGCTCGGGAACAACAAGCATCCACCATCAGTTGGAGCGGAAGGAGGGGTAGTGACAGAAGAGGTGAAGGATGCGAAGTGTGTAGGTCGCGAAGGATGCGATGGCTCATTTTCACGTGCGACATTGCACAACTCGCGCGCGGCGATGGTGTAACGGTTAGCGTATCGGACTGTTATACTCAAGTTGGCGGGTTCAAACCCGATCTTAAAAGCCGTGGACTTTTAAGGGCGGAAAAATCATTCGTGCGTCTTCCGGAGGGGAAGGAGGGGAAGTAAAGCCGGTTGTCCCATGTTAGTAGATTTACTTGCATGTAAAATATCCTCAAGCCTAAATGACGCCTCTGAGCTAAACTCAAATCGTCTGTTTCTCGCACAAGAAATACCTCCTTTCTCTGCTAATTGGTGAAAGGAGCGTAGCAAAATGTGAGTGGTCAGACGGAAGAGCAGGCCTCATGGCCTGAGTCTCGACACGTAAAATAAGGCATCAATTCAATTCAATTTGTATGTATATCCAAGACGAAGGAAGCGGCTCTGCCACTAACAATTCGGTGGTATTCAAAACTGATTGGGAAGAACTGAACTTTTTTAAGTGGAGAAAATTTATAGTGTTTTGCTTAACCATTACACTTTTATACTGTTACAAAGTTTAATACAAAGAGACATTACAGGCTTAATTACTTACCAGGCATGTATATATGTGTGTGAAAGATGAACAGCAGTTGAATTAGCTAGAAAGCAAGTTGTTCTTGTCATGTTAGTTATTATTAGTTAGGTTGTTATTTTTACTTTGCAGTCTAATACATTGGCATACGATTAGTGAGATATAAAATGGCCTAATCCTGTAGTGTTTTATATTATTCTCCTAAAGGTTGAAAATATTGCTAGTGAATCATAAATGATAATTAGTTCCAGATTCGCACACCGAATCCATATGCAACTACGTACCATAACGTATGTGAAAGTAGGCAATATACAACCTACGTATGTGCATGAATATTAATGGATTTACTTACATCCAAGAAAAAACTGAAAGTAGGGCTGGGATAGCTCCAAAATTCTGCTTTTGATCAGGGGAAAAATTGGAGGGGTGTTGCGATTGAAAGTGAAGTTTAATGCTCTCCGCACTGCACCTTTGACAGTCAGTTTTGTTGCCGAGCGCTGTGACAGATGGCACAGAGTGGGCGGAGTGGGATGCTCATTCTCCACTAAAAAGGGAGAGCGAATTCACTTTTGATTTGGTGGGACACTGTAATCCAATCGGAAGCTTTAATTTCTAAACTAAAATTTTAACGAAGCCCCGGATTGGAGTGGTTCAAGTTGATCGCTGTCAAGTCGCCCTCTGTTTTAATCGGAGTACAAGAGATGATTGTGAAAAATAAATCTGATGCAACGCCAGGTATTCAGGTAGTAATTCATCTTGTTATTTCCTACAAAACGAAATGTGAACTTGAGATACAGTGAAAAAATGTTTTAAGAAAGAGGAAATTATTTTTAATGATATCTCGTGTGGATCAGATTTATCATTTGGAATGTTGTATAGCACTCAACTCCTACCCCTGAACTGATTAACTGAGAACATTACATTGCAGACGTTAAAGCTGAGGTCATTCTACTAGTGTTAAGAGTGGCGAGTGTAATGAAACGAGTGACGTATTATTCGATTACTTTTTTTCTAAGTGCTTAATTTAATATACAAAAAGTGCTATCAGATAGTAAGTAAAAGCTTATGCTCCGGTCTCGCCAGAACATTATCCAGTGGAGGACCAAATTGTTCGCGCGCATAGTCTACCGCCCTCCAAGTAATCGCAGAGTTCATGGCACAAACTGCAATCTCAACAGGGGATGGAATTAAATGCACTCTAGAGGTGTTAAATAATTCTAATGCAGATGTAAATGAAAGTATGGAACTGGAGGAGCACATCCAGCAACAGTTACAACCACTTCAGAAACTTTCAGACCGAGCAGCAATGGAAAGTGCTAAAAGATCAACGAAAACTGTTACGACAGCTTCAAGATCGTCACAAACTTACCACTGCTGCAGCAATATCAAGCTTTCCAACATATCCTGGAGATTCTAAATTATGCTCAACCGTACATAATTCAAATAGTCAAAATGTAATGGACCACAAAAGTTCAAACCAACTTGCGTTAATTGCGAGGACACTCATAGAGAAAATAATAGTCTGCCAAATGAAATAAAAAGTTCGGCTATCACGATCAGTATTCCAGTCCAAACAGCATCAAGATCGCTGATGAAAGACGTCTGCATTTACAATATTTACATTATTACAATATTAATAAAACTGAAATATTGCAATCATAATAGGTTTGGCGATTTTCGGAGAGGATGAGGTTTGCTGTCCAGAGGTGGTTATGTAGAAGTTCCCGCAAGGTTCAATTTGAGCACTTGTTTTATAGATCAACGGAGTATAGTTCAAACACCAAGGTCATTGGCAGAAGGAAATTCGTTGCAATAATATTAAAATTGAAATATTGCAAATAAAATAATGTTTGGGGGTTTTCGAAGAGGATGAAGCTTGCTATGCAGAGGTAGAGCTCCCGCGTGGAGCAGAGTGAAGGGGGAGGAGGGGAGGGAGGAGAGGGTGAATGGCTGCGCGAGGCGCCGGCGCCGCCGCTGACAGCGCGGGACGGGAACACGCGAAAGCCCTCGGCAGCGCAGCGGCGGCGCCTCCGCCCCGCCCGCTCGCATAAATCACGCGGCGCTCGCGGCTGTAAATGCGCCGTAATCTTTTCCGTTTCAGCCGAACCAAAGCCCCACACGGCAGCGCAGGCGGGGCACAAGCAGGGGCTGCGGGCAGTGGAAGCGACAACCCGTGCAAAGGTCGGTGAGGTGGGGGTGACGGAAGCGGGTAGTAGCGATGGAAGCGGGTAGTGGGTACTAGTCGTGAAAGCGCGTAGCGCTGACGGAAGTTGGTAGTGGTTCGGAAGCGGGTGGGTGACGGAAGTTGGTAGTGGTTCGGAAGCGGGTGGGTGACGGAAGCGGGTGGCGTTGAAAGCAGGTAGTGGTGACGGAAGCGGGTGGCGTTGAAAGCAGGTAGTGGTGATGGAAGCGGGTAGTGGTGATGGAAGCGGGAGTGGTGATGGAAGCGGGGAATTGGTGTTGGCAACTCGTAGTGGTGACCGAAGCGGGTGGGAGGTGGGGTGGAAGCAATTAGTGGTAATGGAAACTGGTAGTGATTCCGGGTGCGTCAACTACTAAGGTCATTAGCCCATGATTTTTACTGTGGGAAGTGGCGGCGAGATCCGGCACCGACCGTACCGGTGACCGACTGACCCTGTGGACTCGCGGGGTTTTCCCAACCCAGTTATTTTCCAACAGTGGGGCACTGCTCCAGAAGCGACAAGCTCCAAGCACCCGTTGAATATTATGCATGTGTGTGTGTGTGTGTGTGTGTGTGTGTGTGTGTGTGTGTGTGTGTAAGGATGCGATGAGGAATGGTCAAGGAAGAAGAAAATATCCCGCACAGTCCATGGCTAATTTGTTATGGTACTGTAGCGGCATTCGCATGGTGTTTATAGGAGAAACCGCTGAAAACTACTGATTAGAGAAGCCGGCCGCTTGAATTCTCCTCCAGACGTGGCTGAATTCGACCTAACAAAGTAGCTTCTGTTGAAAATTCTGCCGCCGTCGGACTCTAACTCTAGGACCTGGTCAGAGGTAGGGCAGTGACATCAATTGATGCTCTGGGCCACCTAAGCCGGTGTACTATTGATAGAAACGGGTGGTGGTGATGATGAAGGTGGATAATGGTGATAGTGTGTAGGAAATGGATGCTGAGAGTAAGAGGTGTGAGAAGGGATGAGGTGCAAAACGGCAGTGGTGGCGTCTAAATTCGCAACTCACCTACTACCACGTGTGTAAGAGCTACATTAATTTGTTTTTTCTCCGATTCAAGAATGTGATTGACACTTCTACAAAAGAACTAAATTGAGAGCGTCACCACCAGACTTCACGCATATTTCAGCATTGTGGTAGCTCCAATGTAAATGACACGGCATTTCAGTGTCATTCACATTCTGCTATTGTTGAGTGCAACGGCAAGCGTTTACAAAGTTAGGTGGTGAGCACCACGAGCCGGTGCGCTGGAGCAGAGGTGCGTGTTTGCCGGCAAACGCGAGGAGGATCAGTGGCGACGGCGCGGGTGAGGGGTGAGCAGAGGAGGAGGGGAAGGGAGGGCGGCGCCCCCTTGCCAGAGGCCGAAGGTTGCCGCATTTTCAAGCGTTTTGACTTGCAAATGAGTAATCAATAAGTTTTGCATCGGAGTTGTTGAGCAACGGGCGTGTCGGTTTGCAGCGGCGGCGGCGGCGGAGGTCGAGGTTACGCTTTTCTGAGCTTTCGACGCTGACAAATGGGGCGGAGACAGCCGTCATTTTTCACCGGCAGCGGCGCCGAAGGCGCTGAGGGCGGCGCGAGAGGGGGCGGAGGCGATGAATATGTTCTTTGAGCGGCGCAGAGGAGGAAGGCCGGGGGCGCTTCGCAGGTGCTTCGCGGGCAGGATGGGCAGGAAGGGCGGGGGCGGGGCCGCGTCGAAGAGACGAGGAGGGACAAATGGAGAGAGAGGTCTTGCCGCGCTCCGGGGACTTAGCAGGAGAGTCGGCCCGGAGGCACGGCCCGGTGGCGGTGGGCGGGGTAGGGCGCGGCGAAACGGGGCGGGGTGGGGAGAGGAGAGAGGAGAGGAGAGGAGAGGAGGGGCTGGGACAGGGATGACAGAGGGGCAGGGTAGGGGGGAGGCGGGGAGAGGCGGGGCGAGGCGGGGCGAGGCGGGGCGAGGCGGGGCGAGGCGGGGCGAGGCGGGGCGAGGCGAGGCGGGGCGAGGCGGGCGAGGCGGGCGAGGCGGAGCGGGGCGGGGCGGGGCGGGGCAAGGCGGAGCGGGGCGGGGCGGCGAAGGGTGGGAAGAGGAGAGGAAAGATGTGGGGCGGAGTGAGGGGAGTAGGGTAGGGCGTCGAGAGGCGGGGCGGGGCTGGGGGGGGGGGAAGCTCTCAAATGCACTCGGCACTCCGGGGTCACAGCATCCTCTTTTCGTCGGCAAAATGTTACGCAAGAGACCACCCGGAAATAAAAGGTAAGGCAAATTCATGACATGTATATATGAAATAATATTGCACATATATGAAATAATTCGAAAAAGGAGGAAGCCAACACGTTTCGAAAAATACCATCCCAAAACCACATAGAAAGGTGTATTTCAGAGGATTATAACATTTCTTGAGTGGACATATCATTTCCGTGAACGAAAGAAAGATTACTCAAACCACCAAACAGTTTTGCAAAAAATAGGAAATGCAGGGTTCCTCTGCTCCGTGCTCTGAAAGTGAGTATTCCATGGGTGGATTGAAACTAGGCGAAGGTCTCCTCGGCTTATGAACGAAAGCGGATCCAGCGCAGACGGAGTGTTGGGGGCTGTTTCTTTTGGCGCGTCTGCCTCGAGGCGCCACTGCCGCCTCAACCTCTGCGGGAAGGGGCTCGGCGGGGCGGACCGGGGGAGGAGCGGGCGGCCACGAGCGATGAGACGTCAGATCGGAACGTGGCGGAGGAGGAGGTGGAGGGGGTTTTGGGGGAGGGGGTGTTGGGGGAGGGTGCGCAGGCGGGGGCGGAGGCTGAGGCTGAAGCGGGGGATGGAGGCAGGGTCGGTGGCAGAGGAGTGGGCAGAGACGGAGGAGTCGTGGGCGGGGGACGTGGCGCAGGCGGGAGCGGGGGCAGAGGCAGAGGCGGGGATGAAGGTGGGGGCAGGAGGCGCGGCGGAGATGGGGCGGGGCGGAGACGTGGGAGGGGTAGAGGCGGGGGGTAGAGGCGGGGGTAGAGGTGGGGGCGGGGGCGGACGACCGCGAGCGATGAGACGTCAGTTCGCAACGCGGCGGGAGCGGAGGCAGGGGCGGGTTGGTGTTGGGGGCGGGGGCGGGGCGCCTCATGAATGCTCCTTCAAACGCCACGCGGCGCGTCCGCATACAAAGCAGGCGCCGGCGGCGGCCCACGGCGGCGGCATACGCAACCCGCGTTGCCTTCTATTTGTGAAACAGCGTCACTATCTATCCAAGCGCATGACAGGAAAGCAACGGAGAAAAACACGCACCTTCGCCTCGAAATCCGAGACATCAGCTCACAAAAAGGTCAAAGGAAGCGGAGGATGTATACCGCACTTTGATTCCAAAACCAGTATTTCGTTAGGCCTTTATTTCACTAAAATAACGTAACTACGACTTCATTAATGTGTGAAACGTAAGATGGGTTAGAGATTTAATTTTGTAAAGAAAAATGTTCATAAAAAAACACTATCAGCAGGGGAAGACTAACTTGATGTTTTATTGGAAAAGGCATGACTTGTGGGGAGATATTTTTAACAATGATGACAAAATCTTTACGTAGAGGAATATCAAGTACATTGAATCGAGTCTCGGTACTTGTTTCATTATAGCCCAGTCACCTAGTGTTTAAAGCCCAGTCACCTAGTGCGCGATCCAGAAAAAAAGTTAGTTCTTTCTCGACGGTTATATGTTTTTGGGCTGCTAAATTGAAATTGTAAGTTTGCCACATCGAAAAAATCTCGATCATGAATACATTAAAAAAAATAACAACAAAAAAACTTTTTCCCTTTTTTTGATACTGCCTATTCACCAATGCGTTTGATGAAACGGTGACTATTTACAACATTAAAGTTGACAACATATACCATTAATGCAAGTATTAACTTCTGTTTGCCTAAAAACAGTTTAGGCGCTAACGTGTGCTCGAGAAAGGTGACATTTTGGCGTTTTGGCAAACGATCCATGGCACTATAGGATTTGGCACTTCCATCTCACTGCGGCGCTGTACTTTCACTATAAAATGCTTGAAAACAACTATTGTGAATTAAATATTGACATTGTTTCATGATGAACATTCCGATTCTGGCGGAATCAGCAGGGATATGTTTTACTCGCGCCGAGTATCCCTAAACACAACAAACAAAACTCCGGCAAACAGTTGCCGATTTCGCTGTAGCATTACATTAAATTTTGTATGTGAGATAGTAAA
Organism: Gryllus longicercus; assembly: GCA_038098605.1. Classification (NCBI taxonomy): domain Eukaryota; kingdom Metazoa; phylum Arthropoda; class Insecta; order Orthoptera; family Gryllidae; genus Gryllus; species Gryllus longicercus. Next base: position 1,625,180 of record JAZDUA010000271.1, on the reverse strand, counting down.
ATACAAGTTTGATGATTATGACATAAGAATGAGATTACTGGAACAAACATTAAAACCGCATATAGCTCGAAATAATATGTTCAAGAGGCTTGAAACGTGTCGCTAAAGAGACACGAAACGGCGACCATGGATTAGAGGAGTGGATGGGGACGAGTTTAATGAGAAACCGAATTTGGGCTACAAGTGGGAGACTGGTTGATGAAAGGTGAGAAACAGGTGGAAGTAGGTGGGTTGAGGTGTTTCTTAAGCAATATTCTACAAAAGTAATACGATTTTAAACCTATTAAATTTTTGGAGAATAAACTCTTCAGAGGGCCCTACTGTGCAGCGTGAATCCAATACGAGTAGGAGCTCAAAATCTAAATAAAAATAAAATTGAAGAATCAGATGGAAATAATATTACAAGATAATTTTAAAGCGACTAATTGATTTTCGGTAAAATTTAATCTCAACGATTAGCAATATTGAAATGTTTACTCACGCACAATACCGAGTTTCTAATGCAGAAACTCAGCTTAGGGAGTAGTCGTAAGCTGGGTTCTATTATGAAGCAATTTTGACTTTTAAAACAATTGTTTACATAGTAAGGAATGGGAAGGAAAGATCGCGCGCGGTCCCAGGCCCGTTCATTAGCGTACTGCTCCAGCATTCACCTGGTATTGATCGGAGAAACCTCAGAAAACTACCGATCAGAGCAGCCGGCCGATAGAATTCTGCTCCAGACAGCGGCTGAATTCGACCTAATTATCTAGCCAGTGTCGCCACCATCGGAAGTCGAACCCCAGGACCTCCCGGTCAGAGGAACTGCAGTGAGATCAGTTGATGTCCTGAGCCACCTCTCCTCGGATTGGAGGCGGGTGAGCGCGTGGTGCCAGTGGGGTCTGTGGCGGAATCTTCGGGGGAGGCGCAGGAAGGGCAGCTCCTCAGTCTTGGATGCGCAGGGAAGCGGGAGGGGGGAGTGAGTGAAGGGCTCGCGGATCCAAGGGTGCCGAGCGCGTGCGCCCCATCTGGATGACAAAACTTCTGCGCCCTTCGTTTCGCCTTTCGCGCAACGTCCCCTCTCTCCCCCGCGTCTGTTCCTGACGAGAGCAGTGGTTCGATGCACGAATCAAATGTCGGAGGACCACGGATTACGGCGTTCATCTTGAATCTGAGAAATTCGCACCCACGAACCGGATTAGCTCGTTGAATCGAACAGCCTGCGGTGTATCCTCTGAGCTTTGTCATGCATGTTTGTTTAAGGAAACTGCTGCATTCCCAGTCATGTACAATTTGTGTACTCTAATTTGTTGAAGTTCCTAATTTTTCAAAAGCTGTCAGATATTCCATTAAATACGAACAGCAGGAGGTACTAGAAGAGTTCAACATGAGATAAAGTAACAGCATCTGGACTATCGTAGGCTGTGCCAACTACATTTCCACCTATGTTCTCTAAGACATATTGAATATAGATTCTATCTAACATGAAACTATGCAATCTTATTCCTGAAATGTTAGCAATTTCTCCTTAGCACACTTCAAAATATACTCATATGATTTCTCTTACTGTTCATAGCTGTGGAGAGACAAAACCCGATTTCCTCAAAAAATTGTAAGCATGAGGTATAATAGAAAACAAATTACTGCAGAGAACAGACAAATCAGAGCTGAACTTGTAACACTGTTATTCAAAGATCAATAAATCAATCTGTTTATTAATAAATTTAAATTGTTTGTACATATCATCTAGATCTTCTAGGTTGATGTAAATTGCGGTGTTTGTAACATTTATTATTTATTTGTGGCCTATGGCCTCAATTTTCCATGTTTTAAGGCCCTAAAACTCTTCGTTTAAGAGGTATTTAATTACATAGATTTTGACATGGCGGCCGAGTATTGTGGGTTGTATTTGTCGTGAATATTTACATGAGTTTTGTTAAACAAAACTTTTTAAAGCCATAGTGCAATTCTTCACGTTTCCGTGAAATTCTCTTTCTTTATAGGCCTTATTTATAAAAATTGGTTGCGTGTGAGAGCCGCAAAAGGTGTCTATACTAGTGAAATAATATAGGAGACGAACATACTTAGAATACAAAGGTGGAAATATAGTTGGCACAGTATACGATAGTCTGGCTGGTTCTAATTCACCTCATGTTTTATTGTTTATATTATATAAATCTGCAACTTTATCAGAATCTGCAACATTATGTGAAATTAAACTGATTACTGATATTCAAGGCGATATAATTGCACAGGTGTACCTATCGGTTCGGTAATAAATTTAAATAATATTCCAAAAAGTAGGGTTCTGCTTTCCCGATCCTGTATTTTCGCATTAACAACTTTACGAAGCTTTCTTAAGAGTAAAAAGCTTTTTTAATATTTTTGTGACTATCAAGGAAAACGAAAAGCTATCTGTCGAGGAAAATTGTAGAATTACTTTCAATGTTTTGAAGGAAGTGTTGTGAATTGTTCCAAGAACATGTGTATAATACGGATTACACTTTTATTCAAAATTTGTTTCAAACATCAATTTCATTGTTCTTTATTTATTTTAAATAATATAAGTATATTGGAACATACTATGGTAAGTGCATTGGTACATGGTAAGTAATGTACATGGTAAGTACATTGGAACAATACTACAAGTACATCCGTTACCTTTTTAAAATTTTTATACAAATAAACACGTTTCGTTTACAACTTCCTTTTTTAATATGGAATAGAAAACAGAAAAGTGGGTGAAATTGTTTGCAAGAGTTTTCACACGGATACCCTAGTTTAAAGTGAAATTTGTATGTGGAAAGGCCACATTTCTTCTTAAAAATGTATATTATCCATAATTTATTTATAAATCATTTGATTTATAAACTTCCATGTTGACGCGTTGTAGGGCAGCTCTACTGAACGCTCTCAGATACAGAATGTACTATCTTATGGATATTTATTTTCTGATAGCTTTTTCGAGTGTGCTCGTGGGTGGAGTTAGCACACTACGTTTGCTACAAACTATCCGCTGTTCCTATAAAGCTCTGGCATTGGAGTTTCCATGTTCTCTAGGTCTATTTGTTGCTTTATGACTGCGTCACATTTTGGATTTAGTTGTTTTGCCACTGAATCATCTTGTCCTGAAGATAGAGATGTAAATTACAACGATGTAAACAAACTCTTTTTTGAAAGTATTTGTAGTTTTCGAGTAATTTTTATATGGAATGTGGGTTACAAGAACTTTACATTGTATTATAACTCAATATATGCATAGATATTTACAGTGTAAACTCGGCTTAAAGCGTAGGGCACGATTCTCACCTACAGCACTCTGGTACAACTCCAAACTGAGTAATAGTTATTTATGCACCAAGGGCGTTATAAGGGTTCTAGTGATCAAGCGGAAACAAAAAGCCTTCGGGCCAAAGGCACCATACTTTTTGTCGCCCTTCCTGATGCGTTGTGGCTTGTTATTGCTTTCGATACGGAGCTCCATAAACACTGCATAACATATCTGCATCAAGATGATCGTGAATACGAGGGAAAAATGAAAACAGTTGAATGATGCTAAATTCTTTTATGGAAGGAATTGTGAAAGGGAATTATGTAAGAAACAAGAAAAGACAACCTGAGTCAAGTTAACATCTAGGTAATTAGTAAATAAGTAAATCTGAATAAATAAAGTTGGGTAAAATATATGTAATCGGGTGTGTACCATAGGCGTAAAATGGTTTCATTAAAACCCTTATAACAACCTTGGTGCATAAATAACTATTTTCTTGTAAGAAAAAGTATAACATACTCACTTCAATGGTAGGAAACACCATTTTACCTTTCAAATGTTCAATATATTAAATATAATGTACTTATTAGTGAAACTCTGGCGCTTGTTTTTATTACATTATTTAGTGGTTGCTGATGTTAACTTTGGCAGAGAATTATTTATCTCTAATGACATTTAATGTTGTTAGAATATTTTCATCAAATTTGAGCCATCAATCGATTAAAGAATAAATCAATATACATAGCTAAGCCGCAATACACCAATAGACAAATACGAAGGATTAGGAGCAATTAGAAATTCTGAATTCGAGATATCGAGAATCGCAATGATTAATGTACGTGGAGATGCTCGCTCTAGCTACTTTGGCATTAAAGCAGAACACGAGGCAGCGCAGCGGTGGCGTCTTGAGATGCGGGGGGGGGGGGGGGGCTGGTGGGAGAGGGCGTCCGCAGTGCTCTTTCGCCGACGCTGGCGCCACAACGCCTCCTCGGCCGCTCGGCGGCCCGCGAAATTAAGAGCCATATCGTGTCTGAAGGCAAAATACACAGAAATCCAATTGCGCCCACCCGCCCGCTCACCCTTTTGACTCCGGGCGCTGGTCCTCTGAATAATTGATCCGAAGAATTGAATATTTATAGAGAGTAACTTTTTAAAAGTTAATTTTTGTTTGAAGAAAGCGCTTTCAGCCCTCGCAAGACGCCGCCGCCGCCGCGAGGGGAGGGGGCCGCTAGCGCTAATTGGAATTTGCGTAATGCGGCCGGACACCGCCCCGTCTTCACTGACGTCACACCCGACATCGATCCCGCGGCGTAAACAGCTCCGCCCACGCCTCACCCTCCCATCAACCACCACACAGCACGCCTCCTTCCCTCCCCTCCGCGCTTCGTCTCGCCACCCCCTCTCCCCCTGCGCGAACGTCCCGAAGCTCCGTGGCATCTCGGTCGAGGTTTTCTTCCTTTAAGCCGTGATTGCGAATCAATAAATTATTTTCGCCTTCGAAAAGCAAGACTTGGTCTTTAATAGCAGGTCTTTTGTAAAGAAATTTTATTACAATCCTCATTGGCAACTTTCGCTTACAAAGAGACTAACAAAAAACTCATGAATTGAAGTTCCTATCGCTAATGCCGGCGGTTGGTTTGCCGGCCAGCCGCGGTAGCGTTGATGCAAAGGGCTGAGCTAGTGGAAGCACATGAGAGACAAAAGAGAGCGAGCGAGCGATATAAGGGGCAGAAAATGATTTGACGCCGCAGAAGGAAAATCAGCATGACAAAAATGGATACGCAACTTTTCAATTTCTCTTCGATAAAACCGAAGAAGAATTTTTAAAAAATCACCATTATCTCAGAATATCTCACATCTCAACTGAAGTTAGAGATCCATTTTCCATAAGTAAGATTATGTTTAAACCGCCGCCGTCTGAATATTTCGGTGTCAAAACGTACGGCTGTTCTTGGCTTCGACCGCCTCCTATCGAGTCTCAAAACGCGAAGCGCACCGACCAAGAGGGGCCGACCAGCCCACTCTCCTCAAAATTCTTGGGCGCTGACCATAGATATTTACCCAACGTATCCTCTGCGTCTACTGGACGGCCGACCAGTTTGCTACCCTCGTGGAGGCGGCGCTTAGGAACGGAATGCTGCAAATGCCAAATAAAACCAAACAGCTGTGTGGGGAAGCTTAGGGCGCGCCCTGCAGCCGGCCCCACCAAACGCCGCTGAGGTGCCCTTTCCCGGGCGGCCACCTCCACCCACTCGCATGTGCCTCTCAGGAGGTGCATCGGCAAACTTGTTCCTAAATTATTATTTTTCCTGATGTCGAAGGCTTCCTCGGCCAGAGTTATGATTTGTACAATCCAGGTGACGCTGCTAGAGATATCTGGTTGGAGAAAACGTTAACCGACGTGGATGTCGGCGCCAGATCCCCCCATCCGGCACGGGAACATCACTGTCAACGTCCGAGGAAAACGCACTACACGTACGAGACTTGACGGCAGTTGTAGCGCCCGTAAACGGGAAATAATAATGATAGGGGCTCTCCGGGTGACACCGTGTCGAAGTCTGAGGTACCCACGTTTCACCCATTATATCGTGACCTTCAGGGCTGTAGTGCTCACAGTGTAGTGCGGCAGCACTGCAGCCTTGAAGAAGGCCACGATATGACGGTTGAAACGTCGGCACATCAGCCATCATCGCTGTGTCACCCGGAGAGCCCATATCATTATTTCCTGTTTCCGGGCGCGACAACTGCCGTCAAGTCCCGTACGTGTAGTGTACGTTTTCCTTCCGTGATGTTTCCATGCCGGATGGGGATATCTGGCGCAGACATACACGTCGTTTAGCGACGTTTTCTCCAACCAGATATCTTAAGCTTTAAGCTCCCGACATGTATTGGTGTGTAGTGCATGTAAGTGTAAGTATGTGTACGTAAGGAGTGAGGATAGAACAAGGAAAAGAAAGGAAAGATCGCGCGCTATCTGTGGTATGTGTGCAAGAGTACTGCACCAGCTTTCATCTGTTCATCAGAAAATTCACCAAACTATAGATCAGATCACCCGGTTGCTAGAATCCATCCCCAGATAGCAACCAAATTCGATCTAGCTATTTCGTTACAGTCCAAAATTTTGCCTCTCTCGGGACACGAATGCTACGACCACCGATCGGAGGGAATGTAGTGACATCGAACGATACAATGAGCCACATTCTTCCCAAATTTTCGCGGTTCTGGTAATGGAAGAGCTGCATAATCTAGCCGTGGTGAAAGTAGGAAGTAATATTTTCAGTTTGCTGTTAAATTTAGAGCAAATTCTGACGGTCACACTTCTCAGCAGAATTTTAAATTTTCATGTCTTATGATTTTGTTGTTTTTTGTTCATGATTTGAAAATCAAATACTATCAAACTTGAAATATCCTGAAATTATAATAGTGCTTGATCTGCATTTTATTAGCGTTTGTGAACTGGTCATTATTTCTCATGATATTCCCATATTTATCCCATTCTCTGATCCCATTATGCTAACAGGAGGTTACACTGTTATTCAATAGGAAGTCATCCATGCGGAGTGAGGCAGGGCAAGGTGGGTGGGGCAAGGTGGGTGGAGAAAAGTGGGCGGGACATGACGGGTAGGACGAATCGGGCAGGGCGAAGCGGGCTTAGCAAGCTGGGCAAGGCGTGGCGGGTAGCGTGTGGCATGGCGGGCAGTGCGTGACGGGAAGGGCTTGGTGGGATGGGCGTGGGGGGCGAGGCGACCAGGGCGGGGCGACCAGTGCGGGGCGACCAGGGCGGGGCGACCAGGGCGGGGCGAAACGAGCAGGGCGGGGCGAAACGAGCAGGGCGGGGCGAAACGAGCAGGGCGGGGCGAAACGAGCAGGGCGGGGCGAAACGAGCAGGGCGGGGCGAAACGAGCAGGGCGGGGCGAAACGAGCAGGGTGGGGTGAAACGAGCAGGGTGGGGCGAAACGAGCAGGGCGGGGCTAAACGAGCAGGGCGGGGCTAAACGAGCAAGGCGGGGCTAAACGAGCAGGGCGGGGCTAAACGAGCAGGGCGGGGCGACCAGGGCGGGGCTAAACGAGCAAGGCGGGGCTACACGAGCAGGGCGGGGCGACCAGGGCGGGGCGACCATGGCGGGGCGAAACGAGCAGGGCGGGGCGACCATGGCGGGGCGAAACGAGCAGGGCGGGGTGACCAGGGCGGGGCGAAACGAGCAGGGCGGGGCGACCAGGGCGGGGCGAGGCGGGCAGGGCGGGCGAGGCGGGCAGGGCGGGCGAGGCGGGCAGGGCGGGGCGAGGCGAGCAGGGCATGCCGAGCAGAGCGAGGCGAGCGGGGCAGGGCGAAGCAGGCACGACGAGGCGGAGGTCGTGCTCTGGGAAGCGCGGCAGGCGGCGGGGACCGGTGCTTTGCGACGGGAGAGCGGCGGGAGGCAAGTGCAGGAGAGCGGAAGGCATCGGGAATTAACACGCGCGTCGCGGCTGCCGGAGCGGGCGATGGTATCGCGGTAACGCTGCGAGGAGGTGCAGAGGTTTCCGGCCCTCCCCCCTCCCCAGCCCCCTCCCACTGTCGCTCGAGAGAGTGCGGCGCGCGGCGGCGCTTCCAGGCCACTGCGCTCACGCGCCGCCGCCGCAACAGCCATTCGGAGGTCGCAAGTCACCACGTGCGGCGGCGGCGGCGCGGCTACATCTAACAGTTACCAACTTCAACAAGACATTTACAGCGCGGACGAGTAATGGTGTCGTTGGGGCGCCTCGACCAGTGGCTGCCGTCCCACCGCGGGCCAGCGCAGCAACCCGCGCGTCGCTCCGGGGGAATTTGCGGTGAATAAAGCAGCTCGGGGCCTCTTTTCACGGCCTCTGCCACTTCCCCTTTCCCTGCTTCTCGCTCCAATGGCGAATTTGCATTCGGCGCCCATGAATCACTTCCCACACATGCGCCGATTGTTTCGTATCCGCGCGGAGGATATCAAGTAAGCTCCGGGGTCACTTCCCCTGCAAATGTGGCCGCAGAGAGGAAAGTTAACGCAACGTCGGCATGCAAAATTGTTTTCTGATTGTTATGTAAATTCTATGATTTTATGCGAGATTTAAGCGGATATAAATATCGGACTGTTAGAATCGACTGGCTATTCAAAATCATCCTAACAACCATCAGGAGATTTTTTTGTCCCCAAATATGCTGGAAACACCCGAAATATTTTAAGAAATATATAAAATTTTTCGTTTCAATAAATTATTGATGAAAATGCAATATGTCATGCATATATAAAATGAATGAATGACACTATTCACACTTATGTCTTCAATAAAATTTCAGAAAAATTCGTTGTTAATACTATCAGTTCAATGTTTTCTTCCAACACTGCTTATCAAGTTTTTAATATCCTCACTAAATCATCTCTAAAAGTAGAACTAAGGTTTTAGTTTTGAAAGCCGAAATAGCTAAGTTTTAGGTTTAAGCTTTCTACTAAACCAAATTTCGTGATTTAAAAAATGAAAGGTAGAGAGTCCTGGATACATGATCACTTACAATTATTAACATAATATAATAATTTTTTAACATAATTTATTATATAAACAATAAAGTTCATAATATTTTAAATTAATAATATATAATAAATAAATGTCTATCTAAAGTCATAATTCAATTGCGTCATTTTCAAGATCAACTACAATAGTTGACATACCTTTGAGGTCCGAAATGCAAATGATGTATTGAAAGAGGACGGTTCGTGTGGAATGGGAGATTGCGGGCTAACGAGCCGAAGATATCGAGGTTTCGAAGTTCGAAGATGAATGCTTTCGGAAGTGAGTGTGTATAAACTCGATATTGAGCGACGGTCTGACACACTAAGTAAAATCAACTGCGAGTTTTGAGTGGTAGGGCTGGATTTCCAACTATATACTCCTATAATATCTGGGTAGTTTATACATGTCAAGTTCTTACTTATAAAATATTTCAACAACATTTTCAGAAACAAGTTCATCTGTACAGTGGATAGTGTTTACATTTTGTTTCAATACTTGTAAATTTGTCATTTCTTTATTCTGGGACAATAAGTACTGAACAACATGAAACAATATTTTTGAGGTTTTTTTTTTCCATACAGTGGAATATAGTTGTGCTTTTCTGTTCCAACGTGACTACTGCTGTTACGTAGCGGGTTATTGTCATTGCGCGCGGCGCTGGTGTAACGGGTAGACGGACTGTTGTACCCAAGTTGGCGGGTTCAAACCCGATCTAAGCCGTGGATCGAAGCCGTGGCAGAGAAAGGAGGTATTTCTTGGGCGAAAAAATCCTTCGTACGCCTTCCTTCGGAGGGGAAGTAAAGCCGGCTGACCCATGTTAGGAGATTTACTTGCATGTAAAAGATCAAGCCTAAATGACGCCTCTGAGCTAAATTGCAATCGCCTGTTTCTCGCCCAAGAAATACCTCCTTTCTCTGCTAGTTGATGAAAGGAGCGTAGCGAAATTTGCGTGGTCAGACGGAAGAGCAGGCCTCATGGCCTGAGTCTCGCCACGTAAAATAAGGCATTAATTCAATTCAATTTGTCTCAATCTAACATCGGGGTAAAATGTTAGAAGACCCTGGATAAACTAGCAGAATACTTCGTGATGTGTAGAGACTAGATTGAGGGCTCTAGAAGATGATGCGCCCGCAATTCCTAATCAATCAGTCAATATCATAAGAGGAAGTGATATACATATCTATGATTGTCTGACGATTGAGACGTAACAGACTCTTCCTATTGAGAGATTGAGTAAGTTAGAAAGTTAATTTATTCTTATATTCACCAAAAAGGAGATAATACGTTAAAATGTAAATCCATGTCTGCGTGCGTGTCTGACTTTCACGAGTCAGTGCGTGCATCCGTGCATAAGTGCCACTTTTCAAGCGACAATCATTATGAATGTTAGTGGTCAGTGTAAGCTTGAAGATACATCGTTTTGGATTGTGGAGAGTTAGCGACTACGGCTGAAAAAAAATCCTAACACGTGTAACTCTTGAATGGACAATCCACTGGCGCATCGATAAAAAAAAACACACGCTATTATAAAAAGGTCGGAAAGCACGTCAAGACCGTTTCTTGCCTCTAATTGCTGCTGCGCCGCGCAGAAAGTGCTCGGGCTGTACGTGTGTGGAGGGCGCGTGAGGGATCGAGGCCGGCAGGGGTTGCCGGCGCGAGGGAGGTCTTTTTCCCCGCGCCCGTCAGCGCCCGTGGGAGCGGATGGCGGGCGAGGGGGCGAGGGGGCGTGGTGGCTCTGCTGCTTAATTCCGGCGCGGCCACCTGGGATGCCTCCCGCGCCGCGCGCCGCAAAAAGAGCGACGAGCGCATCCGCTGTCACCCGCTGCGCCGCTGGGGCCGCGCGCGTCCGCAGCGCTCGGGGACGACCCCCTCCCCCCACGTGACCCCCGACGCGCCCCCCAGCCCTCGCGCTGCCGCGTGCGGAGAGCCGAGGAGAGACACGGGCGGCACTTGGGAGCAGCCTCCGGGGCAGGGCTCGCACCGGGGATGCGACATCGCCAAGGAACATCGATGTTTCTAAACATCGTTGCTCAAAATATGAGTATCCCTGTTAATAATATATCGTCAACCCCAAACCAGCGATATTACTAAACATCAATGTTTTTAAGACTGGATTAGAAACTATTAAAGTTAATGCCGGAAGCGGGAATTTCCTTCGAAAATGGTATCGATTATTCATTTTTAATTGAGATTTAACTGCCAAAACAAAGTCAAAAGACTATCGGGACAATTAACAAAACTTGCATTATTTGTTTCGAAAATTCAAAAAACACATTGTACAGGTTTCTTCATAGACGAAAACTATTTTATTTATTTTTCACTCATGGACTCAAGAATATTCAATACACAGATATCTGGAAATTGTTATAGAACCTTTTATGGTGGACTTTTTTCATGAAACCAATATCGATCACGTAAAAACATTTAACAGAAATCATCAATGTGAAAAAACATCGGCTCCGAAACATTTTGTTCAATACATCGATGATTTTATAAAAACATCTATGTTTCAAAAACATCGGCATCAATGTTTCATCCCTGTCTTGCACTGTGATCCATACAACCAATGCATTCGTATTCGAAACAATCCGACTAACGAGAAATGAATGTATTGATCGAATATGCAATCTTTACTGCAACAGCATTACTATGCAATTAGTATGTATATATATATATATATATATATATATATATATATATATATATATATATATATATATATATATTGTAACCGAACCGATTACCTGTGGAATCGGTTGGCGACCCTGCCACTAGCTCAGATCGGTGATGGAAGGAATTGTTACACTGTACGGTGGAAACACAAAATAAACACTTGTTCACTGGTAAAAATTCACATTTATTCCTGGGCAGTATGATTAAAATGCCCCAGGGAAGTTACACTCTTAAATTTAATAAAAGGATAGCGGAAAATTAGATAAGAGGAGAAAAAAAAATGAAAAGTTAGTTTTAGGAGTTAAGCTTAAAGAACTAAAAAGAATTATAGCTAACAATTACAATGGGTAAAATTACTACTAGTCAGTGTGTCAGAGCGTGACACCGCATTACTAAAATTTTATACAACAGGGCGGGAGCCCTAACGATACCACTTGGAGAAGGGTCTTTGTGCGGCCGGGGGGGCGGCCGTGGCGCGGTCGAGAGGGTTGCCTGGCGGCCTTCAAAAAAAAATTGCCTTCGGGAAAAGGCAATGACCTCTCTCGTCGCCAGCTGGGCAGCCGCCTCGTAGTTTCACGAAAAGGCCGCGATGCGTTGCCGCGATGCGTTGCCGCGTAGGCGGTGTCTAGAAGTTCTGGTTGATCTGGCGGATTCTAGAAGTTCTGGTCGAAACTGGCAGTACTAGCTGAGCTGGCCGGATGATCTCAGGAACGGAGTTGCCAACTATGCGTCTCTCTCTGACTTTTATGATAAGAAGTCGAACACAACTTCGGACAGTTTAAAATTCGATTGGAGAAACATTCGCCTTTCTTCACGGCGAAAACCCACCCCCAAGAGAAAATTCTCTCTCCACTGCAGTCGGCTCACAGCTCAAAACTCGCAGTAAATCCCCACAAAGGCATTATCGCCCGAATAATTCCCACCCCCATATAAGTTCTTCTCTCCACTGTCCTCAGTCCAATATTCAAACTCAGAAAATAATACGTTTTCCAGAGACACGATAGTCTTTCCCCGACGCCTAATACTCTGGCCTCGTCTGATTGATGAAAAATTTCTAAGTCCGGCAGAGGCGAACTTTGCCTCTGACCGACGACTGTCCCCCCCCCGTCTAATGATCTGGCCCCGTCTGATGCCCAAGCTCTTCTGATTTTCTCTCCGTCGAAATCTTATAAGGTAAATTTTTTCCCCCACCCAATTCCTCTTATGTGCCCTAGCTCTTCATAGAAGTCAAGTCACTATTGGCTCTAGGTTGTTGCGCATCACGCTATTTTCAGCCAATCGCCACGCGAGAAGCCACAGAATTTTCCGCCCTGCGTGCTAGCTGCACGTGCACAATGTTATTTTAATTCCTTCTAGAACATCGCCCCGTGCTTGCATCAGGGGGGGGCGCGTTTGCGTGAAAAAAGTTTATGAGTTTGGGATTCCCCGAAACGAGCGGGCGCTGTCGAAACTTCGCAGCCGGCTGTGAACACTTGCACAGTGTCTGTCAACGGTAGTCCTCCAAACGGCCTGCTTAATGGGGAGGAGGCGGTAATGGCCTCCCGCGATAAGCGGAGTCCCGCACGTGCAACCGTCTGCGTAATCTCTCGGCAGAAATCCTGGGTGGCCGAGTCTATTTGTTTAAATTTTGATCCGGTGTATTTCGTTTGTAAAATTATGATGAAATCGGTTTCGCTACAATATATATATATATATATATATATATATATATATATATATATATATATATATATATATATATATATATATATATATTGTATCTACAATCTTTAACGAAATAAAGTTATGTATACATGTGTTGTACATAAAATTGTCTCCACTTCATTCACTACTCATCCACATAATTTTAGCGCAATTGTTGCAATATCTGTAAGTATAAAATTCATTGACTAATAATACTGACTGCGTTTCACGTCACAAGGTAGAATAGCAAGAAGTAAATTATTTTTGCGCACGTTCGAAGACAAAGAATTCATATCTCAGAATTTAAGGGAATTACTGGATTTGCAAATTATTCAATTCTCCGAAATTCCAAGGATTCTCGTATGTATTCTGTGCGCATTCTCTCTAAAACACCGAGAGCGAGATTGTGATCCGTGGCGCCGACTGCGCTGGCTGCAGTTGCGCTGTGGCAGAGGCGCATGGGCGGTGTCAGTATCGAAGCGAGGCGATCGCTCGTGCGGGCGAAAATAGCCTGAGATATGGTGGCCGACACCTCCGTTCGCGGCGTGGGGCGGATGCCCGCGAATTGCCCGCTACAAACGACGGTGGCGCGGCGTGCGGCAGCGGGGGGCGGCCGTGAGGAGGGGGGCGGGGGGCGGCGAGCTGCTTTACAGCTCCGCGGCAGGCGACGTCTGTATCAAGGCTGCCCAACGCCGACCCATCCTGCCACCGCGGCCTTTCAATTCCCTATCCTTGCACTCACCGTCTTGCAGGAATTAAAAATTCAGACAGCTGACAATGTTATTGAGTCGGTGCGTGTGCAATGTAGGAATTCAAATACACCCGCCCGGTGGAAAAGACAGAGCTGACGTTCGAGGTTTACGCAGCCACGGTTCATTTCTGTGCATCCTGTCACCAGTAATACCACTCATGCAATGCAAATTTCCAATACCCAAGTGGTACCTATTTAATAATACACTTCCCCAAATACAATTACCTCCACAAAATATCCTAAATTCGCCAAACATGAATAACATGATTTATATTAATGTTACTCTTAATTATAATGCTCTCTGGCTCCTATGATTGATGAATTACAGCACATGGTTGGTAGTAGGAAACTATGAAAAATCTGACCGAAAAAGCGATAATATATTTTAGAATACTGCCCTGATTCAAGGATTGCAAGGATGCAAGGGCGGGGAGGGGGGAGATTGTGGGAGGCATCAAGCCCCCACTGGGGAGAACGTAATGATCCACATTCAAAAATGTAATTCTAACTTTTTTTATTTTAAAGAAAGTCACACAATATTGTTAACATTACAAAAATGAAATATAAGTCAAAAATTAAAAAATACAGGAATAATTACTTATAAGAAAACATCAAGTCGGGTGGACACTATACCCTATGCCCTAAGTCCCTACCTACACATAGACAGATAAGTAGACAGATAAGTAGACAGATAAGTAGACAGATAAGTAGACAGACAAATAAATAAATAGACAAACACTGACACTCACACTCACACTCACACTCACACTCGCATACATACATTGCTCCTCTGGTCATTATAAATAATCGATTCCCGACTATTTCGTATTTCCTACAAATGCACCGTATCTTTCCCGTCCAGTGTCAGTAAACATTACACAAACCAGTACTGGGTGACACCCCTATCCTTGTACCCAATTTCATCCTCAGTTCCAGAGCAGGGTTGAGAGGCTCGGCTTGCCATCCGGCGCCATTCGACTGCAACGTAGGCGCGTTACGGTGGTCAGTTGTCTTTTCCTAGCAACGGAGTATGAAGATTGGGACCCTAAATAAACTAGCAGAATGCTTTGCAAGATCGTGCAGAGTATTTCGAAAGATTTTCAAATCTATGGAATTAACGCAAATGTATGAACGGTATGCTAGACTCTTTGGCAATAATAATTCCCATGTGGTAAAGAAGTTGTAACTAGTATTCTGCAAGACAGTAGTCTTGGAAATAAATTGATGATTTTTGTTGTATCGATAAAGACCTTTATTTTCTCAAAGGAGAAGCGGATGACGGAACTATGACGCTCTGACGATTGAGACATTACACGACTGACAGGCGCCCGTCACTAGCGCCGGAATTATCACACGAACTCTTTGCCTTTCTGCTTGCACTTTTTTTTTTCAATATTTCGTCTGTAGTTAGAATACACGGGGATTCAGTCCTCGTTGCTAATTCACAGGGACCATATACCATACGTAATGTAATAATACCATAAAAATGAATTTGCCAAAATTGGATACTCTTCGTCGTTTAGTTTTGTAAATAATTAACGTTAAAATTTGGACTACGCGCTTGTGCTCGTGTAACATAGGCAGTGAGCGGGCGGCTTCACCTCGAGGTAGGAGGCTCGCCACGTCTCTGGAAAACTAAATTGCTAATACTACTATCGGAGAAGCCCCAGAAGCGAGCACAAAGCAAAAAGTGTGAGTGGGCAAAGCATCACAGACACTCGTCTGGCGAACAATTCATGCGGAGAAATTACGACTTTTCCATTTACAGCGGGTGCAGTCTTTACGTAGTAGACTTATAACGTCGTTTTCAATTCTTGAGGCATGTTCTGCACAAATGCAAACAAAACCAGGAATTTTGTTATTTGGACAGGTGAAGCATGTTTTAAAAGAACTGTCACAATTAATGTGCATAATTTGCATGTGAGGGTCGAGGAAATTCGCATTTTCTACACAGTGTTGTTCAAGAGCAATTCTATGTAAATGTGCCTGTTGGAATTGTGGATAAAATTATCCTCCGTCCTCACTTCTTTCCCCTTAAGAGGTGTTCAGTTTCTGAATTTTATAGCGGTGCCCCCAACACTTTGAATCTGAGAGTTAATGAATGATCGCGTTCTTGCTATCGAAGTCGAAGACCATGAGGACCTTCGGCGAATTCAAAGCATGGATGCAGAAAAGATAGTAAAACTACACCAAACTAGTTTTCATTTCGCTAAAACTAATCAAATTATCTAAGAAATTTCTCTTCAAGTTAACAAATTTTACGTTTTCAATTGATTTTTGTATTTGTTAATGAAATACAGGAAAAAATATTTTATTGTCTGAGCATATTTAAATCGTTTTGCGGCATTTTTATTTTTTATGGCATATTTACTCGTACATGCATATTTTTTCTTCTAGTTGAGCATTTACTTCCCGACATTATGCATCGGTCAAGGTCATTTTCTGGGCTCAACTAGCCAATATCCGTCATCTCATTTTATGTAACATACAGTGGTGAAATGCAATTATAAAAAAAATGTTTATGCACGCAGCTGAATTTTATATAATTATGAGGTCACTACCAAAAATGAAAGACGCTCACAGCTTTCTTTCGAAGTCTTTTGGAAAACCAAACTTATTAACCTTCCTTGCACCGAAATAATTGCAGACTAGCACCCTAACTTCAAAATTGAAAAGTACGGGTAAAGGTTAAGGTGGCGCATGAACTGATACCAGTATTTAGCACTGATAATTTGATCGCGCGTTTTAATCAATTTTACACAGTTTAAATTCAATCACTAATAACTTTTCATAAATAAGTTTACCGTTTTCATAATCTTTAGGGCCTTACTCTTTACCTAACTTAACTACCCACTTAACTAACCCACTAACAACTACTATGTTATTGTATTTATTGTATCGTAACATTTATGTTTACTTACTATGTGACTTACAGCTACAATTGAATTGCATGTGCTTGCTTCTGCTGTCAATTGAAACATTATTTGTATTTATAACGCTATCAATTTAAGCAATCAATGCAGCTAAGATCCAAAGGTTTTTTTAGAAGAAAATTGCTCGTGTAACCAACGGTTGGTTGAATAATTATTTTGTGTCAACTACTATGGTATATAATCCCTATGTGTAGTGCATGTTTTATCATGTGATGTGGCGGAGTTCGTCCCCCCGCTGGATGTACGGATCTGGCGCCGACTTACATATTAATTGGCGGGATTTCCTCGTCCAGGTATCTCCCCACCAGCCTCGCGGCGCCCCAGCCAATACAAGATCTAAGCTCCCGACATATGTGGTCGTGTAGTGCTTAACGGTGTCTGTTAATGAGGGGGATGAAGTCAGGTCAACGAAGAAGAAATATTTAGTGCGTTCCGTGGCCCGTTTGTTAGGCTACTTCATCTAGGGAGTCGTTGATTTTATCGTAAGCATAAATATTCCCTCTTAAGAACTAGCAGATATTTCGTAGGTTAAGCAGCATTAGATGATCACGACCTGTTGATAATTTTAGTCTTAACAGAGTTAGATTATAAAAGGCAAAAGAGCTGTGGATTTTCGGGACGCAGGTAGGTATTATTGAGAACAGAGACATCGAGAGTTGCATATCTCGCATTGTGATTCCCTTGTGTTTCATACAATAAGCATGACAGAGTGTTAAAATAAGGTCAAAATTGCGGAATTTACTTATTTGTAAACATGTTTTAGCGCATAGGTGCAAAAAGACTTGCTTTATTTTGTAATTGTGGGTGAAATTCAAACGATAAGTATATTTTACTCCATTGGAAATGACACTTGTTTACAAGTTTCTGTTTTCCCAAATTCTTAATTACACAGCCACCTACGCAAACGGCTAACATAAGATGTTTCTGAACAAATTATGTACGCAGCCCTTTATTATATCTGTAAGAATTTATGGTAATGAACCAAATCTGATCGAAATTTAATTCAATTTACAGTAATACAAACAGGAAGTCCGATGGTCGGATAGACGGACCGCCTAATTTTTTGCACAAATATGGCGTAGGTTTATTGAACGTACCCAATACTTTCAATCGAAGTGCAATTTATTTATATTAAAGATGATTATTTCTATGTAATCAAAGCACACTAAATTCTGGACTGTATATTCCTTTCTCATGGTATTTGTGGAGAACTCCAGAGAGAACTGCAGCGAGAGGGCCGCGAGTGGCCCGGGCCTTTGGACGGCACTGCCCTAAATCAATGTCTTATTTAGCGGCTCCGCTCCCGTTATACAGCGCCGGCGGCGGTGGCGGAAGCGGGGGCGGAGGCGCACGACAGCGCCTCCTGCATCGACCGCCGCCCCTTCCAGAGCCCCCCCCCCCCTGTCTTCACTGACCGGCGGTATCCCTTCTAGGAGGCCGTGATGTCTGCGAATGTTGCAAGGAGGCCGACACAATCATTGATCATGTCTTCATCTACCTCAATAATATAGAATTACTCGAAGTAGGGATCACTTTGAAAGGCTGGAAAACAAATGAACATCAAGCAGGGCAATGACATCGCAAGTAACAGTGATGAATCCATTTACAAATGAGCTAACTGTAAACGAGTGCATTGACGAATTGAGTGCACGTACATAATCTGTAGTTATGATTAGACACCGGATTTTTATGTAAGTACATATTTTTTGTGTTTCCACTTACCGCTCTCAAAATTATAATATTAGCGAATTGACGCCGTCCTATTTTTACATATCCAGTAATATTTTACATTTTTTACATATTTTACTATTTCCACAATTTGTTATTACATCAATTTTCTTGTAGATTTTCTATTAAAATAAGTATTTTTTTATGAAAATCATATTTTTCATACAATATTACAGCGGGCTGTCTACTCTAGGTTCGCTATTTGAAGACGAGGTCGGATGAGTGCCTGATTCAGTTATCACAGTAGCGGGAAGTGCACGTCAGCGACTGACATCATTTTCACCTTTAAATGCGAAAAGTATCACTAACTCCGGGTTTCGTTATCTTTAACCTTAATTCCCTAGAAACTTTGGCGATCGCCGACGTATATATGATGAGTATTCAACGTATTCGATGAGAATTCTGAATGCTGGAGTGATTGTTTCCTGGTCGTAGATACTTCTAAGCCAGTTTGTGCGATGGGCTCTACTACGTCTTGTCTTGCTACTAAACTACGATCCTGGATAGCAGTAAGTGAAATATTTACTACGAACGGGAAAGTTGTATGGTGTTAAGTATGCATCAACTTGTGCTCTTTTAAGGCTTTTTGTAAAAAGTGGTCTTATTTTTAAAAGTTTGTTTAGGAAATTTTTTATAAATGTGATTTTGTATCGTGTAATTGTGTTGTATAGTTAGTATAGTTTAATATTACATATTATATCCGATTTTATATATTTTTACATATATCTACTGTTTTACTTACATATTTATGTACATATTTTGACTTTCAATACTACATATTTTTCCGGACTCTAGTTCTGATGCCAGCAAAACCAAGCAGTAGCTGTCAAAGCAGTCTCATCTTAAAGTAATCTCTCTATATACGAATAGTGTTTCCAAATCTCTCATTACGGTTCTATTGGTTATTAGAAGTAAAAATGGAAGAGAAAAATACTACTAGTAATGCAACATGAGATGAGGTGTCTTGTTAGCGTAAGATGAGGGATACCTCTTTTGCATTATGAAATTACAAAAATATAATGTAACTCCATCAATTTGGAAGAGAGATTCAAAATGTTCGTAAATTAAGTTCCTTCTCCGAAAGGTCGGTCGTCGTGTGGAGCAACGCGGGCAGTTCTCATTAGCTTTCGTGTGAAGGAAAATCCAGCTTCTACAACCAGTCGAAGACTCCGCAATGCGGAGGAGGGATAATTTTGTTCATTAGCGAGAGAAACGTCATGAAGGTAAATTTCATAGATTAATTCCTCCTTTGAAACATACAATCATTTCTACAAATTTGTGTACGTACTAAATATACTAAAGATTAATAACTTGAATAGAATTACGTGTCATTTATCTACATGACCGCATCAAATATTACATCTGAATTTAAAATACTTATCATTCATCGCCAGGAATGTTTTGCTATTCCTGCAATTGCACTATTTTTGGGATGTGTTTCTGTAATTTTCGTTTCGCTACTTTTGCCGAGATACAGCCATGAAAGAGTACGAAAAGTATCGGACATTCCCTTCACGAGTGTTTGAGATTACTTTCCTGAATGAAGTTAATTGCGTGAGCCGTGTCTACGCTGTGTGTGTTGGCAAGACACGCGCGGGGGTGAGTGGCGCGGACGACACGTGGAGTCCGCACTCCGCCGCCCCTCCGCCTCGAGCCAGGGCCAGAGCCAGGGCCAGGGCCAGGGCAGGAGGAAATATTAAAAGTTGGCGCGACGGCGGCCTAACGAGCATGTTCCGCCCTCAGTCCTCCCTCCCTCCTTCGGACCTTCCTTGCAAATTTACCGCAAACTCACCGAGCGTAGACCTTGCACACACACCCTACCAAGAAGAATACAACACTCCGGACAATGTTAGACACTTTGCCAACGTTCCATTAAAATGCTAACTTAAAACAAGCTCCATCGCTTGCAATTTTTATGCACTGATTTTTACTCAGAAACCGCAAGGTTATTTTTTAAAAGCAATCTTTCAAAAGCGCTTCAAAAGCTTTTCAGAAAAGACGAAGTAAAAGATCGTAAAATGCTTCTTCCTTTTCTTACTTATAACATCTCTTCTCAGTGCCTAAACATTGACCGAGTATTGATTGGCAAGTGACGAGCACAGTTCATTTTCTATCACAAAAGTATACACTGATCATAAACAGATTATCGAAACGATAAATGTCGACATGTCAAAGGTCTTTCGAATGCTTTCAATGAAAAATTGTGAATGTTTGATATAAAATAATGGTTAAATAAAAAATAAAATACAATGACGTTAACTACATGTACTTTGAGTAATTCATAACGATCAAATGTGTATTTCAGGATAATTATAGAAAGAATCACATGTGTTCATGTTATGAAAAGATAATTTTGATTTAATATTTTTTTCTGTAACACAAGCGAATTTAGAAGTTCGCGCAGAGCACAGATGTGAATTACATTTTGACATGCATCATTATAATTGAATTACTAGATTAAACATTTTGAAAGTATTACTAATTAATATTCCCGGCCTCTGAATACAACCGAGTTATTTTCCCAATTGATCTGAAGTTTCGTGTGAACATCCAAATTTATTTTTACGACAGAACTTCAAACTAAACTTTAAAAATAATTTCCTTTAAAAGTGCAACAAATTGAATAATTTTCGTGGGGGAAAAGAGTAATTTATGATTTTAGTATGATACATAAAACGTCACAATAACATAGGATAAAAGATATTATATTTTTCTTTTAGTATAGATTTCTTGATTACAACGAGTGACTTGACACCAATTATGAAACAAATAGCCGTCCACAGGAAACTATGCATGAGAGCGTTAATCCCATTAGTGTAGTGAATGCATTATCATGGGATTATTTCGAATGCGGTGTTATCCCTCCATTGGATGGTGAGATGCAGGGAAGACCTATATATCAGCTAGATATTTCCCCATCAAGGTATCAAGGGAAGCACCCCAACCGAGACTGTAAGCACCCGACATGGATGGTCGTATATTGAATATAAGTTTAAGTGTGTGTAAGGTGATAAGTCAGGACAAGAAAGAGGACGAAAAGATCGCGCGCGGTCCACAGCTCGTTTATCACGGCGCTGCTTCGGAATTATACAATATGGATGAAAAAAAACAACAACATGGAACTCGACCGAGAAGCCGTCCGCTAAAATTCTCCTCCCGACAACGGCTGAATTCGATCTACCTATCTAGCCAATAAAAAATATTGCAACCCTCTGGACTCGAACCTAGGACCACCATGTCAGAGTGCTGAAAAGACAGCGACTCTTCTGGCTCTGAAGTAACCTCAGCCGGTTAAAGGAGGACGAAATCCAATATTTCAATTTTTTTTAAAGTGGCCGTTGACATTAGGTCATTGTTACATTCTCTGGCTTATAAAATGAATATTTTTAACAGCGGTAAGCACATTTCTGAGAACCACGAGCCTCGTTCAGGACGGTGGCGCTTTAATTAAAAAGATTCCTTTTACAAGTCAGTAGGTGCAACAATGGCCAAATGTCATCGGCCACTTTAAACAAATTGAAGTATAAGGTCATTCCGTGGCAGTGTCTGAATTTCAACTCTAGTTTAACAGACGAGTCAAAGCCGACTGATTAATGTAACATGTAAAGGCAAATGCTCTGATTGGTCGTTACTTCTGTTTCCTATTGTTAATTTTATGAAGATGCTAGAGCAGTAATTTCATTTCCAAGGTTTTTGGACTCTTTGTGTACTAACTTTCAATATTGATTTAGTAAATCCATTGTGTTACTGGATCAGTTTTGGCGATTTTAACACACACAATAGTGCAACTTCGAAGACGAGTTCACCACACCACCCTCAAAAACTCCGGTTGTTCAGGTTCTCTAATCACACTACGACCACGCGACACCAAGAAGATTAAGTACTGCCCAAGCTATAATGCTAAATGCCAAAAAAATTGTTCCTTCCACAAAATCTGTTAACCTTATTAACTCAGAACTATTCAGGAAATCGAAATTATAGGCAAATTATAGCACAATAAAAATTATATACATGTGCGTTGGAGTAACCTACATACTCCGACGGTAGTCGTAGGATTAAAACTTCTCGCCACGCTCTTTCCACCACCCCCCTTCTCATCCTGAGAGACGGAGAGGACGGGTTGATTCACCCATCCCCGGATCACACATCTCTCAGGATAAAAAAGAAAAGAACTCCGACACCACTGATAGTAAGCGGATGACAGAAGGGAGGAGAGCCACAGGAAAAAGAAATGAGGCGGCGCCGCCCTGTAAGTGATGAGGATCCATTTCGTCCTCTGTGGATATCCGTCACTGCTCACCGTACGCCAGTGCGGAAACTGAAGTTAAAGTACGACGCGGCAGCAACGGACAAATTTCCGCTCCGCCCTTCGAACTTTTTGTTGTGGTCCGGAAGTTGTAACATTTTTTTCTGGAACACTGAACTCGATTATACTGCCCTGAAAACAATCCTCTTTTTCAACAAGAAACTTGTAACATAAAAAGACATAAAAAGTAGTTCTGCTGCAATTTAAGAGAAGGTTTTGGCAACTCCGCAGAAATTCCCTCCTTTTCAGACTGTAGTCTTCGGATTATCTCTTTTACCAGGCGCAATGGTCTTTGAGGGAGAACTAATATAAGAGTACGTAATGAGCTCGTACGTGTACACAAGTTATTTTACCAACTTACATTATTTTGATTACGGTTACATCAAATAATTACAATATTCATACCAAATATGTTTTACAATCTGTTTCTCAAACATGAATATGAATAAGATGGTCCGTAACATCATTAGTAAAGACCGATGTCACTAGAGAAACAAATTGTTTCCTTTAATAACTTTTCGTTCTTTTATAACTTCTTGTAGTTTATGTTGGACTGTCTCGCGAAATTATCTTAATTCTTAACATACATTCCCGCTCGTACATTAAAAACGAAATACTGGTCATTTTTTAGATAAATGAAGTCGTAGGCTTCCGCGGCCAGTCATGTGCGTGATCTTGGCTGTCCGGGTGACGCCGCGTCGAAGGCTGTGTTGCCGACGTTTCGACCATCTTGTCGTGGTCTTCCTCAGGGCGGGTAACTATACTCCATTTGAGACTAAAAATATTCACTAGAACGCAACGCGGTCAGAATTGATGTTCCTCGATAGATTTAAAGAAACTCGAGGCCCTGCGAGTTCGAAAGGGATATTTTGATTTTTAGAGGTACTTTATATGAAATATCGACTACATTTTCAAAATTTACTCAAAAATGGATACATTTTTGTGTGTAAACTTTGTCTTCGGTTATCGTAAAGAACGTTCAGAAGAATTGTGTATGTCTCATTTCCGTTGAAATCCGTGTCGTTTCTATTCGTGCAATTATATCTCAAAGAGTAGGACATTTTAATGCCGCACACCTACAATACTACCCCAAAACCGCCGAAAATGTGCAGTTTTATTCAAGATCCGGTACGAGCCGGTTCGTTTTGTCACCGTAAGCATGGTGAGCAGCAGAACAAAGTGTTTCAACCGAGAGCGCTGTACTTGTTCACGGTTCCACTTCCTTTGCTAATTCGATAGAGACTACTTGCAAACTCAGATCGCATCTCCGTCCCTTCCCCCTCCCTCGGGAGAGACAACCGGCGCGCGCAACGCGTTGCTTGTGCGAACGCTACTCCGCCTACTGCGCGATGCAAAGGCCACGGAGAGAGAGGACAAAGACTTTATTTTCGGAAATGCAACTCGCTGCGGGGCACGGCACCCTGCGCACGGCCGCCGGCGAAGGCGGCGGCGGCGGCGGCGGCGAGCCTGCAACACAAACACGGACTCTTGTGATAGTTCACATGACATATTCGATAGAACTCAGGAGAATGTGCATTGATATTTTTGTTATATTTTAATACACATATTTTACCAAGTGGGGAGGGTAAATTTCTCATTTCTTCTCACTTCCGTAAACGATCAATCTGTCAGTAATACCTAGCTCCTGCAAGCAGTCTAAAGAGACGCCTACTGTAGTAGAAGACATTACTGTCTCAGTAATGTCCGTCTTAATCGCAAACTTTGAAAAAAAATTCCCACTTGCTTTAAACTAGCTGAACGAGAAGCTTATGTCTTTTAGTGATGAAGTGTAACGAATATTATGCTTTTCTCTTTCTTTTCTTATGTAAATAATAATTTGAAAAAAAATATTATTAACACTGCACTGAAATAAAATAACGAACTGGTAGTTTTTGGACTTAAAAGTGCATCCAACATGTTTAGGGGATAGAATATTGAGTAAACATTACCGTGACACACAAATATATGACTAATACCAGCATTTTACAATTTTCAAATGGCTACACAGACTTAGGTGACTCAGGGCATCAATTGATATCACCTGGGTGCCTCTCAATAAGAGGTAACATCTCCCGCCCGGGGGCGGTCGAAAAGTACACTTCCAAATCCTTCGAACGCCTCCCTTCCGAGAGAAATAAAGCCTGCTATCCCATGTTGTAGATTTACTGCTTATAACAGATCCTCAAGCCTAAAAGAAGCCTCTGAGCGATATTTAAATCTCCTCTTTTTTCGCCCGAGTGATACCTTCCTTCCCCGCTAGATGGTGAAAGGAGAGAAGCGAAATTTGTGAAGTCAGAAGGAAGAGCAGGCCTCGTGACCTGGTCTCGTGACTTAAAACAAGGCATTATTGAAATGAATTGATCACCGCCCCCACCATCATTATCATCATCATCATCGATAAAACATGGACTACACTTACGGAATTAATGACCTTAGCCGTTGACGCGTCCGGAATCACCGTAATCAATCAATTATATGACCACTATGTATCAAATGAGAGGTTTTGGATTAATTTAACTAAATTAATTCGAACTAATTTTAATTAAACAGAACGCTTAGTTCTCGTACAGTGGTACTGACGGGCGCAGGCGTGTGCGCTGGCGGGGGCGGGGGCGGGGGTCAGCAGTGGCAGGGGAAGGCGTCGCCCTTGAGGAAGCAGCGCAGGCGCTTGCGCATAGCCACCAGCTGCGCGCGGGGCACGCAGGGCACGGGCGGGCGCGCGCGCTCCACCGGGTTGCGCAGCGTGCGGTTGAACGTCGGCCACACCACCGTGTCCGCCAGCAGGCGGTGGATCTGCGCGCCACCACCCCAACACACACGAAAGCAACAGTTGAAATTTAAACTACACTCGTTCCATGGTATTAATCGCTCTTAGCGTCACTACAATTTTAAGAGCTCACGAATGCTATGAACTCTTTACAGCCGGCGTCTCTAGCCGAATTGCCGAGAAGTCACGGAGGTTACGTAACTCGGGTTCTTGGATGGGTGACTGTGAACACCGGGAATTTCACGGCTCCGAGACCCTCACCGAAGCGATAAAAGGCACTGACTGCGACTGACGATGACTGAGTAAAAGAATTACTCCACAGTTCCGATCGACGCCACTAAAGGGCTTAAAGAACGATGTTAAGAAAACGCAACGGACATAATATGTAAATATAGTCTCGGATATTGTGCTGGTATAATGATAAAAAAGCATGTCGGATTTGTGGAAAATATTTAATACGGTATACGATAGTAACAACAAGCATCCTCTTCCCACAAAATTGAAACATTCCATCCAGGTAAATAGAGTACCAAGTTAAACAGATCAATAGCGGAGTGTGTATTTTCGAAACATTATTGCAAATATGCAAGAGATCTTTTCAAAATAACACGTTGTCTAATCTATATCTTCACCAGTGTCGAAAGACAAGGCAAGGCAAAAGAAGAACATGGAAATAAAGGCAAGAGCAAGAAACACAAGTTTAATCGAGTAAGTAATAAAAAAAAAACAACTCTAGCCATTGGTGTTGGCGAAGCCTTTCGGGATGCAGCGAATCCGCTGATCGAGCAACCGCCTCCGGGTAAAAACCGCCCGCGCCGTGTTTCGCGTCGGAGGGGGGAAGTGAAGAGGTAGTACCTCCCGCGCAAAAGCCCGGCGGTGCTCGCCCGGCGAAGCGCGCGTTAATTAAACTGATCCCCGCAATCCCATAATGCGCGCGTCCGCGTTCACTTGCCATATCATAATTGAAGATTCATCGCCGCGCGCGCACTCCGTTATAAAAGTAATAAAGCGAGAGCAGCGGCGGCGAAACGGCGCTTTTACGCCCCGCACCGCGCCGCGTCGCGTCGCGCACAAAGCGGAGGCCATTCGCGGGGCGGCGCAGGGCGATTAACTGCAGCGGCGCCCCGCCCCCGCGCGCCCGCACGTCTCGCCCTTTCCCTTTCCAGCCCTTCCATCTCGCCCTGCGGTCTCTCCCGTCTTGGGACTCTCCACTTTTCCGTCCCCCCCTCCGCCCTCATTCGCCCTTTTCCACGTGTTCCCGCGAAGCTGTTCCCCGGCCCCTTTGACGCCGCTTTTCCGTCTCCTCGCCCTTCTGTATTCCCGACCCTGCGCCTTCTCGCCCTTCGGCCACCAACCTCACTCTTCTTTTTTCCATGTGTTCCCTCACCAACGTAGTTTGATCAGGTCATCAATTGGTGTCACTGCAGTGCCTCTGACCGGGAAGTCCTAGGGTCAGAGTCCCAACGGTTGCAGGATTTTTGACACGTAGCTGGGTCGAGTTCAGACGTCGTCTGGAGGAGAATTCGAGCGGCCGGCACCTCTGAATGGCAGTTTTCTGTGATATCTCCAATCAATCCAAGCGAATGACGGAGCAGTACCCTAACCTACGGACCACGGACCACGCGCGATGTTTCCTTCCCGACCCTCTTCTCCCATCCTTTACACCCTACTTACACACACTTATGCTTGTATGCACTACACTACCAGACATGCCGGGAGCTTAGAGCTGGACCCGCCTGGGACGGTGTCCCGCTGGTGAGAGAAACCTAGGGAAAAACTCCTTTAGCAGACATGTAGGACAGCGCCGGAACTCAACATCCAGCAGGGGAATATCGCTGCCACATCTCGCGATAAAACATGCACTACTTACGAGACTAATGACCCCAGCTGTTAACGCGTACGGAAACACCCATCTATCAATCAGTCAACCATGTGTTCCTACCAAGCCGTCCTCCCCCCTTGTGACGCAGCCTTTCCGACTCCACGCCCTTCCGTCTGCCTACCCTTTCGCGACCAACCCCACTTTCCCTTTTCCATGAGATCCGCGCCATTTCGTTTTCTCACCCTTCCCGTCTGACCGAGACCGTTCTCCTTGTCCACAGACGCATCGCTCTGTCCATCACTCCAGCTCTTATTCTGTGTTCGTCCTCTATTGCCCCACACTTTTCTCCTGTACTTTCGCCTCATCTCCCCTGCCGTACTCCATACTCTCTCTTCGTCTCGCTTCTCCGATTGTCTTCCTATAAAACTATTCTCCTTCACTCCTCCGTTTCTCGTTTATTTTATCTTTGAAACCGCAACTACTACGTTCCATCTCTCAAAGCACTCGGTAGCATGCAGACTTCAAAGATTTTTTTAAAGAAAACTTATACACTATCCAATAATATTAATGTGACTATCCGTCAAAATCCTGAATAACTCCCTTTCGCAACGCTGACCGCTGCGAGTCGTGTAAGAACAGAGTGAATGGTACCGGCAGGGATGTGGAGCCATGCCGACCCCAGCTCCGTGGAGAGATGTGCTATGTTTCTCGGTTGCGGATCCATGACGCGATCTGGGCAATCGAGATGGTCCCACAGATCCTCGATTAGGTTTAAATCGGGAGAGAGTGGTGACCATGGGAATGTTGTAAACTCATCCTGGTGCTCTTAGATCCACGCACGTACACTGCGGGATGTATGACACGTTGCATTGTCCTGCCGGTAGATGCCGTCTTGCAGAGGAAAACGATCTGCTTATATTGATGGACATGGTCCACAAAACAGGTGAATACTTCTGTTGATCTACTGTGGCTTTGAGAATGACGAGATCATCCAGAAAATGCCACGAAAACATCACGCTCCCTCCGTGAGGCCTGGACTCGTCCAGGGATAGCTGCAGGGTGTTTACGTTCAGACGTTTCACACCGTATACGCCAAAGACCATCTGTCCGACGAAGCAAAAAAAACCTGATTAATCTGAAAAGGCAGCCTGTCATTGTAGTGGACGTTCTGTTGCGGTATTGGCGTGAAAATGCTAGCCTTCATCGCCGATGAACAGCCGTCAACACGGGTACATGAAACGGGCGCCTGCTGAGAAAGCCCATAAGCAACAACGTTCGCTGAACAGTTATTGAGGAGAACCTGTTGGTAGTCCCTTGGTTCATCTGAGCGGTCAGTTGCCCTACAGTTGCATGTCTTCCCGCCAGTATACATCTACGCAGGCGTTATTCCCCCTTGTTATCTATAGCCCGTGGTGCGCCTCCGCGTATGTTGGATACCGCCATTTTGCCATGAACAGTATACTTTAACCATAGCGGCCCGCGAACACTTAACAAACTTTGCCTTCTCGAAAATGCAACCGCCCTTGGTCAGTTTTCCGCTTCTCTCGACACACTTTATAAACCCTCCACTGTTAGTGCTGCCACCTGCCGTCTGTGAGCGGTTATTATTGCATGTTTACGTCGAACATAAGTGTTGGTCACAAATGACTTGACTGTATTTCCTGCTCATTAAATAATGAATGAAAAGACTCTTGTTTATATGTTCTTTGTACTTCTCATGATTCTGAGAACATTATGTTTGAATGGCAGTGGTAGCCTAAGATTTTAAGACAAACTACTCATATTTTAAAACAATTTTGTTGTCATCAGTACACTAAAAACGACAACGTTTCGCGACACAATGTGGGCACACATCAGGTAGTGTAGAATCAAGCAGTTATAATAGTGAAATGAATGATTAATGATGTTTGTTTAATGCGTAACTCATTATTATCTTCAAATACCAAAGGATATCAATGCCGGCATCAGTAATTTGGGAAAGGTGCGTACAGTAATACGCACTACTGAAATCAATCAATAAATTTTATAAAATATATAAGGGGTGAAAATAGAATAGAAAAGGGGTGAAAATTTTAGAGCATAACATTAATTTACTTGTCTTACAATAAATACAATATTTACAATAATTACACCTACGTGAAATGCTAACACGTACGAGCAAGAGTTTTCTCTAATGTATATTCTATGTGAACGCTTATTTTTCGTAAATTAAGAATGCCAATCCAAATTTTCCTGATTAATGTATTGCAAAACATTGATTCAGAATAAATTCACAATAACCAATTAAAAGTAATTAAATATTAAAAAACCTTACTTCAAGAACTGAAAATGAAATTAGTTCAGTTTACCACTTTGTGGCAAACGTTTCTAGGTCATTTGTACGAAATGCACCAACACAGTGTTTCAAATGGTTTCGCCTACAAACAAGACTTTTTCGCAGAGTGCGACCAGCAGTACGAACGCCGAGCGCAAGGACGAGCGCGAGTGAGGAGTGCATCGTGAGTGAGGGGGGGGGGGGGGGGCTGCGTCCTGAAAGGATTCAGCGGCCGATCATCCCCTCGAGGCGCCGCCGAGCGGGTTCCCTCGCACAAAGCGGCAACAGCGCAAAAGCACAAAGCGCGAAACACAGGGCGCCATCATCAATCCCAGCAGACGCAAAAGTATGACGCAGGTTCATCGGCGAGACGGCCCTTTGTTTCCCAAGGGCTCCCCATCCATCAGGCGGCGCCAACAGCTCTCGCGCCCCACCCCGACGGCGCGGCGTCGCCCGCCAGCACAGAGCGCTGCTGTTCTCCGCTGCGGCATGCCGTTAAGGATTCCTCCTGGGATAGTTTATCAGGTACAGGAATTTCTAGCATTAGTCAATGTTACACATTGTAAATGTTATGGAAAGCACCGTGTACCCCCAACCCCTTCCTTCTCCTCCTCCTCCTCCTCCTTCTTCGCCGGCTGCGGTGTGGGTGGGGGTAACAGCCGCGTTAAGCTCGTCATACGGAGCGGGCGCGCGCCGCTCCATAAAGAATAACAGCGCCGTTTGTTTCGCGCGGGGCGGGGCGGGGCGGCGAGGGACGGTAGGAGAGGAGAGGAGGGAGAGGGGAGGGGAGGGGCGTCGCCATCTCGAGGATTACCCCGGAACAGGCGCCGCGGACGGGCGAGCGACAGAGCGCTGCACTTCGTCTTCGAGGAGCAGGCCTTTTTGTGGCTGCTTCGCTCGGCGGCCCTCCGCTCCTCGCCCACCCCTTTCTACACAGCCGGTGCATATCGCGTTCAAAACTTCCAGACCGTACGCACGAATGTTCCCACAGGTAAGAAAAACCCTGATCTTCGCTCATTGGACTCATGACGGTTAGCATGACACGTAAAAATCCAATACTGCTCATACAAAAAATATGTTGTTTATCGAGAAATGATCGCAAAGAAGCGATTTATTTCGCTCAAAATGTTATTGATTTGCCTCGCTCTCCACCAGTAATCAGAGCACCATCGACTCAAAGGCTCAAATGAAAGAAAACTGGAAAACAACTGTTTTCTTAAGTGAACGAAGGCAACATTGTAATTTGTTACTACTTAACAACATGTGAGCAGCCACAAAAAATGAAACGATTCTGACCAACGTGATCTGAAACGGACAAACGTGTGCAGAATCTGTACTCGTTTAGAACCTAGTGATATAATGAATATAATGCTGGAAATATTATGACATAGTAGGTACATAATCACGTAATAAAATTGCGTAAGAAGATGTCCTGAATCATAAAATTATGGACGATATGAAGTGAAAACAGCCTGTAAGTGACTTATGAGTAAGAAACGCACGGAGATACAAAAACACACATAAACCAAAAGTTATGATGACACGTAAAAATCCAATACTGCTCATACAAAAAACATGTTGTTTATCGAGAAATGATCGCAAAGAAGCGATTTATTTCGCTCAAAATGTTATTGATTTGCCTCGCTCTCCACCAGTAATCAGAGCACCATCGACTCAAAGGCTCAAATGAAAGAAAACTGGAAAAAGGAAACCATTCATTTCGATGCTTCGTTTCATTTTTACTGCGTGCAGAGTTATTTGTGCTGTTATTAAATAAATGTTGGCGATATAACTCCACTTTCATTGGATCTCGAACAAGAAAATACAGGAAACATTCGACTCCTTCCTGCAAGAAATAAAATGTGTCTACCCCTTTTCCTTTTATTTCTTTTCGAAACATAAAACGCAGTGGTAAATTGCGAACAAAAGATTCCAATAACACGGGGAGATATATGTCCCACGAAGTGCGGCACTGTTTTTCTCTTAGCGTTACATCAATATCGGCCACCGCGCAGCTTAACAAAACCCTCCGGGACCGAATTCCGCGGGCGCAGGGGGGGGAGGCGGCTTCTTGCTCTACCCCACACGGGGCTCGAGCGGCGCCCCTTCGAGGCGGACATCGATTATCGATAGGGCGCGGGCCCCTTCGAGCTTCCTTCCGCGCGGCCAGTAAATCTCGGGGCGAATAAAGCCGCCCGCCGGGCGACTCCGCCCCTCCGCCGCCCCCGCCTCTAATGACGGCCCCGCGCCGGCTAACGGCAGTAAAATCGCGGGGTTATCGGGCGAAAACAACTGCCGGGCGCTCCCCGCCCGCCGAGACGAACGGACCGACGCGAAACTCATAAACTGAATATATAGAGAAGGCGGCGGCGGCGGCGAAAGCAACGGCAACCGCGAGCGGCAGATGGGCGCACGGGAAGGGGCAAGGGAGGGGAGGGCGGGAGTGAGCGTTGCCATGAGACGAGAGCGGGGCAAAGGCGAGGGCGGAGGCGAGGGCGGAGGCGCGGGCGGAGGCGAGGGCGAAGGCGAGGGCGGAGGCGAGGGCGGAGGCGAGGGCGGAGGCGAGGGCGGAGGCGAGGGCGGAGGCGAGGGCGGAGGCGAGGGCGGAGGCGAGGGCGGAGGCGAGGGCGGAGGCGAGGGCGGAGGCGAGGGCAGAGGGGGGCGGGTTGAGGGTGAAGGTGGAGGCAAGGGTGGAGGCAAGGATGGAGGCGCGGGTGAATGCGGGTGTGGGGGCGGGGACAAGAGCGAGGGTGGGT
Organism: Gryllus longicercus; assembly: GCA_038098605.1. NCBI lineage: Eukaryota > Metazoa > Arthropoda > Insecta > Orthoptera > Gryllidae > Gryllus > Gryllus longicercus. The sequence continues at coordinate 1,592,681 of JAZDUA010000271.1, read as the reverse complement.
ACGGGGGTGAGGGTGGAGGAGAACGAGAGGGCGAGGGCGGCGAGGGCTGTGGACGGGATGCGGCGAACGACGACGCGTCCAGGCGGCAGGGGACGGCCTGGGGAAGGTCTGGGGAAGGCACGGGGGACAAGATGGAATCCGCGCTCTTGACGTTTTGATCGCGCAGGGCCCGCTCGCCGCCGTTGACATTCCCAGCGAAGGGGACGCGACGGCAGGGGAGGCAACAGACTCCGCTCGAACCTCCAGACGCTCTCGGCCGAGCACTCATCACTCATTCGGACGCTCGCGCTCGAGAGCGGAATGCGACATAAATGACACGAATGCACTCCCATAAATCCGCTTTATTTGCAAACAGAAAAGTTTTACGGCAAGAATAATGCTGCGTCTATTTATATAGACCGACTGTTAGAAAGATTTGTTTTCATGTCACATCCGTGAAAAGCGAATGATTGTTCGATATGGAAATCAGACATGAAAACACTAGACATCTACAGCATGAAGCGTTTCAGAGAATAAAATGGAAAATATTGAAGGAATTAAAAGGATATGAAATGTCAGGCACATACCTTTACTTTAGTTTGCGTCTCTAGTTAGATATGCAATATCTTCCTGAATTTATATCATTACTCATAAAAATGCGCTTTGTGATGCGTTGTCTTAACAATATCGAAGTCTTTTGCAGAAATTATTACTTTCAAAGTCAGAACGTAGTTATATATTTGCAATAATATTTCAGAGATATGTTCAGAAAGTGAGGAGTGTGTAAAAACTTAGCGTACAGAAGAGGTGTCCTTACTAAATAGCACTCTAAATTCACTGCACTTTGTGAGAGAGTGTTTTAGATGAACTTTTCATTTAACTTCACTTCTTCTCAGATCATTCTGGTTGTGTTCCACCTAGTAGTGGCTATAGCACTGAAAAACTTGCCTTTCCATATTTCTAAATTCAGGAATTATAGTGACACTTTGGTTCTTTTGATTTGGCTTCGATATTCTACCTGCAGCTCTAGCATAGAGAGACTTTTTTCTCGATATATTTACACGATATATTTTTTAACATTCGTTGTAAATCTGTCTCGAAAGACGATTTGCAAATAAAGGATTATGAGAGGACAATTAACATTAATAAACATGATTTAATTTCCTTTTGGAAACGAAAGACCCAAGAAGCATCTTCCTCCTTGCAATATTTTCATCGAAACCAGATTTACAATTCTTATGGGTCCTAACGACGTTTTAAAATCGTGAGATTAACTCACAATATTTTTAACGAGTGCGGCCAACGAGGATTACAAATAACAAAGAAGAACGGGGAGAGAATTTCAAGCAGGGTATCAACGAAAGCTCTGGCAATTACGCATGTAGACAGTTTGTCTTGGAGAAATTGAATTAAAGTAGCGGAATGTTTGGGCGAATTTGTTAGGTCGCGGTGGCGCCGTCGTTAAACACCATTTAGCGGGGGCTGCGACCCACGCCTCCGCCCACGGCGGCGCGTCGTCGTCGTCGTCTTCGCCAGCGCGCCGCGCGGCAGACAGGGGAACTGCGAGCGAGGGGCTGGAGGCGCCTTTCTTTCGCCCAAGACGTCGCAAGTCCCGCACTGGGCCACTGACCATGCCGCATGGGCCAAAAGTCTGCTCTTCCGGACTACTGAGTTGCCAGCCGTACTTTTGGTTTCCCATGTGTTTATCTTGCTGGATCAGAAGAGTATGTTTTCAACATGCGAATGTTTGCTGGGTTGGAGGAATTACGAAGCAAATTCATTAGGAATCAGTTCTCCTGTAGGCGCTATAGAGGTGGCTCATGGAGGTCACATACCCACCATGTGTCGTGCGCATGGTGCTCACGTGCGTGCTCATGGTGGTTTCAGCGTGCTTAAAATGACTCAAGGTGGTTCATGACTTCAAGGTGTTCAGGTGTTCCTCAGGTGTTCAAGGGAGTTCTGGATTGGATTTAAAATTTCTGACCACACATTTTACTTGTAAAAAGAAATCAGATTCCAAAAATAGAACGAAGCAAGACATCCAGATTTTTCACCTTAGTGTTAGTGTTCGTACACTTGCGACCGACGTCTTCCCTTCCGCTGACGGAAACGGCCGTGCCTGCTCCGGGCGCACTGTGCGGGGGCGGAGGATGGCGCTGACAGCTACAAACGACGGCGGCCCGTGACTCATCCCGGAATAAAACATCAACATCTCGCTCGCAGCCTCCGCTCGCCCCCGCCCCCCTGCGCCGAGCGAGGGTGCTGCCGGGCCGCCCACGCCGCCCACGCCACCCGCGCCGCTCCCTCTGCAGCGATGCCCCGGCCCAGGGCGCTCCGGCACCCGCGAAGACCGCGGCGCCGCGACGACAAGCACTCGCACGCGGAGAGGGCATTGCGAATAGAATTTAATTTACGAAATCCGATTTGCGTCTAGTTGAGCGTTAACTCGTTTATGGAAATGATATAAATGAATATACAGAAAAAAAAGAGTCGATTTTGTGAATTTATGTTTTGATCCAAATATATTTTCCGGAAATGATGTTTTCTGGAGAATGAAGCTAGTAACAAGTTGGAAGACAATTTGAAAGTAATGAGTAGAGGGCGGATTTAAAGAAATATTTTTTTTACTTCGGAACAATGCCTTTTCATATAGACATTAATTTTATGATATAACTAAAGAAAATTACTAATATTTATGACATCTCTATTTTTGCATTTTTTGTCATTTTCGACAAATAAGTCATATTTTTATATTTTTTTGTTACTTATAAACCATTTCTTGCGAATTTCATCGATTTTTAATATAATTTTAATGATACTTGCTTCAAATAATATTTGCGAGATGCAGCAAATGTTCTTTTCAGGATTCGTGAGTAGCCTATTCGCTTTCTTCGTTCACAAATTGTAATGTCAGTCTTTGCGAGTACGTAATCTAACGTTCCTGTGACGCCTACCAATGCCATTGCCGATTCGGCCGAATTTGGCGTAACTAAAAACAGAGATTTCCTGGTAAAGAACTGTGCTAACCAAAAGCCTGCAAGCGCGGTATTCAGTTGAACAAACTTTAGAAGCCTCGATTACATAAACATACCCAACAGCTTGACTTGTTTCTAAGAACTGACTTTGACCAATGTTTTTAATCTTTCCTTGTTTTTAGTGCATTTTCAAAACATTTTCGAAACATTTTATAGATTGTTTCTGGAGATGATTTAGGACATCAAAATTCGCCTCCTAGTAATAACTAACGAGAACCAGTTTCAACTCGGATCTTGGCGACATGGCATGGCGCACATCCTTGGAACATTCTCGTGCGTCTGCTGCGTAAAAACGCACAGGGAGTGGCGCCCGGCGCTGCGCCTTCCGAGGTGGGTGGGCGGAGGGGGGCGGAGGGGGGCGGAGAGCCGGCGCACCCGCCAGACATCCGCCGCAGCCCCAACCTATTAATCCGCGCTCGTTCCGCCCGTCTCTTCCGCCCCGTCCCGTGCGGCCGCAGGGCCATTGTTCGCATGTATCGGCGCCAGTAGCCCTCGCTGCGATTATCCGGCTCTTTCAGCGCCGCCTCGCTGCCTCCCCCTCCCTCCCGCTCGCGGCCCCGCCCCGCCCCGCCCCATCGAGCGCGACGGATGCGCTCGTGCCCGCCCCGCCCCGCCCCGCCCCGCCCACACCTCAACCGACTCGGAGCCGCGCAGGTAAAGGCCCAGCCCTTGCTGCCGGCGGCGCTGACAGTTGAGGTGGCAGTGACATGGGGAGATTACTATAAGAAGGAACCGCTTTGACGACTGCTTAGCCATTGCTGTCAATATAACTGCAAGTTACGTCCGTACACTCATTTTGTCAGTGCGTTCATTTTCAGTTCATTCATAAATGGCTTCATCACTATCTCTTCCAATGTCATCGCCCTGCCAGACGTTCACTCGTTTCCAGACCCGTGAAAGTGGTCTTTCGCAGAGTAATTTCTCTATGGTACCGGTGGCGTTGGCGACAGTAGTACTTTGGATTAAGTGTACCTTCGTTGGTGAGTGTTTTGCAAGACGAGCAAACGTATGGAACATTCCTTAACTCGACATAGAGCAATTCTATGCAATTCGAGTAGAACTGGTTAGCCTCTCCTTCCTCCCACCCATGCAGTAGAATTGTGCGTATAGCGATTTTCTCACCATCATATTCTCATATTTTGTAGAAAAACGCCACCCGAGCAAGACTGTAGCACTACGAGAATGGACATTTTCAATGAGAATGTAATGTCAGACTTCCGAGGCATCCTTAAAAGGAGACTAGAGCGATAGTGTTTGGCTAGATTTTAAGGTAAAATAACACGGACGAAACGATTCCTGTGAACCAAAAGGTGACAGTGCTGCTATACAATAAACTATTCATTTCTTCTAAAACGTATCGTCACCCTCATCGTAAAGTATTATAGTATTTCTGCTACATAAGGCTCAGGCCGTTTTGTATTAATCATTCTACATGAATCAATAGTTTTGTATAATGAACGGATCATTTGCATTTCAGTTATTTCGTAGGGGAAAATTCGCTTCGATACACGAGTGTTTTGGATTACGAGCACGTTTTGAGAATGGATTGCGAGCATAATCCAAAGTTCCACTGTACTGGCGGTGAGGGTGGAGGACGGCGGTAACGACAGTGGCAAGGTCTGTGGCGGGTGCAGTGGCGGCGTTGTTGACGGGTGGCGGTGTTGGCTGTTCGGCGCAGGCGACGGCGGCGGGGGCGGCGGGGCGGCGGGGGCGGCGGGGGCGGCGGGGGCGGCGGGGCGGCGGGGGCGGCGGGGGTGGAGGGTGCAAATCGGAGCGCAAATCCCTCCGCCCCCGGCGTCGCGCGCCTGGCTGCTCCCGCCAGCCGTCGCGCCGCTCGCCCCCTCTGGCTGAGCGCAGGCGGCGCACCCCACCCCACCCCCACCCCTTCCTTCCCTGGGCCAAGAGGCCACTGCCCCCCCCCCCCGCGCCGCTCTTCAGCTGCTGCTCTGTACAGTCATCTATACAATGCCATCGACTCTGTGCTTACATGTTTACTGCTAGAAACAATTTTTTTCGGTTTTATAAAAAGGGGGATCAAAAAATAGATTTGCGTGGTTACTTCAAGTTTTCGAAAATGCAATGTAAATTCATAAGATGAGAAAGAATCCTGGTTAAGAAGATAACCTGTTTTGTGGATTGTAACAGAAACGTAAATCTGTCTTTCCGCGAAAGTAATGTTTCTACACATCCTTTACAATAGAAAAATTGTGTTGACATAGTTGGTAGTTAGTAAAAAGATTCCTTTTTCACATCGATTGTGTAAGTTGGTGCTGATGCTTTTGTCGTTCACAAACACAATCCTTGTCTTTGCAATAAACCATACCAAGGTATTTCATTCATAGCGAAATTGTTGGATTCTAAATTGAAAAAATGAAATTTATAATTTTTAAAATGTTAATGTAAGATTGAAGAAGCGTAAAATAGTTGTTCGAAGAAGCGATTTTTGAAACTAAGCTCCGTAACAATCGCCGCTGTAGAATATCGGAGGCAGCGCGCAGCCGTGAAATAGTGTGGCCCTTCCCCCTGCGTCCCCTCCTCCTCTCGACTATGCATGAGGCGGCGACGGGCCGGGGCGCGCTGCCATTGCGAATATTAAAAGCCGCCATCAAGATGTCACCGGCGGCGCTTTGACAGCTCCCGCCCCGCGCGGTCCTTCGCACCTTCCTGCTGCTATCGCCGCCTCGCTCCCGTCCTCCCGTCCTCGCTCCTCCCCTCCCGTCCTGCTGAGCGTCGGGCGAAGGGATGCCACATCGATGGCGATGTTTTCAAAACATCGATACATTAAAGACGATGTTCTTACGTTTACAATGTATTCTTTTTAAATGACAGATTCCCAAAATTACAATTTTATAAAAGTTAAAATAACAAATAATGGCGCCACTGTCAGTTTACGTGTTTGAACTAGCTATGTGCCCATAACAGATAAACTGTTGATAGTATTATGGAATATTAATAAATATAACTTCAATTTAACTTCTCTCCATAGCACGTCACACACAGTTTTTAACTGTTTTTGACGTAAATAAATAATTAAATAAATATTTCTAGCAGATGTTACTTCGAAATTGTTCTGAAAAATAACAGATACATCTTGAATTCTCAATATTAATTCTAGGAATGGTTAATGGTTATTGGACCTTTCATTGAAAACAAAACTCCTAGTTACTGCTTCCAAAATTCTGGAAGGGGATTGGGATACTATGAGTTTTTACAATAAAGTGACAGACACCATTACTCATTCTAAAAAATACCAGATATTTCAATTACCCTGTTGTAGGCTGTTATCTGGGAAAATCCATAGCACTCTATTTGTCATAAACTGTACTATAAGATTTCGCGTGAACCATTTTGTATGAGAAAGTGTCACTGCAGCCAATCAGTCGTGATTAGCAAGTGTTATTTCTAAATTTAAATATTGGATTTATTAGATAGTAAATCAAAAATTTACAGTGCCGGTTCCTTTGACACGAAAAATTTCGTAAAACAGAAAGATTCTCAACGAGGAGAGCAGATGAATCTGTGATACAAGTCTATCATTATTTACGCGGTAAATTGATCATTGATTTTAAACGAAACGCACATATTAATACTAATCATTGATTTTAAACGAAACGCACATATTAATACTACAATTGAATAGTAATACTAACATCATTAATACACACCGTGTGCCACAATATTTGTATACATTATTTACATATTCTACAATGACAAATTTGTATTCTAAGTCTGTCCAATATGCTTTATATTTCTTCTACCACATCGCTGCTTTTGTGAGATGCGCTAATACACATTTCCGTAAGGCATGTAAAATAAAATTAGTTGTTAGGCTCAAATAACTCATTATTTTTAGATGTAGAACAAACAGTCCACTTTAGCCGTAGGCAAGGAAAAACCTAGTTTATCTTTCATTTTTTCTCCTTAATCACTTTTTGGCACTCTTCTCTTCCCTACAGCTGTCCCCTGTGTTAGCTGTCGGCCATGCTAGGTAGCTGATATTGCACGTGTTATGTTTTTAACTGTTATTACAAGACAACTGTTATTCCGATAACCGATATTGATGAAAAGACTATCTCTAGTTCAAACCAAAGGAACTCCTCCTTCAGAAAAGGTACCAACGAAACTAACTTCATTTAGAAGACTTCACGGTCAAGATGACCCCGCTGACCTGGTAATATTTCCAACGTCTTTCCGTGTCCCTCGCACGTGAAGAAGCGACCAACGCACGCGCCGTAGGCAATCAGGCTTAGTTTTGTCCATTGTTATTTTTTGATTTTGTTTATTATAATATTATTAATTATAAATTAAGTAATTAATTATAAATTAATAAACATGTTCACTGTCGAATCAAATTTTGTTGCGCACAAATTTTTAATGTTTGAAGTTACAAAACCACCCGTTATCCCACTTTATCCCATTATTTTCCTAACCCTTCATTTCTATTTTCATCTAGTTCCTTGCCTTTTGTGTGCGCTCATGACTCTCGCATCAGTGAGTTATTTTCGAACCGTCTTTTTTTAAAACGCATTAAGAGAAGTCGCTAGACGATCGCTTACGACTCTGATAACTATTTGAGCCGCCAAACGTCTATAAATTAATAGACAATTATGAACACTGCCAGCCCATTGGTGAGCTTAAAGACTGGAGAGACACGGCGCACATTAGGGCCCTGCATACGAGCGTTGCGTTTATGCGCGATAAGTAACGCGCGTCGTAGAATAACAGGAATACATGCCAAACAGCACACGAGCGCTTTGGCTGTATCGCGTACGATACAGTGTTAATCTACGACGCGCGTTACTTACTTATCGCCCGTTACTTACTTATCGCCCGTTACTTACTTATCGCCCGTTACTTACTTATCGCCCGTTACTTACTTATCGCCCGTTACTTACTTATCGCCCGTTACTTACTTATCGCCCGTTACTTACTTATCGCCCGTTACTTACTTATCGCGCGACAACGTAACGCTCGTGTGGCAGAGGCCATAATGCACGTCCTGGCGTCCGTGAAAATACTTTTAACTGTTGTACGTTGCAACGTCCGTTTCGCGACGCTCGTGTGCAATGCCAGCAGAGTGTAAAGTGAATTGCAAGGGCGAGGGCTCACGTGGTAGTGGGCGGGGCCGGGGGTTTCTGGCGGCTGGCGCATGCGCGGCGCCGTGTCCATGACGCCCAGGCGCGCGCCCAGCACCGACTCCACCCGCGTCTCGTACGTGCCGGGCCCTGCAGGCATTCACCCACTTTACTATGCATGACCAATGGCAAGCTACCGGCGGTTTTGACGAGAAAAATCACGAGATTAAAAATCTTTCATGATAAATTGTATTGAAAATAAATATACACAACATCTTTTTCAACGACATTTTTCTAAATTCTATATACCTAATTTCTGTTGAGATATGTATTAATCTACTAACGCCCAGCGTCCTCATTTGAGGACGCACAATTCTGGCATAGCCAGTTTTGGTACTTTTGCTACAATTTGCGAATTATATTTCTATAATATATGTTGACATCCTTATGTATAAACATATACGAGCAAACTTATTCGTATGTAAGATTTGGCGTTCTTGGATGCTAGATGTCGATTTAGTCGAGATCGCTTAAGCGTTGTACGCCCCTGACTAGGGTGAATTCGTGACTTGCGTCGCTTCGATTCATGTAAAACCGTTCTTAGCTGCTACATACCTTTGGTTCAGGCGGAGAGACAAAATCTCACAACAAACGTCGAGAAGTGTATATATTTAAATTGATAGCATTATGCAGTGTTAATCAGAGATGGCTTTTAACAGTTGTTCGCATAGCGAAAATTGTAAATATTAAAAAATCTACACCCCACATTAATTTGTCTCTGTATTTTAAAGAAAATAGTCAGTATCATTATCTGTGTGGGGTAAATGGTGCTGGTTGGGTGGTAGTTCTAAATTATTCATACTATTTATTAATTATACGTTCAGTGGTTGCTCATCTCATCAAACCAGATTACGCCACTGTCAATGGTCACAACTGGGAAGTTTATGCAGGCTTCTGACCCTCCGATACGCCACAAAAAATGTTGAAATATGCACATTTTTTTATGAAATGTGAATATTTTGCAATGGCATTTACATATTTTCCAAATCACAACCTAAGGAATGTGCAAATTATGGATTACTTGTACTCATATTTTTCACTCGTTTTGAACTCTTGTTTTCACGTGGTCGATGTTTTGGTAGTGAATGAAAAATTACTGGAATCATAATTTTGTAAAAGTTAAAATATAAAATAACAAGTCGTTCGAACACGTAAGTTGAGTTTACTGTCAGTTTATATGTTCGAACGAAACTTCTACATCATTCACTACTTTCATTGTGGAGACACTCTCGTCCGAGATGACCCCGACGCCCTGATAGTTTCTATGACTTTCCTCGTATTTCGCGCATGGAGATGCGGTCAACGTGTCCGCTCTGGACGAAGGGCGTCCTCCCTTCTACCCCTACCATTCTTCTGCGAAGTGACAACTGAACCTTTCACATGAACTCAGACGCTCAGCCTTTCATTAATAATAATAATAATAATAATAATAATAATAATAATAATAATTATTATTATTATTATTATTATTATTATTATTAAACTTTGTTTTCGCTTAAATCCTATTCATTATAAATTAATAAACACAGCCAGTGTCAAATTCAATTTTGTTGCTCACGTTTTTAACTTTAGAGGTCACCAAACCAGCTTCAAAACATTGATGTTTAAAAACATCGATGGTTTTAATTTTGAACACCGATGTTTCGTAATGTGGATGTTTGTTATAGATATCGCATCTCTAGCCCGAACGTCATATACCGCCGCCCGGGGCCATGAAAGAATGTAGCGTCTTCCTCGGCCTTCTGGAAATCACCGCAGCTCCTTTAAGTAGCGCGAGGGGAGGGAAGGGGGTGGACGGAGCGGGGAGGGGTGGCGCGCTTCCAGCAACTGAGTCAGCGTTATGATTTCTTCCGCATTCGTCATTGCGCTTAAGGTGGCGGGGAGCGGTCTTAGATAGGGGAGCGAGCGAGCGGGCGGGCGGGCGAGCGGCGGCGGCGGCCGTGGCGCTGACATCGAGAGGCCAAGACGAAGCGTCGCTGGGGCGAGGGGGCGGCGGCGCGGGCCCCTCCAGATAAGCCCCCTCGCGAGCCGGAAGTGGCGCGAGGACAGCCGCGGGGGCGCCGCGCCGGGGAGCGGGCGCATCCGCAGCGGGCGGACCCGCGGAGGGGTGGGGGAAGACAGCGCGTGGTGGGGGGGGGGGCGAAAGGCGGAGGAGAGATCCCCACGTCGATAATTGTCACTTCCCGCCCCTCCCCGCCCCGCGCTGCGCGACTCTAATTGAATCATGTGTACGAGCAAATGGAAACATGGCGATAAAAATCCGCGTCCGCCCCTGCCAGACACTCATTCACATACTCTGCTCCCCATCTGTCACGCGGAGGCTGCGACTCGGTGTAACGATATGTCCAGGCACTAATACTTTTATTGTTCTTTCTCTGGGAAATGTACGTTGCCAGACGCTTAAATCCCCCATTTAAACAAACTCAACTCCTAATTATCAGGAACACTGAAATTTTGTACAAGAAAATGTCAAGGAGTTTTGCTATTCATGTCATTTAAAAATAAGATTACGGAATGGGTATTATTCCAAACAGTAAATGGAAAAGTCACTATAAAACGCATTTGCCACATTTCTATTTTATCGAAGTTATCAATTTATTTTATATGAAGATACCATTTTTTTAAATGAAATTTTTGTCAATAACTGTTTATTGTCAAATTCAGCTCAAGTCCTTCAATTAAAATCTAGTATTTGCGACAACACAATTTTCATCATATTACCAAAGTCGTTTCCATTTCTTGATTTTTAAAATGACTTATCGAATGCCAAAACACAAACTCTTCGGCAAGAACTGTCAACTGAAAAGCCAAACCAGTTCAAACACCACATCCTTAACAATAGATACATTAAGAAACCGCTTTCACTATCCAGAGAAGCAATATAGAATTTCGAATCCGCACCTCTGAGAGTAAGTCGAAGACGAATGAAGGGCGACTGCGCCGCGAAATCTCCGAAACCCCGAAGATCCCTAACAAAGGCTTCGCCCCCGTTAGCGGCCTGCAGCCCGCCCTCCTCGGGGCTTCCTCCAGGCTGCCTGCCTGCAGCTGCATCGATTTTCTCTAATCCGCTGAAGGGGCACTTTCGCCCGGCCCTCCTTCCCTCCACTTCCCCCCCCCTGCAACGAGGATTCTCACTAACGCCGCCGCGATCGTCCTCTCCCGCGACTTCCTTACACCGACAGTTCGCTGCTCACCTAATGTCTCTTCGAAAAATTGCAGGAGTCAAGTCAGTGAATGCGAAGTATTAAGAGAACAGCAAAAGTGATACTACAGCGGTTTTCACCTAAATAAGAATTTTACAATTTTTACAACCACATAATTGATTATTTACGAATCCTTAAGAACATTCATAATGCTTTTATTTGCCGCATGGCTTCTTACATTTGTTCACACATGGGAAAATATCTCCCGGGACTACACTTTCTTGAAACTTCACTGAAACTTTCTTGAGACCATTGATGACATTTTAAGACAAACTACTGTTCTTGGCCGTGTGAAGCGTGAGGTTGAAAATAAGCAATTTGAAAACTTCATTCTTTAAATTCGGTATCAATTTATATCAAAAAATTGTTTTTGAAAACAATTGACTATTTCATTTTAATAATTCAGTCGTATAATAATACTAAGTGTTATTATATGTAAAAGACACATGTAGAGTTATATGTTTTAAGAAAAAAGTATTAATTTACTCGAAAAGAGCAAAAAGAGTTGTATAACTTAGCCCGGTTTAATTTGTTTTGGAACAACGGAAAAGGTGCGAACATATTATCGTAGTGTACAACGATGTTTCATGGGAACAAACAAACCGTAAAAACTATTTCACCTTCACAAAATTTATTTGAGACAAGTGAGACTCAACATTCAACATTTCATCAAAATTAGGACGCGCGGCCATCTCTGCATATATGGAAATATCCTTAGACTGAAACTGACGTGTATATGGGGGGAAAGGTCAGCTATGATATTATATTGATAACATGAAACCTCACTATCTGCGGACATTTTCTATAGTTCAGTTGAATATACAATTATTCAAATAATCGTTCTCTTTATTCTCGCGACAGTAAGTCGATTCGTTCACAAAAGACACGATGAGGGATAATAATAGCCCAAACTTTCAGCTGATTCACCTTCTCAAAAAAATATATTACACGGGAGCGAATATTTTCTCGTCAATTCTCCCCCAAAACGCTCATTTCTATCTGTATTCATACTCCAACTTTTGTATGGGTTACAGTGATGATCCCAGAACTTAAGAAAATGTGCATAGAGTACAATTCGTAACAATAATTCGTCGTTCGAATACAATAGTATGTTACACACAAGTTTTTAACTGTTTTTGATAATAAATAAATTAATATGCAAAAAATTAAGTAGGAAATTGTTTGGAGTACCATACACGAATATTCATCGTTCACCTTCATTCGATGTCGTTCATATTCATAGAATCTTCTTCATAACAAAGAAAAGCCACTATTTCCATACACCTTGCAATTGTTTCTCCTAGTTTTCCCTCGAGGTAGGCAGCACACCACAAGGCTGCTGGGAGGGTTGCCTACATCGAGGTAGTTTCGTGTGAAGCGACCGCTTTCCCAGCTAGCGCGCACTAATTCAGCGCGCACACCAATTGATATACTGATTAGAGATTTCGAGCGCGTCAACGGCTAAGGTTATTAGTTACGTAAGTATAGTGCATGTTTTTTCTCGTGTGAAGTGGCTGTGATCTTCTCACCTAAATGGCGAGATCCGACGTCAACCTATCTGTCGATTTGTGGGGTTTTGTCCATCCAGGTATATGTATCACCGAAGCACTGCCCCATTCGGGACAACCTCTAAAGAAGTGTAGTGCATGTTAATTAAGTGTGTATAAGAGGTGAGGATAGGGCAAAGAAGAGGAAAGAGAGATCGCTTGCGGTCCGTGGCCCGTTTGTTAGGGTCCTGTTGCGGCATTAGCTTGGTGTTGATGGTAGAACCACGTAAAAGTAGCGATCTGAGCAGCCGGCCGCTAGAATTCTCATTCAAACAGCGGCTGGATTCTACCATGCTATTTAGCTAATGTCGGAAAGCCTGCCTCCCTCGGGAGTGGAAGTCTCTAGGACGTCCCGGTGAGAAGCCAGAAGCCAGAGGCCAGAGGCCAGAGGCAAGAGGTGAGAGGTGAGAGGTGAGAGGCAAGAGGCGAGAGGCGAGAGGCACGAGGCGAGAGGCACGAGGCACGAGGCGAGAGACAAGAGACAAGAGGCACGAGGCACGAGGCGAGAGACAAGAGACAAGAGACAAGAGGCAAGAGGCAAGAGGCAAGAGGCAAGAGGCAAGAGGCAAGAGGCAAGAGGCGAGAGGCAAGAGGCGAGAGACAAGAGGCGAGAGGCGCGAGAGGCGAGCCGCCGCAGTGACGCCAACGGACCTGGGGAGAGGCAGGGCGCGTCGTCGCGGAAGCGCGCGGAGCCGAGCAGGAAGGGGCAGCGGCGCGCGGCGCGGCGGCACAGGTGGCTGGTGCGGTCGGCCAGCGCCTTGGCCTGCGGCGCCCACTCGTACAGCCCCACGTCCGCCAGCCACTGCGCACCGCAAGCGCACACAGCTCCTGGAAACGCTGCGCTTCGAATCGGAACACCACGCACTTGCTCGCCTGCTTTGCCACTGTCATAATACTTCATGATCCGGCAAACGTTCCTACGACTAGAAATTTGTATTTTTTCGGCGTTGGAATTCAAAATCAGGTTCTTAGGAGGTGGAATCCCTTTCACGTTCCCCCTCACAGCTAAACTCAACCTTAATGACGCGTTAAAATTAAAAAAAATAATATATTAACCTTAATTTGAGATGTATTCTTTTAGAACAGATTTCATGAAGGTACTACAAGGTGTTTCATGAAGGTGATACAAAATTGCATGTTCTCTTGCAACATTAAAAGTTTTTGTAATTTTGGGTAATTAAGATGAGAAAGTTTAACAAAAATGAGACTTACGCCATTTTTCGGCTGAAGGACCGGAGTGTTTTAGAGAAATAGTAAAATTAAAAAAGACAGACTCACAAAATGTGGATACTGACTGTACAACTTGTTATAGGAAATAATTTACAACGTATAGAAAAAATATTTCTCCACCTTTCGATACCAGGGTGCCACAGTACGAGTTTTTCTATCGGAAAATCGGCGATTTTTGCCGCAAAATTGCAAAACTATTATGATTATGCGTAGTAAGGTGGTAATGAAAAAAGATGCATTTTTTACCGATAATATGATTAACGCATTTCTAAATGTCTTGCTCAACGAGTCTTGGCAAGCGATAGGATGCAAGTGTTGGCTGATAACCTATTCATGGTGTGTTAGTTCGTAATGTTATCGGAGAGCCAACTGTTTCTTATCTCCTGTAGTAGTAGTCTATGCCCTTTCGCGATTGTTACTATTCCCATTGTGCCAAAAATGTCCATTACTAACACGATAGATGGTTAACTGAGGTACGAGAAAAATTCTACAGAAGCACAAGCAGTTTGCTCAAATGAGGCACTCTCGTGGATCAACCCGGTTTGGGATTAAGCGCCCACTAGTCAGTGAAGTCCTTTCTGAAGAATGTATGTATTACCGATTCGAACTGAGCGATAATTTCTGAATCTGAGAGATGGTATTTACAACGTTCAGATGCCTGAATGGTAGTAGGCTAGAATTGGATATCTAAGAGGTTATCAAAATAAAATTTTAATGGTTCATATTCATCGAAGAGTAGCAATTTTCAACTTGAATTGTAATAAAAAGTAGGCGTATAAAGAAAAAGCCAGCTTGGCGTATTAAAAAAAGACAGACTCAACAATATGTGGATACTAACAGTACAACTTGTTAGAGGAAATAATTTACTGTATACAGAAACAAGATTTCTCCACTTTTCGTAACCAGGGTGACTTAATATGAATTTTTACTATCGAAATGTTTATACGATTTTTGTCGCAAAATTACAATATTTTCTACTCTGTTTATGCGTAGCTATGATTATCCAGATGATGTGAAAAATTTAACACGCAACAAATTAGTAGTCTGACGCACGCATCATCCCATACATCTTCTCAACGAGTTTTGCACACGTTCCATTTGTCGACACACTTCAGGTGTTTGTTAACCAGACACTCGGGTATCCGACAGAGGGTGCTCCACGCACTTCGCTCGGGGCGTCGGGCCGCCTCATCGCGTCGCAGCTGCTTCGCACGTTCGCATTTTTTTTTTTTTTTTTTTTTTTTTTTTTTTTTTTTTTTTTTAAGCGACGCGACGCAATTGGAGGCGTGGCAGCCGCCGGACATCTTTTGTTTGCACTGTCAGCTGCGGCCGGCGCACAGTAGCGGATCTCTTTTGTTTCGCACCTGTCAATAGCGCTCGGCCCTCCACCGCCGCCGACCCGACCCGGCCCGACCCCCGCGGCCGCCGAGCTTGTTAATTGGCTTTTGTGCGAGATTTAAAAAAAATAAAATGATAACGTAAGCGCGAGGGTGTCGCGGGCGGGTGGGCGGGCGGTTAAGTGCGTTGACCCCGATCGGCCGACGAGCACCTGCCAGGCACACTCCCGAGGCGTTCTAACGCGTCCTTCGCGGCAGGCGACGCAACGCCGCACACGAGAGCGAGAGCGCAGAGGCCTCTTGTAAAGGTGCGACCTCTAGAGAGTAACTAGCGCGAGCTGGTTGCAAGAGAAGCTCGCAATACTCTGTCCACTAGCGAGTAGAGATGAGATTATCAGCTTTTCTTCAATAACTTATCGGGAAAACAATCGACTCGTAATAACGGTTATTAACAACAGTTGAAAAATAACACGTCAATGATCGGACTGCTACGAGTTAAATCTGATAAAATGAATAACGTTGGTAGCACCTTAAAGCTTGTGCAGTTACCTCACGGCGCTTGCTTGCACTGCTTCACCAAAAACATGTTTGGACGGAGAAACAGCTGATATGAACGACACTGGATGAACTTCCAAGGAAGAATAGTAACTGATACGATGAGTAGCAAATGTGTATAGAATATAACTAAAATTACACTGATTCGTAATTCATGATTCGGATTCAGATTGCAAATATTTCGAATAGACAACTTGTGCATAGAGAAGTGACGAGTGTCAAAAATAATGAGAAGTAGAAACTATTTATTTTTTTTGCTTACCTACAGCTAAAGTGGTAATGACTGTTGAATAGCTAAAAATAATGAGAGTTACTTGACCACACCTCATTTTATTTTATCGGACTTTGTAAAATATTAGTGGATCTCACATTAGCAGCAATGGGACAGAATGAAGGTAACACTATATTGGACAGATTTAATTTAAAGAACATACTTTTATTGTAGTGTGTACAATAAAATATAAATATATTGTGGCACATGATGTGTAATATGAACGAATTTTTTATTAATGAATCTACAATGTGAACACTTGCTAATAACGATTGATTAGCTGAACTGAACTTATCGTACAAAATGATTGCCGCGAAAGCTTATAGATCCGGTTTGATCCAATACATTGCAGTACTTTGAATTTCAACCGATAACAGCCAATCACAGGATAAACGAAAAAACGTATTTGGCATTACAGTTACGAAATGTTATGTTAAGAAATAACTGCTGAGCTGTAAGGGCACATTCCTACGAGCGAGTAGTTCAGAATTCACTATGAATAGCAACCGATAACAGCCAATAACAGGAAAAACGAAATAAACTTATTTCGCATAACAGTAACAAAATGATAACTATTAAGATATAACTGTTTAGCTGTAAGGGCACGTCCCTACTAGCGAGTAGTTTAAATGGAGACCGCTCTCCACGACCATGACACCTCTGCTTGTTGCCTCCTCCCAGAACTATGTCCAATGGCGTGAAACACTCTTGACACAAACTCGCGAGAGCGTTAACTCTCTGGTGGGCATGCACCTTAACGCGCCCTCTCAATTTCGTGTGTCCTTCAGATTCTACTTGAAAACAGTCATCAAACATTATGCATTCGTTTATGGTGGATTCAAGGTTGATGGGTTCCTAACTGTTTATCTACTGTATTTGTTCATAAAACCAATGAACAGATGCAGTCGGTGGCAATTTACCTCGAAATTTTAACGGAATCGTTGAAGACGAAATAAGATATCACCCGTGTAGAAAGTCGCAGTAATTAATTAGTAGTTGTATTATTAAAATTAAATAATAATAATAATAATAATAATAATAATAATAATAATAATAATAATAATAATAATAATAATAATAATAATGGCTATCAAGTTATAATAAGGGCTATACAGTTTCTGCACTGAATTCCGAGCGAAAATTTTGAATAATATTAATTGCACATATCATGTTTTAGTATCGTTTGAGCAGTATTATTATTTAATTTAATTATTTTATAGTGACGTAAGTTTAGATCCGCTCCTGGAAGTTTTTACAAACGAGCATTGCGCGTGATGGATGATGCGCATTTTCGATCATTTTCTCCCAGAATTTCACCATTGTTTTGAGTTATTTAACATGTGGCCACAAAAATAATATCAACTTTCAAACGAAAAAAATAATCAATGATTGTTTCACCATTGATTAACACGCATCACGGATTAGGTGAATTGTTATTTGAGATTAGAAAAAATAAATTGAATTCGAAGCTTGTACTTACTCTTTGCGGCAATATTGAAAGGATTTCTCATATTCTGTCCGTTAAAAAAATGTCTGTTAACAAGTCTGTTCAAAAATTTTTAGTCTCCACAAATTTTCATTTCGAAAAAATCGCAATATTCTGTAAACAAATACAGACTATAAAATAATGCAATTGTAAAATAAAAAAACCGATGTCTTTCGCAAATAATTCAATCGTTATTTGATAATATAGTTTGCTTTAGAAATAATTTCATCTCTAAATTTTTGTGGTGTATATATTTTAATTCTTTACGCAATCTACCCATGGAAACAACGTAAAAATTGAACATTTCGTTTTAAATTTTATCTGTAGGCGTCAATATAAATCAGGTGGGGGCTGCTGAGTTTCTGCGGTACTGAGCAAAAGAGGTATTGAGTTGTTCAGAACACGCATAAATCGCTGATTATTCATGTATTTGGAATTGGACATTCAATGTGCACAGAAAGACACACGCGCTAAAGAAATTGAATGGCAAGCTCACTATTACAGCACGTTGATATACTCAGCCATATAATGAAACACTCGTACCAAACATAGAAATGATTTTCCTTATTTATACTTCGATGGAATCTGAGTTTCCGTACAAGAACACGAGTTGAGAAAATAGAGGGACACTGTCTTCAAATCGAGAAGTTCAATACCAAACATTTTTTTAAAGTCGTCATGAAGCTCGCGATTGGATGACTGTGTTTTCCTCTCCAGCCAGCACGTGACCTTGAAGGGAGACTAATATTTAATCTGAATATATAGGTAAAGATTTCTTTAGTCTGTAAAATAATACACCTCTGAGGTTGCAATGGGATTGTGAAAATTATTGGGGTGGAGCAACTGGACGGAGCCTTGAAGGACCGTGGGCGACTGCGGCGCCAATGCAGCGCCTCGACGATCGCTCGCCGCCTTCACTCTTCCCTCGGATTTAGAGCCCCAAATAAAACTTTTACAATTTGCCTGTAAAGAGGCGCCGGGAACGCTGCTTGTGCTTGTAGCGGTGTTGTGAATTACGGCGCCTTCGCCTTGCACGCTGCACGGAGCGGGGTGGGGTGGGGCCGGGTGCTGAGGGGTGCGGGCGGCGGTGGAGGGTGGGGGGGGAGGGAAGGCGGGGAGGAACGGGGAGGGGAGGAACGAGTGGGCGGGTAGAGGAGAGGAACGAGGGTCGGGGGTGGGGAGGGAGAGGGGAGGGGCAAGGGACGGGGAGCGGAGGGGATGGGGAGGGGTGGGGCGGGGCTGGGCGCGGAGGGGAGGGGCGAGGTGCGGGGCAGCGGATACTCTTTTACGGCTCGCCGCAATCACACCGCATCACTCACGCCTGCCATCCGAATCGGCGCAGACGGGAGCCCAATGGGTAAACGACGAGCGGGGCTGCAACTTTGCCCAGAAGCCTTGTGTCGCTGCCCATCGGACCGCGCGAATCTCGGTAAAGCGCATGGCGAGTTCTGAGGGGCTATTTCCCCAACCGAGCAAAATGTATTGATACCAATGGCGATGTTTAAGGTACATAAAAATTATACATTTTAATGACACACGAGTTCATTGACACTTGTGAATGAGGAAGTGCAGTGTAATTGAATACTGATTAATGTTTATTTTGTGTTCAAGGTAATGTACAGATACAACGGTCCCAGAAGTCGCGATTGCAAAATAGAGCGATTGGAATCAGCAGCAGAGGGGCTGTACACGTTCGACTTCCGCTTGGGCATTCCCACCCTCCATGCATTACATATCGAGCCTCACCCCATCTTTCATAGTCTAACGAGATTGCGTAGCACGATATGTGAGTTAGGAACACGCTGTATATGATCATTGCTATTGTCGAAGAAATCGTCCTCCGGCCGGGAAGAATGTAGGGACAGTGTTTCCAGGTAAGAGCTGGAGCTACTAAGGCGACGCCATTGGCGGCTGATGGGTGTGAATTTAGATGAAGAGCTAGTGGGGGAATATAAATGAACATATAATTATCTTAATAACTGAATGTTTATTGCTTGTACGTCAAATCGATCATTCGATCGTTTTCCACTCACAGCATT
This sequence comes from Gryllus longicercus, assembly GCA_038098605.1. NCBI lineage: Eukaryota > Metazoa > Arthropoda > Insecta > Orthoptera > Gryllidae > Gryllus > Gryllus longicercus. Next base: position 1,572,864 of record JAZDUA010000271.1, on the reverse strand, counting down.
CAATCATTCGAAGGCTTCGGACAAATCTATGACGTGTTTGGTCGTTGGTTTTCCTTATGAACTAACGTAGACGACTTTTATTCTAAATCAAAATATTCTTCAAAGAAACATTGTGACATCTGTGTTTCCTATGTATCTGACGTATCATCTCCCTGAATATAAATAATCAGCCGTTGCAAATTGTTTGTACAAAATCATTAACGTAATATGAAATACACTCGATCCTAAAATCGGGAGAGATGTCTCAGGGCATCAGCTGATGTCACTGCAGTGCCTTTGGCCGACAGGTTCTAGGGTTCGAGTCCCGACGGTGTATCTTCGACACTAGCTTCATAGCCAAGACGAGTTCTGCCTCTATCTGGAGGAGAATTCCAACCGCCCGGTGCTTTGATAGGTAGTTTTCCATGGTCCAATCAATGCCAGGCGAACGCCGGAATCGTACTCTAACATAAGGGCCACTGACTGCACGCGATCTTTCTTCCTCTTCCTTGTCCTATCATCACACACTACGATGAACTACACTACCAAATATCGGGAGATCGGGAGAACGGGAGAACGGGAGATTGGGCGATCGGGCGATCGGGCGATCGGGCGATCGGGCGATCGGGAGAACGGGTGAACGGGTGAACGGGTGAACGGGTGAACGGGAGAACGGGAGAACGGGAGAACGGTCGGAAGCTAGAGCTTGTGTCGCTGGTGTGGTGCCCCGCTGGTGTGAGATACCTGGTTGCGGAAAACCGTGGTAGTCAGCGGTAGGTTGGCGCTAGATCTCACCATCAAGCAGGTGAAGATCACCGCCACCTCGCGGGGGAAATACGTACTACACTACTACAAGACTAATGACATTAACAGTTGACGGTGCCCGGAATCATTAAGCAATCAATCGATTCTAACCCTACACTGGAGGCAGGGAACTCTTTCTGCACACTTAGACAAGACACTTAGACAAGTACAAACAATCCACAACGCAAAATAGCGAGAAGTCAGAAATAACGTGTACTCACTGCCACTAATTCAAATCGCTCACTATCGGGAAAATCAGAGCGAGCGAATGAGAATGCAAAGAAACTAAGGAATTTCTCTAATGGAGTATCGTAAGTGAGGTTTTAAGTGCAATGCTACACGAAATATTTCATTAAGACACCGCAGTCAGAATATTACGATTAAAAATTAAACCATTATCCAAACATAATATATGTGATCAGTTTTACGTACAGTGTTTTGCGAATGTCAAATTTGAGACGCGTGTGGTTAGAACTTGGTAGCATTCGCAGTACTACTCGATTTGGAGGGGAAAACTTACTTCTCACTTGGGAAAGACAGGGATTCTTATCGATGAGGAAGGAATAAAGTCTTACAATCCTCGTCTGCTTCTGCTCCATTCGGGGGTAAGACACAAAAGCGCAGACGATTTGAATGAAGGATGATGGCGTTGTCGAACTGTGAGGGATGAGAATACAGCTCCAGCACGCAACCTCGAGGCAGGAAATTGAGGATCGCCGATTCTCGCGGCTAGGAATGGGAGGGGACTGGGACCCTCCGGAGACAGCCTTCAAGCAACTGTCGCAACGCGCCTGCGCACACTCGCAACGGCTGCGATGCTGCGGGAAAATGACAGAGGGGGCTCCTAGGCACACACAAGGCAGCGCCACACTTCCCCAGCCTCTAGTGAAGATTACGGGTATACAGCATTAACACAGCGCAGACATTAATTTCCTCTCCCACCCCTTGCGGTATTATACTGTGTAATATGCATCGTCCTACGAGTTTGATATGAGTATTACCTGAAGGATGACAAGGTGCCTGCTGGGCCCGTCTCACGTACGGCATTAAGATTAATGAGCAATGAAGGAGAGTGAAAGACATGGTGTAACAAGCGGCGAAGAAACGGCAGAAGCTGGAAAAACAGGGAAATTATCAGCGCTGCGAAAAGAATTGCTCCTTCAACACAATAGGAATAACAGTGGAATTATCTTCAGAGGAGAAGGAGGGTAGATTGCAAATACGTTGGGGGGGTCTCCATTAACAAAAGTAGTAATTTAAATTTAAAGCGTCGGCTGGAACAACGTTGTAACGTTGTAAGCGACGCGTTTTTCAATTTACGGTTTTCTCGGGAATGTCTTATATGAATCTGATCCCCAATGACATTTTATTAGAATGGTTAAGTTTATTTTTGCGTGAAAAATCTGGCTTCAAGTATTGGCTAACGACGAACAACGTTGTAAGCGCTGACAAGATGGCGCGAAACGAGCGTCACCGTCCACTGTAAAGGACATAAATAGGGGCTACTAAAGAAGGAAAGATGAAAAGTGGAATTGTAAGAAAATGCGTAGAGATTCCGGTGAAGCGTATATAAGCTCTAGAAATGTAAGAAAACCAGTATTGGAGCGTTTAAATGCGGTGGGTCAACCAACGTTGTATCCACCAAAGCTTATGCATGTCGTTTATAATTAGTTTCCGCTGAAGATGATAGAATCAATGTAATTAAACTGGATGTATACATTTCAGAATGTATCCTGTAAATCCAGAGTAAAATGCAATGCCGAAAAATATTGAGGCCTGACAGGGCAGCTCTCTTTGAGAAGTACCATGCAATATGTTATGATGAACATTCAGCATTTCTAGCACATCAGTGTGTGACAGTCTCAAAGCCGAAAAGAACAACTTCAGAACACGTGTCTCTTAGGCATTGTACCATTATATATTATACATTATTAACCAGAAAAAGCACAATTTTCTCTATACTACTTATGTAGTAGTAACTACTTATTCTGAATATGTAGCGGTAAAAAAGCGAGTAAATACGTTAGCGAAGTAAGACTTGTCTCACATACGTTAGAAGAACAGTCTTTACTGTTTTGGCAACGAATAGATACAAAACAACTTTCGCAGAAAAAAAGGCTTTTGGGAACTTTGCTGAAAGAAGCAACGGTTTCCTAAACAAGAGACTAACAGCCCTGAAGACAAATTATGCTTGTTTCCTATATTACAAAGAGTTCAACCGTTAACAACTGCGAAAGGTGCTAAAGACGTGTGACAGAGTCCGCTCACCAGAAGGTAGGTTTATTTCTATGATCCTGTGAATTCAACCCTAATAGTTGGGACGTGGCCACATAAAATGAAGACAATTCCAATTCTCGGGAAAGAGCGCGTCGCTTCCACGAGCCGAGGCGCGGCGCGGGCGGGGGCGGGGCGGTGACGAGTGGCGCGGGCGGTCGCCCAATTAGGCGTCTGTGAGGAGCCCACGGCCCTTCCGCTCTAATTGCGCCCATTCGCCCCTGAGGAACTGGCGCGGGAAAGCGGGCACAGGGGCGCGGCTGGGGGAGAAGAGACTGGGGCTGCGATCCCAACCACCAGTTTCACACAGGCGTCGGAACAGGTATGTCACACATCTACTCCCGTACTAAACATCTGTTTCTTATGTTTTCCCACTTTTTGTCCGAGATAGGATTGACGGGGAAGCGGATGTTCAACTTTAATTAGTTTTACTCTAACAGAAATTGTGTGGAGGAAAGCCTTCAGGGCGAGCAGGGGAAATTGTCTCTGCTCACAAGAGAGGAAGCAAAACCTGAATCAGGGAACTGTGCAACAGGAATTCCTCTGTAACGGTCAACTTATTTGTAACCATACAATTAATTGTCCTAGTCGTACTAGGGATGCGGCACGATCCCATGTTTTCAAAACTTAAGTGCTTAAATAGAAATATCGAGTTTAGTGTTTAGTCGTTTAGTGCAACGTTTTGCGAATATACAAGTTTAATAATCACATTTTGTGAAAGTTAAAATATGAAATATCACTGTCAGTTCGTATGTTCAAACGAAGCGAACACTGTTGTAACACTTTCATGGAGTAGATTATCTCTCGCCCGAGAGATGACCCCGATGCTCTGGTATTCCCTATGGTTTTCCCCGTAGTATGTAGCACGCGAACAGGCGTCCAAAGCAAGCGCTGTAGGCGTAAAGGCTCATCCTTTATTTTCCGTAGACTTCTGAGAAATGACCTTTGAGATGATCCTCGGCGCTCAGTTGTTTATTACTGTTACTACTACTATTAGTATTATGATGATTATCATTATGAATATTATTATTATTATTATTATTATTATTATTATTATTATTATTCCTCTAAGTCACGACTAAAAATATTATGAGGTGGTTGAATATTATAAGTCTACTCCGGGTTGCAAGAAGCTTCTTAAGGAGCTATCTAGGAACTGTCGATGCCTCTACAAACAACAACAACAACAACAACAATAATAATAATAATAATAATAATAATAATAATAATAAGCGTGTATCTCTCTATGTGGGTATATCATCATCATCATCATTTCACCTCATCCCCCAGGACTTACACGTTGGGTGCAAAAGTGGAATCAGCATTAAATGCTGATCCCCCCAACAGAAAAGTGACGTGCACCAACCCCGAAAATCGTGACTGAGACCAGTTGGGATGCACGTATCGCGTAGCTCCATGATGGACAATTCGCAAAACAAGTAATAATAATAATAATAATAATAATAATAATAATAATAATAATAATAATAACAAAGGGAGAATCAATAGGAGGCGCAAATGTTTTTTTTCAAGAGAAACAAATTCATGTTTGCAATATTCTGTAAGGTGCCACTGATAGTGTTCCAGGAATGACAAAGTGCCACAAAGTGTTCATAGTGCACTTGAAACAAGCAGTACCTCACTGTACATTGTAGTGAAGTTTAAAGGTATGCATGCATATGTCGCTTCGTTACGTTATTGAAGCAATCAATATGATTAGAAGCAATTCATTGAACGGCAGATTAGTTGGCCAGTATTCTAGTGAACATAATGAAAATGTAACTCGACATTGACAAATTGTTAGAACTAAACTAGCCTCAGTCATCATTAACTTTTTATTGATTATTTATTACTTGATAATTTTTAATAGATAATTAAACAGAAAAATTAGGAACAGATAACATGCAGCAATAATTTGACATTTCAAATACAATTAACTGTTATAGACTACGGTGCACCTATTTGGCCGGTGGTCCAGAAACATCTGATTTAAATGATCTTGAAAGGTTAGCGGCATGCAAGTAATGACAATTTCTCGAAGATACAGTGTAAAGAAAGGTTCTGTCTAAACCAGACAAACACCATTATAAGTTACATTACACGTGAGATAATTTCCTTCGAAGAAAAATGACTGTTGGCCGTCGTTAGAAACTCCTGCTACCGGCTGGGCTTATCTAAGACCACAGCACACACCATTAGCCAACGAGACGGATCCTTCCTAAAAGGAAGACCTGCGCATTGATTTCCAAGGAACAAAGGCTACATGTTGTGGCGTACTCGAGTTTCTCAAGGAGTAAACACGCCGTTTAAAGAGCCATCGTAGACGTCTGTTTCCCGGCCGAAGCGCGCGCGCGCGGGCGGGAGGGACAAAGGAGCGTCGCGTCGGCGCCACCCCACCGATCGCCCGCGACAAAGGGCTTCCGGCGACGCCAGACCCTACGCCGCCGCCACCGTCGACACCGACGCCCGGCGCCCTCGCCCCTCGGTGCCTTCTCCGCTTCCGCCCACGCCACCGCTCCCATCTGCTCCTTCGCCCTGTCCGCGACCCTACGCTGTCACTGCCCCCGCCACCGCCTGCTCCGCCTCAGTATGTCCCAACGCCGCTCCTCGCTGCCGCCTTGACTCCCTCTCCCACGCTGACCTCTCCTCTCTACCTTGCCGTCTCCTACCCTTCCTCCGCCCTTTTTTCCGCAGCTCGCACCACCCCGCCTTGTCCCCGAGGCCAGACTCTACACTGTCACTCCCCCCCGCGCCGCCGCCATGCTCCCTCCTCCTGTGCTGCCATCCACCCTTTCGGCCCACCTCTGTATCCCTCCTCCTCGCCCTCCTCTTCCGCCTACTTTTCCACTGCCATCGACCCCGCCGCCACGCCTTTGCCGCCGCGGTCGCCCGCCTCGCCTCCTTCCCTGGCGGCGCGGCTGGCTGACAGGCGTCGGCGCGGAGGCTGCAGGCGCGGGCGACGGCGTCGGCGTCGCGTCGGCGTCGCAGATGGACAGATAAAGCGCCCTCTGGCGGCGGCGCCGGGCCCTTTACGAGCGCCGTAAAACGGGTCCCGGGCGCGGACAGCGGCGCGGCGCGGCGCGGCGCGGCGCAGAGCAGCGCAGCGGAGCACGCGCCCACATGCGACGCCACTCCGCCCCGGGCGACACGATCTCTAGCCCTTTGCCTGTGCAATGCACCACTACGCCTCTTTCTCTGCGACTCCTGCTCAAGTTCGATTACGAGCTTCGTTAAGCCCAACGGTCTAGATAAACGAGTGAAGAAATGGCACATTCTTTTTTAGCCCTACGTTGGGATTCTCATTGCCCTTTCACATTTTTGAAACCCTTTCTTGTTTCATTCCTTTCCTTGTTAATGAATCTAAGCTAGATAAATCCCCCCTAAAAACAACAGAAAAATCTTTATAAAACTCAAAGACTCATCTAAATGTTTGAATGGTTTTTAAATTATGAGTACTTCAATGAAAATAACAAAACCTATAATTATATTATATGTTTACATCAAAAGCTTCGTGATTGTCCCGACTAGGGCGGTGTCCCACTGAGAGCAATACCTAGATGGGGAATTCGTCTCCAAGCCGGACTATAGGTCGTCACCGGATTTTACCATACAATGGGGGAAATACTGCCTCCTCCCGGGATAAACATTCCCTTTTAGGATGGCCTGCGAACCTCGAAGTTCACAAAAATCGGAAATTTGAAGATAAAAAGAAAGAAAATGAAAGAAAGAAAGAAAGAAAGAAAATGAAAGAAAAAAAGAAAGAAAATGAAAGAAAGAAAGAAAATGAAAGAAAGAAAGAAAGAAAGAAAATGAAAGAAAGAAAGAAAGAAAATGAAAGAAAGAAAGAAAATGAAAGAAAGAAAGAAAATGAAAGAAAGAAAGAAAGAAAGAAAATGAAAGAAAGAAAGAAAATGAAAGAAAGAAAGAAAATGAAAGAAAGAAAGAAAATGAAAGAAAGAAAGAAAATGAAAGAAAGAAAGAAAATGAAAGAAAGAAAGAAAATGAAAGAAAGAAAGAAAGAAAGAAAAAGAAAGGAAGGAAGAAACATGAAAAATGTGATAAAACAGCGAATTTCGTATGAAAACCTGGCTTTTTTCGATATTCTCAGATTTATCGCCGACTTTTCGCACAAATTCACATACGTCATGGATATTCAGTAAGGTGATTTGTACATGGTGTGATATTCAGTAAGGTGATAGATGGTTTGATTTAGTACATTATAATGAGTGGTAAAACCGAAGTATGTACGAAAAATGACATATCTACGCGACGCCCTTGACCCTCAGGTCGCATGACTTCAAACATTGCCGCGTGTGTAGGTACATTAAGGGTAGCACCACTAAATACCTAAATGGGTCTATATGGGTAGCACGTGCACGGACGAGATAATTGCGGAACGAGCATCTCAGACAGCTCTCAATCGCTGGATTTTGGTCTCACTTCACTTCTTTGGCGACATCGGCGGTGTCATTTTGCTATTTATCGGCTCGAAAAATCTCTCAGCCCACAATTAGGAAGGTAGCGACACTACCGTTCAAAATTATTGGCACAGAATTTTTTCAGTCTGCGGTGAGTTGCTGTGTTCCTGAGAATTTCACCAATCTTAGTCAAATCGGTCTTGCACATTTTCACGAACGTGGAACCTACTAGTTACGTTTTACAGACACTTTAGTGATAGAAATGACGCTCCGTTACCTTTGACGATTCAAGAAACGTGCGCTGATTTTTCTTCCTTTTATTTAGGTTGGCTGCAATGTCAGGTTACAATGCAGTTTCACATTGGCTACTGAATATCGGAAATGTATGGTCTGCTCTATTTCAAGTAGGTTGACATTGTTTTACCTTGCACCTTTAAGGATATATTATATATATTGCTATTCTAAAAAAGTGCTTGCCCTATTGCTGAGGCATCGATACCTCGAGTGCAAAAATCACAAACCGTAGCCTTGGTGGTCAACTGCAAAATACAATTTCCTTTTAATTTCAGAATGGCATTCTGTAAATGACAAAATTCCATTGCAATCGCCGACCACTAGGTGGAGATTTCCTGGAGCACTGATGTGCTCTTCTGAAAAATGTTTGCCCTTCAGGTGTGTCAAGAAGTCCTTGGTGGTTGATCCCTTCAGGTGTGTCAAGAAGTCCTTGGTGGTTGATTTCATAAGACTTTTGTATCACATGATGACCTTTGTTGGCACTGATCCAGAATCAGTCTAAGGTTGCACATTTGATACAAGTACCTTTTTAGGGCAAAGCTACATTTGGGATTTGTATTACAAGACGTAGCAAATTTAACATTGAATATGCAAATAACATTATCAATTGTTTTTATATTAGAGCAAATACTTGCTCAAATAGACGCAATACTTGCTTCAGAAAATATATTAGATATACCAGTATTCGAGCAATTTTAGGTTCTAGGGGGGTCCCGTTTCGAACCGCTCCCTCCCAATGGTACTGCTAATGATATATTCAACCCATAATTCAACCTATAGACTACATATATCACTGAAGAATTCATATACTTTTTAGTTTACTAAAGACGAGTAATACAATTTGACTTTCAAATTGATAAAACCTCATGTTATAGAACATCCAGTATTTGGATGACTACGAATTTTAAAACGTTTTACGGTAGTAAAGGCTTCTTGATTAAAACGATTAGTCATTTTCCCCTTCAGAACGACTATTTTAAATCCGAGCTTCCTACATTTTAATTTCATAAAAAAATTGCCCATGCATTACAAATACGGGATCAAGTAAACTCGAAAATACCTTCGCATATCCCGTACATAAAGCAAACATCCCGGTGTTTTCAACGTGACAAACTGCCAAATAATAACCCATCGCATTGTCGGATAGCAGTACGGCATGTGACAAATTTATCGCACTCCATTACCTCTTGGCTGCATCGCCGAACTGGAAACTGTTTTCATACACGTGTTATGAGAGGTGATACACAGCTCGTTCCAATAACACGACCTGTTTCAATTGGCCGCGCCTCTTCTTACAAACACTAGTTGTTTGCAACGCGCAATATCTGATACACCTCCCACGCAAATTTAATTCCGCTGCTCCCGCTCGCTCGCTCGCTCGCTCGCTACTATCGTAACGCAGCGACGAATTATTTTGCAGCTTCCACTTCCTAATATTAATTCCAATCGTCGACGCGCAATTATTCAAGCGCCCGCCGAAATTATCTGCTCATAAACAAACGCACCACGGGCCGCGCGCGATAGGGCAGTGCCGAGCTATCGCTTCCCACTCCCTGACACCGCCCCCGACCCCACATACGCCCACGCCCACTCCCGCGCTCTCGTCCCCCACCTTAGCCCATTTGCATTTTCTCCTCACGCTCCACGATGAAAAAGATGAATGCAGTAATAAAGAGCACGATCGCGGACTTGCTGGAGAGAACACGTCTTTTGAAGCCTCCATTTTCATTAACACAGTTGTGCCTATACTGTTCGTTAACGTTGTTTTTGAACGGATTTGTAGAATACTCCGCATTGAAACAATACCCTAACATTCCGTATGCTTTGATTGCATGCACATTGATCCTTTTTTGAAAAACAAATCCCAAACAATAAAGCTGCTCATGTAGACAATGATAACATATTTTGAGGTCGTTCTGCATTTCAGCACCTTCCGAACAACTAGGGAATTTCTCTGGGGACAAAAAGGTTTGATTTCAAAGTGACAAGACAGATATTTAGATAGTATACACTTGTTTGTCGTCCCGTCCACCATGGAAGATTTGATGGGTTTGAAGAATGTATGTTATTACTGCAATACATTACCTTGGATTCCTCAACAGGCGAATGCCGGACAGATCGCATACCACTTTGTGTAACTCTTATTTCCTGGCTTTTCTATGCATGGAAACTACAAGAAGCTTGTGAACTCTCTCCACAGAAGTTTTAATTCAAAAATTATTGTTCTTTCACTTAAATAATATTAATTAATTTCCATACTGCGCTATTAATAATACAAGTAAATATTGTTATAAATGTCTACACACACTTTGAAACGAAATTTTGTTTTTAAATTTTATATAGTTTTGAAATTAAACAGTCCTTATTTTCGTCTAACATGTAAAAACACAATGTGGCTGCGATAACAAACATATAAGTCAGAAAACATTGATTTTGTATAATTTTGCAAAATTATATTAGAGGCAGGAAAGTTATGGTGTGTAATTGTTAATTTAAAAGCGAGTGTCAGTATGTTACATAATTACGAATGTACTTTTCAATAGTTAGGATTTAAATATGACACCGACCTTCTGTCACTATATATTTTAATATGTAGCATCCATTGAATAACTCGTGCCAAAGTGAATGTTACTCGCATTACAATATTTTTGTGTCTTAAATTGTTTTTCTGTACATATCGCTTAGTTTATTACTAAACATTATAATATCTAACCCGCAGAAACGAGGAATTTATCAACTTTATCTGTAAAGCGAACCCACAAAAAAACTGTTCTGTCGAGATATTGTCGTTTTTCTCTACAGCATTACAATACGTATGTATCTAGTACGATGAAATAAAATTAAAAATAATAAGCACTGTAGTAAGGGGTTATCTATGTCTTTTAAATTATTTTTTACTGGGTACTTGACCTGCAATCGGAATGTGAACGAGAAATTCCACATATTCGGAGGAGCAGGGAGGGAAGGAGTAATGGGCGGGAGGGTGGAGAGGAGGTGGAGGGCTATCACGCTTCACGCATGAGTGGCGACGCGTCCCGCCCTCCGCCCTTTTCCCTCGGCCTCAGCCCTTTGCTCTTCGCACTTTTTTTCTGTACATATCGCTTAGTTTATTACTAAACATTATAATATCTAACCCGCAGAAACGAGGAATTTATCAACTTTATCTGTAAAGCGAACCCACAAAAAAACTGTTCTGTCGAGATATTGTCGTTTTTCTCTACAGCATTACAATACGTATGTATCTAGTACGATGAAATAAAATTAAAAATAATAAGCACTGTAGTAAGGGGTTATCTATGTCTTTTAAATTATTTTTTACTGGGTACTTGACCTGCAATCGGAATGTGAACGAGAAATTCCACATATTCGGAGGAGCAGGGAGGGAAGGAGTAATGGGCGGGAGGGTGGAGAGGAGGTGGAGGGCTATCACGCTTCACGCATGAGTGGCGACGCGTCCCGCCCTCCGCCCTTTTCCCTCGGCCTCAGCCCTTTGCTCTTCGCACTTCGCCTTCCGCCCTTCGTGACCTCCAGCAAGCCAACTCTGTTGCACGCTCTCATACGTTCTCTCATTTTTCTGCAGAACCTCACCGTTTCTGCAGTACAGTAAATTAACTTCTTCTAAGCATGGTTGTACCAGGCCTACACAAATGATTGAAAAAGTAACTTTTGTTTACATTTTGCTAATATATTTTCAACAGACACTAAGGTTTAAAGCAGGCATGACTGAAAACATTTCTTACATCTTATCATAATATTTGTAAGCTTTAACTAAATTTAAAAAAAAATGTGTTATAATTTTTTGGTTAAATAATCTATTCACTTTTTAATAAAACGTAATCCTAGGAGAAACCAAGTAAAACCATTGATGCAGCCTGTCACTAGAGTTATCCTTCAGCCCGCGGTTAAAATCAACCTATCTAGTTAGTTTCGAAAATTCTACCTCCGGAGTGACTCTAGCCTCAGAACCTCTCAGTCAGAATAGTAACAACAAGTCGATTCTCTGAGCCACCTTAGCCGGTAAACAATTTGTTGAAAATCGAGTCACTTTAAATCAACGAATTTACCAATAGACGAGAGTGTAGAGAATAAATACTGAGATGATCAGCAAGATCTTCTACGAGTAGAATAAGTAACCCATTCACTTCGGTTCAATTAGTTAACGGATCGCCCATCATTCCCCGCCGTGAGCCAACATCAGAGCAAGTTCTTGTTCGCACTGGGTTTTGAGAGATCATTTCTTCAAGAATTTCAAAATTTGCTATACCCATTACAATATGAATTGTGATGTTAATTCGTTAAACAGAATGTGCATTCAATTCTTGTGTTCTTTTCCCAATATAAATGATTAGAGGTTGTAGATTTTTAGCAATCGCTAAAAATGCGAAATGTTACCAAACACTAAAAAAAAAAAATTGTGCTTATTTTTTACTGATATGTAATAGCTTTCTAATGCCTTCGATACGGAGCTCGATATACACTGCATATCTTTCTTGGATCGAAAGGACCGTGGTTACGAGGTTACGAAATATGAAAACAGTTGATGCTGCACGTTCTCGTATGGAGGGAATAATGAAAAGGCAAAGCGAGTCAAAGAAACATTAGTTAATTAGTAAATAAGTAAATCTGAATCAATAAAATTAGGTAAAAAATAATATTATATATGTACCACGGCCGTTAACAGGTTCTGCGATCTCTGCCACAAAAAGCACTCTGGCATTTTGTCGCCGCTCTACCGTTAGTATCTTTATAACGCCCTAGCTGCATAAATATCTATTTTCACTGTCGGTGCAGTATATTTCTGAAGATTTTCAATCTGCGATAAAATGCGAAATTGATCGCGAAATGCGAAATCACATACAAAGTACAAATGGATATGAATCTACGTTATAATTGCTAAATTACATTTTATGGATTCCTTCGTTTGTAACTAAGGATACGAAATCTACTTAAAATATCGATGTTTGGAAACATTTAATTTCACACAAGACGTGTTTACAAATGGCAGAATGTTAAATTAGTTTCCCTTTTTTCCTGATTGTGAAGGGAAAATTTAAAAAGCTTTAAAATATTCATAATACTTATTTGAATAATGCAACAATATCCTAAATTTAAATTTTTATAATGCTGTACAATTTGGAATCTTTTTTTTTTCAAAATGTCATGTTGCAAAATTCAAAGTGGTGAATTCTATCATCACTATCAATGATCTAAATATGGTATATTTTCATTATTTGGCATTAGGTTGTTAAAAAATTCTTACAACTCAAAAAAAAAAAAATTGTTCACCTCAGCTTGTGTTAGCATGTTACTGTAAAAGCTATAAAGCTACAAGCAGCGTATATTATAATGGCAATATTGTACACGAATCGAATTAACAAGATTTCCATAATACCAAGCAAAAAAGTGAAATAAATAGACCTTCTTAAATAGTTTAGAAATTGTATCATCTTTCCTAATCATAAGATCAATGTTTAATTTCACAGGAAATTTGACCACAGAAAACAAGTCACCTCTAATAATAAATGCGGTACCACACATTCAATGAGCAGTGAGCGACTACACACCAATTCTGAATAGCTGAGGTTTTCCGCGAATATTCACATCCTTTCATTTGCTCACAAAACTGACACAATGTGGGTGGCGCGAGACAAAATATCTACAGGTCGGTAAATTGCAAGCAACTCATCCCTATTCCTGTGTGGAATCACCTTCATATCCACACAGAATTCTACACCTCTTGCGTTGATCAGCATCGTTCAACAAAATGCTAATGGCCGTCCGGGCAGAAGAGCACGAAACATTCGAATGTCAAACGGTTGGTGAAGGTCACGTGACGCAATGGGGAGAGGGTTGCGCTCGCAAGGCCAGTACCAGTAACTCCAGTTTCTCAGATGAAGAACGGAACGAATATATTGCAATAGTTCAAGGACATTCTCATTGGCAGCATGGGGCATTTACGATCTGTTTCTACATGGAAAATTTTCTTCAAATATCCCAAAATTGGTAATGCTCATTGTTTCTGAAATTCTATCCACTTAAATAATAACACACACAAACACTCGATATGACTTTTAAAATAGTGAACAAAAATTTTGGAAATAGATATTTTTTTCCAAGTAAAATTGTCAGGAAGCTTCATCAATTCGCTTATACGAAATATGACAACGTTCCTTTACCCATATTGTTTCTAACACATTTTGCAGCTTTAAGTGATACAAGCCAAAGAGGCGAAGTATAACAACAATATTTATAAGCTATACCACATTTACACGCCCACAATTTATTTCTACCTTCAATTTAATTCAATTTTGCTTTCTATAGATTCAAACATGGCAACTACTACAACACGTCATTATTGATCCACGAAATACAACAATCTCTAACAAAAATTATATTTTTTTTCCGAAAAGAACAGAAACTGTTCTACAAATGGCTGTCAAAATTTCACGTATAACTGAATATGTTTAAGCATACTTGAGTAAAAGCAAATTTAAAGCAATCATAGTTTACAATAAAATTAAAGTAGTTATAAATGGAACTTACTTTCGCAGACACAATACAGCGATGCAGCGATGTCTCTCTCTTGTAACACACTATTTACAGGGCACAATACCGTAAAAATAATTTTGTTTTAACACATTTGTTTAAAAACTGTCACCGAACACTGGAAATACTAAACACATCCGGCTCACGGAGCACTCACGACTCAACTGTCGCAGAAGCTTCTTGCTGGCGATGGCGGTTACACGTGTTGGTGATTGGACAATTTGCACCAATCAGAATTAACTTATCAAATTTAAATAAGATATCACAGAAATTTCATGTCGGTCTACGTAAGTTACAGAAGTAGAGAACTCATAGGTATATTTTCAATTTACCCTTCAAAATGAAGGAAATGTGGGGAGAGAAAAGCCATCCCCCATTATCAGCTCATAATCTATTATCATAGCTCATATCTATATTTATAACTCTTAATTACAATAGAGTATGCATAAATGTTTGTTTTGAAACCGAAAATACAGAATAATATACGCAATAAAGCAAATACAACACATCAAACTATACACAGATTTTTATAAAAGACAGTTGATATTCTCCAATTAATTATCTTGAATAGACGTGAACAAGTATACATAAATGCGTGCTGAGTGAACTTCAAGGGCCGGTATTTCCAAGGTTTAGTTCACCTTCACTACTTGTGAGCGAATATTACGTAGTGTACTTTCCATTACATAAGAAATGACTCGCGGAAAGCCAAATGTAAAATAATCCGATTTTACTTTTGAAGATTTTACATTTATTACTTGCAAACTTTATTGGATAATGTTTTTCAATTGTAATTGACTAATGTATAAATTGAGTAATGTCATATTCTTTCAATTCTTATGTAATCACATACGTGAATTTATTTTTTTTATTTTTATTTAATAGGTAATTATTACAAACAAATTAGCTTACTTAGGCCGAAGGCCTTTAAGCCATTACAATACCTACATCCTTTCGCGTTCTAATCTTTCGAATTCTGGTATTCACACCAAATGGTCTCTCCATCGCATCAAAGCCGCGGAAAAGAATAGTAGTACGTGAATTTATTCATTATCACACGTTGACAAGGAATATTTAAAAATTAATTTAAACGAGCAAATTTTAATACTTAGTGAGTCTATCGATGCACATGCATGTAAACGTGTGTGAGTGGATATTAATACATTTTATTTTTAAACAGATGTATATAGATTATAGAGAAGTGCACAATTAAAGTAATAAAACAATACTTGAAAGCTTTTGAATCTGGCGCAATTTTCTAAATTTTCTTTTTCAACAAACTTCACAATTTCTAAAATTCTGAAATAGGATAACTTAATAATGTGTTTGTTTTAGAGAAGTTCGCAAACAAATCTGCTTTTAAATAGCAATAATTTCTCAGGTGCTACAGAATCAGGAACCACTGAAACATATATTTATCTAAACGATGCGTACGAAAAAGTGAATACGAGCAATGAAGAAAGAAAAAAGGCTTTTTTGTTATCAGGGACACAGGTGTTTTTCTGTCAAAATATGGGCTTGGATTCCGGCAGAATTGTAAATATCATTCTTTATCCTACGTGTATACAAAAAAGTAAAAGGATTAAAGTTCACATGGTTTTATATATTTGCAATTTGCTGCAAAAAAATTTCAAAAGATGTAATTGAAAGAATGCAGTTCGTATTTTTTGCACACGAGGAGGTTGCGGCGATAAATTTCAAAATATATCATTTAAAGGAAACGATTCATTATGATCCCCTTTGGGGTGGTTTTGACATACGGCCATTTTCGGTATCTTATTCGGCTAGAGCATTTGGTTCGATAATCATAAATTGTAGGTGGCACGTCAAATGATTAGAAGGTTAGTATGAATTAAAAACGTACGCCAAAACCTTCCTGGCGAGTCGACCGACCTCCCTTCCAGTAGCTTCTCCATAGCGAACCTAAAATCAACATACAGGAGGGGGGCGGATTGGACCCGGCTGGCGGTGTGGACATGGGACGCGGGCGAAGCGTGGGCGGAGCGTGGGCGGAGCGTGGGCGGAGCGTGGGCGGAGCGTGGGCGGAGCGTGGGCGGAGCGTGGGCGGAGCGTGGGCGGAGCGTGGGCGGAGCGTGGGCGGAGCGGGGCGGAGCGGTGGCGGAGCGGGGAGGGAGCGGGGGCGGAGCTGCGACGGAGCTGGAGGCGGAGCGGGGGTGGGTCAGATTCGGACGAAGAAGAGGGAGGAGGCGGAGGCCTGTCGTCCGGGGATAATGGAAAGGGCTGTGGCGGGGCGGGGTGGGACGGGGCGGGGGCGGGACACATCCCGCCAAAGAGGGGGGGAGACCTGGTCGGGGCTAGGCGGGAAGGGAAAGATGTCCAGGGCGCGGCGGGGCGGGGGCGGCGGCGCCGGGGGCCCTGAACAAAGCGCGCGTCGTGGTCGCCGCCGGGCCAGAACAATGCACCCGCCGTCGCGACGGCAGCATCTACCTGTCACGTGGGTGGAGGGGGCGGGGCGACAGCCTTGAGGCATTGGGGGCGATGTCCTGCACGAGAGCTTCGGAAGGCGACATAACACTGCTTCCCGGGATTAGCCGCCAGAACCCCCCCACCCCCCCACCCCAGCCGCTCGCCCTCCCTCAGCAACGTTCGTTCATTCTTACTCACTGTTCTTCTTTTGATAAAGAACAATAGACTCTCAGCCTGCGGATGGGGGCAGTGTTCTTCGATTATGTTTGAACTTGATTACAAAAGTGATGCTGATCGGCTTTGTCTACTATTCCCAGTGATAATCATAAAAATATGAGAGCGTATAGTCGTAAATTACCAACAAAAAATTAAAAGGCCACTTCTGAGATTTTCCTTAGGATCTGTGAAAGATACATCGTCATTCTGCTCAGAAAAAATAAGACAGGCACCTGAAGTTCACAATAACTTGACAACGGGATTAACTGAAGACGCAAGGAATGACGAGACTTGCTACGACAAAAACACAGGGTACTGCCTACAGTTCGGTTCAATTTCGCATGGGCGTAGAGAGGAAGCAAATCAGATCAGTGTTACGGTTTAACAGATATTGATGTTTTGTGCTTCATTTCACCAACCTTCTCTCTTCCTTTCCAAATCCAATTCATTCCCAAATCAACTTCCATTATTCTCATCACCATTATCAGTGTTGTGACGACGCTCTACTATTTATTTTCCATACCAGAACAAGCACTAACCGAACTTGCGTGCGCCGGATAGACCTTCCCCTCTCTTCATTCCCAAATCCAACAAAAGGGATCAATATGTCTTCTACCAGTAACGGCAAAGACATTTGCCAAAAGCTGCAGAGGCGGTGCAACATATCGGCGGAACTAGTTAGCGGCGGCACGCTCATCACACATCCTCACTTAAAAAACCAAACCCTGATTCTTATATTCCTATTCTTACGTATATAAAAATGCTTTCGAATAACTTAAAAGAGAAACAAATTCTACAAGCTGAGCGATTGAAGAGGATCCCAGAAGGGTCACTCATGCTATGTAATTACAGAACATAGCAAATTGCACTATATGTGAAATATGTAAATAAATGTTCTGTTAAGTGGTTAATCCACTTCAGCGGGAAAAATAATCACACATCGACGCGCAGTGGCTGCCTTGTGCCGAAGCACTCTCCTGCGTCATTTGAGGCGGGGGAAATGGTCTCCTTGCAAGGACTCGTTGCAAGCACTCATGGCGATACGAAGGACGACCTCGTTGACTGATTGATTAGTGATTCCGGGCGTGATAACAGCTAAGGCCTTTACTCTCGTAAGTGTAGTGCATGTTTTATCGCGGGAGGTGGCGGTCATCTTCCCCCGCTGGAGAGCGAGATAGGGCGGCGAGCTACGCCGGTTTGTAGGGATTTTCCCCTATCAGTATTTCCTCGACCAATATCCTAGCATCTGTACGACCTCGTTTTGAGACCCGTCTCGACATGCCATTTCCTTGCCTAAATAGGATTTTGAACCCTTATTTATTCTTCTTGACCCATACCGGCAAGTATGTTTGAAGTAGAAGGTTGATCATTCATCACAAAATAATTATCAACTTAATTTGTTTTTTGTTTGAATATTTTGTAATTATTTGAATTTTAATATTTTATTACACTGATCAGTGGTCGGCTCATATTCAACTGCTGATCCCAGTAGACTCCTAACTATTAATAGACCTGTTTTAAAATTCCATTTCCGATCCGGTGGCGGAGATCGCAAAGGCAGTAGTGCCGTAGCGATCTCGGACCGAAGGATCGCAGGTTCGAGGCCCGCCTCGGGCATGGTTGT
Organism: Gryllus longicercus; assembly: GCA_038098605.1. NCBI lineage: Eukaryota > Metazoa > Arthropoda > Insecta > Orthoptera > Gryllidae > Gryllus > Gryllus longicercus. The sequence goes on along the minus strand of JAZDUA010000271.1, from coordinate 1,554,282 downwards.
ATTGTGATCGTCCTTTCACCCCCTAGCATCATCATATCGTGTCGTACCATGCCGTTAAAAGCAATAGTGGTCGCTAATGATCTAGAAGTTGATGCGACCTTAAATAAAAAAAATCCATTGACCCCCAAGGGGACGAAACCGACCCCTTTGGGAACATTTGGTGTAGATACTCTAACCTAGACGTTGAAGCAGGTTTACGACCCCTACCTCCACGTTTCCAACCTGAATAATTTCAGATCCACCCATCTATTACCATCATCATTCACATATTGATCCATATATTATCTAACTATACATCATTCAGTAGGAGAAATCCGTAAAGTACAATTACGATCATCTGGTCAAAAAAGGAGAAGATATCATGACTAAAGCTTCGTCTCTCAGCTACACCCACCTAATGGGAATGACACACATCGTCAACGTGTTAGAACTTTTCACGTCTACTTTGCATGACGTCACACGACGTATCGCTATGTCAGAGAAGGGGAAACTATTTCGTCCAGGAGGAAACCTAGCCTTTTGTCCTTGCATCGGCACACCACTTCCACCCAACGGGGTGGTGTCTCTCCTGCGTGCGGTTTCCGGGGCCTTGTCGTCAGGGAGTTGTTTAATTCCGCCTTCCTTTGCCGTCGCACAAAGACCCCGCCCCTTGGCTGTCCTCACCCATACCTCCCCGCCCACGCACCCCGCCCCGCGTTCCTCCCACGCGCCCCGCCCACGCGCCCCGCCCACGCGCCCCGCCCACACGCCCGCACATGCGCCCCACCCACACGCCCCGCCCACTCGCCCCGTCCACGCGTTCCGCCCACGCCACCCGTCCACCCGGCCCGCCCACGCGTTCCGCCCACGCCACCCGCCCACGCGCCCGCCGACGCGCCCGCCGACGCGCGCGCCCACGCGCCCACCCACGCGCCCGCCCACGCGCCCGCCCACGCGCCCGCCGACGCGCGCGCCCACGCGACCCGGCCACGCGCCCCGCCCACGCGCCCCGCCCACGCGCCTCGCCCACGTGCCCAGCTCACGCGTTTCACCCACTCAGCCCGGCCACGCGGCCCGGCCACGCGCCCCGCCCACGCGCCCGCCCACGCGCCCCGCCCATACGCCCGCCCAGGCGCCCACCCGCTCCACCCGCCCCGCCTGCCTCGCCCGCCCTTCCCCGCCATTCTCCTAACCGACCCTCCCCGGCCCGCTCCGTCCCGGCCGGCACCGCTCCATTCTCCCGGAGAAAGACGCGGGGGCAAAGCAAACACCTGAGCACCGACGCGCGGCCGCCGCTCAATTAAGCCTCTCGCACTCTCACGCTCCCCATGCTCTCCACGCCCCCTCGCGGCTTCTCGGCGGCGGCGGCGCTCGCGAGCGTCAGCTGTTGCGTCGGAAGAGGCGGTTTATTTATTTGCCTTAAAGTCAGTGGAACACTAAAGCGAGGTCGAAATGAATACATTCCTCTATACTTTACCATCAAATATTATAATCGTGTATGTATTGTTAATTTAAGTTTCTCTTTATTTTATGTGCACTATTACTTCATAATATGTTAATATATTACTTACGAATTTGTTTAGAAACTTTTTCAATGAAACTGTAAACAATGAAAAGTGTAAGAAAAATCTTTCCACTACATCATCATTCTCTGTTTATATACGCGATTTACTCGATAATAAAAGATAATTTGGACTATAAGCACGGCGTAGCATAGAGCAATCGTCAACAATATCTCGCCCACTCCATACCAGTTTGGAAGTACTGAGCATGCGTAACTGGAACTGCGCATGCGCAGAAGGTCGATAGTGCTGTGGATTGTTGTATGCTACGTTGGATTTTAATTGTCAAGTGACGTAAGTCGAATTGAATGTAATGGTCTGGACTGGTAAGTAATAACGAACTGACGAATAAATTCTGCAGTTCTTCAGAAGCCTAAGAGAAGGTGAGCGCACTTCAACATTTCTAAGTTCTAGAAACGAAGTTTAAAGTTTCATATTGAACTAAATTCTTCATTTTATTATGAAGTAAAATCATTAAAACATATCTCACGCTCTTATCTTTAGCCAGAAATAACGACACGATATTCTCTGTGTGTAAATGTATTCCGCCAACTCCAAATACTCTTCAAGATATAATAAGCGACGATTCTTTTGAGACACGATGAACTTGTAAAATACAAAAATATAATTTATGTCGCTCCAAAACTACACATACAGATTAGAAATAAATCGCTTTATCATGGTAGATAATAAATATGTTTTCTCTACATGCATGGACCATGCAAAATTTTCAATTTCAATTAATTGAAAGATTCGGCTCTGAAAAAGTAATGTTGCTCTTAAAAAAGAAAAAAAAATGTGATACCGAAACACAGAATTAATAAACAAGTAAATAAATAAAAACAAGAGAACAAAAAAACAAGTAAACAGTAAAAACATAAATAACGAAGGAAGCCTCATGAAACACAAAAAGAGCGTGCAAGATGCCTAAAGAAAAGTACTCCATAGTAGAAGACCAGAAGTGAAAGGGAATGGAACGCCTGCTGGAGGCAAGACAGCCCCACAACGGGCGTCCGCACGGCTAATGGACTCCACAGCGGCCCCCGCTCCACACGATCAGACATCGGCCCGGCCCGGGCGCGTCAGCGCCGACAGTGGTAAAAGAGTTGGCGGCGGGCGAGCGACAGACAAATCGGGGCGCTTTGTGCGGCCGCCAGCCCAGCGAATGGCACCCTCTCACAGGGCGACGGGGCGCGGCGCGGCGCGGCGCGGCGCGAGGGCGCAAAACGCGCGCGCGAATCCATCAGAAGGCCGAAATAAACCGCAAACAATACCGCAATAATTGGATTTCAGCGCGATCCAATTGCTGGCGGTCACTGAAGCCGCGTCACACGGCTCCGCTCCGGTCGCGCCGCTCCGGAATTTGACTTCCGGCGGGAAGAGGGGGCTGCGCTCGGCCCTTCCTCGTCGTCGACACTTCGCCTCCTCACCCCGCTACGCTCCGCATCGCTCCACCCGACCAGCCCGCCCCGCTTCACGCTCCTCAACGCTCAGTTCGCCCTCCCTTCCCACGTCCCGCCCCGCCCCGTACAGTCTGCTGCGCTGTCCGTTTCACACACCCCCTCACCCCGCTCCATCTGGCACCGCTCAGCCCCACGAGCCCGCTCCGTTTCATGCTTTGCAACGTTCAGCGTCCAGCTCCCTACCTCACCCCGCCCCGCTCTGAACCGCTCCGCCCTGTCCACCGGTTACGCTCCACGCTCAACGCTCAGCGCACCTCTGCCCACCACGCTTCTCAAAGACCGCCCCACAGCAGGTACAGCTGTCCCATTCACTCCCCCACTCACCCCGCCCCATTCTACACCGCTCCCCACGACTTGTTCTTGCCAGGCCAGCCCACCCCGCTGCACGCTCGGCTTGCCCTCCCTGCCCGCTCCGCACCGTCACGCTCCGCAGCAGGCACCGCTGACTACTCACTCCATCTCGTTCTGCACATCTCCCACCGACTTGTCCTTGCCCGGTCAGCCCGCCCCGCTTCACTCTCGGCTTGCCCTCCCTTCCCGCTCCGCCCCGCCACGCTCCGCTCCGCAGCAGGCACCGCTGTCCCCTCACTCCATCCCGTTCTGCACCTCTCACACCGACTTGTCCTGGCCCGGCCAGCTCGCCCAGAATCACGCTTCTCGACGCCCAGCTCGCCCTCCCAGCTCCGTTCCGTAGCGGGCGCCGCTGTCCGCTTCACTCCCCCTCACACTGTCTCGTTCTGCACCGCGCCCACCGACTTGTCGTTGCCTAGCTAGCCATATCCGCCTCACACTCGCTGTCTGCGTCACACACCCCTCACACCACCCTGCTCCGCTCGGACTGTCCTTGCGCGGCCGTGCCGCCCCGCTTCACACTCCTGGACGCGGAGCTCGCCCTCCCGGACCGCCCCGGCCGTCCCGCCCAGACCCACCTTGCCCAGTCCGCTCTGCAGCAGGCGTCCCTGCCCGCGTCACTCCACTCGCTCCCCCAGCGGCGAGGACGGCGAGGACGGCGAGGGCGGCGAGGGCGGCGCTGGCTGCCGGGGCTCCATTCAGCCATTGTGCGACGCCCGCGCGCGACGCGGAATTCAATTTGGTGGCGGCGGACGAGATACCCGAGCGCCACCCCCCGCCCGCCTCTCCAGCGCCGCTTTACTTTCGATTGTCTTATCTACAAACAAGAAACTAATTCCGCCCCCGGCGTCGCCGCACGCGAGACAGCAAACACAGCACCCTCCCCCGCCGCCCCCGCCGGGCGAGGCGCCGACAGGCGATTCATTAACGCCCGAGCGCCCGCGGCAAAGACGCGTCGCGAATCGGCGCTCCCCTTCCGAGCGCCCCCCCCCCCTACTCCCCCCACCCCGCCTCATCAAAGATTAAACACTATTGGCATATGAAACGGAATAATGCACAATGCTCCCTCGACATGAAACGGCATAAAACATTCCGTAATGCAATCATTCATTCCCGTAACTTCTTCAATAAAGTATGCACTCCACACTTCGAGGGCTGTAAGCCGATGTTTCCAAACGGAGAACTCGGTCTAAAAGCACACCTGTGTCTTGCCATGAACCTACGTAACTTATTCAAAGAAGATGATACTGAATGTGGATTGAAAACTGGCAGCTATGTTCGGCGCCGCAAGAAAGAAGATGCAGACTCCCGAACATCCCGACTCTCGGCACCTGGAAGCAGAGCTGCTTTCACACGTTGTGTGTGTGGTTAATAAAAAAATCATTCAGCATTTACTAGTTTATTTTAACGAAAATAAATTATAATATTGAACAGATAGTTAAGTGTTGATTTAAAACTGCAAAAAATTACTTCGCCAAGTTTTCGAAAATTTAATTTTCAATTGCCTTTACTAGTTATTAATATCATTAGCAAACTCCGTCGTAAAAAAAAGTTTAATTATTTTCTCATTCTAACTAATAGTGTGGGAATGATTGCAAAACATGGGCGAAACATTTCGATGCGGTGCAAGACATCTGTATCGTTTCGCTTACGGTGTATTAAAATAAGTTATGTAACAAATATGCGACTCATTTGGCGCATGTGTATCGTACACTAATTTTTTAACATGCTCAGTGCGAAACACGCGCATCGCAACGTGTGCGTGCGCAACATGTTTGGGTATGCTACGTACTGTTTCACACCCTATTAGTTGGAATGAAAACAATTAGCTGTTTCGAATAAGCTCGGGTGACGACTCGTACGTTAATCACCTGTTTCATGCACTTTTTACATAACTTACTATTCCGAAATATAGCCTAGCTACTATCTTCAGTTTTGTGACCAACACCCATTAATCTGAGAAATAAAACACGAATACTCAGATGAATTAATTTTATGGGGATTTTCAATTAATACATTACTTTGTAAAACGCGCAATAATTTTAACAGATAAGCAGAAACAGGCAGAGCTGAACACACGCAACGCTAGGGAGCGAATTGAAATGGAAAAACAGGAATACAAATGACTTTTTGCGTCTGGGTGGGAAGGACACACACAGTCCCCTCCATTACGTCATAAGCTTCGCCATGATAATCAAAGATAGTGTACACTAGATACCCTCTCACTTTGACGTTCGGGCCGACTTCCGCTTGGCAGTAACAAGGGATGCGACATCACGCATTCCTGGTAGTTTCTTAGCCATTGAAAGTTAATCTATTGCCCCACACTCATTATGTTGGTATCCGTATCCTGTATACAAAAATAAAAAAATAAAAAACATGAAAAATCATAAGTTTTATTGGTTGATAGTGCATTTGATATGGAAATTTGCACAGTGAGCTAACTACCTTTATTCGAAACAGCACCAGAGCTGCCTACAAACTTGTTACTTAAATGTACTCAGTTAATTCAATTGAATTCAATTCAATGATGCCTTTGATACATGGCGAGGCCTAAGCCATCAGGCCTACTCTTCCTTTTGGCCGTGTAAATTTCGTTAGGCGTCTTCCACCATCCAGCTACAAAACAAGCTATCAGAAAACAGACGATTTGATTTTACGCTAGACATATCTTTTAGGTTTCCGGATCTTTTACATGCAGTAATCTGCAACATGGAACAGCTGGCTTTAATTCCCCCTCTGAAGGAGGGCGTGCGAAGAACTTTTTCCCTCTTCCGCTGTTTCTATCGGGTTTGAACCCGTAAACAGTATGATACGCTAACCGTTACACCACAGAAGCCGCAATTGTACTGTTTAGATACCTCACTACACTTCGTTCCCCTTGCCACCGCTAGACTTGTCCGTACGCCAGGAATCGATTGTGCCGATCTCTTGGGCGGGAAACGCCGCTCTGATCATTGCTCTAAGGAAAGCTTCACCACTTGGGCTAAGTCGTAGTGTACGAAGAATGTATAAATGTATCAACGTGCTGGGATTTTCAAGATTTATGTAAAACCAATGTTACGCTAGTTCTTCACTTATCCGCGCGTTGGGTAGGAAATGACTTGAGAATACGATGGCGTCTCGCACGTAAAGATATTTTCTTGATTGAGTTAAAATCAGAGACGCAAAACTATATGAATCATTTTTAGAATCGTTAGGATGTGTGTCGCAATACGTGCTTCCAACTACCTCGTAACTGTCCAACATCGTGGCCCAAATCGTACCAAAGATGACCGCGGTGCTTTAACGAGATCACGACAGCTATCCTTAACCTGAGTTAGTTTTAGAGTGGAGTTGATGCTCCAATTACATCAGTCCTACCCAGCGAGCGGGATCCAGAGCAACGCGCTTCGGACATCACAAGCGCCTCTACCTCCCCTCATTACCTTCTCCCTTCCTCTTTTACTTTTCCGACTTTCTTCGTAAGAAGATAATGTAATGTATGTAATCTTGGAATTCTTGCAAACAAAACCACCAGAGAGGGAAGAATGGGTTTTGCGACAAGAAATAATTTTCTCGCGTCCGTTATCAGATAATTAGTACTACAAAAGTAACACAGAAATATTATATAGTTTGTGAACTGGGAGGACTCTTTTAAACGCACATCACGTAGGATGTTGTCGGCTCTCTCCACGCACCTCCGTAAACTTCCGAGGTCCGCGTTTGAAACACTGAGGGTGTGTGACAACCAATGTGCTCGCCTCTAAACAAGTGGTCATTTTTTGATAGGCCCTTACCCAGAATTCAAGTGTCTCCCCATCGTGGAACAAGTTCTATCGAAATCGATCGCAGCGCCCTAGTGATTGCTAAGTGATTCCGGGCGCGTCACTGCTCAAGTCATTATTCCTGTAAGTGTAACGCAAGCTTTTAACACGGGAGGCTGCGGTGTTCTTTCCCCCCTCTTTGGTTAGTGAGACCAGGCGCCGATCTACACATCGTCTCATGGGGTTTCCCCCAGCCACATATCTCCCATCAACGGGGCAACGCAAGCTCTAATATTCCGACTGGGCTCCCGGCATGTGTGGCAGTGAAGTGAGTTTCACTGTAGATGTAAGTAAGGGATGCGGATAGGGCAAGTAAAAGGAAAGATCGTGCGTAGTCCGTGGCCCGCTTGTTAGGGCATTCGCCCTGTATTGGTGGGAGGAACAACGAAAAACTACCGATCAGAGCAGCCGGCCTCTTGAATTCTCCTCCTTACACCGGCTGAATACGATCCATCAATCTAACTAGAGGCGAAAATCCTGCCACCGTTGAGCCTCGAACTCTAGGATCTCCCGATCAGAGGCACTGCAATGACATCAATCGATGCACTGAGCCGGTCCCCTATTCGAGGACTGTCCTGATGAAGATTTAGTTTGAGACGCACCTCTTCTCTCACCCGTGAGAGCAGCACAGAAGCGTTGACGCGAGGCGCCGGCCGCCGCGAGGCGCTGGAGACCCGTGTGGGGGAGGGGGTGGGGGTGGGGGGTGGGAGTGGGAAGGGGCGGTGGTAGGGGGCTGGGGCGCCCCGCATGCATCCGTAATGCGGCGAGCGCGGCGTGGGCCCTGGCGGGACGACTCGGCCGCACGCAGCCGCGCACTGAATCATTCCGCTGCCTCCGACTCATACGCAATTACAGCGAGAGTTACGCCACCTGGCGGGGCACGCGAGCGCCTCCCGCTGAGTCACGACCGCAACCCCCTCCCCCCTCCCCCCCGCCCGGCCGCACCGCTCAGCAGGTGCTTAGCGCACCGAAACGGAAAAGAACTAAGGCAGCGGCACACGACAACCACTTGCTATGCAGGGCAAGTGGGCTCAGGGAAAAAAAAATCCTCGTCTAAATGGTCAACATTACATTTTACAGCTAGAGACTCCCGAACCAAACAAATGCCGGGAACTAATGCTAACCGAGCACCATGTGCTAATGAGAAATTTGACAAAAACCTGACTGGGGAAAGTGGAAGAGAAGTAAAATAACGCAAGATAGGGAAGTGGATGGAAAGAAGGAAGTTGGAGTCCCTCACACGCACACATGTCTAAAGAATGAAAAGTTTTAAAAAATGAACGAACCAACACGGACGACTAACCAACACAAAAAGCCTAGAAATGAGGAGGCAAAAATGTGGAATAATGTTTCTGAACAGAACAGATTGTAAGGCTGTACAGAAGAAGAAGAAGAAGAATATAATTCAAACACCCAAATATTGAGTAAGAACAAAATTATTTATTTTTTTCTACATGGAATTCAGAAATTTCTTCCACCCTTTGGATATTGGAAATTCGTTCTTAGACCCAATTCACAAGCTTCCTTTTGAAAAATGATTTCGGTATATTTAGAGAACGGGCTCAGGCGAATGGTTGTCAGTTCCGTTATGTGAAAATCGTCTTCGGAGGGATAAAAATCCGCCCAATTCCGCCAAATCACTGAGTATTCAAAATGGTGAGCGGTGAAAAAAGCAATCTTGGACACTGGGGCTGGTAATATAAAAATACTTTCACAAAATGTTTAAAACTAAATACCTTTGTACATAAAGCCTGCTCATCTTAAGCCATCAATATTTAGAAAAGGGTAGGCACGATTACACGTCTGTTTAAATAACAAAAAGCATGCTCTGACATATCTTCATAATAGCTGCCCGTTTGCAAAAGTATCAGAACTAAAACTCCTGTGCGAAGGGGATATCTTTCAGAAGACATCAATATTTGAACAATTTTTACGAAAAGATGGCATCCCTGCTAATGTGTACCGCTACTTCTGGAGCGGCAAGGGCCGCCATGTGCATGCGCCTGTTATCTACACCCCGAAAATAGTTCAAAGGAAGCGTGAAAATCTAGTCTCAAAGTACTCCAATATGAAAGTGAATTTCATACCAGTGATTCAGGGGCAATGATACACTGTATTCGCACATGCAGACATAGGATTAATATGCACCAATGTTTAATTTATGTGTACCGGTAACAGAGAGAACGGATGGCAATGTAAAATGAAACTTTAAATTGATCACCGTACCTTTTTGCTTTAAATGCAGTTAAAATTGGATCACCGCCAAGGCAAATGTTGCTTACGCGAACACTGCAATTTAGTACAAAATAATAAATCTATATTGAGTGATGTAAATTTTATTTCCGTGGTATCAGCCTCATGGAAATAACACGTTAGCTTAATGAAGGTGCAAACCAACAATTCATTATTCACTTTATATCTGTTGTATGGAGAAGGTACTCCTGCTTTGCAAGGCGAGTTCTTGAAGAGTTCTCAACTTTCAAATCGTCTAAAATCCTAATATTAAGAGTTATTGAACTATTGGGCTTGCTTGCGTTTGGTTAGTCATCGTATCTCACATGACAAAGGCAGATGCTACATTAAGGTTCATGAACTCCATTCATAGAAAGTGTACCACATAGGTAAATGGAAGTTGGGGCGATAAATATTTTACCAGAACCCGAATTTTGACAAGGTATTAGTCTAGACATCTGTCTGTACTTCGGACAACAGCCCAGGGCCTATCAGCAGCGTCACGGCTTAGCCATGGGTTTAAGTGGTACGTGTAGTTAGCACGAAGACATCCCTACACCGTATTCTCATCTTCTCAAACTGAAAATTGAGTTTTCTCATCGTCACACAGCAACATGTACTGGGACATTGCAAGGAAAACGCACACCGCACACTATAGTCTTGGCTCGATCGGGAATCGAACCCGGGGTCGCGTCATGGAAAGCGAGCATGCTGTCCAATGAGATAAACTACGAGGGCCATCTTCCTAAAAGAATAAGAACATTAATACGTAAGAAATATATAATGTCCCTGTTTAGTACCACAACAACACATATATGCTAATTTCTGTGTTCATTAAAATTCAGTCGAGAGATTTGAAAACAAAAACGAATTTAAGGCGGCCATTCACTTAACATTGCAACAGCGACACGGTTGACAGTGAAGACGTTTTTAAAAATTCCATTTCATTCAACGGTTTGTAAAGCAGGAAATAAAAACAGAAACAAGCAGGCTGTAATGAAGTCTTCTTACACACGCGCAGACAGCGTAGTTCGATAGTTATGCATTTCTGAAATTGACCAACTTCAAAAGAAGAAATATACATCTCTTAAATTTGGTTTCCTTCATGTGGGGAACAAAGTTTCGTGTAATGAAGCTCCGCCTACAACTACGAAACCGCGGATGACGTTGTATTCTTTGAGGAAACGCGCGGCGGCGGCGGCCGCAGCGCCGCGCCACCGTCGGTGGTCGTAGAGAATTCCGTTTGGGCGCGCGTTAGGCGCGGAAAAAGAACCCCCGCCCCCTCAAAGTTTCAACGGCCACGTGTGGGCGGGCGGCCGCTCCCACGGACCGGGAAACTTGTTAAAAACACTCGCCCGGTGGGAATTTCTTCAAGATGAAACGTGGGGCTGGAGTACAGGGATGTGTTGGGGCAGCACGAGAAATGAGCGATATGAGTATTGTCGTATCCGGGTGACCAATGCGTGATGTTGCGTCTTCCGACTTTTGGGAAGAATTGGAGCTCCCCATTAGATTTTCAGAAGGAAACATTTTTCACAAACAACTAAATTAACTTTCGAGTTATCTCAAACTCAGTGTATCAAGATTTACTTTTCATTAATCTTCTATACATAATTCATTTCAAGAATTGCAAACAACATGAACAGATATCTTTTTTAATTGATCTAATACAATATTTCATACTACGGGAAACAGCCCAAACCATAAATTGCAACACTACAAACCGTAAGTGCTGAATAATGATCACCAAAATATGTAATAAACACGTATTAATTATTATAAGGTTGAAATTCATAATACAAAACCAAAAGGTGCCTAAAAAATGTTGATTTCACGAAACCGAAAATCAAGTTTACCAACTTTTTTAATTCTCTTAGTAAACAAACAAGTGACACAAAATAAAATAAAATTTTAAAACCAAGTATTTTCAAATGTTGGCCATCGCGCACTCTGTCAGGACTTTCGACTCTAGTTGGACAGCTCGGTCGAATTCAGCCTCTGCCTAGAGGAGAATTCTAGCGACTGGCTGTGCTGATCGGGAGTTTTCCATTGTGTGGATAACAGGCGAGTGCCGGAGCAACATGCTAACAAACGGGCCAAGGACCGCACACGATATTCCTTGCCCTCTTCCAAGGATAATTTTACGCCCTTTATACGCAGTTACGCTTACAAGCACCACACCACCACACATGTCAGGAGATTAGATTTATCGGGTTCGGGTTTCGGGTTAGAACCCGATCGAAGCCGTGGATTTTTATGGGCGAAAAAATCCTTCGTACGCCTTCCTTCGGAGGGGAAGTAAAGCCGGCTGTCCCATGTTCGTAGATTTACTTGCATGTAAAAGATCCTCAAGCCTAAATGACGCCTCTGAGTTAAATTCAAATCGCCTGTTTCTCGCCCAAGAAATACCTCCTTTCTCTGCTAGTTGGTGAAAGGAGCGTAGCGAAATTTGCGTGGTCAGACGGAAGAGCGGGCCTGATGGCCTGAGTCTCGCCACGTAAAATAAGGCAAATTCAATTCAATTAGAGCTCGTGTGGCTGGGACGGCGACCCGCTGGTGGGAGATACCTGGTTGAAGGAAACCTCGCTAGTCGCCTGATCTCATCATCCAGCGGGGGAAGATCACCGCCATTTCCCCTGATGAAACATGCGGAACACGTACGGCAGTAATGACCTTGCCTTCAAATAATAATCAATCAATTAATTAAGAGTCGCGCCCTCCAATCATCAATCGTCACTACGTACTCTTTGTAAACTTCAACTCTTCTTCAGCTCGTAAAACATGGATTTTGAGTAAGAGCTATTTTTACTTATATTATAATAATTGTTATTTACATAATTCATTTGAAGCATTTTAGTGAAGCTTATTTCTTATATATGAACTTTCAAGCAGCTGACTCCAACATTCCAGCGAACATTTTAAAGACTTTCATTTTAAAACATTTAAATCAATTTCTAATTTGTGCGAGGATCGCCGCCTATTTACGATCATAATAGATGCAATAGAGTCTGTTAACATTAATGTTACAGAGAGAGAGAGAGAGAGAGAGAGAGAGAGAGAGAGAGGAGGGGCGGGGGGGGGGTTGTCAGCGCCGAACTTGAGAACAAACTTCTAGGAAAGTTCTTGTCAAAATAGTTTCAGTAGTACATCCATTTTAACGCTTACACATTTTCTCTTCTTGTCATATTTCCACAGGGACAGAGATGACAATTTTCTTATTTTGAAGGGACAGTTCCACATTTATAAGGTTTCTTCGTTTGCACAACTATTACGTCCATCAAAAGATATTACAAGGAGATCGCAACGTGTCTATGAGAACGCTAGGCTTTAAAAAAACGTTAGTGCTTCCGGATGGGATGACGCATGGCGACAGTTTCGATTTTTGTTGTTGTAAACATCCCATACTCTTTGAAAGAAGGATATTTAAATAAAGTATTATTATTATTATTATTATTATTACGAATGGCAATAATAATTACTTACCTAAACAAAATTATACGAAAAAACTGTGCAGTATTCCATCAATGACCCTCTACCTCCTTCCCTTGGCACGAAACTAAGATGGCAACTCCGGGAGCGCATATCTCTGAGGAAAGCAGTAGGAGCAGAGCAGGAGCTGTCCTGGCAGACCGGGCGCCGTAACGGGGGTGCGAGACTTGACGCCCTCTCCCAGCGGAGCGGAGATGCGCCCGTAGCGGCGAGCGGGACGGGGCGTGGCGGGGAGGGTCAGAGTGGCCGAGCGGGGGACGTGCCGGCGGGGCGGGGCGGGGAGAGGCGGGGCGGGGCCGTAATGGAGCCGCGAGGGCATTAGCGCGCGCTGATCGCTGCCACCTGGCGAGTGCCCTTTGCAATGCAGAGCGGCCCTTTGCGGCGCCGGACGCTCTCTCGCGGCGCGCCCTAATCGCATTGCGGCCGCGGCGGGCGCGGCGCGGGGCGGGGCTGTGTGGCGCGGCGCCGGATGGGGCAGGCGGAGCGGGGCGGGGCGGGGCGGGGGGAGACGGGGCGGGGAGAGGCGGGGCGGGCCGGGGAGGGCAGAGGAGGTGCGGGAAGGAGCGGGGAGGGGAGAGGCGCGCGGGGCGGGATGGAGCACGTGGCCGAAGCCTGGCGTCGCCGCCGCCTCGAGCGCGCGCCCGGCAAACAGCGGATCCAGATCTCCGCCCCTCCCTTCAGCCGCGCAGCGCAAATAACGCCGCCACGAGACAATGGCGCCGCCCGCACAAAGCGGAGGCAGCGGCGGCGGTGGCGCAAGAAACGAACTCCCCACAGCGCCGCTGAAATTGCGACTTCCACTTGTCGCTACTCAGACTGCGCCGCGCCCGCTAGCTCTACTTGTCGGGACTTGCGCGGGATCCTGACGGAATATTTAATCTCGGAATTCAGAGGTGAGTATGCCCTTTGAGCCATTCTCAGAGGGTAAAAAACCCTTCCCTACTCTTTTTAGTAATGAAGAATATGGAACTATATAGTGTCGATAAATTAATGATAAAGTAATGTTGATTATTCTCAGAATATCACCAGAACAAATTAATGCCTTTATGAACTTAAATTATACAAACGAGCCTGAAGCAAAAAAAAAAAAAAAAGGATGAATAAATTAGTAATGTTTGAAGACATCATCGAATGAATCAAGTACAAACAAAGAAAGGAAGTCCTGAACCTCTCAATATCTTTTGAAATGTTTTGAATCCCTTGCAAAACTGTCACCCAACGAAGCATAAAATATTAAAGAAAGGCGTGTCATTTTCGAAACTCAAACTTTTAATGAAAATAGCGCTAGGGGACGAAGAAAATATTTTCCATTTTTAAGCAGTTATGGTGAAAATCGGGCATGGACCAGTTTCACAAGCGTATTTTCTTCTTTTAGGGCAAAAAAAAAACACAGAAAGAATCTGCAAACATTATTTTTTTACGTCGAAAATGTCCTACTTGCTTTGTGTAGAGTACCTCCTAAAATTAAAAGATTCTTTCGAGATTTGATGAGTGGCGACATCACCCCATCAACTGGAAAATATTAATTTTTGTGAAAATACTATGGACGAAGTCTTCACAGAAGCACACTACACTAGAGCGCATACCGGGAGACCGGTCAGGCGCTTAGATCTTGATCCGGCTGGAGCTGTGCCCCGCTGGGGGAAGATAGCTGGTGAGGGAAACCCCGGTAGCCTACGGTAGCTAGGCGCCGGATCTCCCCATTCTGCGAGGGATCAACACCGCCACCTCTCGAGGAAAATACACACACTACACTTACGGGTCTAATGAACTTAGTAGTTGACGCGCCCGGATTCACTAATATGTTTTTTCCGGGAGAGATGGCTCAGGGCATGAACTGATGCCACTGCACCCTTTGACCGGCAGGTTTTAGGTTCGAGTCCCGACGAGTGGCATGATTTTCGACACTAGCTTGTGAGATATGTCGAATTTAGTCGCTGTCTGGAGAATTCTAGCGGCCGGCTACTCAAATCGGTAGTTTTCCGTAGTTTCATCGTTCAATACCAGGCGAATGACGGAGCAGTATCCTAACAAACGGGCCACGGACCGCGACCGTCTTTCCTACCTCTTGCTTGTCCTATTCTCACCCCTTACGCACACTTACCCTGACATGCACTACACTACCACACATGGCGGGAGCTTGTCCCGGCTGGGGCGGTGCCCCACTTTTGGGAGAAAACTGGTTGGGGAAACCCCCGCTAGCCGATGGTAGGTCGGGGCCGGATCTCGCCATACAGTAGAGGAAGACCACGGCCAGCTCCCCAGCATAACATGCACAACACTTATGGGAATAATGACTCTAGTAGTTGACGTTCAATCAACTATTTAAAAAAAATCCTGATCATAGGCGGTCTGAGGAACGGACGGACGAACACACGGGCTGACGACGGTGAATTCTATCAATGGTGTATCCCTGCCCCGTTCTAACTCATCTTGGACGACCATGCCCAGTTGCCCCATTTTCACCCAGTCGCTTGGCTCCACCCTGTCTCTCGCATCCCTGCTCCGCCCCCGCAGAAGGAGAAATAAGAAATAATTTATGTCGCTCGACTATTATATCCCGTATGTGGTACGCGGTGTCCAGGAATCAGTTAATTGGACGTGCAAATGCTTAATCTTTATTATCATACCTGTACAGAATTGAAGAGCACCATTCTCACATGCTCTGTTAGTAAATAAAATTCGTAATAAAACTGCATTAGTTCTTTTTTATCATTTAATCCTCGTGAAAGATAAGATCGATTTTAAATAGACCACAATGTTTAAGGTTATTACTTTTAATGTAATTCGTTTTAATTATAATACATTTTTAATAAATTTAATTTACCTTTAATAAAACAATATACTTTTCTTTCATTTTATTTTACAGTAAGTTGCTATTAGTTTTCTTCCGTACTGCTACTGGTATCTAACGAATCTATTAGGTGTCAGTTCTGCTGCACCGCTACAGACCTCTGTTGGAATGTATTAGGTGTCAATCTGCTCTTAGCGACAGGAGAAAAACCTTGGGGCATCAACGAACACATTATTTAAATTATTTATCGTTCGAATTTTTGCTGTATTAATCTTTATCAAACTTTCTAAGGACACTGCGAGCATTATGAGAAAGGGCCTGTAAAATGTCCTAACTATTTCTACACTACTTTTTGTGATATCGGTTACATGTTGTTGATTTCACCTTTACTAGCATACATATCTCATGCTACCTACGATAAAAACGCGAGTGAACGTTTAAATTATTATGAAAAATTACTATAATTAAACTAGTAATAAAACTCATGACCATTTGCAATTAAGTTATTAGTAGACATTTCGCTCCAAGCAGGAGAACCTGACGTTCGGTGTGCGAGCAACGGAAAAATATTTGCCTCTACCGGAAGCGAAAGGGCCGGAAGGGTCGGCCAAGAGGATTCAGACCGAGCCGCCCTACGCCAGAGACCCAGATGCGCAGCCCTCTCCGCCCGCTGTCACAAGCAGGGGGCGCCCACAGCGGAGCCGAGCAGACACAACTCACGTCTTTTCCGCCAGGGGGAGCTGGTGCGCTCTCACCGAGTGGTCACACCCACGGCCCTATTACTTCCATATAACGTGGCGGAAACCATTACGGTGGCGCGCTCTGCTGCATCACCTTCTTACAGGAACTAAAACACGAAGTGCTGCCAACGATACTTTAAACGTGCGTGGCTGCTGCGTGATTCTCGGGTCGCAACCAGGCCCAGAATGTTACAAAAGATAACGTCGATGTTCGCGCTTTCTTCAGAGGTTTCTTTTAAGTATAGATTATGAATAATTGTACATTTGGAAGACATTTTTCGTATTTCTCACAAATTCGCTAATTTATATGTGGGAAAATTGGCGAGCCTAACCTGCAGCTGCACCCGGCGACACTAGCGCCTCCTATAGTAGCTGCCTCCAGCTTTGTTCCCGGTTTTGATGGAGAGTTGCAGGGCCCTGGTCACACACAACTCTTCACCGCCCAACTCTTCACGACGGACCACAGTGAAAGGCCAGTTTTCGCTTTTAGATCAAGATCAAGATCTTTATACTCATAGGCATTTAAAATGGATAACTCCAAATCTACCAAAAAAATTCACTGGAAAGCACATCTTAATTTGATATTATAGAGACTTTCTCTTCATAAGAAGCGCACGGTCTGGTTTCATCTAATTAGTAATCAATTAGTAATTAGGATCAGATCATGTCATTAGGCAGAGACTGATCAAGTAATATATCACTACCTCCATCTAAAGTCTTATGGCCAGACTAGTGAATAAAAAGACAACAACTACAAGAACTTCAGATACGAACATATGTTTAAAATGTCCCACATTACATAAATGAAACAGAAATTATATTTTATACAAATTATCTACATGCGCTAACGAGGTATTGAAGGAAATATGCATTTGGAGAAGCCTGATACCGAAGACATACGACGATCAGACACTTTTCACTTCTCGCCCGTTACTATCTCATTTCACAGCAAAATTTCTCTAAAAAGAATAGTAATTAGGAATTTTTAACCTTAATAAATCTCAGCTTCAGCTTGTGAATCTTATACTAAAATCTTTATATTTAGAGATACTTTACTTCTAATTACGTATTTTTCTGGAAAAGTATTTGTATTTGTCGTATAAGAGAAATTTTCCGGGCTGGTGGGCCGTGGTCTAGTTGGTATTTAGGGGCCACTGGCCTTTCAATGCAACTAGGCCTCGGGCTTCCTGCCCGGAAAATTTCTTTTATATTGGCTCCGGCCATGAAAGCCTAAGATGTTATGAATTTGCTGTCTTTTAATTTATTGAAGCGAAAATATACCATTTTCTTCATTAATGGATATAAATATTTTCAGTACAACTAACATTTTTGAATTCTAGATTCCTGGCTGTTCGAGTAGCGCCTCCCCCTATGCACAGTTGCCTAACTGTGCCTAGAGGCGGTGTCTTCTGGACAGACAAGACTCAATTATTAACTCCGGTCACAGAAACCTACGTTTCCATTACGTAGAAGCGTCCCGAATCATGTGCAATAAGTGTAGTTCATATATTTTAGACTGCACTTCTGGGAGGTGTCGACAAAAAAAATACAGAAAAAATCCATACAAATTGGAATCAAAATGTCAGAAACAATAGTCATAAAAAAACTTGACTGAAGGGATTTATAATTTAAGGAGAATCTCTTACGGGCATTTTTAAATAACCTTCATTACGAAAAATCCTACTTTTACTAGTTACTACTTTTACAACTGATTGATTCTCATTTTTTACATTCACTATATTTATATTACATATGGATGAGGATTCAAAGATAAAATATTTAAAATTCAGACAAAGGAGCAATTATATTTTTAAAGGACGTTATAAAGTTTTTGTAATACTGTGCCTTTATATGGACATAATGAGACCAAACAAACGAATGGAAATAAAGCATTCTTGACGGACGATATGCGTTAAGAACAATAGAAATAAATGAGCTGTAACTGAAGAAGGGGTATGAGTATAATATGAGTATCTTATAAGAACATTTTTCTACTCCCTTTACAGAATTCTGTCATTTGATGCCAGCAACCCGTTGCATAATAACACTCATTATGATAGATTTCATTGTGATACAGGTTCTTGACGAACCACAGAGAAATTTAAAAACCACATATTTACATTTAATAATAGTGAGAGAATAGTTCTAAAGGTTTCATTCGATTGTGTTAATTAAAATTGCTTTTAATACTATATTACGCTTGTCCGTTTCAATTCATTTTATTAGTAGTATTTTTTACGTGGAATATTACTTAAAATAAGTTGGATCGTAATTTCACTTTGATTGTACTTGACTAACTCAGTCGTAGTGGTAGATGGAACATTTTACTGCGGTTAAGGTCACAACGCAAGTCATTTTGTGTTACTGTATATGTTGCTGCCGTGTGGTTGCCCATAAAAATCTACTAATTCTTCAGTTTAAAATGTTTAGTGAATCACAGTTTAAGTTGGCATCCCCCCCAAAAAAGAGAAAAAGCGAAAATTGTGTCCTCTGAATTACTGCCGCAACTTTTGTACTGGAAAACCAAAGCCGCCTGCCGCCGGTAGGGTTGCTGTCCGCAGGGTGGACTTCGCTGAATTCTGAATGTCAACTACCACGAAACGAAAATAACCGAAATGTAAACGTTTAGTTACCATAAGTCGTAGAAAAAGTACCATGTGCAGCTGGATGAAATGGGTATAAATACACCCGTGTCAAATTTACGATAGTCGTTTGTTCCTAGCTCGTATTGTAATATCACATTCATGAATTCATACCCATCATTACATCATCGTTTCATAATGTACTATAATTTTTATATTTTTTTATAAACAAGTGGTAATATTTTGAAAATCATTAAAAGACACACGACCGATTTCACAAAAAAAGTGATTTCGATTTAGATTTATTTAGTAAAAAATTGGTTGAGACATATGGGGGAGAAGATTATCTGCGCACTTTTTCTTGAGTTCCAGAATTCCTTCCCGTCATTTTAACTATAAATAGTTGAAAGATGAGTAAAAGTTTAAAATAAATAAATAAAAAATCTAAAAAAGTGCGAGATTAGCAATATTTGAAAAAAATATACATTCCCGAGTTATAGAAAAATTATTTGCATCTGTAAACAATATGCAAGTATAAATTTTTTGCATTGCTAACAAAATAGTAACTCGCCCTTACATCTTATCTTATGATTACAATCAAAAGGAGAGTTCAACAAAACGCGCGCATAGAGAAGTTACATTTACATACAAAAGCAAAACAAGGGGCCATCTCAGTATTTGCTCAATGGATCAGGGAAACTTGGAAAAAACCTGATCGAGATGGAGGTCATTGACTTTGTTATAAATATAACGAACTCCGCTATTAGCAAACTTCTACCGCGTCCGTTATTTACTCTATATCAGCCTAATGACTATAACAAGCAAATCTAGTAAGAGAATATTCTGTTTCAAAGATCAGATGATTCATAAATCATATTCTTTTTTTACTAGCAACAAAGTTGGTTACATATACGTGGAAAAATTTAATCGTTTGCAAATGAAATTAAGAGAAGTAGCTGCGAATGTGAATTTATTTAGAGTTCAGTTTTCAAGTACTGTCAATGAACTACATTATGTGACGTTTTCTATCAGTTATTACTCCCTTTCTTCTGGTATTAAAAATAACGCGACAGAAAGGAATCGAGAGAGAAGAGCGCATGTCACGCTAGTGAATGCTCCTCTGTGCAGTGTTGTACCTGAGGGGGAGGTTAGAAGTTCCAGGGTTTAGCGGGCTGTGCGAATGACGGGTGTATTCCTAGCTGCAGTCGCCCCGTCTCTCGCGATGGGGATGGACTTTACGTTGTCTCTAGTTTGCAGGAGACATCAAACCAGGAATCTTTTCTATTGGGAATTACAAATCACAGCAGTATTGACTTATTTTATTTCAAAATATTTTGACGTCTACGTCTAATTTTCTTGGCAGCACGAGTAGATTTTAATCTGCTTGTAATAAAGAATTATTAAAACTATGAAGCTCAGTAAAATTGTTTGTAAAAACATCCGAATTAAACAAATTATTAGATTCAAGTTTCTAATCTTTCATGAGATTATCTGATATACTGAGGTCTATTATCTTAAAAATGATTCTGATCCCCGATCGTCAGGTACACAGTTCAGACACCAGGGCGTAGCACAAGCTGCAAGCGCTGTTTGGCCGACGCGTTTCGCCGTTTAACTGCCAGAGGCCTCTAGCTGCGTTCTTCCCGATAGTTTTATCAGTAGCCGGCAGATGGCAGGCAAGTATGAGATAAAAGCTGGGCTACCGAAAGAATCTCCTTATTCACATCCACACCGTCTCTTTGTAAGCTCTTCTCTGTGTGTATACTAACATCACTACACACGAACACCGCACAATTCGCAGACAACATAGCAATTGTTTCGCCAGCTCCCTCCATAAACCAAATAAATAAGAAAATACAGTTCCACTTAAATAAAATAGATTACTGGTCTCTAAAATGGAAAATAAATCTCGTCCAAATCTACAGCGAAACTATTTTTCGTAAGAATGATCTCATTCACCACTCCGCTATTATTGAAGAATAATGCAATTCCTTGAACCCTTCAAAAGCTGTTATATATCTGGGACAAAATTGTGATTGCCGACTAACATGGAAAATCACACATATTATCACAAATAAAACAAAATAATACAATCAAAATTCTCGTTAACACTAAAAGCAGACTCGCCGTATCAAATTCCAACATCGTCTACGAATATCTAATAAGACTACTGATGCTTTACGCATGCTCCATCTGGGCCAAAGCAGCAACTTCAACATCTATAAACTCTAAATAGTAGATAATATAATTAAGATTAGAAACAAAAGCACTAGTTTATTTCAAACAATCACCTTCACAAAGAACAATAGTTCCCAAATCACAAAAAAAAGACATATCGCTCATCTTTTAAGTAACTTCTATTCAAACAATCAACTTCATTGATTCACCCACTTATTTGATTAAGTGGGTCACTTAACCCAGCTCTCATTACTAATTTCCCAAAAAGAATAAAAAACAGATTTTCAATGGAAGCATTCATCAATATTTTCGCCAATAGTTGTTAAAATAGCACTTACAATTGCAATTGACTATACCAAGTTGTTTTAGTACAGTCTGTAAGTCAACAAAATACTTATGACAGATTAAAGTACTAAACTATTTACAACAAATCAGACAATAAATAAATTTAAAAAAGAATACGCTGGTGTAGATAGCATATCACTAAGCTGATGTGTATCGGACAAATTAAAAACACTATCGTGGACCACGAGCCTTATCTGTTTCATATGAATTCATGAAATTCGATGTCTCATGTACATTGGATAGAAAGGATTGTTGATAAGGTTTATTCATAGCATACTTGCTACAACAGGTCTGAAATTTGCAAAAACAATGCAATATTGTGTGTTGTAAGGAAACAAGGTTTGACACCTCAAGCAAATAATTTACTAGGATAATATTTACCCTTAAGCATACATGTTCTGTTTTGTACCGTGGCTGTCACGCTGTGTACATCACATTTACAGGATGAATTGACCAAAAACTACAACAAATATGGGATTTATATAAATTTGAACGCTCTGTGATGCATTGATAATTTACAAACAATTCTAGAACAATATTTTAACATTTATACTCTAAACATTATTTGAAATTGTTGCTGAAACTTAAAAAATGCCTAGTTTGTGTGTTTCCTGACTCAGCGAGTTTATATTTCATATATGAATATCATTTATTTTAAAATAATGATGATGAAATATTAATTCGCATTTCCCTTTAGAAAATGTAATATTTTTCTTTTAGTCTTTCTCAAGGGACTATGCCTTCCAACTAATCATGCGGTTCATACCCAACACCAGTGAGACTATACTTGATTTTTACAGTAATTTTGATATTTGAAAGGGATTAATCAGTGTTGAAATAGCGTTCAGTCAAGGGATATTTCAAAACGAAACATGGCAAGAGAGCAAGCGGGGAGGGCACTGACCTTGCGTTCAGTGATGAAGGTGCGCTGCGTCACGGACTTGAAGTTGGCCGACCCCGCGCGCATCTTCAGCACCTTCTCCTGCAAAGTCACGCCACGCCCACCCCTGTTAATTAAGGGCTCCCAAGCACAATCGGTTTATGGCGCTTCGAAATACTACTGAAAAGCTGAGCATGTACAAAAAAAAGTGATATGAAATTGAACTATGTATAATTTTGTGATTTCAACAATATATAAATACTTTAAAATAATAATAATTTAAATAAAACAATATCAAAATACTTTTATTTTCTTTTATTTGATATTATGTACCAATATATTTTTTCTTTAAAAAGTGTATTGGTGGGTCCTATTCCTCGGAGGCACTGAGCACTGTTCAGTCTGCGTAAGTGCTGAGAAACCCCTCCGGACCTTTTCATGCGCACTACTGAGGTGATCTCACCTAATGACTTTTGACTCAGTGGAGAGGCAGGTCGCTGTGTACGAAATTCGTACCAAGCTGCTAATAACGTAATTAATGATGTAACAAAAATGGCATAAAGAATCATTGAAGAAGCTATGTCTGAGATAAATGTACAGGAGAAAAATATTTTAGTCATTTTGCATTTTCATTGACGTTTTCGTGAAGTTTGCAATGAATTATAAAGTGTGAACGTTTACACACATTGTATATCAAAGAACTCTGAACATAAAATTTTGGATTTCAGAGTTTGATGTTTAGATGGTTACATGTCAAAAGTGAAAATGTGAAAAAATGAAAAAAATGTGAAAAATGTTAGAAACAGAGAACAAGGCAGGCAAACTCAAATGCTTGAATTACATTACTTGTCTTTAACGTCGAATAGCTGAACTCTTGCAATTACATCGCACAAAAGTAAGAGCTGTAGAAATTTTAATAGAAAAGTATTACACATGCACTATAAAGAAAATCGTAAAATCCACAAATGTTGTTTCATGTCTTTCAGTATTAGGTTTCGAAGACTGTAGAAATGAGGGAGGGTTTACGTATTCTAGAACAATATAATCACCATTCACAAAAATCATAGAGTTAAGAAGTTTTTGGCAATGTAAATGAAATGTTTTAAATTTTTAGGATCTGTTTATATAATCTGTAGCGTACAATGGTGAGAAATCCTACTATTACTTATAAATGTATCGCATTACATAAAATTATATTCACTGTTATAAAGCAACACGTGCCGAAAGATTACTGGGCATTGCGCGTTTTTACACTCACTATTCTTCGCGTTTAAAAACACTGAACCTTCGAACTTGAAAAAGTCGCTACTCTACCGATACACTTACACTTATCATGCTTCTTCACGCTCGATGACATTTCGACTGCTTTGGATAGATTGATTACGATTCGCACATTGAAACGAATGAATGAGTAAAGGCAGATGAACCTTTAATTTATAAATTCAAAGATATAAATTCAAATTTATAAGTTGTTTATAATTTTTTTTGTGAAACTGGTTAATACCAGCAAGTGATAACACATGAAGGGTCCGCTATCTTTTATGTGGAGGCAAATCAATAAATTCGGTTGATTGGGAGATTTTAACCCTTAAGCATTGATAGGCCAGTGGCATTTAGGCGGCTCATGAGACAGCGGGAATCGCCGGACTGCATTCCGCGCTTGGTTTTCCCACATCCCCGCTTTCCAGCTAATCCCCTTTCACTTATCCCGACCGCATCCCGTTTCGTTCATGTGGAGTTTCCGAAGGTGTACACATTTTGTTGAGTTTCCATTCATTAATAGCGCAAATAGATTTTCTCGCACAACATGAACACTGGCGAAGACGGCCAAATCTTCGGAATTGTGTATGGTATGTCAGCGGGCGAAGAAGATGATCGTGATGATAGGTGATTTTAAATATTGTTTCTAGATAATTTTAAGTGTGGTTTCCAACGTTGGCACTGGTCTAAAAGGACGTGCAAACGTTTCTTGAAAATAATGGATAAATTATAATCGATCCATATACTACCAAGACCATGTATACGCAGACATCATTACACTAAGGAGGAAAACGCAACGGGATGCAGTCGACCGAAGTTTTTTGAGGAGAGCTTAGGAAAAATTAGAGCATAGGCTTCCGCGGCCGGAGTCAGAACTTACTTAGCTACACGGGAGATGCCGCAGGAGCCAACGTTTCGTCGCCATTCAGCAACCTTCATCAAGGCGTAGTTATTGTAATAACTACGCCCCGATAAAGGTTTTCAGAATGGCGACCGAAACATGGGCATCTGTGCCCTGGACGCGGCGTCTCCCGGAGATCCAAGTAAGTACTAATAGCTTAGGAAGTTGTCGGGCGGCGGGCGCGGTAGGCGGGGGGTTGGGGGCGGGGGTGGGGGCGGGATGGGGGAGACCACCTCGGGCTGGTAGAGCGCGGGGCCCGGGCGGCAGGGGTCGTCGAGCTGGAAGCAGACGGCGCGGGGCGTGCGCGAGCCGAAGGGCGTGAGGGCCACGTCGCTGCGCGCCCTGCGCCGCGCCGCCCGCGCCGCCGCGCGCCCCATCCCGCGCTCCGTGTCGTACGCCGCCGGCCCTGCGCAGCCCGCCACTCAAGAGAGTGGGATTGATTGATTGATTTGATTAAATTGAGTTTTCGGGCGCATCAACAACTACAGTTGACGTTCCCGTAAGTGTAGTGCGTGCTTTTATCGCGGGGAGGTGGGAGTAATCTTCCCTCACTAGGTGGTGAAATCCGCTGCAACGGATCTCTAGTGCATTGCGAATGGGATTGGTAGATTGACTGATTAAATTGGGTTTTCGAGCGCGTCAACAACTATGGTCGGCATGCCCGTACGTGTAGAGCGTGTTGTTATCTCGGCAGGTGGGCGTGATGTTGTATACGTAAGCTTCCGCGGCTTCAATCCATGAATTCTCGGCTATCCGGGAGACGCCGCGTCGTTGGCTGGGGTGCCGACGTTTCGCCTGACATATCGCAGGCTTCCTCAGGGCAGTGAGGAAGCCTGCGATATGTCAGGCGAAACGTCGGCACCCCAGCCAACGACGCGGCGTCTCCCGGATAGCCGAGAATTCACGGGCGTGATGTTCCCCCGCCAGGTGGTGAGATCCGGCGCCGACCTACAGTTGGCCAGCGGGTTCTTCTCAACGCGATATCTCCCACCAGCGGGTCACCGTCCCAGCCGGAGCAATCTCTAAGCTCGCGACCAGTGTTCCGACATGCGTGGTAGTATAGTGTATGTACGTGTGTGTGAAAATGAAGGGTGGGTATAGGACACGAAAGAGGACAGATAGATCGTGCGCGGTCCAAGGACCATTTGTAAGGGTACGTACCTTGGCTTCACCTGGTGTTGATCAGAGAAACCGCGAAAAAATATCGATCAGAGCAGCTAGCCGCTGGAATTCTCCTTCATACAGCGGCTGAACTCGACCTACCTGTCCAGCTAGTGGTGAAAATCCTGTCACCGTTGGGAGTGGAACCCTAGGGCATCCGGTCAGAGGCACTGAAGTGACATCAGTTGATGCCCTGAAGTACCTACGCCGATTTGAAAGTGGGATAACCCATATATGCGTGTGAGGCAAACGCATATAAATGGGCATATATGCGTTTTGACAGTGTGTGGGTTGGATGACGGAGAGAGCGTGTGTGGGGGGGTGGGGGTGGGGCTTGACAGATAGTGTGTGTGTG
Source organism: Gryllus longicercus (assembly GCA_038098605.1). Taxonomy (NCBI): domain Eukaryota; kingdom Metazoa; phylum Arthropoda; class Insecta; order Orthoptera; family Gryllidae; genus Gryllus; species Gryllus longicercus. The sequence goes on along the minus strand of JAZDUA010000271.1, from coordinate 1,528,204 downwards.
GGTGGGAGTGTCTGTGTGTGGAGGTGCAGTAACGGAGGATGTGTAGGAGTGTCTGTGTGCATGGGTGGGAGTACGCGGAGAACGGAGTGGTGTGTGCGTGTGTGTGTGTGCGCGTGTGTGTATATGCGTGCGTGTGTGCGTGTGTGTATGTGCGTGTGTGTGTGTGGGCGCGTGTGTGCGTGGTGTGTGCGTGTGTGTGCGAGTGCGTAAGGGCTACCGGGGGAGGGCGGGGCGTTGGCCCAGGCGCCCGTGCGCGGCGCCGTGGAGGCGAAGGGCGGGCGCAGGCGGGAGGCGACGCGCCGCAGGGCGTCGAGGGCCGTGCGCGGGTCGTCGGTGCCCGCGGGGCCGGGGCCCTCGCTGCGCGCGCGCGGGAAGCGCTCCGCGCTCTGGGCGAAGGGCGGCAGGCGGCAGCTGGAGCAGCAGCGCGGGGCCCGCACGTCGTACGTCGCCGGCGACGGCAGGTTCTGCGCACGAGCGCTCTTCGCTTGCGCAGGGCGACGGCAAAAGCCGGAGCGAGCGCTGCTTCGTCGCTCGGACGCAACACGCAACTGAGGTTTTACGCTCTACACGGGATTAAACTAGTCGGATTAGTGACACTTATTTTGGGGGTTCATTGGAAAAAATTAAATAGTTTGTGCATGAGCATAAATAGTAATAGCAGGAGTCTGATAGATACTCGTCTATACAATAATGAAATAATTTTAGGAAGCTTTAATCTGTCTTTCCGTAAAAGCATTAGTAATGATTTAAAGGAACCTGACATTCAATCATCGAGAGGTGATTTGTAAACTGGAGAAACCTTACATTCAATCATCGGGAGTTGATTTGTAGTGAAATTTAAGTAGATGGGCATATGTAAAATATTGCACATAACGTACAAATTATTGCCGTTATTAGGACCCCTAGACTAACGTCTTTTGCGGCACTGGCCTTGTGACACAGCACAACACTGCAGAGAAATATAAGGTCGGTTTCGAACACGATTTTACGAAAAAGCATGTGGGCAATTTCAAGGTGTTCGAAGACTTTTGCGTCACTGGAGAGTGGGAGTCAAGTCACGTCAAGGGCGTTACGAAGAAGAAAGAAAGGTGGAGAGTGAAAGGAGAAGAGTGAATAAAGAAGATTGAAGGGAGGAGAGTGACGGAATGAGCGTGAAGGGATGGAAGATGAGTGACGGAAGGGCAGTGAATCGTGAATGGAGTAAAGTCACGGAATGAAAATGAAAGGATGGATGTGAAGGGAGGAGAGAGATGAGTGGACAGAGACGGGAAGGAAGAAATAGGGCAGTGATGAGAGAAGAGTGATGGGAGGGCAGTGAATGGAGAAGAGTGAATGGAAAATGGTTAAACGAGGGTTATGGTTGGAGGGTTATGGTTGGAGGGTTATGGCGGGAGGGTTATGGTTGGAGGGTTATCGTTGGAGGGTTATGGCGGGAGGGTTATGGTTGGAGGGTTATCGTTGGAGGGTTATGGTTGGAGGGTTATGATTGGAGGGTTATGGTTGGAGGGTTATGGTTGGAGGGTTATGGCGGGAGGGTTATGGTTGGAGGGTTATCGTTGGAGGGTTATGGTTGGAGGGTTATGGAAGGAGGGTTCCGGAAGGGCGGTTACGGTAGGAGGGGGAAGGGAGAGGATTAATGGCGCAAGGTGGAGGTTGAGTGGTGGCGAACGAGCACAGAGAGTGAATGGTGGAGGTCACCTGTCTGAGCGCGTTGCGCAGCGCGAGGTCGGCGGAGCGCAGCACGGGCGCCTTGGCCCTCCGCTCCGCGCGCAGCGCCTCCATCTGCGCTTTGAGCGGCGCCAGGTTGGACTGGCCGGGCGCGTGCGGGCTGTAGTGGGCGGGGCCCGGCCCGTCGCCGTCCCGCGCGTCGATGGCGCCCGTGCGCTTGCTGCTGCGACGGCTCCAGAATTGGCCGCGGTAGCGCAGCGTCACCTCGCACACCTCGGGCTGCGCCGCCACACACACACGCACACACACAACGAGCGTCACTCGTCAGCGTATTAGCTCTGCCAGGCTTTGCGGCGCACAATGGGGTACAAGATACTATGTTCATTTGATCGTCCTCGAGGAAGGATCCCCTCTCCCAAATTCTTTTAATTAAAGTAAAATTATTGTTCTTCAAGATGATAAGAAACAATTTGGCTGTTACAGGGCGATTATTTTATAACATAAGTTTCATGGAAAAACTTTTGCGGGCACTGTTTGACGATAATTCACTTTCGATGTATAAATTTGTAGACAAATATTCAACGCAGAAACAAAGAGCGAATTGTATTAAAGCCAGAGTCAACTTTACCTAAATTAGGTATTGCCTACTTATGAAAATGAAAAATTATGCAAAAGACTAAATTTGGCTAAAAGAGGTGTGACAGGTTGGGTAACGGCAAATAACTCGACCACTGCCAAGTGAATTCGAGCTATATATTTATTGAGAATAAGAACTTATATCGTCTATAAAATAAAACTTTTACTCAGTTAAATATTTTTCTTTGAAGAATGGTCCGCGGTAACGAGGTTCTACGGAACATACAAAACGTCGGCCAACGTGCGAACCTGTCCGATGTCGTAAGTGAGAGGTCCGGGAGGCGGCGGCGGCGCGGGCGGCGGCACGGGCTCCCAGATGGCGGCGCCGTGGCAGATGCCCGCTACAGGACGCCAGCCGCGCGTCTGCTTCTTGGCGGGCACCGACGGCGCGACGCCGCCGCCCACCGGCTCCATGCGCGCGCGCACCATCACGCCCGGGCGGCACGTGCAGCGCTCCGCCTGCGCGCACGCCTGCGCACGCCCACGCGGCGACTCCCACTTCACCCACTTCGCTACTGCGAGGTTATGTGAAATGCCCACGCAGCTACTCTAACTTTGCCTACGCTACTGCGAAGGGTATGTGAAATGCCCACGCCCACGCAGTCACTCCCACTTCGCCTATACTATTGCGAAGGGTATGTGATACACCCACGCCCACGCAGTAACTCCCATTTCGCCTATGCTTCTGCGAATGGTATGTGAATACCCACGCCCACGCAGTAACTCCCACTTCACCTACGTTGCTGCGAAGGGTATGTGAAATGCCCACGCCCACGCAGTCACTCCCACTTCGTCTATGCTACTGCGAAGGGTATGTGAAATGCCCATACCCACGCAGTCACTCCCACACTTCGCCTTATGCTACTGCGAAGGGTATGTGAAATGCCCAATCCTACACAGTCAAGCCCACTTCGCCTATCCTACTGCGAAGGGTATGTGAAATGCCCACGCCCACGAAGTCACGCCCACTTCGCCTATGCTACTGCGAAGGATATGTGAAATGCCCACGCCCACGCAGTCACTCCCACTTCGCCTATGCCACTGCGAAGGGTATGTGAAATGCCCATACCCACGCAGTCACTCCCACACTTCGCCTTTTGCTACTGCGAAGGGTATGTGAAATGACCATACCCACACAGTCACGCCCACTTCGCCTATGCTACTGCGAAGGGTATGTGAAATGCCCACGCCCACGCAGTCACTCCCACTTCGCCTATGCTATTGCGAAGGGTATGTGAAATGCCCACGCAGTCACTCCCACTTCATCTACGCTACTGCGAAGAGTATGTGAAATGCTCACACCTACACAGTCACGCCCACTTCGCCAATGCTACTGCGAAGGGTATGTGAAATGCCCACGCCCACGCAGTCACTCCCACTTCGCCTACACTGCTGCGAAGAGTTTGTGAAATGCCAACATCAACGCTCCCTCTCCTATTCTGCGACAGAATAATTCGTGTTGTGGGCAGTAAATAGTAAATAATCTCCTCTAACACGTGTGCTCAGAGTTCTAGTTTTGAGAGTATTCATTTCGTCAAAATTCTGTATTGACTCTGACTAGACTAGATCTAATCATTCTGTGAACGTACAAAGGATTTTTAAGGATTTCAAGCCCATTTCAAAGGATTGGATATTTCATGATTGATTTGGCTGAAGTCGTGACCCTTGAATTTGTTACGAAGTATTTTAATATTAATATATACTTCGTATTTTAATTTTGAAGGGTACCGTATCAGAAGCTCTAACATTTTTTCAGATATTTCTGAAGAATGTTCCCTTTGTCGTAGTGTTCGCGGAAGGACTTCAGATAGGCGCTTGCAAGTGCGGCCTTCGCCTGCACTGGGCGAGACGACGTTGGGCGATTGTGGCTGCAGTTATCAACAGGGCGCGGATTCTGATCACCTAAAAATTCTTTGAAATTTACCTACAAAATGACTTAACAATAAGGAGAAAATGAACGATTTTTTTAAAATACGCAAACATTTGCATGAAAATGTTTATTTATTCAATAATAAATAACATATTCTTCAATAATATTATGAAATAATATTTAATATAAATTCTTTAATTTAGGGCAAAATGTAATTCTTAGTTTCGATCTTCCAACCGTCAGTTTTGAAACCTCAATGAAGTTACAGATATTCGTGTAATTTTGAGAGTTCGAAAAACTGTCGAGGCCACTGCAGTTGTGAATTTCGTCATGAAATAATGATGCAATAAAAACTGTGTTTCTGTGTGTCATTGAAAATTCATGAAACATTCACTAACAAAAAATTCGTAAAAAACTAAACAAAATACGTACAAATGACGCAAAGGTGCAAGATATGACTTAAATTTTTTAAAAAAATGGCAAATATGACCCATTATCAACTATAGGTCGTGTTAACATTCATTTACAAGTGAACTACGTCTAGAATGCACCAATGAAAAAATGAAATGTCATCAAAATTCGAGCCCTGGTTATCAACATTCATAGAACGCAGGTGCCAAGTAAACGTTCCACTGATGGTTTAAATCAGATTACTTCTTTTCCAACGTGCTCTTAGGTTGGAAATAAGTGATATCCTAGTGGGGGGGGGGGGCGCACCTTGTTGCCGCAGGGGGTGTCGCGCATGTGGCAGGCGGGCAGGCGCGGCGAGTAGTCCCCAGGGCCGGGGCCCGCGTCCCCCGCCCCTGCCTCCGCCGACGGCTCCCCACGCGGCGCGCGCGCGCGAGGCGACTCCCCGCCCTGGCGACGCCAACAAACGCATTTATTTACTTGGCTTTACTTTATTTACTATACTAATGCATTACGCCCTGAGGACGGTTGCAGAATGGCGACCGAAACGTCGGCACCTTCGCCATGGACGCGGCGTCACCCGGACAGCTTAGTAAATACTGACCCCGGTCGCGGAAGCCTACGCGCTCGCCAACAAACGCACGCACGCGCTCAGGTGGATACAAAGAGGAAGGTTACTCTCATCAGATGAATCGGTGTTGGTATTCGCACCATACGCTAGAAATTCTAGCTACCACACTCAACTCATGTTTTATTTATAGATGTTCGATTTATGAATTATTATTATTATTATTATTATTATTATTATTATTATTATTATTAACTCTTTCGTGTTCAAAATATGAATGCGCCTCTTCCAAAGAAAATGCTTGATGGTTTCACACTCCTTTCTCTAATTCAATGAATCTGAATGTGTTGGCGATGAGACAGTTGGAGACTCATTCCGTTTCTGGGATGCTATTTTGAATTTGCGGATCTGTGCATGAAGAGTAAAGCAGAGTTTATTTGACATCGACATCCTCAATTAATTTGCAACTTGTAAAAACATTTCGCTCTTTGATTTAATGTCCCTGTTAATTTCACTTATCTAGTGATTATATATTATGAGTAATGAGCTTTTTATTCTTGTCTACTAAGCTATTGACGTAATAACGTACATGGCCTCATTCTACAGTCACTGAAACCATTCAAACAAAAAAAACCACAGTTCTCAAAATAGCAAACACATACTACTTCGACACATGCATTCAGCTCGATACTTGGGGTGAAAATGCACAGATCATGACTTGTAGAAATCATGACTCTGCACGTACAGCATGCTATCAATTTGTGGTAGATGGAATCGATATTGGTCAGTAGAATATTTTGATCCCAAGAAATAGAGACTGGCACATCCTCACCTCATAGGGCACAGTCCTGCCCCGTTTGACGGCATCATTACTAATACATGTATTTCAGATCTTTTCCGTTACACGTATACCAGTTCACTAGCCGAAAGTTTACGGTGCCCGTTCCGTTGACAAGAAAAATTTTGTTCACCAGAACGGAGTCGGTTCTCAACAATGTGAACAGATGAACGTGTGATGCAAGTCAATCAACATTTACGCGGTACATTTACACATTCGTTTTACACAAAACGCACGTATTATTTTCACAAATTAATAGAAATGCTTTTCCTATACTACTTATTTAATAGTGCTCAACCGGGGGCTGCCGTTTCCAAACCTCTGCTAATTCTCAATACTACTTTTATATTACTGCTTAAATATTTCTCTCTAAATATTTCACTAAATAAATCCTTTCCTTTGTTTCTTCTCCACCACATAAACTCTCACAGTAAGAATACCGCATTGCACCCTGTTACGTTGTTGTTTTTGCAAATGCCTCCTAGCACTGGCTGCGCCGCACCTTGATGTGCGGCGGGAAGAAGTCGGGGAAGTACATGTTGGGCGCGGGTGAGCGCAGGCGGTCGACCGGCAGCGGCGGCGCGCGCGCGGGCGCCCCCGACAGGAAGGGCACGTGCGACACTGCAACGCAGGCGGATCCCGACTGCATCCCGCGGCCAACGTGTCCTCAGCCGATTACCCACTTCCCGAAAAACGCGCAGCCCTACCGCATCCCGATCTATTTTTCTCCTTTGTTTAAGAATGGATTTCAACGTTTGCCGTCGCCTGCTTGATCGATTGTAATGGACCTACTTCTGTTTTTAAGTCATATTTGCATATCAGTTTAGAGCACTGTCAACGTTGAAAACCACCGCTTAAAAGTTTGTGAAATAACAAACAAATTTGAAACCTCCTATCAATCAACATCTTACTTCGCTTACTTAACGTACACAATATTCCGGAGAATCTGCCATGTTCGCCTGTGTTCGTGGTTTTCTTTGACTGGTGCGAGAACATCTGTTTGCGCGATTTGCAAATGCAAACTTAAGAAACACGTTCAATTATTCCAAAACACGGAATGAAAGAAACAGGATGCAGTCAGGCTGTGATTTCTCAGGTAACAAACAGTGAAAGAGGATTAGGGATGGAGGGATACGGGGACGAGGGAAAACATAGTGGGATGCAGTCGGGCGATTCCCAACAACGCACGCCCTCCACACTCACCCGTAACAAAAGACAACCTGTCATTCATTATCTCATGATCAACAAGATATGAAATGTTTGTTCAAAAGCGTAACTCTAATCCAGGAAATACCATTTTATTCCACGAAATCGGGCACGCATTCTTTCTTCACCACTGTAAAGTGTGCTGTCTGTGCACAGTTCAGTGTGCACAGTACAGTGTGAACAGACGGCAGGAAAGTGTGCTGTCTGTGCGCAGTACAGTGTGAACAGACGGCAGGAAAAGAAAAGAAGAACATTTCCGCATCGCGCAGCTTCTCAAAGATTTGAATTTGCAAAATGTACTTAAGTGTCTTTGCATGAAAGTTTTATACATGAGCAATTGAAAAAAATGCTGTACTTCCTAATCTAGATTGTAGAATTTTAATGTATTTCGTGAAGTCGTTATTTGCAGTCATTACAAGTCGTGGTTTCAATTTGATGCGGGTAAGTCTAGACTCTGTATAATCAACACCATATAAAAGAACCAGATACGCGGACATTTTGTGAAGAAGTGAACGAAACACAACAAAATAATTAAAGAATACACATTTTTATTGAATCTTCAATTAAATACACATTAAATGAGAAAACAATAAAGGAATGTGTACATTTTACATTTACGAAAACCAAAATCTATACATTTTAATTAAATGAGTCAATCTTTATAAAAAAAAATAGACTGAAATGAGGTCTCAACCCCCTCTATAAATGATCTAGGGTGGCTTCAGAATTGGAACCTAACGATGGGCCATTAGGCCTCTATGTATTACGAGTAGCTAGGTTTGAACAAATTTTGATGAATTATTGGGGACTTCCTAATGTATCTTGTAAGGTTCTTTACGAAGTGTTATTAATTTAGAGAGCAGCCACGCAAAAATTGAAGAAAACAATTCAATTTTTTAAAATACATTCATGTGTTTGCGACTCAAATGGAGATTTTATACGTAGATAAGCTGACAATGAAAGGACTAGATGAGAAGCAACTCTGCCCTTCTTGTTGGGCAAAGAGGGAACCCAAGGGTTGGCCAAAAGCACTTATTTTCACTCAGAGCATATGGCAGAATGAAAATGGACGTTTCAGGAATGATAAACGATCCCTGGTGTATTGACACACTTGGGAGCCTTCACACACAAGTGCATTATTCTTTGCAAATTTTGTTTTGAATACAAATTTATATAATATTGTACACTATTGCTACTGTCTACCTTCACCTCTAGACAGAGTGTGTGAAGAGGGGTGCTGTAATTATAAGTAACCCACTTTGGTTAGGTAAAGTCAAACATTATGCCATTATCAGTCTCGAAATGAAGTACTTTACCGCTCTAGTACAACACTAGAGCGGTAAAGTAATGGCTTACTTTGCCACTCTTCTTTTGACAATAATTTGGATTTCTTTGCCTTGTATCCTTCACTTTTCCTCTTTAAAACGCTAATATCTTAGTTAACTGATATCAATATTGTCATTAAGTGACATTGTACTCTTCGACATACAGTAGTGGAAAGTAGTAAAGTAGTAGAAACAAAGTCTACTTAGTTTCTCCTTTTCTGACTCGCCAGAAAAATAAGCAATCAACACTTTTTCCGATATGCAATGAAAGTTTTATTTGACACCAATCTTTAAAAATTAATACTCACGCTCATATTTCTTTCATGATTTGCAGGGTTTCTATAGCAGTATTTGCTGCTATTTCTATTTCCGAGCCAGAACTATATTTACTCATGTGAAAAGTGTACATCAAATGTTGTCCTTATTGAGCAGAATGGAACAGACTTTCTCGTATTGGTTTTATATTTCCTTTGATCTCGGACTTGCCACATACTCTTGCCAGCTGCCATCTATCGTCGCCCGAAGTATTTTTTTTATATTGTCTTAATTTTTTGGTTTCCTAATTGTAGAGTGGAACTTTTATTTTTAATATTATAAAACCTCGCCCTAAATGGCAATTTTCTTTGAAACATTTGGGGCCATTTTCAAGAACTTGGCATTTAAGCGCTACTGTAAATTCGAAATTTGAAGCACTTTTTGACAGAACAATGTAAATAGAAGATTGGAACAATGTAATTAGAAGAAATTAATTTGCAGCACTTTAACTTGCAAATACAAAAGTGTCTACAAATTGCTGGATATGTGAATATTACCAGCGTGAGAGATCTTTAATAAATTTTACATTTGTGTAATTTTTGAAAGAAACAAAACAATACGCCGAAATGAACATTACGTCATATTAAAGAATATAATTACCACAATCCTTTTGAAAAGTTTGAAGAAAAAAATGGAGAAGTTTTTTTGAGAAAATGGTGTTTGAGCGTTTCTGAAATTGTGAAATTTTGAGCTAGTTTTGATAGAAAACGGTTGAGTTTCTGAGAAGCTTTTTATGCCATTATTTGAAGCACATGTACTCGTAAATATAATTATATGAAGAAATTGCCGCTAATGTAAATATTACCGACGTGAGACAAAAGTAAAAATAAATTTTTGTAATTTTTGAAAAAACAAAAGAATAGAGCAATATGGCGTTTACATCACTTCATAGAATGCGGTTAACACAATCCTTACCAAAAGTTTAAAGAAAATATATGGAGTCGTTTTTGAGAAAATCTTGTTTTTGTATTTTTTAAATTGCACAAATTGCACGCAATATTGGCTGAAAACTACTAAAATTTTGAAAAAATGTACATGACCTTAATGAAAGAACAAATTATGGACAACAAATTTAATTTGAAGGAAAAATCTCTATCTTTAATTTTGTAGTTATAGGTAAACGACGGAAAAAATTGACTTTTGAAATTTTCGAAAATTCAAAGTTAACCATAAAAATTAAACGTATGTCACCTTTATATGTGTATTTTACTCTATTCTTACACGAAATTCAAAGAAAAAATTAGAGCCATTTTTGAGAACATTTTGAGAATGTCCCAGGGGCTTCATGTAATGTATTCCCAAAACCTAATGAATGATTTTCAAAATCACATAGCTTCAACTAAAGAATAATGAACAGGGTTTTCTTCAATTTTGAAAAAATATACTACGCATGGTTTAGGCGCTGGTGTTGTTTACATACACCAGTCAGACGGACGGAGTATTTTTTTTAAAAAGCATTTTTTGGCATTAGGGGACTCTAAAACATGTATTTCTGTTGAAATCTCGAAATTGACTTTATACAGCATTACATAACTTTCACTACACTACATAAATTACTCCGTATAGGAAAAGTGAAAAGGGAATTCCAAATCAAAGAGTAGGAAGAAATTTCGCATTAAATCTAACAAATTTTTACATAGTGGATAAAACGATGTACGATATTTGTGTCGTAACATCCGATTACAATACTCAATTGGTTATCGAATTGGCAAAACGGCCTCGTTTCGCAATTTTCCAATCTCGTATTGAAATCAGATGCTTTACGGCACTTATACCGTAAATAACAAAAACGATGTTCCTCATAATGTATTACCTCGTGCTAGAGTATATTTCTTGTAATACGTATACATTTGTTGATAATGGAAGTAAAGAGAAGGTTTTGAGACTCCATCAATAGAGTATTATTAAATTCTGTAACTAAAAGCTTTTTTTAAAACAGCGCGAGGAGCGAATCCAACAAGTCAAGCCGCCAGCCAGCTTCTCCAACCGTTTCATCGTCGCGATCGCGTTCTTGGTGCGACATCGTTTGCTAAAAACTGTTTATAAAATTCTTTTAATAAATAAACATAATATGAACCTTACATAACATTTAAGTTTTCTAGATGTAAACACCTATCGTTATAATTTTGTTCTACATTATCAATGATTGGTCGACTGTTGTCACATATTCACTATCATTCATTTTTACTTTCTCATGTTAAGAAGAAGTATTGTAATCGTGTGCCGAAAAAGTTTGTTTCGACCGAAAAACTATTATCGTTGGACCCTGGTAACAAAAAAGTGGATAAATCTTGCTCTTGTATATAGTAAATTGCTTCATTTACCACAGTATGCAGACAAAATCCATGTTTTGTGGCTCCGAATTAAAAATTGATTAGAAACAGTAAAACGTCGGTCTAATTCCCTCAGTCAGTCGATTCGCCTGACCGAGGTCAACTCAAGTGCCTATACTGTTAAGCCGCTTTCCCTAATGTTGCTACTCATCGATCGATTTGAAGGAACCTCTGAGACTGAACCGGATATTTTGATTTTGGGAATAATTTACATAAGACCTCAATTAAATTTTCAAACGTTTCTTTAAATTGGTTCCATTTTTTTAGTTTTGTCCTCGGATAGCATAAACCCTTAAAATAATGACACAGGACTAATTTTCGTTAAAATCTCAATTTTTTTCGAACATATACAAAGTTACATATACAAAGCACCTTTGAAAGTATCGGAATGAATTGAATTATATGTGCTCCACAAGGAGCATTTTTAATAACTTAAAATGGTGAAAGAAAATAAAACTGAGAAAAAGTCACCTAAAGTTTTCACTTTGTATAAATACCTCAAAAAGCTCCTGGACTGCATGTAAAGCCTTCAGATTGCCTTCTTCTTTCTTCTTCAAGGATTTTATTAACTTTCTTTGTCTTTCTAATTTGTTTTTGTTCTTTCTTTCTTCCTATTAACACTTTGAGTGCAACGCCTAGTGTCACGTCTAACTGATAAAGACAGCTGATGTGAATTCTTTTTCCATGACTTTTTGGAGCAGTTCTAAAGATATTTTACACCCCAAGTTAAATTCCATAACAGCTGTGAGAACTCCTAGTTTCAATTTACCATTGGCTACAAACACTTCCTTGGGGTAACTGATTGTTTTATTTCATATACATCGGGTATATTATTGACAATTACATGTCTATGGTAATTAATAAACTTAATTATTGTATCATTTTTTAGAATGCCTTCCTTTCGCCCTCCTTAGGTTACCCCTTTTGCACTCCACTTTTTCACTGTATTTCTCAAAGATGTTCCAAGTCTCTTAGCAACATGACTGACACATTCCTCTTTCCCAATAGTTGCATTAGGTTCATAAATCTTTACTGCCTTCAAATGGGAATGTATCTTTGCATCACCACCAGAAAGAATTGTCATGAATTTTTATGCCTCTTTCAGGCACTGACCTCTTCCACAAAATGTCTGCAATGTCTTTTTCCATTTCATTTGAAGAACCCTGAAAATTATTTTGGAAACTTTGTCTTCATACCAAAACCAAAATTCTGGAGTGTCTTTGTCAAGATTTTTCAGTGAGTTCATACACTCAACCCCAATTTTTGAAAAAAAAAATCATAATCTAAAACAATGCCTTTAAAAATATCTATAATAAAACTTACTCCATAGTTGGAGGTGTGGCCCCATCTCAGCCAAGTAACATCATAAGATATCGAAATATCCAGAACATTACTTTCCTATTATGAATATTTTCGTACTGTCTAAGATGCCATTTGTAAACCTTCTGCCTTTAACTTTATCATCAAAAAAATTGTGTTTGGAATATGGTCTATTAGCTAAACGTTTCGTACCCACTGTCTGAAAAAAATTGTTCATTGCTCTACAACCTCTACTAACATTATTGAAAGAATCTACCATAGACTTATAAGACAGAATGGGGCTCTGAATGATGATTTATCAAAAATTCTGGGTGAATTATAAATATCGATAGATAAGCGATCACGTGTGCATTTTACAGCATAGTTTTGGCAAATCCATGACTTTCTCTAAATTCAAAAGTCGTAGTTTTATAGTGGAAAGTACCACACAAAAGATCTCTAACAAGTTAATTCCAAACACTGTGTATTAAAAAATATAATTTCCCGTAGGACTGATTTCATGAGCACTTTTTAATACAGGAGATGAACATAAATTAAGCTTTCTTTCAGAAGCTGTTGGCTAAACTTCTCTTTGTGGAATGCAATAATTCTTACTTGACACTCTCTTCACTGAAGATCTCATTTGAGGTATTTTCTAGGGATGAATGTTCTGACACATACCTTATAGCAATATTTAATTTACCAGCTCTGCTCATTTTTGAGGGTGTCTTTTTGGAAATCCTTTAACCAGTTCTGCCTTTCCATTGTAATATTTACAGGCACGAAATGACACTCTAAAGATGTCACTAATTGCTGTTTAACACATGCTAACATACTTTCTACTAAATCACAAGGAATATGTGTAATCTGCTGTAAACTGCACAATGTGATGTTTGTGTACAAACAAGTGCAAAATTACCAACACAAAACGAAGAACTAAATAACGGAAAATAATGACAATTGTTAATACGTTCCTGTGTAAAATATGCTACTAACTAATCTTAATAAGTTTTGGAAAAGATAATAACAAAATTAATATGATAATGCAAATATAAATTAAATTTTAATTGATAATATGACACCTTATTAAAAGAATGAGCGTCGAAAAGCGTGCCTACGTTGCCGGGAAATTCAAATTGCGTTTTCTCGAACCGAGAAAGAACTAAACGTTACTATTCGAGGTGTAGAGGGCGTGGCTCTTCCTAGGACCATTAAACCCTGTGCACGAGCGTATCCTTTAAAAATGCTGAAATAGAAAAACTAATTACACTGAATTAAAATACAAAAGTTGTATATTTTATACTAAAAAACAATATTTTTTACGAAAATATTTATATTAGAGTCATGACTTAAAATATTTTCTTCAAAGTCAGCTCTTAAAATCATGTCATGTACAATATTTCGAAAATATGAGTAGTTTTGACGTAATTTTGCGTGAAATATAGGTAAATTTTAAACAAATCCCAAAATGTCTCCATCTTTTCCCTCTCATTTTCTCCACGTCTTTTGTATCAATGAACCCCCCAAAAAGTGACGCTAATCCCATTTCCGGCAAACTATATATTTTGAAAAATTACGAAAAGTCAACCTCGTAAAACTACAAATTTGACGATTGATATTTTTTCTCATATGAAATGTGTAAAAAAACATTTCTATAAAAAATGACTTATAATTTTTTAAAATAAATGAATAGGTTTCACGTAATTTTTGCTTGAAGTGAATACAGATAATAATTTTTTCTCAAAATCCTCTCCAAATGTTTTGCTTATTCTTTCCAGGAATAGAAGAAGGGGCACATAAAATAATGTCTAATTCTCATTTTTGTTAAACTTTCCGAATGTTTGAATATTTCAACAGTAAGAAAAAATTCAAAGTACGTGTTGTTGCAGTATTACTGACGCAACTTTTCTTGAAAGATGAATTGAAGAAATGCGGGTAGAGAGAGATATATTATTTACTAAATCGGCCACTAGATTTTATGAAGCAATGTCATTCTCTGGAGAATGAGTCATGCCTTCTGAACTTTCTCAATATTTGGCGTTCTAACTTTCTCAGACGTTCGAGGTATCTCCTGTGATGGAGATACCAACGGACATTTCTTTAGATTTTTTGGAGAAAATCACGGACAGAAGTTCTCGTCTTCAACACAAAATAGTTTCTATTTCGTTCCTGTGAAGATATGTTTTGAATGTCATCAGTGCTCGCTGCGGATTTTGCCTTCAACTATTTATTGTGCCAGAGAGGGGAAGCAAGGTCATCGTTCAAGAAAAGTTACGCGATCAATATCATTAGCTCCATTGATCAGTACAGTAAAGATCCAAAGAATACAGGTCATACAAAATAAATTCCAATGCACCCTGGTTCATCACAAACAAACAACTTCATAAAGAAATTCAAATAAAACCTATCATACATCACATCACTAAGTTATCCCATAATTTTTACTATAATATGTCATCAATTACACAACTATCCCAATACAAACTATTCAAAGCACCCATAAATGCTACCAGAATATAAAAATGATTTCCCAAATGTTTTTATATACAATTTGCAAAATTAGATGATTGTTTGTGAGGTGCTCCGTGGGTCTCCTCTTCCTAAGAAATAATTGTAAAGAAATAATAGTTTAGTTTCTTAAAATAGATAGTAAGCATCAAGACATGTGAAAAAGTTGTATGTTAAATGAACCATGTATCACATTCAAAATAGTAATAAAAAACAACAGTAAAGGTATGGGTTTACTAGGAATCCAATTTAACACGTGCAAGTAGCCGCTTGTCCTGATCAGCCACGAAACGAATGGGTCGGAGCCGCTCCTAGCCGCGTGTAAGTACGAAGTAGTATTTACTAGCCTGTCCGGGTGACGCCGCGTCCATGGCGAAGGTGCCGACGTTTCGTCACCCGGACAGCCTAGTAAATACTGACTCCGGCCGCGGAAGCCTACGCTCTCAAAAGTACGAAGTAGGCCTACCGCATCGCTGGCAAGGCGGATCGCTGGGGCGGTAGGTGGAGGGGCCGATGCGCGGGGACGTAGACGGCGGTAACGCCGCGTCGAAGCGCGCCGACCGCCCGTACACGCCCACCTGCGCACACCGCCCGCCCTCCGTTGGCACCGCAGCACACCCGTGCAAACGCATAGCCCTACAGCGCACTCCCTCACGCTCAGCATGCGCTCCCTTGCACAAGACACGTTCAGGCGGTCACTCCACAACTCATGCTCCTTTGTACTCGGTACGTCCTCTCCGATGGCTTCGCAACAGCATACCAGAGGCAGGCGCCTCCTTGCTTGCGATACGTCCTCTCAGACAGCCTCGCCACCTCACGCGTTCCACAGCACTCAACACGTGCTCTCCGGCGGATGCACATTAGCACATCCCGTAAGGCGCTCCCTTGCACTGGATAAGTGCACTGAGGCGGCCACGCCACAACAAACGCTTCTTTGCACTCAGCACGTGCTCTCTGGTTGCTTCGCAAGAGCACACCACAGCAGGCGCCTCCTTGCATTCGATACGTCCTCATAGGCAACCTCGCCATAACAAACACAACAAACTTTGCACTTATCCCGTCCTTTGGGACAGTTTCTCAATAGAACACTATAGCAGGCGCTCCCTTACACTTGACAACTCTACTCAGGCAGCCAACCCAGAACACACACTTCAAATATGAATTAATTTTCAGGCAGAATCGATGTTAAATATTAGATCCCAGTTATTCTGAGAGTATTTTTAATTCCTTTAGTGATTTTTCACCAATTTTACTAGATGGAATGTTAGGAAACTCTACATCGACGTTGAATACATTTCCTCTTCTTTGCCGATATTTTGTTAGTGATCGCGGATCTTCTATATGAATCGTTTCACAGGTTTCACCCGCATGGTTGCCCAAGTAAGAAAGGAGACTTGGAACACACAAGTACTGTGTATCACAAGGCTGTGGGTTCAAATTGGCGCAATTCATGAATGTTTTCACTTATGTCGTGGCGTAATGTGCACATCAAAATGGTCCTCCTCACATACCCTTTCCGTAATTCCCCACCCCTGCAGCAAATATTGGTGTGCGAGTGGTTGGCTGAGGAACGCAATCACCCTCAAGATTACTGTGTTCAGAGTAATTTATTTGCAACCTACCGCCTGTTGATAAAACCGGTTCAAGCAGCGACAGTCTCGTCAGTTTCTTTTGCATGAGTAGCTTGGGACAGTCTTACCTTAGCTGCTGAGCCACTTTGCTGTGTTTAACTAAGAAACATAAGTGGAACATGAGAGGTGGTCTCAGCCGCGATGGGGACGTCACACATCCATAGACAGCGAAAGATATAGTTGAACGAAAAGACGAAATTACATGCATGCATAACACACATAAATACAATTACAAGGATTGCTTTATACATCTTTACAATTCTGTTTCATGAATTTGTATTAAAAATTGTCGAAATATTTGAAGCATTTAAATTTCGAATCTATTACAAAGAGCAGAAAAAGCCCACATGTGGGAATATATGAAACGAAACTATAGCTGACTTGCCAAATAAAAGTAGTTCACGTTCTATTAGCAACTTTCAGAATCACTAGATCTGCAGTTAACTCTGCTTTGCCGTGAAATTTGTACTGTAAATGTGAGCATAATGAGTATTTAATTGACAAATGATTAAGAATCAGTTTATGACTTACCATTTTGAAAAGACTCCTCAAAGATACAAAAACAAAAGCCTTTTATTCAAAATAAAACCTAAGTGTTGTCAATTTGGCACGTTCGTTTTATTTGGACTGCCGATTACACATTTTCCCCCAAGTGCACAAAAGCCGCGAGCGGCGCACTGTTCACCGACAACAATTGCCGGTCCGTTGCTATGCAGCAGCCGTTTCATGGTTGAATCACTCTCCTTGGGGTTTTACTCATATTTATCCAGAAGATAAATATGAGTAAAACCCCAAGGAAATAAACCCTGCAGTACCCACATCCCGTTTTGTAACGCAAGTCCTCGCACGAGCTACAATGTAACGCGAAATAAAAATTAGCCATTACGAGTTTCGTAAAAACTTTCTGAACAACTACTCTGTTCTCTCAAAATGTTTATTTGGGTATAATTTGAGAGTTATTATACTTTAATTTACGACATTTAAATCAACCATTGCTGCCTCCCGCATGAAGAATGTGAATAAGCGAGGTCTATTAGCTTACAAAATATTTTATTTACCCCTTAAGAATTCATCTGATTCATTCACCAGTCGAGACAATAGTGTATAGGATTTCCCGCGTGGAAAATGTCCTTTTTTGTGATTTATTATAGTCGCATCAACAAAGGTTCTTAGCGACTGCTCAGTACTTTATATTACGGTTCGATATTAGATGCTTCATTAGATATATACACAGTACAGTGTTTACAATCACAAGGACATTATTTGAATAATACGAAACTTGACAAACAATCATGACTGGTGTGATAATATGCACAGAAAACTTAATTATAAGTTATAATATGTAATTTGGCAAAACTTTATAATTTCTTGTTGATAAGATTTGGAGAAGATGACTGCTTCAAATTGTTCTTTGATAAGAATTGATTGATTTTCTCTTTCTTCCTGAAACTTATGGCAAACGTACACTTTATGGGACTTGCTTTATATCGCCCCTGACAGTGGGGTTCGCGTGGGCTACAATTACAGCCCAAGCATCGAGCAAGGTCCTAGATTCTACTACGTATGACGTTAAATACTCGAGTGGGTTTTATGGGTCACAAATTAACGCATTATTCACGATTCATACTATATTGATTTTCATTAATAGCAAAAAATACAAACTACTCGTGTGATAAGATATAAAATTAAGGCAACGTTATTACATAAGATAAACAAAAGTACTATGTTTTTCTTATTAGTTGATTCAAGCAGGACATATAGATACATGAAGCTATATTTTAGCAGTTGTCCATCAACATGAGCTCAATAACAGAATTTTTAAGAAATGTCAGCTCTTACTTAGAATGTTCGTAACATGACACCTCGTTTTCTCAGTTTATATAAACGTTTCAGGCTACTAAAAGAAGGGGGATCTCTAATAATAATTCACAAAACATAATCGCTTGAAATATCATTAATTGAAAATAATTAATTACAATGTTCCATCACGTTTCAGTCGCAGTGCTTTGAACACACAATTTCTGTCTTCTAGTAAGGGCAGCGGGGGTAATGAGGGTCACTTTTTGTTTTTTCAAGTTATGTAAATCAGTACGACTTGTTCCTAATTAAGCATCAACTAGTGCATTTTCAGAAACGCTCAAGCGACATTTTCTGAAAAACGTTGCAAATTTTCATATTGGACCAGCTTTTCCTCATTTATAACAATCTTAATGTCATATTTCAATTTCACCCCTAGGTAACCGAAAAATTGAGAACGCGAAAAAATATACTTTAGGCCCAAATAGAGGGCAACTGCATCGGTTGTGGTTAGGACAAAACTGAAAAGACAGCCCAGACGCAAGAGAGTAGAAAACTAACAAATACGCGAGAGTGCGTGCTATTCTGTACCACTAGTTGTTCCTTGTGTCTAATGCTACACCTAGGGTTTCCTTGACACAAATTATAATATTTAATGTAAATTTATGCAAATAAGAGACAACAAAGAAAAATATTATTTTTTCTCAGTCTCTCATGTGCATCTCAAACCCCAAATTTTAAAAATGAGGGAGTGCAGGGGGTGTATCTGAGAATTTGGTGGTTTGTGTAGATATTGGTTTGTTTGAAATGGACGGTAATTCAAAAGGGTTATATTACAGGTTAAATTACTTCAAAACAGAAACAGGTTAAATTACTTCAAAGTGAAGTACTCTTAACTGAAATTGCAATCTTCAATATTAAAGCTCTGGGAAGACGACGAAAAATTGAGCTTCCGCAATTATCGAAAACTCAAAGAGTTCAAAGCTCAGAGAATTGTTTTGACAAAATGCATTATCTCAAAGAATGTAATAAATATCCTATGAAATACCAACGCAATATTCTCTAGAAAACGTGCATGGAAATGAGACGGAAGGATTACTCTTAATTCGCTGTTACTGATACATAGCTGGTGGAACGTGACACATACTCCAAGTGTTTTCTGTAGAAGGGGTGGGCCTTGTTAAGAAACGACACTTTATTGATACAACCAAATAGTATAGAATATATCTTTTATACTATTGGGACACAATTACCTTTCAAATGTCCTTGTGATTTTCTGATACATAATTTGTAAACAAAATATCAAATTTCAATAACTCAATATAATATAAAACAGGTATAACTGTACTTCACAATAAAAGTTCATATGTCTAACCGTCGAACAATTTTCTGCGCTCATAGTTGTGTCAGTAAAACCTGTGTTTAAGTAAAGTAGTAGGTTTTCCATTGAGATGTAAGAGTAGGGTTAACGTTTGTATGAAATAATGTCGTTCTCCAATTTGTTAAGTCATCAAGCATAGTTACTTATATTTTATAAATTATCTTATTCATACATTATTTCAAATTATATGAAGTATTTACTAGATTTCCAGTTGGAATCTTAACTATTTTCCAGAAGAGAGTAATTCATGTGTGGTATTATTTACGTATTGTTCATCGTTGCTAACTGGTAGCACTATTTGCGTTTCCATGGTTTCGTTGTTTTCAATTGCAAAATAAGAAAAATGAGTAAATCTTTATGATGGCCAACGAGAGAGAATATAAAATTTCAAAACCTAGCAATGCAATTTCGATTCACCGGAGAACCTTGTTTTAGACGCTTTTCCTCCAAAGACGTGTGTGAAGAGAAACTTCCGTCGATGCACCTCCATATCCAAGAGCTCTGTGCGTGAGGAAGCGCGGCCGATGCGCTGTGCGCGGAAGGTCGTCGGCGGAGCGAGCTGAGTGAAGTAGAATGCAGTGCCGCGAGTGTCTGGGTCCGCCCGGCGGCGGGGCGGTGGGCGTTACCGGGGGCGCCGGCGCCGGGGGCTACGGCGGCGGCGTCGGCCCAGGAGGCGGAGAGGCTCCTGATGCCGGGGGCGGCGGCGGCGGCCCAGAGGGAGGACTGGCTCCCGGTGACGGCGGAGGCGGCGTGGGGCGCAGCATGCCCCCGGACTCCGCCAGCGCGCTGGCGTCCACGGCGTCCGGCAGCCAGGTCCGGGTGCCCAGCAAGCCCCCCTCGCAGATGAACTACCTGCCCGGCGGCGCCGGCGACGAGCAGCTGCCGGCCGAGGTGGAGGACCCCTGGTGCCAGGAGAGCAACCCGCGCATCGTGCGCTTCGAGGACGTCACCAAGGCCTCCTACATCATCAAGTCGGGCGTGTACTTCACGCCCTGCGACCAGTCGCACATGCCCGTCCTCACCGGCATGGACATCTACCTCAAGAAGGACTTCCTGCAGCACACGGGCAGCTTCAAGGAGCGCGGCGCGCGCTACGCCATGCTCATGCTGCCCGAGGACCAGCGCCGGCGAGGCATCATCTCGGCGTCCGCGGGCAACCACGCGCAGGCCATCTGCTACCACGGCCGGCTACTGGGCATCCCGGTGACGGTCGTCATGCCAACCACCTCCCCGCTCATGAAGGTGCAGAACTGCCGCGCGCACGGCGCCACCGTCATCGTCAAGGGCGCCAACATGACGGAGGCCAAGCTGTGGGCCATGCACTGGGGCAAGGAGCAGGGCCTGCTGTACCTCAACGGCTACGACCACCCGCACATCTTGGCGGGGCAGGGCACGTGCGGGCTGGAGATCGTGGAGCAGGTGCCCGACCTGGACGCCGTGGTGGTGCCGGTGGGCGGCGGCGGCCTGCTGGCCGGCGTGGCGGTCGCCGTCAAGAACATGAAGCCCGCGGTGAAGGTGATCGCCGTGCAGTCCGAGGCGTGCCAGAGCTTCGCCAAGGCCATGCAGGCGGGCCGGCCGGTCATGACGACGCTGGGGCCCACCATCGCCGAGGGGCTGGCGGTGGCCAAGTCGGGCGTGAACTCGTACGCGACGGCGGCGCCGCTCGTGGACAAGGTGGTGTCGGTGCCGGAGTCGTGCATCGCCATGGCCATCCTGCGCCTGGTGGAGCTGGAGAAGTGCGTGGTGGAGGGCGCGGGCGCGTGCGGGCTGGGCGCGGTGCTGTCTGGGCAGCTGGAGGAGCTGCGGGGCAAGAAGGTGGTGCTGATCCTGAGCGGGGGCAACATCGACACCACGGTGCTGGGCCGCGTGCTGGACCGCGGGCTGGCCGTGGACGGCCGCCTCGTCAAGTTCACCGTGCCGCTCGTGGACCGGCCCGGCGGCCTGCAGGAGCTGTGCCGCCTCACCACGGCCATGGGCGTGTCCATCAAGGACCTGGCGTTCGAGCGCGCCTGGATGAAGGACGACGTGTTCAAGATGAAGGCGCACGTGGTGTGCGAGACGCGCGACGCCGAGCACGCCAAGGAGCTGCAGGCCGCGCTCAAGGACAAGTTCCAGATGGTCATCTTCGGCGACGTGCCCTTCCCGGAGAACGGCGGTTGATCTCGCTGGAGACTCGCGTGCTTTGCTTCACTTTAGCAATTCCAATATATCTTCCATGCTCGTTAATGCGGTGTGGGGACCACACTCTCTATGATAATGTAATGTTTCTGATAGTTCAGATCAAACTGTCAAATATTCATATTTTTTCAGATAATCTGGCATTTCAAATAATTGGAGATTGTTCACAAACTATATTGGGAATTGGGTTTTATATATTTTTGTAAACATGTATTTATAAAATTTTTATTAAAATGTTCTGCGGTTTTTCTTTTAGAACATTTGCAAACTTGGTGTCAAATATGGTTTTACTACATATTTTTCTAGGAAATTTTAATATCCTTCAGACAAAAAGAATCTACGTGTACCATAAAATAATTTTCGTGATTATAATCAAATTTAACTATATCCTTTAATGCTTATACACTTGGTTTCACTCATTTTCATTTCACAATTATCACCATCACCATCATCATTATCATTCATCATCATCATCATCATCATCATCATCACATTTTTCATTGTACGTAGTTAACTGCTGAAAACCTGGAATGTAATATCTTAACATCCAACTGGATTTAAGGTCATGTTTGTATTTTATTTAAAAATATTTATAGTGGAACTGCACATTTTTGTTTTCTTGCGATTTTTCAATATACTTCAGTCAAGAATAGTAGTTTCAAAAATAAAATTACCAAAAAAGCATTCTAAGAATTCAAAAACACTGCACAAATTTTGTTCACGTTTTGGACGATAGGATTGTTTCTAAAACTCACAAGATAATATACGTTTTCGTGTTCAGTCAACACTCGTGTATAGCGACTAACGCTGTTGGCATCAACCAAACACGTTCAACCACCAACTTTTAGAATATAGTTTTTCAACAACATCCACAGGTATGCTTGCATATTAAAAACGTTAAGATTTTTTGTGCAGAAAGGAAATTCAAAATTCTACTCAAAACAAATTGCGTGATTTTTGCGTTAAATGTAAGATAGGGGGCCTCAGATTATTTTCGCTTGCAATTTTTTAACAAATTTAATAGTGTAAGCATTAATTTTTATTAACTTCAAATTACTATAATGAAAGCTAATATGTCGCCATTTGTTCATTACGTCATTTTCAAGACCAACTAAATGTAGTTTTATCTTGGTCGTTCCGTTGTACAAATTGCAATTGATCAAAAGCAGTCGACGTTTCGTAGCGCTAACACGAGTATGTTCTAGTTAGGAAAGCGAACTTTGCGAATTTGCGTACGTTCGAAGATGATTATTTTTTATTATAATGATTAGTGAGTACTCGTATAAACTCAATATCCAGTAATCATCTGACACAAGTGTTGTTTTACCAAAACGTCACCAGGAATTATAATTACTTGTGATACATTGTTTTTGGGCAACGGTAAACAGCAGGATTGCTCACCCTAGTCCACTACAGCTTACATACACAGGACCTGGTAAATTGGAAAATATTTCAAATTCATTCTGAGAAACATGTTTAACACTTTTTTTCCATGGAGATAGGAATACATTTCTCCATAGTTCCATGGTTATCACAGCGAATAGTAATTGACTTGTTTCATAATTTCCAAACCTCCCTTATTTGATTATTCTTGAAGAACAATAACATATATAGTTGAGATTTTCGACTTTTCCGTACAGTGCATATGTAGTACTTTGCAGTTGTACCCTTTCTACTCTTCCTTTCGTGCGATGAAATCGCTCAGATTCAGGTAGGACTATAATACTACTTCTTCACTAAGTTTGGAACACAATAACGACTTATACAAATTTTTCACTGTTAACTCTTGGTTTCTGAAAATTAAAAAAAAATTGAAACTTTTCGATGTCTTCCTATATTGACAATATTGAAGAGAAAGATTTCTCCAAATACAATTAGTTCGCTACAATTAATTATTTAATGTCAGGTTTATTGTTTTGAAAGTATTGGTAGTTTTCCCGCAAATTTGAGTGATATATGGTCAACATTAAAAATATCAAAAACAAGATTTTCTAAACAACGGCTCCTAATTTTTAAACAGATATTCTTAAAGCGATATTTGTATTCTACCTTTAGGGAACTGAATATTGAGAAAATGTGAGAAAAATGTCCTTCAGGCCGCACAAGATTGCAGCTAGGAAGACGGTGGATCAAGATAGAAAAATTAGCCCAGACCGAACACATTAGAAAACTATTAAAAGAAAGCCTGTCCCATTCTTTAGCTCCACTAGTTTACTCTATGGAACATTTCTTTTGTTTTCTTGTTTGAATTCAAAATATCATGATTGTGTTTCTTGATCACACTAAAGGTCAATATCGGTTAAGTCGCCTAATTTCTTCCCTTTTGTCACACAGGTTGATGTCGAGTATATTGGGATAATTGTGTAGTCTTTGTAAATATTTTACGCTCATCGTAAGTGTTTTGAACTGTGGGTATAGTAGTACTGGTCGGAAGGAATGATTAAATTTTCAGACCCAATTAATAAAAACATATTTTCACGTCTTACTTTTGCTCATCTGGTGACAACTAGATCCATCGAACCAAAGCTCTAGTGATGATCGATAAAAATAGCACAAATTGTACACAATGGAATCTAAAAAACTGAAGATCTACATAAAGCACTCACCTTGCCTGAAAACTTGAGGTGCTCTGTTGCTGTAAGGGAAAATGTAAGTCTTGAAATCTGTTCAATAATCCGAGGAAAACAATAATGTGTGATGCGTAATGGTCTGGAGGAATGATTCATGTTTTCCAAACGCAAATAAAAAAAGCATCTTTTTCCACTTTTTATTCAATAATCCTCTATCTGAACAGATATCGTTTTTGGAATGAAATTCCTGTTTGTAGGGAGAACAGTAATTAAAATATTGTACATATACAATCTACGGAAGTACTAATTCATACACAAGGATACCGACGTGTTATCAATAGTTTTCGGGGACACATTTTTACACGAAAATTCGCAATATGATTCATTTCAACACCGCTGTTAAAACAACAATTTTATGGCTATTGAAGTCAACTGCGAAGTCAAATCTGTAAAAACAATGTTGAATAGAAAGAATGAATATTTGAAAAAATCTATTCCAAGAAACGAAATTACACAATTAGTGTCGGAGCAATTTTTCTCGTAACGTTCTATGAGTTTTGAGACATTTTATCTAACCCAAGAGTAATTATTTTGAAATATTTGTACATTTTTGTTTCAAAATTATTGTACAATGTATTGTGTTATAAACTATAGGATATTTTTTTTGGGACGGATACTGGTATTTTGTGGCTCATAATCATTACGAGTACCACTACCGTGATGGACACATTATTCACATCGATGATTTTCTGAAATGGTGGGAATCGATCTTAATTTTATTGACCTGTTATATATGTCAAACCACTCATAGCACTGACGTACGAGAAAATAAAACATAAAAAGAGAGAATGATATTTAAAGTTGTTGAATATATTGTTGACTTGAATGAAAATTACAGTTTTTGAAAAAGCTTGTTAATTGCGGGTTCGTGAAAACTTTAACAACGGGGTTGATAATATTTCTACCTCAACAGTATTAAAATGTCAATGCTCTCTGTTACAAACGTATGTGTATGTAATTCTTTATAAATGATTGAAACTACTTGAATGACTCGTAAACATACGGAGTTCAGCATTTGCATATCGTTTCTTAACATATTTCTTTCATATACTATCAGAGTATACTAACGGGTTTTGTATGAATAATTAAAACAGATTTTTACCTAGTAATAAGCCAACATAGGAAGTTAAACAAAATTTTCATAAAACATCAAAAAGGTTTATGATGTTAGCAGCCTTCTAGAAGGTTGGCTAACAGACTATCAGCTGAGAATTACGCTTCCACAAGTAATTATGATATTACATTATTAAATAGCAAGACATCAGCATCTGATCAAAGGTAGCAACCTCAGAAACTACGTCTTAGAAAGTTTGATTATTCCATCTCAATTATTAATGGTGTTTTAAAGAATAAATAGACTTATAGGATCTTTCATGACTCCGCAGTTAGATGGTTGTGATATTTCGGTGTGTGAGAGTGTGTAAAGGGCACATTAGCATTTATACACTTGACAAATTAATGGTTTTCATTTTTCTGAAGTCAATTCTCAATACAATAATCGTCACATTAATATAACATGCTTATTGAATCGTTATTTTTAATATAGTAATTTACTTGGGTTTTCTTGAAATGTGAAAGATATTTTAAAAATAATATCTTTGATGATGCAAGTAATATCATCAGTAGCTTTTGTTCCTTGGGATGAAATGGCCAAGAATAAATCTTCACTTACTTTCTGTTCTTTAATTTTAATTGTAAACCGAATTTGAAGGAAAAGAACGTATATGCGCCAGTAGCTTCCAGCAATAAAATATTCATGTTCTTTAAATAATTCAATATTTCTGCGATTCGTCCTTTTCGTTATCGCATATTTTGAAACATGTCTCAACCGAAGAACATGAACACCAACTCACGCGAGAACCCAGGAAACCTCCAGTTATCAAACGTCGTATCAGTTACTACATACGCACACTTCTTCCACGACAAAAGAAAACACTGGAGTGAACACATAGCCACAAATTGTAGTCGCAAAATGTTTTTAAAGTAACGATTGGCAATCTGAATTAGGAGCAGCATTGCTTTCAAAGTCAGGAGAGATAATCCCATGGTGAACGGATATCACATACCTGGAAGAGTACACCTCACACGTGATACATGCGTTTATACCAGCAATTTTGTGTTTTCATTAAATAAATAAATAA
Organism: Gryllus longicercus; assembly: GCA_038098605.1. Lineage (NCBI taxonomy): Eukaryota > Metazoa > Arthropoda > Insecta > Orthoptera > Gryllidae > Gryllus > Gryllus longicercus. Next base: position 1,501,472 of record JAZDUA010000271.1, on the reverse strand, counting down.
ATAAATAAATAAACAATAAATAAATAAATAATAAATAAATAAATAAATAAACAAACAAAAGAATAAAGACGAATAATGAATATAAACGAAATTAATAATTAAGTAAACAGTAAATGGCGTTCACTGGCGCAGCGGGGCAAACAGCGTGATTCGTGTGGTGGGCGTGGCTGGTTGGCTCTCAGACGGAGTGTCCGGTGCGCCGCGCGCGGGCGCCCAGCGTCGTCGCCGCCCCCGCCGCCCCCGCCGCCGCCGCCGCGCCCACGCCGCCCGCCAGCGTCACCAGGCAGTGCGCGCTGCGCGCCGCGGGCAGCGAGCGGGCGCTGCGGGCGCGGCGCGGGTGCGGCGGCGTGGGCCCGGGGGCGGCGGGGGCGAGCGCCAGGAGCGCGCCGGCGCTGCGTGCGGGGCGCAGGGTGCCCGCCGCGGGCGCGGGCACGGGCGCGGGCGCGGGCGTGGGCGCGGGCGAGGGGGCGATGCCCGAGGAGGGCGGCCGCCGCGCCCCCAGAGTCACACCCCGCGCCAGCTTGTTGTGGAAGCTGCTGCGCGCGCTCGAGGTGGCGAAGGACTCGTCGTAGCGCAGCGGCCCGCAGCACGACCGGCTGCGCACACAAGGCACACGTCACCAACATACCTACACGTCAATGATCTGGGCTGTCCGGGTGAAAACGTCGAAACGTCGGCAGCACAGCCTTCGACGCGGCGTCACCCGGACAGCCAAGATCATTCACAAGACTCCGGCCGCGGAAGCGTACGACGTCATACTTAAACGTCGTTATCTTAGACGTATACTTAAACGTCGTTACTTTTCGGGCAACTGAAGTGAATTCAGAGTAATGTGGATGGAAATGGAACAAAAGAACACAATGAATAAGTAGAAATCATATTAACGACTTTGGAGACAAATGCTGCGCTCAAGATAAACATATATTTACAACTATCGCATTTCCAAACGAAGTGGATCCCAGAAGCTGTATGTGCGAGGGACTTTAGCTCCCAAATGCGACCTGTCACTCTCTCACATCAGGTCTACTCGCCCGTAAATATCCAGAATGTCAGAAAAGGTGCATGGAATACAGTTCTTCTCATGGTAAGTCACACACAATTTTAACTGCTTTTTTAAAATTTATTCTAGCTTGGATATTGTCCTTCGCAGCCGCACTGTGTTTGACGTGAAATAAATAAAATAAAAAATTAAATAAAAGAGATTTGCTTCCCATTTTGATTCGTGTTATCCTCCTAAAGTTACTCCATATCTTATCGAAGATTGTAAGTCTTGAGCGATTAATTTCAATGGAAACCAGTCATCTCCACTGAATAATTCACTAATAAGTACGATAAGAGATGAAGACTATTGGGAATAGAACCGCATGAAAATCACGAAACATTCGCAAGAATACCCAGTCGTCAGCCCTCGGAAAAGTCAATATCTTAGTAGTTGACGCGCTGGTTGCGGTAGACGGTCAGTAGTTGGCACCAAAGAATGAATCTTGCGAGCGCGGGAGCGCGCCTCACCTGTGCAAGATGGCGCGGATAGCACCAGAGCTCGCCGTCTCTCGGGATGAAAACTTACGTAACTAATGACCTTAGTAGTTGACGTGACAGGAGGCACCAAGGAATGAATCTTGTGTACGTGGGTGCGCGCCTCACCTGTGCACGATGGCGCGGATATCACCAGAGCTCGCCGTCTCTTGGAATGAAAACTTACGGAACTAATGTCCTTAGTAGTTGACGTGCCAGGATACACCAAGGAATTAATCTTGTGTACGTGGGAGCGCGCCTCACCTGTGCACGATGGTACGGATAGCACCAGAGCTCGCCGTGTCTTGGAATGAAAACTTACGGAACTAATGACCTTAGTAGTTGACGTGCCCGGAGACACCAAGGAATGAATCGTGTGTACGTGGGAGCGCGCCTCACCTGTGCACGATGGCGCGGATAGCATCGGAACTCGCCATCTCACGGCATGAAAACTTACGGAACTAATGACCTTAGTAGTTGACGTGCCCGGATACACCAATCGATGAATCTTGTGTGCGTGGGAGCGCGTCTCACCTGTGCAAGATGGTGCGGATAGCATCGGAACTCGACATCTCTCGGGATGAAAACTTACGGAACTAATGACCTTAGTAGTTGATGTGCCCAGAGACACCAATGAATGAATCTTGTGTACGTGGGACCGCGCCTTACCTGTGGAGGATGGCGCGGATAGCACCAGAACTCGCCGTCTCTCGGGATGAAAACTTACGGAACTAATGACCTTAGTAGTTGACGTGCCCGGAGACACCAATGAATTAATCTTGTGTACGTGGGAGCGCGCCTCACCTGTGCAAGATGGCGCGAAAGGCGGCGCGGAACTTCCGGTTGAAGGCCGTGTAGAGCACGGGGTTGACGCACGAGTTGGAGGCGCCCAGCCACTGCGCCACGGGCAGCGCGGCGTGCAGCAGCGCCTCCTCGCGCTCCGAGTGCGGCGGCCCGCCGAACTTGACGCGCGCGAACAGCGCGTACAGCGGCAGCCACGACAGAGCGAACGACACCACCACCACCAGCAGCATCTTCACCACCTTCACCTGCGCGCGCGCGGTCAAAACTGATCAATGAAGGGTAAAAACTGCCACCGCAGCGGTAGTGTCGCAGTTCTGCCCGTCGTGCGCACTTCCTGAAAAAACACTGTTCACAAAAAGAATGCTTTGAGATCAGTTCCCAGAAAGCATCGTTTTTGCCGAAAAAACATGTGTTCAGCTGTGGCTTTCTTCACTGGAGGCATATTTCTATAAAGAGAAAGAGGGGATGTAAAGTTGCATTTCACTGCAAAAAGGGCGACGTCCTGAGATTCTTTTAAGAATGTACAGAGAGTAAGGAAAAATCTCCTTTTTTTTAAAAGAAATATTTTTACCCAAAGTGCATTTTAAACCATTTTTGACTGTTGTTCAGACGGTGTCATAACGGCAAACCAAACCTAACATCATCTCTTCATAGAAAGATGCGCCAGTGAAGAAAGATACTGCTTACCATCATTTTTTTCTGCAAAAACGTTGCGATTTCTGGGAACTGATCTCAAAGCATTCTTATTGTGAACAGTCTTTTTTTAGGAAGTGCGCGTGCGCAGAACTGCGACACTACCGCTGCGGTGGCGGTAGAACGAAACGATACTTTCTGAGCACGCTTCGTATGTGTAAAGTGCAGTAAACAATTATTACTCATAATCATTATAAACAAAGAATAGTATTTACTTACAACTATTTTCTTGCACTTTTTAAATTTGCGGGATGGTTTTCCGTCCAAATTCATAGGACCATTTTCACATCTTGTCTTTTTAGTTTCCTTTCCCTCAACTTCTGCTTATTGTGTTTGTTGTGAAGGTAAAAAGTGTGCTATTTTAGATACCAATTTTCGAGACAGTTCTTTTATTATGATCACAGAATAAACCAAGGGCGAATACGACGTAAACTTGTGTCTGCAATTCTTGTTTCTGGCGATTCTTGGAACCATCAATAATGTTTCATCCAACTGAATGTTGATAGAGCCAATTTGGATTGTGTCACAGAAAATGCAGGTTATCGAAATTCCTCGTGGATGATGGGCCGGTTGGCTCTACTCGTCAAGCCGGATCTAATTAAAGAAGTACAGCGCATGGAAGCTTCACGACCGCCGAGACTCCGCGAGATAAAATACATTTCTGAGAATTGACGGACAGCTTGCGATCATATGACGAGTAATGGATTTTGCAGATAAAAATATAGTGAAAAAGCACTGAAACGGAACTTATTAAACTTGAATTTGAGGTGAAAATGGAGAAAACAAAAATGTGAGTAATGCTAGAGAAAAAATGAATATTCTTATGTTCGACTTCGCACTTTTCCGTTCTTACGTAAGTGTGAATATGACCAAAAACTTATTATTTTTAAAGTAACATTTTATTCACATAAGCATACAAAACACTCTCCTTTTAATGTTAGATTCGCATGCAACGCTAGATTCGCATACAAAAGGATTAATACAGCACTTGCAGAAGAAGTTAGTGAAGTTTTAATCTCCAACTAAGACTCAGACTAAGAAGTAGGGAAGTATTTCCATATAAACTACATGGTTCTACATGAACAAAATACGTACATTCAATTAATTTTTTTTACATTTTGTAAGACATTCTGAAACAGGTTGTAGCCATTTTTATTTTACGTATTTTTACATATTTTGGCATTATTACATGATTTTACATATTTTACTTAAAACTACATATTTCGTTTAATTTTAATGTATTGGTATTTATTTTTCGAAAGGGTTCATTTTCGGTGCAAGAAACGTTACTCAAATAATCTTTCTTTCAAATCAATTTCAAAACAAACTTTTATGTTTGGTGCGAACCAAACTTTTGTATATTTAAGAAGTTGTAAAAAAATAAATTCAAGATACATTCAAATTTATCCTACGTTTGGTGAAAACAAGTGAACGATTACTCTCATATCATTCAGCCGCTCTGAATGCGTGATAAGACCAGGTCGACGACGTTCTGTGCTCGAAAAATGCTTATGTAGAGCAATTTTTAACACTATAATGAATTTTTATTTTACATATTTTCTATTTTTCCTTACATACTTTAGAATATATATATATATATATATATATATATATATATATATATATATATATATATATTTACGTTTTGCTTATTTATTACAATAAATTATGTTCCCTACTTAGAAGTAATTACAGTGCATTCCTAACATGGAGCCAGAGAGTCGAGGGGTATTTGTGAAGGTGACACTGATGCCACGTGTTGGATGATTGGCATTTTGATCTTAAATATTCAACCTTAGCAAGGTGAGTTTTAATGACACAATACGCAATGTGCATAATATATTGTATTTATAATATAATTAATAAATAAGTTTATTGTTTTATATTTAATATCTTTGTTTATCAGTATGTATGTACGTATAATTTACTTTTATGTAATATATCCAACTTGAAGTATCAGTGTAAATATGTGTCCCACAGCACTGATGAGGGAACAAAGTTCCGAAACGTTGGCAAACTAAGAATTTTTTTTGAATGACCAAACCATGAAACATTCTTAGTGAAAGAACATATTTGAACAAAGCAGGGAATGAAATAAATGAAGTATGAAAGACATTTTCAACACATGAAACTATTTTTAAAACAGTTCAAAGCGTCGGCCACATTTTACTATGTACTACGTTATTGAGATAATGGTGAAGACTTTTTGTTAAAATATTTAATTTACTACAATGTTACGACATACAGTGCGCCAGGGAAGTATCTTCGAAAAGACACCTTGATGGTGAGTGTGCTTGCAGTCCAAATTATGTTGGTAGCACGAGCTGTGGCTTGAAATCTCAAATTGTGTACTCACCACAATCTTAACAGATTCGTGAAGTTTTGTCCCCTTCCTGACTTTAATTCTATCGAAGACCTTTGGGATGTTTTGGAACGCCGACATTGTGCTAGACCACACCAATCTACATCGATACCTCTCCTCAGTGCAGCAGTTCGTGAAGAATGGGCTGCCATTCCCAAACAAATCTTCCAGCCTTCCCTGATTGCAAGTATACCTGACAGAGTGGAAGCTGTCATCAATGCTAAGGGTGGGCCAACACCCCGTTCCTGCATTACCGATGAATTCCTGCATTACCGATGCTCCGTTCCCCCAAAAGTTTCCTTCAGACCAGTGCCGCTCTCCAGAAACCAGCCGAGCAGGAAAGGCTTGACGTGTGGATGGACGAATGCCGCCTATCAGGCCACCTCATAAAACCCTCAGAGTTCCTGCCTCGGGGTTCCGAACAACCGTGGACCATATGGAGATCTCTAAACAGACTGCGTACGGGTGTTGGTAGATGTAAATACAACATGCAAACATGGGGATTCTTGGGCCAGAATGACTCAGTCATGTGCTCCTGCGGTGCTGAAGAGACGATGGAACATCCACTTTCCTGACCGGCCAGCCCTAATGGTGTATCCAGAGATGACCTGGCCATCGGAAACCAGAGAGCCTTGGCTCTCTCTACTTACCTGCAAAACAAAATTTAGCTGTCGACGACTCGAATTAAGAAGAAGAACCGATGGAGGGCGCCACGTACTGGTACGTCATTTTCAGCCATGTGTCCAAATACGTTTAATCACAGAGTGTATTTTATTTACTGCCCTTGGGCAGAGTAAGTGCTAGTTTTTGGAAAGCAGCATTGTTGCAGCTGCAACCCACTAATTGATTCCGTTTGCTGTCAAATCGCAGATTTCGCGAACGAGCAGCGTCGCAACGCGCACCTTGGAACGGTGGATCATGACGTCGACGCCAGAGGGCACTGGCGCGGGGGCGTGGCGCGGGGGCGTGGCCGCGGCCGGCGCCGCGGCGGCGCAGCGCTCGCCCGGAGGCGCGCGCCGACACACGCGCCGCCAGATGAGCAGGTAGCACGCCGAGATGAGCGCCAGCGGCAGCAGGTAGCACATGAGCAGGTGCGCCAGCGCGAAGTACACGCTCTCGCTCACGTCCGACGGCCACAGCTCGGTGCACACCTGCGCATGCGTGTTGCGTCGCGTTACGTCGCGTCGTGTTGCGCCGCGTTGCATCATGTAGCATCGCGATGCATCACTCGCGTAGCGTCGCTTCCCGTCGCGTCGACTGGCCTCGCACCGCATCGCGTTGCGTTGCGTTGATTGCGTTGCATTGCGTTGCGTCGCGTCACGTCGCGTCTCGTCTCGTCTCGTCGCGTAGCGTTGCGTTGCGTCTCGCCTCGTCTCGTCGCGTCGAGTCGTGTCGCGTCGCGTCACGTCACGTCGCGTCGCGTCGTGTAGCGTCGCGTCGTGTAGCGTCGCGTCGCGTCACGTCACGTCACGTCATGTCACGTCGCGTCGCATGGCCTCGCATCGCATTGCGTTGCGTCGTGTCGTGTTGGGTCGCGCCGTGATGCGTTGCGTTGCGTTGCGTTGTGTTGCTTTGCGTTGCGATACGTCGCGTTGCGTCACGTCGCGTTGCGGTCCGTTGCTTTGCATTGTGATGCGTCACGTCGCGTATGGTCTCGCATTGCATTGCGTTGCGTCGCGTCGCGTCGCGTCGCGATGCGTTGCGTTGCGTCACGTCACGTTGTGTCACGTCGGATTGCGTTGCGTCATGTCCCTTTGCATCGTGGCGCGGCGCGGCGGGGCAGAGCCTCGCTTCACACAAAGAGCCTGTATGAGGTGCCCTTAGTTAGGGATGCGACATCAAAATGGATATTTTCAAAACTTTGATATTTTTTATGTAATCGTCGATGTAACTAACATCAATTTTTTGGTTATGTTAGTTAGGCCGATGGTTTTGAACATTGATGTGAAAGCATTGATGATCGATGCTGTTACCTGGTTGATATTTTATTTTTGAGTGAAAAGAAGTTCCATCATAATAAAAACACTTAATAATTTTCAAATATCCCTAAATTGGACATTCTTCAGATTAAAATGTGTAAGGGTAAAAAATAATTAATATAGAGTTTTGTTGATAAATGCAGTGTACATTAGTTTGAATTACCAAATCGGTTAATAAAACTTTGGTTTATTGTTCTGATCATTTTTATCAGTTACATATCGATTAAAAATTAATAGCTGACCTCGATGGGCGAGGTGGCTAAGATCGTGTGCAGAGTCAGCACATCGATCCGAAAGGTCGCGGGTTCGAGGTGCGCCTTGGGAATGGTTGTTTGTCTCATGTCTCTCATGTATGTATTATCGCGGAGGGCCTCGCGTTCTCTTTACCCCAGATCAGAGGAACCCTCAAGTGTGTTAGGGTCTAGTGTATGGTCGAATATGCGTTCCATCGAGACGTAAAGGGTAACAGGCTTCGGCTGGGAAAAGCCCTAGGAATAAAAAAATAAACGCAACAACCTTCAAATTACCTCTTCCCTTTGATATTAATAGTAACTAAAAGTTATGGATAAGGTTTAAAAAGATCTACGGTTTTGTGGCGACAAAAACGTATCACGTCAAAATCATTTGTTGTGTGTTTGCCCGTCTACACGGAACTATTTAACACATGTATGTGTATCCGCCAACATGCAATTTAAACACATAGATAATACTCACGGAAGCAGCCCCGTTTCTGTTTTATGGTAATAATCCGGATGGTCCCGACAATACGATTTTTTATTGATTCCCTCTCCCCATTTTGCTCTGCCGCGTGCCATTGGCGTGAAACCTGCGGCGTCGGAGAGCTTTCGAGGGGGCTGTGGCCTGGCATGGCTTGGAGCGCCTGTCTAGGGTCACATAAATTTGTTAACGCTGCAGCATTACCTAAGCACGGTGAGTGATTTCTCGTGATGCAGACAACAAAACACTTAAACACCCCCAGGATTCAGTCTGTCCCCACCTACTTTGAAACTATAATTAGAATAGAAATAATATTATAAACAAAAAAAAACAAGTATCACAAAACAAGTAAGTAATTCTGGAAATATACTATGACGACAAAAAATCGAGTCGCATCGAAGGACACCTCGCGTGTCCAAAAGATAGACAGGAAGGATTCTTAACGTGAATGATGGCGGGAAGGATACAAGCAGAATACTCCATTATTATACCGTTGATTATGATGTTAGCTCCTTTGCATTTCAGAATTAGATTCCAGGATTTAGATTCCAAAATAAGATTTCAGAATTAAAACCCAGGCTCACGTGTATCAAAGCTCACTCATTTCTTGCCGCCGGAAATGCCAAAGAAATGTTTTTCAAATACATTTTATTAGTAATCCAACAAAAAGATACAAGGTTATCACTTTTCTCAACATCAAAACTTTCGAAGTTAACGATTTACAAACAATGTTAAACGAATGCAATCCCTTAAGATTTTCAAACGATTTTTTACTGTTTGTGAACATAACCACAAAATTATTCTGAAGGCCACAATGAATTATGAAGGCCACAATCTGAAAACTGAAGGCGTCATATTAGTGGTTCAACAAAGTGACAAAAGAGATATTGTACTAAAAATGCTAGATAAGACGTTTGAGCGAATTACTGAAACACGTAGATCAAACGTCGCAATAAATCTCTTCTGGTGATTTGCGGAGGAGAAAATCGGAACAATTTCGTAGTTCAACTGAAATATACTGGTTCAACTAAAATCTTAAATAATCTAGTGTCGTTACAACACCACGTACTTTCTGATATTATTTTTACTTTTTGCAATTTACGAAAATTTGGAGTTTTATACGAAAATGAGAACTGTGCAATTTTTTTAAGCGTCGTCTGCTATATCCATGGAACACAAACTACGAAAATCATTTCGTTTTGAAAATTAAATAAAGATTATTGAATGTCTCATCGTATTTTTGCTTGAAAATCACGAGGTGTTCTTTCTCTTGCTTTCGCAAGAAGTTGTGCCATGGTCTATGCCATGGTCATCGCAAGCTCTATGCATACGATCGCTGTATACACGTTTCGCGGAGGTTCACATTTCCAATAATTTCGATACTTGAATTTGATTAATAAAACTTAATAAAAAAAATAACAACAAAACAAACAACACAACAAAATAACAAAAAAACAATGAAACAAACAGCAAATATCAAGAACATAAATAACAGTGGTTTTGATTGATTGATGATTCCGAGTTCGTCAACGGCCAAGGTCATTAGTCCCGTAAGTTTAATGCATGTTTTTATCGCGTAAGGTGGTATTGATCTTTCCTCGCTGGATAGCGAGATTCTGCGCCAACCTACATGTCGAGTGGCGGGATTTTCCGCAAACAGGTATCTCCCCTCAGCGGGTCACCGAATGGCTTCCCGACATGGGTGGTAGTGTAGTTCATGTACGTGATTTATGACTAAGTAAGGGATGAGAATAGGACAAGGAAGAGGAAGGAAAGTTCGCGCGCGGCCCTTGGCCCGTTCTGCTCCGGCTTTCGCTTGGTGCTGAACGGAGAAACCACGGAATACTACCGATCAGAGCAGCCGGTCTTTATAATTCTCCTCCGGACAGCGGTCGAGTTCGTTCTAGGTACCTTTTTTTAAATATACTTCTTATCCGTTTGGCCCTTTGGCCTTTCGGGAGCTATTATTTACAACATAAACATTACATGAGGAACTTAACAGTCTCTTCCAATTACATCAAGGCACAAATATACTTATTGGAGTTCATTTTTCAATCTATACAGTTTCTGTGAACCTTTAATACAAAAATACACGAAAATATACACAACTATACATAAATGTAGAAAAATATTCTTTGAGTAAAAATACCACACTTGTGAATAACACATAAATTCCGTTATTAGAATCCCATATATTGTTTATAATCTTAATACCAGCAATTCATGGCGGCTTTAAGCGATCTTTTGGAAACAGTGACAACATCCTGGATGGTGCATGAGCTGTACGGCCAAGGTTGAAAGTTCTTTTGCTAGGACAAGCTTCAAGCCTTCAATAAAAAGTTTTCGATTGTTCATTTATGTACACTTTAATGCAGCTAATGTTTAATTCTCTTTGGATTTTTGCATTATGAATAAACCAGGGAGCTTTGGTGACCAGTCTTAGAAATTTGTATTGGATTATTTCCAATTTATTAATATGCGTGTTTGCAGCGCCTCTCCACACTGAGCACGCATAGAGTTATAGATTTAAAAATTGTCACACCGTTTTCTATTCTTAATGCAGAGTTTTCATTTACTAATGAGTAGGTAGGTTTTGTTAGCAATATCAATTATGTGTTTCTTCCATGTAAATCTCCTATCTAATTCACTCCTAAGTATTGGTTGGTTATTGTTTAGCCAGAGAACAGGACTCATTACCCCGACAGGAGCCGAGATTCTAGCTATCTACCTAGACTCGGAAATCCTGCCAGAGTCGGGAATCGTTCCGTAGGACCTCCCAGTCAAAGGCACTGCAGTTACACCAGTCGATGCCCTGAGTGACCCAAAGCGGAATGAGAGTGTTGCGTGCCGTCCACCGGCGCCGACAACTTCACCTTCGACAAGCAGGGCGCTTTGCCACGTCGCCACGGCGCCGTGTTTCCTTCAAGCAGCGGAGCCCTTCCGACGCCGCCACTGCCGAAGCCACGGCCGCACCGCCGCCCGCCGTGGAAGGGGGTGGGTTCTGCAGGGGTATGTTTCGCCGACCCTCCGGCGACGACGAACAAAGGGACCGCAGCAGGTAAACCGCAGCGACCGGCGGCACAGTGGGAAGGCTCCCATTTAAAACTGTATACTGCTAGCCGTGGCGCGTATGCCCTCCTCCGTTTCGCGTTTCGGGAGTTTGGCGTCGGCTGCCGCAGCAGCGGCCACCCGCTGTACGTGGGAAGGCCTCCATTCAAACCAATGCTCTGCTACGCGCCGCGCTTGCTCGGAAGCGCACCGCCGTCGCGACGTGGGAAGGGGCCCTTAGGCGAAAAAGAGGGGTGTGAAAAGAGCGAGCGCTTTCGCTCTGCTGAATCCCTAGCCGTCCTGCGGCGAGCGTGGGGCTGCGTGGGCCGTCGCGTAGCCACTTGTTGCGGGCGCGTGTGCGCGGCGCGGCGCCCTGGCAGTGGGCGGGCGGAGGCGTCGCGACGCCACCGCTGCGCCCGCGGCGGCAATCGATCGCCCGCGCGAACGCCACTTCGCCCCGGCCCCGCCCCCCTCTCAACCCCCTATCGCCCACGCTCCGCCTCGACGCCCCTCCCCTTGGGATACAGCCCGCGCACCGCTCACACGACGCTGCTCTGCAATTGAGTTGGGCCCACGCTTCACTTGCTCTCGAGAGGCTCCGCTTACAACTGCACGGCACGGCACGGCGAACGATGCACGGGCTGATGAACGCTCTCCTGGGGGAGAATAAATATTTTGACTACAAAGAAGCGCAATTTGTTCAGAAACCACTCATTAAGCCAAAATGTCTAAGTGATATCAAAAATGAGGAGCTCTTTGGAACTTTTTCCTATAGTTCGAAGAACGTAGGTTGATTGGTGGTATTTACTAACATTAAGCCTATAATACACTCAGCGGTACTGCGAAGCACGGACGTAATTTTTGCAAGAATTGACATACTTATTCAATTGCATTAACAGTCGAGAATCGTTCAATGCTGCGAATGTTTTTGGTCTGCAGATGGAATGATTTGAATTTGACGTACTTACGTAGTAAAGAGCAAGTATATAAATGCTGTGGCGGAAATGGGCGATTTTTCGACAAAACATCTCTTAATGTCGGGCCCTGGTAACGAAAAATCGGATAAATTTTGTTCCTATGTGTAGTAAATTGCTTTCTCTAACACGTGAGATCAGAATCCACGTTCTGTGGATCCTTGATACTTAAAAATCGACTGACAGCAAAACGTCTGTCTGTCCGTTTATCTGTAGTCAATGTTAGCACCTTATCCGTTCAGAAGATATTCGCCAAAACTGATACTCCCCCAACAATCTTAGCGATCACAAGGTCCTGAAAGTTTGGATCAGATATTTTGTTTTTTCGGGGTTCTCTACATGAAGACTTCACATTTTCAAAATTTTCTCAAGAATGGCTCGATTTTTCTATTAAACTATCTCCCTGGATAGCGTAAAGAACGCGTAAAAACTGGTGCACTTCTCATGTTCGTTAAAATCTCCAAATTTCTGAAAATTGTGAAAATTCAATATTTTTTGGCGTCTTCTTACAAACACCGTATTGAAGAAACAATTTTTTTCCTTAATGACATTGCTTGTTCAAGAATAGATTTGTAAATTAGTTCAATGACAAGTTTTCAAAAAATGAGTACTTTTCGCAAAATTTTGCGTGAAATACTGGCAAATTTTAATCAAATATTTCGTCAAACACCAATGTTCTCCTCGTATGTATCAGAGAATGGCATAAGAATTGATACTGGTCCATTTTAGGCGAACTCCGTGTTTTCGAAAAAACTAATAATGATGACAATAATAAGTATAATAATAATAATAAGTTTAATAATAACAACAACAACAATAATAATAATAATAATAATAATAATAATAATAATAATAATAAGTGTAATAATAATGCAAAAAAATAATTTTCCCAAAAACAAGGCTCCAAATTTGTTCTTTAATTTTAGAAAAGAAAATCGTTCTAGTTCCATTTTCTGCAAACTCTCTCTATTTTCGAAACTTGCAAAAACATTACATCGCGAAAATACAATATTGACGACAAGATATTTTTTGTAAAATGAAATGTTTTAAAAATTATTTCTTTCAGTAAAGTCGTGTGCAATTTTTTTTAAAAGTAAGTAGTTTTACATAACTTTTCAAATCTTCGAATTTGCAAATTCTTTTCTCCGCACTTCTTTTGCTGCAGTCATCTGAGGAGTTATCATATTGCGAATCAGCAAATGAAAACGCCGCGGTACGGCAGTTTAAAATTCTCAAAATATCTTGTTTCTTGGAGTACGGAAAGGAGTTTTGCAGTGTCGGGATTGCGTTGAATAATTAATTTTAAATGGGTTAATTTTTCGCTTCTAATGTGCTACGAGTGGTATTGAGTTTTATAAGTGATGGCTGAGATGTGTTAATATGTGCAGAAATTGCAGTATAACATTTTTACGTAATTTATACGAGAAAGGACGGCCAGTGGTACGTCCTATTATAGCACCACTAGTTTAATTGGTTACGCCTCTCCTCAGAATTCTATAGATGTGGAAGTGGAGTAATAGATAATTCACTTACTTTACTAAAATATTGGAAGGAAAAGTATTAAATTCTTCTGGACAATACGATCTTAAATATCGGACGTAAAATCATCTTCAAGATTTTTTCAGCTGTAACTTGACACATATGTCATGATTTAGGTCTGTTCCGTTTGAAACGTAGAAAAGATTGATGCTGGACGGGAGGAGTTACATGAAGATTTGTACCCGAAAACTAATTTATGAATCTACTAGGATGGATGGATGATTATATCTGTAAAGCTTTTGAGCTGAAACGGTAAAAACATCAGGACTAAGATCTACTTATGCCGCTTTGGATATCATTCAAATAGTTCAATTTTTGACCCTATAACATTTTCAACACTTTCTTGAAAAAAGCTGAAATTTTTTGTTGATTTTTTTCTCATATAGAAGAAAGTGCAGTTATGTGTATGGTATAGTTACGAATTTCATTACGGAGAGATTCCCTCTCCTATGTTACTCATGATGATACTTAATATTGATGACCATTATCTCAGAAACTATTGTAGATATAGATTTGAAATGTTTATTGTACATTATCTGTACTCTTGTTGTACTGATCTACATCGATAATAATTGGCAGGAAACTGAATTTTTACCTCAGACCTCCATTTTCCCCCTCAAAATTTACAGCAGCCAGACAAATTTATTTATAAAATTGAAACAAATACTGATAACTTCTAAAAGTAGACCCAATGCTTTACATTGACTAGCAACGTGATCTGTAAAAGAATTAATAAAATGGCTCAATAGTTTCTGAGAAAACGGACATTTATAGCGAAAAACTGTTTAAAAAAAGGGCTTTTCACCTTTTTACTAGTAATTACGCGTCTTATTTGTTGTATTATTATACTTAAAAATCCTACTCTATGATATGAATGCATAAATTACATTGCTCTTTCTAACGGATGTATAGACAGTTTTCTTTCCTTTTTCTGACTTTTTCGGTCATTTTCTCAGCTGGGATCTCTGCTTGGAGGGGGAGGGGCGCTTGACTGAATCAATTCTGTTGTTAAGATTTTAAATATTAAACGTTTTTTCCGCATTGCACATATTGTTAACCTCAACATTCTTCGCGATTTAATCTATTGCCTTTGTTCTGAAGCTTTTTGAAATACTTTTCGTTTTCATGCACCAGGCTCTGCTACCACGTACCCCAAGATAGAGAAAATAACCAAAAGTCCCGACAAATTGCACAGATAAGTAAGATAACCAAAGATGAAACACAGCATTTGAGAGTAAATTAGTATCAGAACTATATATATATATATATATATATATATATATATATATATATATATATAGTTCTGATACTAATTTGATGATATATATATATATATATATATATATATATATATATATATATATATATATATATATATATATGGAACCACGCAACTTCTGAAACATTGAAACATCACCCAGCCTGTCTGATGCACATTCAAAACACAATAAAATAAACAAAAAATAATAATTTTTTAATAAATAATATATCAAAATGTTCAGAAAACCCAGAGATTATTTTATGACATTTCCTTTAAAACCCACAGATTATTACTCAAGCCACCTCCGACATTTAGAAAATTGCAAAAATCTTTATGCACAAAAGCTTAAAATATTTTTAAAATTTTAAGAGTCAAATTGTGTTTAAAGAAGATTAAAAAAGTACGAAGAGTGTTATTAAACTCAAAGATTTGTGAGTGTATGTAAAAAGTCTAGCAATCATAATGCATACGTCCTTTCACTCAAATAGTCTAAGTTTTTTTTAAAAATATCTGAGAAATAGTTGAGTAATAACAGTAAGAAGAAGACTTGAAATGCCACGTATTCTTACTAGTTAATTAGCTTGAAATGGTGAAACAGCACCGCCACAATTGGTTAACATAAAAGAAAATATGCCATTACGTAGAACGATTTACTTCCTAAATAATTCGCAAAAATTAATTTAAATTGCTCTTCAAACGTAAACTGAATTTCAATAGTTCTAAACGGCGGCATGTATGTTTTTGTGTAAACAATCCATGGCAGAGCCAGCTTAAAGGTCCATTCACAATGCAAACGTAAACATAAGCATATAGCATTGACATTAGTGATAGACTTAAATATTCACAATGTCCAACATAAACGTAAACAAAATAAGAGTTTCTATTGGCTGTGAGACATGCTAGTTTACTATTGGTTGGATGTGAGAATCGATTTCAAGGTATCGACTGCGTCCATTACCCATATGGCGTTAGTTCTTCTATCGACTTCGGTTCTATTTCGATTCTCGATTTTGTGTTACCGTTCTGTGATTGGTTCATTTCTTATGTCTTACTTAAGCATAAGCACGAAGCTTGAAGCTTGCGAGCTTTTACGTTAACGTCTTACGTGTTTTGCTTATGCGAACGCATTGTGATTGAGTCCGCTTATGGACGCAGTCCTAATTTTGGGTTAACGCCATGTGTTATGTTCATGTTCGCATTGTGAATGGGCCTCGAGAGAGGTCGCCGCGCGTGCGCGGGTGGGTGGGTGGGCGGCGCTCACGTGCTCGTCGCTGCCGTCGCGCAGCGGCGCCAGCCCGAAGACGACGGCCCAGGGCAGCGTGATGGTGAGCGACAGCAGCCAGATGAGCGCGAGCGCGCGCCGGCACGCCCGCGCCGTCACCTGCCAGCGCAGCGGGTAGCAGATGGCCAGGCAGCGCTCCACCGAGATGGCCACCAGCGTGTTGATGGACGCCGACACCGACACGCCCTGCAGGTACGGCACCGTCTTGCAGATCAGCCACCCCAGGATCCACGCTGCAAGCACGCGCACCACGCCTGCGCTCGCCTCAGAACCGCACGCAAATCGCACGTCAAATCGCTTACAATCTACTGATCTACATCGAAAACAATTGGCAAGAAACTGTAAATTTTTTCTCGGACCTCCAAAATTTAATAACAAATATATTTATAAAATTCAAACAAATAATGATAACTTCCAAAAGTTTGATGAAAGTTCATTGTGTGGCGTCATATCAGTCGCCTTGTACAAACGTACCAAATATCAGCCACGTGCATTTCATGGACAGCGCTGGTGGAAGAGACGCTGGGCTGAACAAAGGCTAGGGAGCGGAAGGGAAGGGGTGCCGTGTCGTGGGTGGCAAACTTGGGAAACCCGTAGGTGGCAGAAACAGCGAGATGACGCAGTTCCGTCAGCAGGCCCAGAAGGTAATATAAACGGACCCCGGACCTAAACTCCCTCTTCTGATTCTTGGACGCGTCGGTAGGAAGTCGTGTGGGTTGTGCGCGGCGCTGCATTTTAATGCATAGGCTACTGAGGCAGGGAACTGAAGCCGGTGTGCTACGTCGAAATGGGAGGTGCGGCATACCCGCTTGTATACTCACGTAGGCTACTGGTGCATCACACCGAATACGATATTTAATTATCTGGCCAGCGGTGGTGGTAACCAGGGAACATTCCTTCTAGTAACGGGTCAATATTGGTTTTGTAAATATTGTACATAGTATTCAGGTGTTGGAGCATTTTTATTCAAATAAATACTTAATATTTACAAACCGTTCACGTCTGTGATTTGACGTCTGTGAATCAGCTAAGGGTCCAAATGGTCTAGTGTAAAGGCTGTCACATAGTAAGTGAATTCTGCAGGCGATGACGAGAGAACACGTCTGCGCTGCTGGTAGTGGGAATTCACACTGCGCTGCTCGTGTGAATACCTCCATTTAAAGCAATGCTTTGCCAGCAGACGCACCACTCGTAAGCGCTGCTAAGGGGCTTCATGTGAAAGGGCCCTTGTGTCATTCCACTAAATGGTCTCGTGTGCAAGGTACGGGAGCCAGCTCCACCCCAAAACCGTTCAGGTACAGGACAGGGTCGTCTGGCCGCGCGTTGACGCGGAGTTTCCAGGAGCACCCTCGAGCGTACGCTCGCACGGAGGGAAAATGGTAGCGACGGGCTCTGCCAGGCAGCAATCCCACCAGCGCACACAGAGCTACTTCAGTTTAAGAACTGCCTTTTGCTACCTTCAACGTTTTCTAAAGAGAGTATCTTCCGCCGCAGCGAACGTTCTGCTCGTCGGATACTCCCATCTGATCTACACGATCTGACCGATCGGATCATTTAAGAAAGGTTTATTTCCACAACAATATTCGTAAACGACTTCTTATTTTTGAATGAACATATGTAACGATTATAACTGTACGGATTGAAGGTGTAATAAGTGTAATTGTAATAATTGTGATTGAAGGTATAATGATTGTAATTATAATAAGTGTAATTGTAATTGTAATTGTAATATAACTGTAATGAGTATAATCATACTTCATGGGAGCTTTTTATCATAACGCATTCAATTGGGAAATACCCGTCAACTGGGAAGTACCAATAAATATGAATGTTTAAGCACGATGGCCTTTGCGACATGTGACCCCAGCTGACCCCCATCAGCGTCTAAAGTGACGGACGGCTGACGATATGGCCAGCGCGGGCACAAACACAGAGGGCCTATTCAGCGCCTTCTGGCCGCATCAGGTTTGGGAGGGGGAAGCCACATGCAGCCCACGTGAAAGCGTATGATTACAAAAAAAGCTCTGATTACTATAAAACAAGCGGAAGGGCCCTGCCCGGAGAGATTCTCCGAGCTATCGCTCAGTTGGGCGGAGGTCTCCACGTAACTTAGATGTAACTTCATTTTTTGTATAACTTCATTTTATGTAAGTAAAGGACTTTTGTTTCGACATTTGCTAAAACATATTCTGTCTTTCATTTTCACTTGTGCTGATCCACCATCCTGCAGTCTTCTGAAGGGACTTAGCTCCCAAGGACCCATAAAATCTAAATAATTTGTAATGTAATACGCGTTTGCTGCTTTAACTGCGACGCCCTTGCCTGCCTATATCATTGTGGGTGCAAGCGAGGCCTAGCAAGCAAGCAACGTAAGCAAAGCAAAGCATTACATGGTGGCAGCGGTGGGATCCTTCAAAATCAGAAGCACTGCTCAGCACAGTTTTAGCAAAAGTCATTTCTTTCAATTCTTCAAGGAGTCACGTATTCACCAGCGTGATCGTGGTGGAGCCTGGCCAGCGAAACCTTCCGAGAGGAGTTGGCGGAGTCCTTGGTTCTTCTGAGCACTACAACAGCAGCAGCCTGGTGTACCGAGGTGCCATCCTGCGTTCAGCCGTACGTGCAGCCGGCAACGTAACCGTAGCAGCGATCTCCATTTGGTTGCCTTCAGAAGAACTCTTCATCTTGTAAAGGTTAGTCCAACCTCTGGGTTATCTTGATCCAAAGTGTGTTAGGTATTTTGTAGAGCGCGCGTGAGCGTAGGAAACGTCGAAGTTTGAGTATTGTGTTTATCTAGTTGTGTTAGCTAATTGAGGATGATGGCTGATAGTCAAGGTGCTCCTTCCGAGCAAGATTACATATCCGTGCCGGAAGCAATCAAATTGGTACCAAAAAGCTTCGAGGGTAATCCGAGGGAACTGCGAGAATTTATAGAAAGTGTAGAAGCCGCGTACGAAGTCGTTCATCCTAGTAAACACGGGTTATTTTTAAAATTTATTGAAGCAAAAATATGCGGAGATGCGAAAGCAAAATTAATGATTAAAAGAAGATCATCGTGGGAAGACGTACGTGACATTTTAGAGGAACATTACGCGACAAGAAGGACATTAGACTTTCATGCAAGTAAACTATTTAATAGTAGGCAAAATTTTAATGAAACTATAATTCAGTGGGGTTCGCGCATTGATGATTTATCCGCTGAATTATACAGGGAAACGCGACGTAAACTGGAGCAGATAGAACCATCCTACGTAGAAGGAGGAATTGCTATCATGCAAGAAATAGTTAAGATATGTTTTGTTCAAGGAATAGTTGATGATCGTATAAAAACAATGGTAAAAACAAAAGGAGAAGATCAGTCTATATCTCAGTTAATTGAAATTGCATTAGAGGAGGAAAGTTCTATTTTGTCGCAACGACACAAATTCAGTAATCCAAATCAGGTGAATTTTAAGCAATTACCACGTTATGATCAGCGTAACAATTCAATGAAACATTCGATTGTAAGAAAAGAAGTTAATTCGGCAAGTATAACATGTTTCCGATGTCAGAAAATAGGACATAAGGCGCGAGAATGTACGGGTATACCAGTACCGACCTGTGCGAAGTGCAATAAGAAAGGGCACGAGGCTAGAAATTGCAGAACGCAGGGAAACGGACAGCAGGGCTGTCTGAGCAACCGAAGATAAGTCCTAGGCAAGCAGGGTGCGGTTCGCAAAAGGGTTGCGAAGCACAAGCAGGTTGCGGTTCGCAAAAGGGTTGCGAAGCAAAAGCAGGTTGCGGTTCGCAAAAGGGTTGCGAAGCAAAAGCAGGTTGCGGTTCGCAAAAGGGTTGCGAAGCAAAAGCAGGTTGCGGTGCGCAAAGGGATTGCGACGCGAACAATTCCCTCTTTCCTTAAAATAGGGAACGGCAAACAATTAGGTTGTAGCCGAAAAGTCACTAAAGAGATCGCGACTCGAAGTGACGCGGAGACAGGTGAATCTCCGGACGAGAATATAGCAAGGGTCTGTAGTTCTCGAGGTTTAAACGTAAATGAGTTACAAAGAGGTTGCAGAAATTTAGATCGACATTACGAGCTAAATGAATACGAAATATACGTATTGTGTAAGCAATTGAAGGGTGAAATGGGTGTAGCATTGATAGATACGGGGTCCCAGGTATCGTTGGTAAAGTTAGAAGCAATAAGAAATAAAAGAGAAATAAAGCATGCAGATGAACAAATAATAATAAAAGGAATTACAGGGAATAATTTAAAAGTAATTGGT
Source organism: Gryllus longicercus (assembly GCA_038098605.1). NCBI lineage: Eukaryota > Metazoa > Arthropoda > Insecta > Orthoptera > Gryllidae > Gryllus > Gryllus longicercus. Next base: position 1,481,036 of record JAZDUA010000271.1, on the reverse strand, counting down.
AAAATACTACTTGTCTTGGAGAACACATCAGAACCTCGTAAACACGAATTTTATGTGGTAAACAGTTTGCCACACGAACTCGACATGATATTAGGACAAGATGGTCTCAGTACGTATGGAATATCATTAAACATCCCTTTTGATATAAGAATACCCGCTGAAAGTGAAACGATAGTATCGTTACCAACCACAGAAGTAGGTGATAGATTAATTGAAAATCAAAAATTAAAAGAAGGTGTTTATATAGCGTGTGGACTAGTGAAATGTAAAGACAATAGGTTTCAGTGCTTATGCGTAAATGTTACAAATGAAGAGCAGGTAATTAATGTGAAACCTGTATTAAGAAAAGTACCGTCGAAAAGAGAATGGATTAATCACTCGAAAGATCCTGAGAGAATTCGTAAATTAGATGAGAAATTAAGATTTTCGCACATTAAAGAGGGTACTAGAGAAATTCGGGCAATTTGTCATCAATTCCAGGATATCTTTAAATTAGAAGGAGACAAACTAACGAGTGCGAGAGGAGTCGAACACACGATTCCTACACCAGGAATCCCGAGAGGCAAAGCGATTACTCTAAAGAATTACAGGTTACCGGAAAAACATAAAGTTGAAGTAGAAAAACAAATTCAGTCTATGCTCGAACAAGATATAATTACACCAAGTCAGAGTCCTTGGAATTTTCCTTTAGTAATTGTTCCGAAGAAAATAGACGCATCAGGCCAAAGAAAATGGAGAATCTGTGTAGATTTTAGAAAGTTAAATGACGCCTCTATAGGAGACAGTTTTCCAATTCCAAATATTCAAGAAATATTGGACAAATTAGGTAGGGCTAGATATTTTTCAGCTCTCGATTGCGCGAGTGGATATTGGCAAGTGCCAATAGCGGAAGAAGATCAAGGTAAAACTGCGTTTAGCACTAACACCGGACATTATGAATTTAAGCGTATGCCGTTTGGTTTGAAATCCGCTCCCAGTACCTTCCAGAGGCTTATGAATAACGTATTATCAGGAACGTTAGGTAGTCGTTGTTTGGTTTATTTAGATGATATAATAATATTCGGAGAATCTTTGGAAGAACACAATCAGAAGCTGATTGAAGTTTTTCAAAATTTAAGGGAATGTAATTTGAAAATAGAACCAGATAAATGTGAATTTATTAAAACAGAATTACAGTATTTAGGACACCTGGTAACGCCAGATGGTGTAAAACCAGATCCAGAAAAGATTCGAGCCGTTAGAGATTTTCCAATACCAAAAGATATCAAAGACATAAAATCATTTCTCGGTTTGGCAGGTTATTATCGTAGATTCATTGACAAGTTTAGTACAATTGCTATACCTTTGACAAAGTTATTAAAGAAAGATAGTAAATGGAAATGGGAACAAGAGGAACAGAGTAGTTTTGACTCTTTAAAGAAAGAATTAACACAAGCGCCAGTACTTCAGTATCCTGATTTTCAACAACCATTTATTCTAACAACGGACGCGAGTAATTATGCTATAGGAGCAATACTTAGTCAAGGAAAGATAGGAAAAGATAAGCCGCTTGCTTATGCATCTCGAACTTTTAACAAAGCAGAGTTAAATTATTCTATTACAGAAAAAGAACTCGCAGCTATCGTATGGGCTTGTAAACATTTCCGTCCATACTTATTAGGAACAAAATTCACAATCGTGACAGATCATAAGGCTTTAACGTGGATTTTGAATGTAACAGATCCGGGATCTCGATTAATGAGATGGAGATTATTGTTAGAGGAATACGATTATGAAGTGATACATAAAGCAGGAAAAATTAATGTCAATGCAGATGCGTTAAGTAGATATCCAGTAGTCTCTTGTCAGGTTAGTGTAGAGAATAGGCAAAGAATTATCAAAGAAATGCATGAATGTCCCATTGGAGGTCATCAAGGAATCAAAAGAACGCTAGAGAGAATTAAATTATATACTTCATGGCCGAATATGTCAAATGACGTAGAGAAATTTATTAAAGCTTGTAAGACATGCCAATTAAATAAAGTAACTCAGTTACCAGTGAAACAACCACTTATTGTGACTGATATTAAAGAGGCACCTTGGGAAAAGATTTACTTAGATATTGTAGGTCCTTTACCATTGACAATTAAAGGGAATAAATATATTTTAACATGTCAGGACAATTTGAGTAAATACTTAATCGCGGTCCCGCTTTCTGATTCAACCGCACAGGAAACAGCAAAAGCATTTAATAATTTTATCGTTTGTATTTTCGGTATACCAAATGAGATAGTAACCGATCAAGGTTCTAATTTTATGAGTGGCTTATTCCAAAATTTAAGTAAATTACTTAAAATAAAGAAAATTAATACTAGTGCATATCATCCAGAAAGTAATGGTGCGCTCGAAAGAACGCACAGAACGTTAGTGGAATATTTACGGTGTTTTTGTAAACAGCCACATAACGACTGGGATGATTGGTTACCATTTGCGAGTTTTACGTATAATACAACAGTCCACACGAGTACAAAGTATACCCCATATGAAGTATTGTTTGGAAGGAAAGCAAATTTACCGGGTAAATTGCAAGCGAATACAACTCCGTTGTATACATACGATGATATTGTTCAGGAAATAAGATTTAAATTCCAAGTTTGTCATGAAAGGGTTAGAGAAAATTTGAGGATACAGAAAGAAAAGCAGAAAGAATATTATGATGAAAAAAGGAGTAGAAAGAGGGAATTTAAAATCAGAGACCAGGTCTTAGTAAAAGTAGAGCAAAGAAATAAATTAGAACCGCTATGGAAAGGTCCATATGAAATACAAGAAGTTTTAAATGAGGGATCTGATGTTGTTCTACAAGAAGTAGGAAAACGTAAACGACTTAGAGTTCATGTAAATAGGTTGAAACCATACTTTGTTTCAGAGGAAAATTCGCAAGATGATCGCGATTTGGATACTTAAGCTGTTGTTAATTGCACTACAACACCAGACTACGGTGGAAAGTCAAAATTCTCCAATATCGTCGTCAGCAGGAGTATATTTCGACGAAATAGGTACACTTTTGTTGTCACCAACTCAATGGAAGTTTGTAAATTACATAGATTTAAACCCTATTAAAGAATTATGGAAACAAACTAAAAGTCATCAGGCTCAAGTATTAACTGTATGTCAAAAATATTCAAATGAATCATGGTATCATTTAACGGATTGTACAGCATTCGCAACTTATTCTCGATCAAAGATTCGTTATGTAGATTCTTTAAAAGATATAATTGCGGGTTATTTAAATAAAAATAATTATGGTCGGCAGAAGCGAGGTGTTTTAAATTTTATTGGAGAGGTTAGCAAAATTTTGTTTGGCACAGCAACAGAATCTGAAATTAAAAGTTATCAAAAGCATATTGATACAATTCAGAACGAGCAAAGAGAATTTTTAAAAATTTCGGGAGAACAGATGACAGTAATCAAATCAGCCATTCTCACATTTAATTCTACAATGTATAAAATAGATAAGAATGAGAAAATGTTAGCTGATAAATTTAAGAACTTTGCAGTGAAAGCATCCATGGCAATTAACAAATTAGAGGAATCAACCACTGTAGTATCCATGATGAATGAACAATTGAAACAAGTAGAGAGAGGAATTGAGGAAAGTCGGTATACGTTCGATATTTTAGTAGATGCATTTGTTCATGCTCAAGATGGTGTGTTACAACCTCAACTGGTCACACCAAATAAAATAAAAAGTTATATGGATCAAGGTAAACCAAAGGAGGACCTGGACTATCCTCCTTTTCCTATTAGTGAACTAAGTAGATTAATAATTCCTATCATCTATTCTTTTCAGAACTATTTTGTATATGTAATCCAAATACCTCTTATTTCAAACACTCAATATCAATTGTATAAAGTATTACCTTTTCCAGCAAGAGTGAAAGACGATACATTTATGTATCTTAATTTTAATAGAGAATATATATTTAAGGACACTATGCATAACAAATATGGAAAGATGTCTTCCAATGAATTAAGTAATTGTTTTAATCCTAATGAAATTAATTTTGTTTGTAAAGAGAAAGTACCAGTATATACATATGTTCCAGATGTAGATTGTGAAGCTACGCTTCTACATGTATCTAATAACAGAGTTCCAGATGTGTGTGACAAAAGAATTGTTAAATTAACAAGAACACACTGGATCTCGCTATATCTGAGTAATGAGTGGTTATACGTTGCACCGAGCCCCGAAAGATTTGCAATTTTGTGTCCTCTTCAAGGAACACGAAATATTGTCTTAGAAAACCAAGGTAAACTACACCTACCAAAAGGTTGCAAAGGTTATTCTGCTTCCGCGACCTTATATGCTAGTAGTCAAATAGAAGTCAATCGAACTGAGCTGGACGTATTACCTGTAATGTCTCCAAATTTTGATTGTTGTTTTGATGAGGAGACAAAGGAGAAATTAACTAATTTAGATCTGGATACTCCTCTGCAGAATATTCTAACTTCTGCAGATGATTTAAAAATAGCGAGCTACAAGGTATCAGAAATAGAAGGGCTGATTCAAGACCAAGAAGAAAGTATTCTTCCTTCTGTCTGGTATCAAGGCGCAACATGGTTAGGATCACTAATTGTATTTGTATTGTTCATAATAATTACTTGCTGTAGTTGTTGCTGTTGCAAATGTTGCAGAGAATGTGGTTTTTGGTTGTGGGACAAATGGAGTCCCAGGGACTGTTGGGCACAGGCACGAGAGAGATGCTTGGTAATAAATACCTATCAACCTGTAGTATCCTACCAAAGGGATCTCGACAAAGTATCTCCTGTCCTATCAACACGTTCCCTCCCAATAACCCGTGAGCCAACCTTTGCCGACGTAGAGGCAACAGCAGATGGACAGCATACGCCATCCAGTATAGATCCAGATCACACGCCCAAGAGGCTCAGACGGTCCACTCGATATGTTCGTTGAGTAAAAGTAAACCACATGGTGGTTCACTTTTGAAAAGGGGGAAGGTGTAACGATTATAACTGTACGGATTGAAGGTGTAATAAGTGTAATTGTAATAATTGTGATTGAAGGTATAATGATTGTAATTATAATAAGTGTAATTGTAATTGTAATTGTAATATAACTGTAATGAGTATAATCATACTTCATGGGAGCTTTTTATCATAACGCATTCAATTGGGAAATACCCGTCAACTGGGAAGTACCAATAAATATGAATGTTTAAGCACGATGGCCTTTGCGACATGTGACCCCAGCTGACCCCCATCAGCGTCTAAAGTGACGGACGGCTGACGATATGGCCAGCGCGGGCACAAACACAGAGGGCCTATTCAGCGCCTTCTGGCCGCATCAGGTTTGGGAGGGGGAAGCCACATGCAGCCCACGTGAAAGCGTATGATTACAAAAAAAGCTCTGATTACTATAAAACAAGCGGAAGGGCCCTGCCCGGAGAGATTCTCCGAGCTATCGCTCAGTTGGGCGGAGGTCTCCACGTAACTTAGATGTAACTTCATTTTTTGTATAACTTCATTTTATGTAAGTAAAGGACTTTTGTTTCGACATTTGCTAAAACATATTCTGTCTTTCATTTTCACTTGTGCTGATCCACCATCCTGCAGTCTTCTGAAGGGACTTAGCTCCCAAGGACCCATAAAATCTAAATAATTTGTAATGTAATACGCGTTTGCTGCTTTAACTGCGACGCCCTTGCCTGCCTATATCATTGTGGGTGCAAGCGAGGCCTAGCAAGCAAGCAACGTAAGCAAAGCAAAGCATTACATGGTGGCAGCGGTGGGATCCTTCAAAATCAGAAGCACTGCTCAGCACAGTTTTAGCAAAAGTCATTTCTTTCAATTCTTCAAGGAGTCACGTATTCACCAGCGTGATCGTGGTGGAGCCTGGCCAGCGAAACCTTCCGAGAGGAGTTGGCGGAGTCCTTGGTTCTTCTGAGCACTACAACAGCAGCAGCCTGGTGTACCGAGGTGCCATCCTGCGTTCAGCCGTACGTGCAGCCGGCAACGTAACCGTAGCAGCGATCTCCATTTGGTTGCCTTCAGAAGAACTCTTCATCTTGTAAAGGTTAGTCCAACCTCTGGGTTATCTTGATCCAAAGTGTGTTAGGTATTTTGTAGAGCGCGCGTGAGCGTAGGAAACGTCGAAGTTTGAGTATTGTGTTTATCTAGTTGTGTTAGCTAATTGAGGATGATGGCTGATAGTCAAGGTGCTCCTTCCGAGCAAGATTACATATCCGTGCCGGAAGCAATCAAATTGGTACCAAAAAGCTTCGAGGGTAATCCGAGGGAACTGCGAGAATTTATAGAAAGTGTAGAAGCCGCGTACGAAGTCGTTCATCCTAGTAAACACGGGTTATTTTTAAAATTTATTGAAGCAAAAATATGCGGAGATGCGAAAGCAAAATTAATGATTAAAAGAAGATCATCGTGGGAAGACGTACGTGACATTTTAGAGGAACATTACGCGACAAGAAGGACATTAGACTTTCATGCAAGTAAACTATTTAATAGTAGGCAAAATTTTAATGAAACTATAATTCAGTGGGGTTCGCGCATTGATGATTTATCCGCTGAATTATACAGGGAAACGCGACGTAAACTGGAGCAGATAGAACCATCCTACGTAGAAGGAGGAATTGCTATCATGCAAGAAATAGTTAAGATATGTTTTGTTCAAGGAATAGTTGATGATCGTATAAAAACAATGGTAAAAACAAAAGGAGAAGATCAGTCTATATCTCAGTTAATTGAAATTGCATTAGAGGAGGAAAGTTCTATTTTGTCGCAACGACACAAATTCAGTAATCCAAATCAGGTGAATTTTAAGCAATTACCACGTTATGATCAGCGTAACAATTCAATGAAACATTCGATTGTAAGAAAAGAAGTTAATTCGGCAAGTATAACATGTTTCCGATGTCAGAAAATAGGACATAAGGCGCGAGAATGTACGGGTATACCAGTACCGACCTGTGCGAAGTGCAATAAGAAAGGGCACGAGGCTAGAAATTGCAGAACGCAGGGAAACGGACAGCAGGGCTGTCTGAGCAACCGAAGATAAGTCCTAGGCAAGCAGGGTGCGGTTCGCAAAAGGGTTGCGAAGCACAAGCAGGTTGCGGTTCGCAAAAGGGTTGCGAAGCAAAAGCAGGTTGCGGTTCGCAAAAGGGTTGCGAAGCAAAAGCAGGTTGCGGTTCGCAAAAGGGTTGCGAAGCAAAAGCAGGTTGCGGTGCGCAAAGGGATTGCGACGCGAACAATTCCCTCTTTCCTTAAAATAGGGAACGGCAAACAATTAGGTTGTAGCCGAAAAGTCACTAAAGAGATCGCGACTCGAAGTGACGCGGAGACAGGTGAATCTCCGGACGAGAATATAGCAAGGGTCTGTAGTTCTCGAGGTTTAAACGTAAATGAGTTACAAAGAGGTTGCAGAAATTTAGATCGACATTACGAGCTAAATGAATACGAAATATACGTATTGTGTAAGCAATTGAAGGGTGAAATGGGTGTAGCATTGATAGATACGGGGTCCCAGGTATCGTTGGTAAAGTTAGAAGCAATAAGAAATAAAAGAGAAATAAAGCATGCAGATGAACAAATAATAATAAAAGGAATTACAGGGAATAATTTAAAAGTAATTGGTAAAATACTACTTGTCTTGGAGAACACATCAGAACCTCGTAAACACGAATTTTATGTGGTAAACAGTTTGCCACACGAACTCGACATGATATTAGGACAAGATGGTCTCAGTACGTATGGAATATCATTAAACATCCCTTTTGATATAAGAATACCCGCTGAAAGTGAAACGATAGTATCGTTACCAACCACAGAAGTAGGTGATAGATTAATTGAAAATCAAAAATTAAAAGAAGGTGTTTATATAGCGTGTGGACTAGTGAAATGTAAAGACAATAGGTTTCAGTGCTTATGCGTAAATGTTACAAATGAAGAGCAGGTAATTAATGTGAAACCTGTATTAAGAAAAGTACCGTCGAAAAGAGAATGGATTAATCACTCGAAAGATCCTGAGAGAATTCGTAAATTAGATGAGAAATTAAGATTTTCGCACATTAAAGAGGGTACTAGAGAAATTCGGGCAATTTGTCATCAATTCCAGGATATCTTTAAATTAGAAGGAGACAAACTAACGAGTGCGAGAGGAGTCGAACACACGATTCCTACACCAGGAATCCCGAGAGGCAAAGCGATTACTCTAAAGAATTACAGGTTACCGGAAAAACATAAAGTTGAAGTAGAAAAACAAATTCAGTCTATGCTCGAACAAGATATAATTACACCAAGTCAGAGTCCTTGGAATTTTCCTTTAGTAATTGTTCCGAAGAAAATAGACGCATCAGGCCAAAGAAAATGGAGAATCTGTGTAGATTTTAGAAAGTTAAATGACGCCTCTATAGGAGACAGTTTTCCAATTCCAAATATTCAAGAAATATTGGACAAATTAGGTAGGGCTAGATATTTTTCAGCTCTCGATTGCGCGAGTGGATATTGGCAAGTGCCAATAGCGGAAGAAGATCAAGGTAAAACTGCGTTTAGCACTAACACCGGACATTATGAATTTAAGCGTATGCCGTTTGGTTTGAAATCCGCTCCCAGTACCTTCCAGAGGCTTATGAATAACGTATTATCAGGAACGTTAGGTAGTCGTTGTTTGGTTTATTTAGATGATATAATAATATTCGGAGAATCTTTGGAAGAACACAATCAGAAGCTGATTGAAGTTTTTCAAAATTTAAGGGAATGTAATTTGAAAATAGAACCAGATAAATGTGAATTTATTAAAACAGAATTACAGTATTTAGGACACCTGGTAACGCCAGATGGTGTAAAACCAGATCCAGAAAAGATTCGAGCCGTTAGAGATTTTCCAATACCAAAAGATATCAAAGACATAAAATCATTTCTCGGTTTGGCAGGTTATTATCGTAGATTCATTGACAAGTTTAGTACAATTGCTATACCTTTGACAAAGTTATTAAAGAAAGATAGTAAATGGAAATGGGAACAAGAGGAACAGAGTAGTTTTGACTCTTTAAAGAAAGAATTAACACAAGCGCCAGTACTTCAGTATCCTGATTTTCAACAACCATTTATTCTAACAACGGACGCGAGTAATTATGCTATAGGAGCAATACTTAGTCAAGGAAAGATAGGAAAAGATAAGCCGCTTGCTTATGCATCTCGAACTTTTAACAAAGCAGAGTTAAATTATTCTATTACAGAAAAAGAACTCGCAGCTATCGTATGGGCTTGTAAACATTTCCGTCCATACTTATTAGGAACAAAATTCACAATCGTGACAGATCATAAGGCTTTAACGTGGATTTTGAATGTAACAGATCCGGGATCTCGATTAATGAGATGGAGATTATTGTTAGAGGAATACGATTATGAAGTGATACATAAAGCAGGAAAAATTAATGTCAATGCAGATGCGTTAAGTAGATATCCAGTAGTCTCTTGTCAGGTTAGTGTAGAGAATAGGCAAAGAATTATCAAAGAAATGCATGAATGTCCCATTGGAGGTCATCAAGGAATCAAAAGAACGCTAGAGAGAATTAAATTATATACTTCATGGCCGAATATGTCAAATGACGTAGAGAAATTTATTAAAGCTTGTAAGACATGCCAATTAAATAAAGTAACTCAGTTACCAGTGAAACAACCACTTATTGTGACTGATATTAAAGAGGCACCTTGGGAAAAGATTTACTTAGATATTGTAGGTCCTTTACCATTGACAATTAAAGGGAATAAATATATTTTAACATGTCAGGACAATTTGAGTAAATACTTAATCGCGGTCCCGCTTTCTGATTCAACCGCACAGGAAACAGCAAAAGCATTTAATAATTTTATCGTTTGTATTTTCGGTATACCAAATGAGATAGTAACCGATCAAGGTTCTAATTTTATGAGTGGCTTATTCCAAAATTTAAGTAAATTACTTAAAATAAAGAAAATTAATACTAGTGCATATCATCCAGAAAGTAATGGTGCGCTCGAAAGAACGCACAGAACGTTAGTGGAATATTTACGGTGTTTTTGTAAACAGCCACATAACGACTGGGATGATTGGTTACCATTTGCGAGTTTTACGTATAATACAACAGTCCACACGAGTACAAAGTATACCCCATATGAAGTATTGTTTGGAAGGAAAGCAAATTTACCGGGTAAATTGCAAGCGAATACAACTCCGTTGTATACATACGATGATATTGTTCAGGAAATAAGATTTAAATTCCAAGTTTGTCATGAAAGGGTTAGAGAAAATTTGAGGATACAGAAAGAAAAGCAGAAAGAATATTATGATGAAAAAAGGAGTAGAAAGAGGGAATTTAAAATCAGAGACCAGGTCTTAGTAAAAGTAGAGCAAAGAAATAAATTAGAACCGCTATGGAAAGGTCCATATGAAATACAAGAAGTTTTAAATGAGGGATCTGATGTTGTTCTACAAGAAGTAGGAAAACGTAAACGACTTAGAGTTCATGTAAATAGGTTGAAACCATACTTTGTTTCAGAGGAAAATTCGCAAGATGATCGCGATTTGGATACTTAAGCTGTTGTTAATTGCACTACAACACCAGACTACGGTGGAAAGTCAAAATTCTCCAATATCGTCGTCAGCAGGAGTATATTTCGACGAAATAGGTACACTTTTGTTGTCACCAACTCAATGGAAGTTTGTAAATTACATAGATTTAAACCCTATTAAAGAATTATGGAAACAAACTAAAAGTCATCAGGCTCAAGTATTAACTGTATGTCAAAAATATTCAAATGAATCATGGTATCATTTAACGGATTGTACAGCATTCGCAACTTATTCTCGATCAAAGATTCGTTATGTAGATTCTTTAAAAGATATAATTGCGGGTTATTTAAATAAAAATAATTATGGTCGGCAGAAGCGAGGTGTTTTAAATTTTATTGGAGAGGTTAGCAAAATTTTGTTTGGCACAGCAACAGAATCTGAAATTAAAAGTTATCAAAAGCATATTGATACAATTCAGAACGAGCAAAGAGAATTTTTAAAAATTTCGGGAGAACAGATGACAGTAATCAAATCAGCCATTCTCACATTTAATTCTACAATGTATAAAATAGATAAGAATGAGAAAATGTTAGCTGATAAATTTAAGAACTTTGCAGTGAAAGCATCCATGGCAATTAACAAATTAGAGGAATCAACCACTGTAGTATCCATGATGAATGAACAATTGAAACAAGTAGAGAGAGGAATTGAGGAAAGTCGGTATACGTTCGATATTTTAGTAGATGCATTTGTTCATGCTCAAGATGGTGTGTTACAACCTCAACTGGTCACACCAAATAAAATAAAAAGTTATATGGATCAAGGTAAACCAAAGGAGGACCTGGACTATCCTCCTTTTCCTATTAGTGAACTAAGTAGATTAATAATTCCTATCATCTATTCTTTTCAGAACTATTTTGTATATGTAATCCAAATACCTCTTATTTCAAACACTCAATATCAATTGTATAAAGTATTACCTTTTCCAGCAAGAGTGAAAGACGATACATTTATGTATCTTAATTTTAATAGAGAATATATATTTAAGGACACTATGCATAACAAATATGGAAAGATGTCTTCCAATGAATTAAGTAATTGTTTTAATCCTAATGAAATTAATTTTGTTTGTAAAGAGAAAGTACCAGTATATACATATGTTCCAGATGTAGATTGTGAAGCTACGCTTCTACATGTATCTAATAACAGAGTTCCAGATGTGTGTGACAAAAGAATTGTTAAATTAACAAGAACACACTGGATCTCGCTATATCTGAGTAATGAGTGGTTATACGTTGCACCGAGCCCCGAAAGATTTGCAATTTTGTGTCCTCTTCAAGGAACACGAAATATTGTCTTAGAAAACCAAGGTAAACTACACCTACCAAAAGGTTGCAAAGGTTATTCTGCTTCCGCGACCTTATATGCTAGTAGTCAAATAGAAGTCAATCGAACTGAGCTGGACGTATTACCTGTAATGTCTCCAAATTTTGATTGTTGTTTTGATGAGGAGACAAAGGAGAAATTAACTAATTTAGATCTGGATACTCCTCTGCAGAATATTCTAACTTCTGCAGATGATTTAAAAATAGCGAGCTACAAGGTATCAGAAATAGAAGGGCTGATTCAAGACCAAGAAGAAAGTATTCTTCCTTCTGTCTGGTATCAAGGCGCAACATGGTTAGGATCACTAATTGTATTTGTATTGTTCATAATAATTACTTGCTGTAGTTGTTGCTGTTGCAAATGTTGCAGAGAATGTGGTTTTTGGTTGTGGGACAAATGGAGTCCCAGGGACTGTTGGGCACAGGCACGAGAGAGATGCTTGGTAATAAATACCTATCAACCTGTAGTATCCTACCAAAGGGATCTCGACAAAGTATCTCCTGTCCTATCAACACGTTCCCTCCCAATAACCCGTGAGCCAACCTTTGCCGACGTAGAGGCAACAGCAGATGGACAGCATACGCCATCCAGTATAGATCCAGATCACACGCCCAAGAGGCTCAGACGGTCCACTCGATATGTTCGTTGAGTAAAAGTAAACCACATGGTGGTTCACTTTTGAAAAGGGGGAAGGTGTAACGATTATAACTGTACGGATTGAAGGTGTAATAAGTGTAATTGTAATAATTGTGATTGAAGGTATAATGATTGTAATTATAATAAGTGTAATTGTAATTGTAATTGTAATATAACTGTAATGAGTATAATCATACTTCATGGGAGCTTTTTATCATAACGCATTCAATTGGGAAATACCCGTCAACTGGGAAGTACCAATAAATATGAATGTTTAAGCACGATGGCCTTTGCGACATGTGACCCCAGCTGACCCCCATCAGCGTCTAAAGTGACGGACGGCTGACGATATGGCCAGCGCGGGCACAAACACAGAGGGCCTATTCAGCGCCTTCTGGCCGCATCAGGTTTGGGAGGGGGAAGCCACATGCAGCCCACGTGAAAGCGTATGATTACAAAAAAAGCTCTGATTACTATAAAACAAGCGGAAGGGCCCTGCCCGGAGAGATTCTCCGAGCTATCGCTCAGTTGGGCGGAGGTCTCCACGTAACTTAGATGTAACTTCATTTTTTGTATAACTTCATTTTATGTAAGTAAAGGACTTTTGTTTCGACATTTGCTAAAACATATTCTGTCTTTCATTTTCACTTGTGCTGATCCACCATCCTGCAGTCTTCTGAAGGGACTTAGCTCCCAAGGACCCATAAAATCTAAATAATTTGTAATGTAATACGCGTTTGCTGCTTTAACTGCGACGCCCTTGCCTGCCTATATCATTGTGGGTGCAAGCGAGGCCTAGCAAGCAAGCAACGTAAGCAAAGCAAAGCATTACACATAGAATATTTTAAGACGCGAAGAAAATGCCGTACGGATTAATTATAAATCTCATTAGCAACTTTCAAAAAAATGTAATGAAGCAAAATTCAAAACAATACTATGGTCATATATCATTTGATACTGAGTAAGGACACTCATATGGAAAAAGCACTTCACCAGCGTCATGTACAAAAGTCAAATACATCAATTCCAGTGCCTTTGTCTTTTCGTATCGACAAAAAACAACAAGCCATTGTTAATGAATAATCAGGTATATTAATACGAAAGGAAAATTGACTCGGGCCCTGGTGGGGTATACTGAGGCTCATAGGTATACACCATAAATACCAGGAAAAGCCCTCCTGTAATGGGGAACCTTTGTAGTAAGTCTGAGTCATCAAGTCCCTTCCCAAACCTCCTCGTGGTGGCCCTGGATACTCTGCAGGGTGAGAACCTACAGTACTAACGAAAAGGGTGGGACTAAAGGCGAGTTTCCAGCGTCTTAAAACGGGAACCATGAGCTAAGAGAAGGAAACCTTGACAGAAAACCAAGGGGGGAGGGGGGCCTCCGTAGGTGTGGTAAAACCAACCTTGAAACCCCCAAAAAATGATGACAACCCTGAAAAAAAAATCTACCTCCAGGATTAAGCATGGGGTTAACATCCCGGCTCCATAAAAAACTTCAGTTCAAAGCGATTTAAATATGCCAAGGACCGGACCAAAATTAAATTTACGACAAAGGCTACGAAAACGGACAATGAAAATTGGAACATGGAATATACAAGGCTTACGAACAAAGCAGAGGGAGGTCATCTCAGAAATTGAAAAAATGAACCTGGACATAATTATACTTACGGAAACGAAGAAAAAAGGGACAGGGGAAGGAATTTTGAATGAATATCTTCATATTTGGAGTGGTGTACCCAAAGATTTTAGAGCTAGAAGTGGAGTCTCTTTCCTTATTAAACAGATAGAGAATATTAATTCATTAAACAGATAGAGAATATTAATGAAAGGATACTAAGAACAGACATGAAAGTTTTTCGTCATAAGATAAGAATTTTAGGGGTATATACGGTAAATGATAATGCACTTGTAGATGAAAAGAATAAGTTCTTTCAAGACCTCAGCGAAATTATAGCGAGTATTCCGTATCAAAATGAAATAATATTAATTGGGGATTTTAATAGCAGAGTAGGTAATAGAGAACGTGAAGTAGTAAGTCAATACGGAGAGGAAAATATTAATGACAATGAAAAAAGATTAATCAACCTATGTAACGAACATGCACTATGTGTAGGGAATACGTTGTTCAGACATAAAAACATCCACAAATATACACGAATAGATCCAGTAAGAAATATTCAATCTGTAATTGATTTAGTTGTGGTGAATGAAAGAAGGGTTAAACTGAATGATGTGAGAGTATACCGTCAACCAGAATGTGGAACTGATCATCATATGGTAGTGAGCAAACATGTTTTTCCTTTTAGAAATAAACGAAGATGTACTGAAAAAGATACTGACTTTTTTTATTGAAGAAAACGATGTAAATTTTAAAACTGACCTTTCAAAACAATACAGTGTTAAGATGCTCTACCAAAACAGAATTAAGAATAAGCTAGAAAACTCAGAAGATAAAAGTCCTGAAGAAATGACAATCATTTAAAAGAGGCTGTTTTTGAAGCAGCTATGGAAGTTCTAGGAGTGGAGCAAGAAAAAAGCAAGTTTGTATAGAAATTTAGCGAAAATTTAGAAAGCATGATTAAGGAAAAGAAAAAAGTATATTTGACATGGATTTCAAATAGGAATGACGACACACGAAAGGAATATGTAGAAAAGAGAAAAGAAGTTAAAGAATTAGTAAAAATCGAAAAAACTTATCACTGGGAGAGATTATGAAGGAATATAGATAGTATATTGGGATATAACAGATCAACTGAAGCATGGAAAACAATTAAAAATATGAGAAAAAATTGTAACAGAAGCAAAGTACAAATAACAACTCCTTCAAAATGGATTGACTACTACGAAACATTATTGCAAGAAAATAGAGTCGAATACCAACAAGATTTGGAAAGCACACATTGGCAAGAATGGGAACCTGAAATTAGTCGGCTTGATGTAAAGAGGGCTTTGGCGAGAGCCAAAAACAATAAAGCTCCAGAACCAGGAAACCTTAGAATGGAACTTTTAAAATACGGAGGCGCTAGTATAATTGAATACCTCCAAAATCGTTTTAACAGAATTGAAGTTAGCGGTGATATCCCGCAGGAATGGAATATGTCATAAATCAGTTCCATACACAAGAAAGGTGACAAAACTATTTGTGAAAATTACAGAGGAATTAGTGTCATCCCATCAATAGCTAGGCTATTCGCTAGTATTCTAAAGGAAAAAATACAAAAAAGGAATAACTTTCAGCGAAGAACAAAGTGGTTTTAGGAGTGGGAGGTCATACTTGGATAACATCCATTGCTTACGCCAGATAATAGAAAAAAATGGAATGCATAATATAGATACATATATGACATTTATTGACCTGAAAAGGCCTATAACAGTGTTCCTACATGTAAAATTTGGCCAGCAATGAAAAGCAAGAAAAATGGATTAATTTAGTTACAAAAATGTACCAGAATACTGAAGCGTGCATTAAAATGGGGAGGAAAATTACCCGAAGCATTAGAACTAACAAAGGGTTAAAGCAAGGATGTAGTTTATCGCCACTTCTCTTTAATATATATATATATATATATATATATATATATATATATATATATATATATATATATATATATGGAACAAGCTTTGGAAACCTGGTACAAGAAATGATCTCAAATGGGATTTCCCATAAATGACAAGTGCTTACATTCTTTGCTTTTTGCAGATGATCAGGTAATTATGGCATCAGATCGGGAAGATATGGAGTATATGCTTCGCAAATTAAAAGAAGAATACGAAAAATGGGGACTTAAAATCAACCTTAAAAAGACAGAACATTTATGCATATGAGGAGATGCCTCTAATATTAATGTCGCTGATGACGAGGTAGCTAACATTTCGAAATTTAAATATCTTGGGGCTGTAATTACTGACGATGGGAAAATTGATGAAGATATAACTACTAGACTCGCAATGGGAAGGATTGCAATCAAAGCTCTGCATGGCCTTATATGGAATAGTTTTAAGGCAAGACCCAAAACGACACATATTCCACAGTATCGTGGAAAGTATTATATTATATGGAGCAGAAATGTGGCTGTTAATAACCGTAGAGACAGAATACGGTCGGTAGAGCTTGACTTTATGAGAAGATCTTGGCAGATAACAAGACTGGATAAAATAAGAAACGAAGTGGTGTGGGAAAGAGCTGGGGTTCAAACAACCATAACCAGAAGACTAGAAAATAAAGCTTTTCAATGATATGGACATGTCCAGAGGATGAGAAGTGAGAGATGGCCAAAACAAATTTTAAATTGGATACCTGAAAAAAGACGTAGAAGATGTAGACCTGGTTTAACCTGGAAGACATAGATACATGAAGTAATGGAGGAGAAAGGATTGGAAGAGGGTCAATGGGAGGATCGAGAATTATGGAAATCGAAAACGGCAAACTCTAAGGGGTAGAAACCTTCGAAGAAGAAGGAAAATATAGTATGTGGAGATAGTTCATTAGAAAGGAATCTTGCGGAAATACAAAGACACCAAAAGTCATGGTGTATAATACAAATGCAGCACCACGTCTACTCGACGTTAAATGTTATGTGCCAATACAGCCATTGTAATTTGCATTGCGATTTAATTAAAACCGCGCTTTCGCTTCATAAACGCGCTATTATTGTTGCCAGATCTGGCATTCGCTGAATGCAATGTTCTATCAAATGCATTATTCTCGTATCACAAAGCAGAGATATTTTATTATTATTATTACAAACATTTTCAGATTTCACAAAGTTCAGTTCACATTTGTATTGTTGGCTTAATATAAACTTAATGCTAATAACTTAATTCTAAAAATACATTTTGAGGGAAGCAATTCTTTCTGTGGAGACCTAAGGGAGTTACATTTTTGGAAACCTTTGTAAAGAAGTTTCAGAAGATAAAATTATTTTCAATACATAGCAAAGACATACAAGCCATCAGCATTAAAAAAATAAGAAAGATGTGCTAAAAGAGAGGAAAAGAGTAAGAGTGTTGGACACATCTAAAATTGAGGACGAGTAACTTTTTTGGACGAAAAGCACACGCCAGGGGTCGGCGGAGGGAGGGATTTTCGAGAGTGAAGCGGATTTTGAAGAGCTAATCGGCGCTCAACTATTTCGAAGGATGCCCACGCTGCTCGCGGCCGCCAGTTGCGAAACGAGTTTGTTAGATATTAAATTCCACGTGCGACAAACGGCCTCCGAGGAAAGAGGTCGCAGGGGCCACTTCCTTCCGGCGGTGGGGTGGGAGGCGGAGCGGTGGAGGAGCGAGAGGCAGAGTGGACGCGGGGGTTGGGGGAATTGCACGGGCGGGGAGCGCCGGGAGGGCGAAAAAGGATAGCAGACGAGGAAGAGAGACTCCAGCCATCACAAAAACGGGTTCAAGGTATCAAATACCCACTTTCTTCTTAACCAGAAAATAAATAGGATTTCCAATGACAATTAACGGGTTCCTTGAATCGTTGTCAGTTTATTCAACGGAACTTTTCTCAGAACATGGAAAGACTCTTGAACACAACGTGACTTTGAGAACGTAGGCCTCCGCGTCAGTAAATGCTTGGCTGTCCGTAACTACATACTTATCCGGGAGAATACGCGTGCTAGACACAGGTGCCAACGTTTCGGCCGCCATTCTGAGAGCATCCTCGCATTTCGCCCTGAGAAAGGTCAAAGCATGGCGGTTAAACGATGACATCTATGCCTAGGTCTCCCGGGAAGCCAAGTAGGTAACTATGGAAGGTTCCTGCCTTCTTCGCAGCAAGCGTTCGAATCCCGACGGTTGGGAGAATTTCCGATACCTAGATCTTATTCGGTTGCTGTCTGGAGGAAAATTCTATCTGTTCTGATCGGTAGTTTTTCGAGGTTTTACCAATCTTCACCAGGCGAACGCCAAGGAAGTACCCTAACAAACGGGCCACGGATCGCGCGCCATCTTTCCTGCCTCTCTCTTGTCCTATCCTCATACCTTACACACACATACTTGCATTACACTACACAGAAGACAGGAAGACCGGTCGGAAGCTTAAACCTGGCTCCGCCTGAGGCGGTGCCCGGCTGGTAGTAGAAACCTAGTTGAGGAAATCCCCGCTAGCCAATATAGGGTCGGCGATGGAACTCACTATCAGGCGGAGGAAGATCACCGTCACTTCCCGCAATAAAAAACATGCTCCGCACTTAATCATCTTAGCAGTTGACGCGCTCAGAGACACCAATCAATCAATCAATCAATCAAATTCTTTACTCGGAAGGATTCCCCTGAACACAACGTAACTTTCCCCGCAAAGGAGGCAGGGGAGAGGTGAGGGCGGTGCGAGGGCGCAGGCAGGGTGACCCCCTTCCTCTGCCCATCGCTCGCGCGACTATCAGCGGTCAACAGCGCCGCTCCCGGCGGCTGAGCTCAGCGGCGCAGGGCTTCTCTCGCCCGAGCGAGCGGCGCAAGGGGCTTCCATTCTCCTCCCGAGATGGAAAGTCACGAGCGCAGGGGCGCCACGGTGGACAGGAGCCTGCGCCAGGCGAGAAAAAAGTTCTCGCGCAGCCATAGTAGATGTGCTATGAACGTGCGATTAAAATTAAAGGGTACGGGGCAGTGCCAAGAAATGACACAAGTCTCCCGCTACACGATAATGTTAATACCTCAATTTTGTCTTTGGTGTTGATTTCCTTGATACCTCCTCTCGCCCTTCCTAAAATGAACTCCCAATCATGCCTTTCAATTTTATAAAATCATTAAAAAAATCAAGATTTTAGCATTTATTAATATCTGGAAAATTTCTGGAGCTGCAAGGACTCATCTTATTTCTGTGCCGGACCCTTCAATTCACGTTTTTCCACAACCAATATTTTAAATATAATACATTTTTTTAAAATATAATCTGGCTTGATTTGTCAAACCAGTTTTATCTTCTCTCAGCAAAACGCGATGAATTGCTTTTATTACTTAAGAATCCGTAATAAAAATGATTGGAAAACTTTGCATCGACTTCCCCAACCATCTGTATTTACTCCCTACGCGAACGTCTGGTAAAAGCGTGGAACGACTCACATGAGATAGAGGTGGCTTCGGAATTGGCATTCATTCAAACCAGCTGCGCTCGTACATTATACTATAAATGTAATTTTATATATGAATACTTCTACACTATTTATTCATGTAAATCATAGGAGAAATAAAATATATAAACATTAACATTTATCACGCGAATCAACGGCAACCTTTCTCTAGAAAATAATGACATTAATCACCTCAAATACTTCGCTCTGGAGTCTCCTTTCGTTGATGCTCTCTGTTTGTAGATGGGAAAAACAAATTTTCTAGACTAATCCAGATAGGAAACCGTAAAATCGACTGGAAACTGTAAGTAAATAATTGTAAGTAATGACTGCAAACTATAAGTAATAGTTTTAGGCGTACTCGAGTCCATAATAACTTGACTAGCATTACACAAATGCATGTAAATCATAGGATGTAAATAGAAGAAGTAATTCAGCGAATTCACTTAGAAGGTTCTGAACTCATTTATGACATGTCATTGTGTAAATTCTAATAAGAAAAGTTTAACTACAAATTATGACATTTTTCTGCTTTTATACAATTATGGCAAACTACCAGAGAACCTCTATCTTTACAGACAATGTATTTCTATTCCATCAGATGGTTCTTAAGAGCATGTCGTGTTTTCTCATTATCACTACTTCATATCCTTATCAGGGAAAGTGGCTTTTGAATGATAACTTTTTTGTGACAAGATGATTCTTCGTACGTTTGACAAATGGGTTTCTTAGCACCTTAACTCGTCGAAGGCGAATGATTAGTTTTGGCACAGGCGAGCAATGGAGAGTGAGCATGTTCACACTCTAATAGAACAAAGCGGAAGACAATCTGATCAGTTCGAATTCAAGAAGAAAGGCCTGACCACAGTGCTAGGTGCTTTCGCTACTACTGACCAAGTAGATGGTATTGTACCATTTGTAGAAATAAGTAAACAGATAAAGTGTTTACGAGTCATTATAAAAACGAACTCCTTACCCGAAAAAAAATAAATGCATACGTCTTCTTAATAAAAAACATTCAAAGTGTTTCAAACTTAGTCTTATTACTGCCATTTTGTGTGCAAATATAATTTTATTAGTCTTATAAAGCTCACTACCGATGCACACAGAATCAGGGAAATCGTATTTCTTTACTGATTTCTTTATTCCCAGTATTGTAACATCGCGAAGCATAAAAATAATGTACTGATGTTAAAAATGGTATGTTGTAATTAAAAATGCTTATTGGGCTACATCATCTACAAGACAGTACGTAACAAGCAACAACGTTATGAAAGGTGCATGGAACTAGCCAGTGGATGATGCAAAAGGAAAAGCTGTTGATTCATTGTTCAATTTATCGCGTCATTAAAGAGTTGGCAACAATTTGGAGTAACTACATACGGATACACATAGAAGTAGAACATAGAAGTGTACGGTCTGGTGTTTGTTTCAACTGTCTGCATTTTGAACGAAATCTGACGTTTGTTTAAAAGTATTATTTGTTCTTACAGATCGTACTTAAATTGAAGAAATGTGTCTTGTTGGGAAAGGGAGCGCAACATAAAATGATAAAGGAGAGAAATGCCATCTCCTGTCGTGAAGAGAAGTGTGTAATGTAGAGTAGTTAGAAAATCACGTGTTTAATTCGTTAAAACATTTATACATGGTAGACATAAACATTTAGAGTTATTGTTAATGATATTTCAATATTGTTATTATTCTTATTGTATAGTTCTCTTTTG
Source organism: Gryllus longicercus (assembly GCA_038098605.1). Lineage (NCBI taxonomy): Eukaryota > Metazoa > Arthropoda > Insecta > Orthoptera > Gryllidae > Gryllus > Gryllus longicercus. The sequence goes on along the minus strand of JAZDUA010000271.1, from coordinate 1,459,659 downwards.
GGTAATCCATAGTGTAGTATTCTTATTGAGTATGCAAAAATTCACAAGTTTTAACTAACAGATTTGGCATAAACAAGTAGAAATATTGCTATTATTATTACTACTATTTCAAAACAATTTTAAGTTTTATTGTACTAATATCTAATTATTTTTAATTGCATGTAAATGATACTGTTCTGCCACAATGTTCCAAAAAAACTAACTTTCAGAAATAATAAAAATCTGTCCAACAGTGGCAGGCGCAGACCAAAGAACCGATCCCGTGTTCGCCAGGCGTCTGCGCGTGGGAGCATTGAAGCATTTCTAACGCACCATGCACCGCACACGGCAATATGCTAAATTCCTCTGACCAGTGAATTAAAGGCAATAGGTGGATTGGCATTCGCTCCGTTTGCTCTGGGCTGGACGCGCGCACGCAAATGCTTCTAATGCCTACGAGCATAAATGCGCCCAAATTACTCAAAGGCATAATATACGTAGAACACACGCTACCCAGAAATATAATATAGCGGCTCTGACTAATAAACTACTGATATTTGCCTTTGCTAGTAGTGTACGTAAGTTCATAGAGGATAATATATTAAAAACATGAAGGCGTTAAGAACGGAAGTGTATTTCAGTTCTGTAGGTAGTGCTACTTTTTTTTCTTCCTAGAGTTTTTTCCAGCTTCAGTGGAGGCCGATTTCAACTTTTCGCGCGGGGAACCCACTACGTCCCTCATGGGGACACAAATTGATCTTTACACTAGTGTGACGTCATGGATACTCACAGCGAACACAGACACAGAGCTTTCATATAACAAATATATTTATGTACAAAGAAAACACAACAAATATTTACAATTAATTTACTTCTTACATCCTAGCTCTGATAGACCTACTATCCCCTGATCGCGGGAGCGATCCAAACCCGATTGATGATCGGTTTCGATTGTGACATTCGCCACTCCTACTTCTGAAGCGCGCACAAAGCCTAGCTTCCGTGACCGGATGTCACACTGTGACACAAAGTCCGTACTGGCGTAAAAACTGATGGTTTGCCTCGATCGCAGGAGCGATCTTACCCGATTAAGAATCGGCGTGAGTCGTGGCACTCAACCACTCCTCACCTCGGAGCACGCACACAGCATCGCTCCCACGTGACCGCAGTCACCCAAGGACACAAAGTCCTCCACAGGCTCGTCAACAACTGACTTGCCTCACGAGCCCGGCCCGCAGATGCACCGTCGTGGCGCCAAGTTTTGTGCAAATGCACGAGGTTCTCACACTGTCTCCAGAACCAACCCACTGGCTCTGTACACTCCGTTATATAGTCGAGGCCCACGTGACCAAGTACGTCACGCCACCCCCACCGGGGTTTTAATGCTAACAATTAAGGGTTTTTTAAGACCAGAAGACCCCAAAGCCTTGTTTCTCCCGTTTCCGCGTTCTTGCTTTAAGGAAACACCCTTCTCTCCTTCCTGTGGCGAGGAGTTTCCTCTTACTAATCCTTTACCAAGCGTCCCCAAATAGATGCCACGAGGCACGCTGGCTAATACGTTACACTAGACACACTTTCGTGCTCCTCGGTCTGTAGCTAGCAGACTCACAAGGCCTTCCTCGGCATTTAAGATAAGGGACACTCATACATTTAAGACAAGGGACAAACAACTATGCCTACGGTGGGCCTTGAACCCGCGACCCTTCCTACGGAGGCGCTGAGTCGGAACACGCTATAGGCATCTCGGCCATCCAGGTCGGCTGGTAGTGTTTCTTGTTTCATTCACACAAAAATACATCAAAACATAAGCTCTCCATTTCCTACAAAGTGTTGTGCTTAGTGGTACAACCAGCGGAAGTTGCTGTGTGCGGATCCGGAGTGTTGGAGGTTGTGATTGAAGGGCGATGAGCCGCGTTGCGTCCGCGTCTCGGGCTACGAAAACAGTTGCCGCTCGGTGTGGCGGGCGGTCGCGCCGCGCCGGCGCTGTTTGTCGCGGGAGCGTCGGCGGGGCGGAAGGGGGTGGAGCGGGGCGGGGAGGGGGACGGCGTCATTACCGGGAGCGTGTCGCGCGGGGCCGATGTATTATTCACCGCGAGCGCCTTTGTGGGCGCGCGATTATCGCTTGTCGGCAATCACATCCGGCGCGAGGGGGTGGAGGCGAGGCGGAGGCGAAGCGGGGGCGGGGCGGGGGCGGTGCTTGGGCTGGGGCAGGGGCGGAGTTGGGCAGGACGGGGTACGGCGGGGCGGAGCGGAGCGGTGGCGGGGCGGGCCGGGGGCGGTGACGGGCGGGGGCAGAGCTGGGGCGGGGCGGGGGCGGGGCGGGGACGGGGCAGAGAACGCAGTCCCACTTCCAACGCCGTTCGACTGCTCTGCACAAGGAAGATGCTCCCGTCGCGGTCGGGCCGTTTGCCACGCCAACTCGGAAGATGCTCCGTCCAGTTCACGCGTTCAATGAACTTACATTTATGCGGAGGACGTTCACTGGCTACTATCACACAGAAAAAAATATCTCCTTGAAAAATAAACAATTTGTAGCAGAGAAGAAAACTGTGGTAGTAGGTGTAAATGACATACACACTTTCCGAAATATGCGAGAACTAAAGAAAAGAGCGTACCCGGAAACACGTCCCTTATTTCAGTTGTAGCGTAATTACTTTCCAATCAGTTAGGTCTTCGTTGCAAAAGGTAGTTTTTGCTACAAAAATAACATTACGTTGTACATTATATTGTTTCATACATTCAGAATAAACCTTCTGAACAACGTTCATATTTTAATTTAATAATATTCTATTCTAAATTTTGAGACAGTTATACCATTTCTTACTCTTTGAAAATCTTAAATTTTCAAAATATTTAAAAATGAAAAAAACCACATCACATCATAAAACATTACATTATTTTCAATTACACTTCGTTATTATGTTCTTACACTGCAACGTTTCCACGAATGGATATGTCGGTATCTTCAGATACAAAATAATACTATCTATTTATATTGGTAACTAATATTATCATTTCATAAGACATATTAAACTGAAAAACTAAACCTAAAAATAGGTGCTGCTTGGGAGCGCGTGTCAGGTGCTCCGTTGGCGCGCTGGGGTCCTGCAAATGGGGCGCAAGGTGTATTTGAAACAGTTTGGAACAAGAGAGCTTATTAAGAGAGGAGCAGGCGACGCGTGAGGAAGTCGCAGAGAGTACAACAGGGAGATGGATGGGTGTGAGAATTAGTGACGCGACATCGATAACACAACATAGATGCACAAAATTAAATAACGATTTTAAATTTATCAACTAAAAATTATCGCTGTATTTAGGCTGGTTGAGTAAACTCTGTTAAATTAAATTTTAACGCACACGAATTTAATTTTAATGTTCGTGCTTATGAATTCGCCGAATAAGATACGACAAGGGCAGACCCTACGCCCACAGCGTATTTGTTGACCACATCTCAATGTGCGAAATGAATATGAAGAAAGAGGAAATACAAGGGCATAGAGGTTATCTCGGGCGAGAGAGTTTGAGCGAGAAAGCAAGTACAAATAACATTCCTTGGAACCAACACATGAACTACGTGAAGCGTTGGAGCGAGGGAGAATGAATCAAAGTGTACTGAGTGAGGGTGTGTAAGTGGTTGTGAACTCCATGAAGGGTTGGAGCGAGGGAGAATGAATCAAAGTGTACTGAGTGAGGGTGTGTAAGTGGTTGTGAACTCCGTGAAGCGTTGGAGCGAGGGAAAATGAATCAAAGTGTACTAAGTGAGGGTGTGTAAGTGGTTGTGAACTACGTGAAGCGTTGGAGCGAGGAAGAATAAATCAGAGTGTATTGAGTGAGCGTGTGTGTAAGTGGTTGTGAACTACGTGAAGCGTTGGAGCGAGGAAGAATAAATCAGAGTGTATTGAGTGAGCGTGTGTGTAAGTGGTTGTGAACTACGTGAAGCGTTGGAGCGAGGAAGAATAAATCAGAGTGTATTGAGTGAGCGTGTGTGTAAGTGGTTGTGAACTACGTGAAGCGTTGGAGCGAGGAAGAATAAATCAGAGTGTATTGAGTGAGCGTGTGTGTAAGTGGTTGTGAACTACGTGAAGCGTTGGAGCGAGGAAGAATAAATCAGAGTGTATTGAGTGAGCGTGTGTGTAAGTGGTTGTGAACTACGTGAAGCGTTGGAGAGAGGAAGAATAAATCAGAGTGTATTGAGTGAGAGTGTGTGTAAGTGGTTGTGAACTACGTGAAGCGTTGGAGCGAGGAAGAATAAATCAGAGTGTATTGAGTGAGAGTGTAAGTGGTTGTGAACTACGTGAAGCGTTGGAGCGAGGAAGAATAAATCAGAGTGTATTGAGTGAACGTGTGTGTAAGTGGTTGTGAACTACGTGAAGCGTTGGAGCGAGAGAGAATGAATCAAAGTGTACTGAGTGAGGGTGTGTGTAAGTGGTTGTGAACTACGTGAAGCGTTGGAGCGAAGGAGAATGAATCATAGTGTACTGAGTGAGAGTGTGTGTAAGTGGTTGTGAACTACGAGAAGCGTCGGAGCGAGGGGGACCTCATGGATTGCGAGGGCACATGGGGCGAGGGAGGATGAATCGAAGTGAATTGTGTGAGAATGCGCTGTGGGGGCGTTGTTCGATGAGCTGCTTTGCAGGGAGCATGCGATTATTGGCGGCGCGGGCGGAATTGCGTTGGCGC